>JACBWW010000009.1:31798987-32398987 GCA_020086605.1 Lanius collurio | reverse complement strand
TGAGTTCAGACTCATCCTTTCCAGATGAGGGCTTTTCATCTGAGCATCTTGGCAAATGCTAATGGAAAGCAGGAGAATCTAGTGGTCTTGTAGCAACAGCCTGGTACTCTCAGTGAATCTTTCTGATGCTCCTTACTTAGATACCCCCAGGTCCTAAAAGGGGCGATGGAAAAGATCCAGTAGTCAAGCCTTCCTGAGGTGGGATGTCCAAAAAATGGCTGCAGAAGTTCCACAATGACACCAATGACTATCCCAATTCCTGCCTACTGTCAACAATTCTCATTTAATTTTTTAAGCTTTCTGAGAGCAGTGTTTAGCCCATGCATCCTTCAAACACAGTAAGTCTACTTTGCTACAGCGGAAAGCTGGGCATAAGCACAAATGTTTTTCATGATGCAGTATTAAAGGCTTTTATTCTGGGCACGAGTGTGGATCCACTGTGCAGTCTTGTCACAAATCTGGAGCAGAAATTGTCTTTTCTTCCTTTGCTGGAAATCAAACTAATGCAGAAGTGCCGAATACTTACAAGCAGGGTAAACTTGTGAGCTTGGTCCAGCACCCTTAACCCCTGGCAAAGCTTTAATTCTGTAATGTGACTTGGAAAATAAATTACTCTAATAGGAAGTATGACGGTAAATTAAAACAGGGGTGTTAATTTGAGGTGGGGGTGACTCTTTTGAAATGGCTGAAACTGCCCTTCCTTTCACTGAGTCTGGATTTGCTGCCTTTCTCCTCCCCATACCTGTGGAAGAGGAGGTGTCCCACTCAGCTCAGGTGGGAGCCTGAGTATGTGTCCTCAGCTCTCAGTCCTGCCCTTACCCCATCTTTTTACCAAGACAAAAACAAGCCCAGAGGAATTTTAACCTGTTTTTTTTGTTCTGTTAACAAATACCAACCACAAACCTGTTTTTCTTGCTTCCTTGATGGAGAGGGAACTGATGTTTATGCTTGTAGAGGTCAGGAAGGCTAGAAGGGTTAAACAGACCTGGGTTTGAAAGCAGTGGAGAGAGAGCATGACAGCAAAAAAATATTAAAAATAAAGCCAAAACAGGAAAAACTGGCTACAAAGACAGACTTGGGCAAAAGCTTTTTATTGGAAGAGTCATATACACATATGGAATAAATTACAGAAAAAGGGCAGGGAAAAAAAACCCCATCTTAAATGTATATTTAAAAGCAAAAGAGCAAGGAGGGAGAAGAAGAGACACGGGATGTTGCTAAAGAAATATGATGGGAAAGACGGTGTAGGAGCCAGCAGGAAATGGTAGCAAAAGAGCTGCCAGCAAAGGACTGGTGAGGCCAATGGTACTCTGCTGCCCTGGTTTGACCAAGGCTTTGTAGTACCTTTCCTGCTTGATTTAATATGGATGCACATGGAAAAGAGAAGTAAAACACCTGATCCCTCTTTGGGGGAATTCCTGTGGACTGCAGGGCAGGGGGGAGAAGTAAGAGGAAGGGAGCACAGTACTCATTGCAAAATATTCTCCTTGGCTGCCACCCAAGAATTCCTGTGGGAACCTAAGGTGTTTTTCGCATGTGTGGTGCTAAAACAAACCTTATCTAGGCCACAGAAAATTAGATCTGCGCTGATGATCTGCACACACTGACGAGGGCAGCTGCACCGTGACTGCTCTGGTTCATACCTGCTCTTCTCCCCAGGTTTATCCTTGCTTCCAGCCAGGTCTCATCGTGGCTGCAGCAACACTGCTGAACTTAGCTTGTCCTTGCCTACACTTGCAGCTAATTCACATTCAGCCCTGGTTCAGCCGCTCCTGTTGCTGACACCTGTTGTCAGCAGTCGGTAATTTCTTTTTTTAGGATAAGCCTACATTGCCCTGGAGCTCAGAAAGGGCCTTAAATTAGACTTAATTCTATTCAGATGTAGTTAGCAAAATTTAATTAGCACAGTCCTAAAGCAAAAGTCAGTCTATTCCTTGGATCACTGGAGTGCATTCTGGATACCTTCCATATTGCTGCAGGAGTCTGACCTTGTTTTTTAAATTTATTTTTTTATTTTTTATCTTTAGCCAAAGAAATGTGCTGGGGCTTTTCAAGCACTTCCAGAATAGGGGCCATGTCTTAATAGACGGATTCCTTTGCAGATGGCTTCCTGCTCGTTTGCAATTGCAAAACTCCACTGAGGCAATTACCATTATTGCAGACATGGGAATGTGACATTAGGAAAGCATTTAATGTATTCTCAGCATCTGTTACAGTGCTGCTGCAAATGGAAACCTCGGGGAGATGCCAGCACTGTGGGCAAGACTCACTTAAATTTGGCTGACTGGAAGCTCACATTCAGTCTGAACTCGACATGCAGGTACTCTCTGAAGCCCACGAACAGACACAGGAACATTCAGAAGGTGATTCACCTATCCCAGCTGGTGTCCCAGAGAAGAAGGATGACTTGTCTTCTGATGGGGCTCCATCCTGTGGGAAAATGAGTAGTTTAGATGAGAAATCCAATTTTAGGCAGCTAAAATGAGGTGACTTGTGCCCTGTCCTCTGTGATCGCTGTGATTTTCACAGACCACTGGAAACTGCCCCAGAAATGATAAGCCAATGCTATTTCACTGCCATGGACTTTTAAGCTGACAAACTAGGAGATTTTCTGCTTGCCAGAAGAGCTCAGTTTCCCAGAAAGTGATGGAGGAGCTGGCAAGAAGGTACTCTGTGGGAATAAGGAGAAAGAGGGATGTATCAGCAGTGATGAAGACAAATCCCAGCCTTAAGATTAAAAGCCTTAGCTGTGTTATCCAAGTAGAGAACAATGCGGTGGGAACTATTTCTTTTAACTTTGCTGCTTTTTCATCCATTTTCTCCCTTATTTCTGTGAAGATGCCTATACCACATGGCTAGGACATCATCCTGCTTGAATCCATTTTTAAATGGATGTCCAGAGAAAACTATTGAACTGCTTGTCTTAGAGCCTGTTAGTTCTCCTCTGATGAAATATTTTCATTTTGTGTGACATAAGTAAATATAAGAAAAAAGTAAATATGAGAACAAAATAAATGGACAGAGAATGAATAACATATTTAAAAGACATTTTATAACATTTTAAAAAGACCTGTTTCAGGCCCTGAACATGAAACAACCCCAAAAGACAAGGAGGAAGCCCCAGGCTGGGTGACCTGGGAGAGCTTGCTGGTTGGGGTGCAGGTGGGATCTGAAATGGGGGTGCTGGATGAGCTCTGTGCTGTGGGAGAGGACACAGCCGTGCTTTGAAAGGATTGATTCCTTGTTTCTGGAAAGGAAGAGTTTGGGCCTCTTCATGGCTGCAGGTCTTAAGAGGACAGGCTGCTGAAATGGTGCAGACTCACCCAACCAAGATGGGTCTCCCAAACAGGCTGGGTACTACAATTTAACAAGATTTCACTTCCTTCATCCCCTCCTCCTGTGGGTTTTGGGGCTTGTGCTGAGCTGGGTGTTCCTTGCAGTTCCATGGTTTCCAGAAGAGCCTGCAGCAGGCACATGCGGTGACTAGAGCAGGTCTTGAGAGCAGCAGGTGTCAGGCCAGAGCTTCTCACCTCAGCCTTTGCTGTTACTCACCTGCTTGGATCCTTGCTCAAAGTGCTGCTTCAGCTCCTCACACGTCCACTCACATTGTGGAGGGCAGAGCGATCCAGTGACCTCACAGTGAGTGAAAACATCTCATTTGCTTTAGGGGATCTCCCCCTCACGTTGCATGGAAATACCAGCTGGCAGGGACGAGCCGAGGACTGGGAATCCCCTCCATGGCTGAGCACCTGTGGCCAAGGTTCAGTGCCTACCACCTACTGACCTGTAGGTCCTGCCAACACCACCATTGGTGGTGTTGTGCTGTGAACCAGACCTAGGAGCTACCCTGAATATTAAACACACTCCCACTCTGTGCCTCCTTTATTGCTAGTTTAACCTGAGGCACTTCCCAGGCCTAGCTAAAACCTTGCCAAAGAGAAGCATCCACTCCACTGAAAGAGAAGGTGAAACCAGGGTGAAAACATGCCACTGGAAATGGTGATGGTGTGAAAAATGCAACTTTGAAGCAGATCTTAAGAGTTTTATTTCAGTGGGCTTTTTGTAAGAGTCTAGGCCTAGATTTTAAGAAGTTAGCCTGAAGCTTGGACTAATGTGATTAGTTTCATATCAGCTGTTAGGGACAAACACACAGCTTCTTTGAATTGAAAGTATCTTTGAGTACTCAAAGTACTTTAAGTACTTTTGAGCCTTTGAGCATCTCAATCTGTCAGGCAGAGGGAATCCTATCCCCTACAAACACTCTGATGGGACACTGCCACAGAAATCGTCCAGCTCACCTTCCCTCTTCTCCAAATCCTCATTCCCTCTGCTATCACAAACATTAGCATGGCTGTGTGCTGACACAGGTTGGGGAAGTAGTCCTGTGGTTACTACTGAGTTTAGCATCTTCTTTCCTTCCTCAGAAAAGGCCACTTTTTGACCTCCCTCTTCCTCAGTGGTGAAAGTGCAACAGTTTGTAGCAGTGCTGCAAAATGATCTGGATTATTCCTCCCTCACAATCCTTTTATTTTTATTAATTTATTTTATTACTTTTCAGTTTCATTTTAAAGGCCTTGCTTAAAGCTGAGGTGAGAATAAGTGGCAAAGGATTGAAGCGTCTTAATTGTAGTTGTGGAGTGGATGGTGCAGCAAATTGTAATGTTTAACCCTGCCCTGCTGGAACTCAGCTGGGGGTTGCTTTTGGCACTGGAGCCCATCCCTTTGGTGTGTGCCCATCTGCTAGACACATCACATTGCCCACTCCTCCTCCAAGATTTTGGGGAGCTCTGTCAGGCTGTGGGGCACATGGGCTTGTGACAACTTGCTTATGCAACACAGGCTGTATCTGCTAGCTGCTGCCAGATTGTGGAAATCTGCAAATAATTGCAAAGTCTGCCAGTTTAATTGGATTGTGGTATATTTGCACAGATGGGTGAAGTCTTCCAGGCCAATATTTTCCAGAGTGACTTAGCAGTCTCTCAGCTTTAAGGTACTCCATATGAGAGAACATAGAAGCAATGGGTTTCTGCAGCTTTTTTTTTAAGAGAAGCACTCCCAAACTGAAGTAATCCAAACCATCAACAACCCAGATATCCCTTGCCACACAGACCTTGAGATGGGGGATCTTTTACAGTAGCTTGATGTAAGCCAAACTAAATTCATAAAAATAATACAAGACATATTAACACACTGTTTGTTCAGCAGAAAAATCCAGTGTGAATGTGTATGTGTGCAGGAACTTTTACAGGAACCATAATGAATAAATGAATATTTGTAAAATAGAAGGAGGAAGAAAAGAAAGACGTTTTATTTCACGTGGAAGTTGGCTGTTGTTGTTGTTATTTTTTTTTAATGATGTACAAAATGTTGCTGTGGAACATTGGCCCTGTGTGCTCTGGCCCTTTTCCAGGCCTAAAGCCCAGTACCTACTGGGGAAAAGAAAGCCTCATACTTGACTTAATGAAAGATAGGCTTCTATTGCTTGTTAGAGGCTGAAAAGGAAAAGAATAAAATTACTTATTAATTAAATACAAACTCTGTAAAATTGCTCAGAAGTAACTAGCCCCCAAGGCCCAAGCTACAGATGCCCAATATCTGAATGCACAAAAGAAAAACAGTTTATTAACATTATTTTCAGCTTTTTCTACCAAGAATTCACAGGGAGACAAGAAAGCTGAAGAAGATGCTGCTGTTCTCTCTGAGAGGTTCCACTAAATCACCCTTATGAAAATCTGCAATTTGTAAGAAGAAATAAATGGCTATTTTACAATATTGTTAGGAACATTCACAGAAGCGGTAGGATCAACTTAAAATAATTTCAACTAAATCAAAACATTTTTCACAGGCAGCAAAATGATGTAGTTACTTGATTGGGGTCTAACTACTTTTGAGAATGTGACCTTGGAGGTCTGCAAGGCTGTAATGAAGTTGAGGTGCCATAGTGCTAAAGTCACTCCTGAAAACAGAACTTCAGTAGCTTTGAATGTAACCAAGCTGGCTTAGGAAAGTCTTCCCAAATACTTCTCCATATCATATGTCCAGAGATGAAGTAAACTTTTCCTTTGTGTAGCCAAAGTGGACCTCAGCTCCTGGTGTGAGCACTTCTCACTGTTTTGCTGTGTCAATTAGCTTTTGTCTTAAAGCTCATGGTCCTGAAGCCATGCTACTGCCAGAATCTTTGAATCTTTCCTTCACAGAAGAATGAGCTTCTGGTTCTTGTGGGTAAGGAGGAAGCCTCAAAAAAGCAGAAGAAATTATTAAGAACCCCAACATTTTTTTTTGAAAACCCAGCATTATGAAGTCCCTGAAACGACTTTGCACCCTCAGAGCCATTAGATTCCAACCTCTCCCTTCCCACCAGGCGCCCTGAGAAGGCTTCTTGCTAACCGCCCTCTAGAGCATTAGAGACAGTTTTTTAAAGGTGTTTAGACCCCTGAATGCCTTTGAGGAGGTGGTTCTGACTTCTCAGCAGGCTTAACCTGGCCTGTTGTGTGGCTGGCCAGCCTCTTCTGTGTGCTGAGAGTTGGGCTAATTGTTTCTAACTCTGGGGCTGAGCAAACCAACCACACTAGAGTGAGGCAATCCCAAGGCAGGGTCTAGCAAGGTCTCATCATTTGCTCTGAAGACTTGCAAGAAAGGGCTCCCCACTGGCCTGGGAAGCTCTGGCTGCGCTCAGGTTCTTCAGCCCCTCTTGAAACAACAGGGTGCTGTAGGCTTAAAAAGGCACCCACGGGGCCAGATGAGGGCTTGGGTTAATTTTTGATAGTTTTCAATGGTTTTGAAAGGCAAAGGAGTTCTGATACCTTCGCAATGGCTTCAGAGTGCTGGAGACCACTGGGAATAGAAGCACTTCTTTTAGGACCTTGTTACGAGATCCAAGGAACAATTTTTGAGTCAGACCATAGCTTTTGCTGCTTTTGTGATTTCCCACCTGTATTTTGCAGGCTTGGGGTGAGGGGCAACAGAAGAAAAGGAGAATTGCCAGGGCCTCTCATAGTATTAGCCATGTTTCATTGTTGTCATTAAAGACAGTTATTAAATATAAACCATGATATTTGCAATGCTAACTTTGCCCTTTGCAAACATTGGAAGTTGTTTCATTGGAGTGGAAGTTGTTCTCAAAAAGCCTTTCAAACTAGAGATAACAAGGTGACAAATCCTTCAAAGTGATGCTTTCAGGTACTCCTCTGTATAGATGTCCCAGTTTAGCTGCTGGCAGCCAGAACAAAGGGACTAACCAGGCAGCTTTCAAGACTCAAAATCACAGCAGATTAGGCCTCTGCTCAGAGAAACATTTAACTCCTTATGAGGGAAACCCAGAACACATGCTGGTAAATAAAAGTCCTCTCTTTTTCCATCTTTCTCATAAGCCACCGAAATCATAGCCACAGTGCATTTTGCAATAGACTGGCTTCAGTGAAAGAATGTTTGCTTTTTGACTTGCCAGCTTGCTCTACTTTTTTAGGCTTGGCTGGTTTAGGTCAGCCATGAACAGGCTTAGGAGCACTGATGTAGCCCATTGGTAACTGGGCTCAGGAGGCTCTTGGCCTGGCAGGACCATCCTGATGGGCATGGCTGGAGGGATGGTGATAGAGCACTTCTTTTTACAGGGGCATGGAGTGACAGGACAAGGGGGAATGGCTTCACACTGACAGAGAGCAGGTTTAGATTGGGGATGAGGAAGAAATTGTTCCCTGTGAGGATGGTGAGGCCCTGGCACAGGGTGCCCAGAGCAGCTGTGGCTGCCCCATCCCTGGAAGTGTCCAAGGCCAGATTAGACAGCGCTCAGAGCAACCTGGGATAGTGGAAGGTGTCCCGGCCCATGGCAGGGGCTGGAACTGGATGGTCTATAAGCTTCCTTCCAACCCAAGCCATTCTGTGATTCTGTGATTCTCTGAAATGCCTGTCACCTACCTCATAACAATTTTCTCATTGCCAGATGCTTGCAGAGTCCACTTTCAATCTTCCTCTGTAATAACATCCCATTACTATAGGTTAATGCCCTGGCTTTTGCATCCTGGAGCTGTACAATAGCCTTGCTAGGTTGGTTAACACAAACAAGATGTGGTACTGTACTAACAGAGTGTTTCCAACAGTTAAAAGTCTAAACAGATTAGGAAGAGAGTGAGGGAGGAAATATAGGTGCCAAGAGTTACAGCAATGTGCAATGATATGGCCAAGGGAAGCCAGAATCAGAACTCAGATCCCAAGCTCTGATAGTAATCTGTTACTTAATGCCATCATTTTGGTATGTGAGATGGGTCATCTTCCTTAAACGGTTTAGAAAGTAGCCAGACCAGTTCCTCTGTTTATATAAGGAAAATGTTTGTAGACCTCTTGATCCTAAGGCAATTAATACAGTGCATTGGGGAAAGAAAAAAAAAAAAAAAGAAAAAAAAGAGAAAAGAGAAAAAAGAAAAAAGGAAAAACAAGGGAAAATAAGAAAAAAGAAAAAGAAAAATAAAAGTAAAAAAAGAGAACTGGGCAGAGATTCTCATGTAAACAGAACCCAGAATGCCTAAAATTCTAACAGATGCAGATGTTTTTATGTCAGGGTACTTTTTTGGTGAGTGGACTCTTTGTGGTCAGCTGTAAGCATCACATTTACATAGTTCTGTATTTCTGAAAAAGCCTATTGCATGAAGTTGGGATCCTACCAAATGAAAACAAAACACAACACTAACGAAAAATAACAAGCTCTTCCAACAATGTTCAGTAACTGACTTAGAGGTTAGTGCTGTGTTCTGGGAAAAAAAATTATCCAGGCACCATAGAATTTCATGCACTAAAAACTTTAGGCATTTGAGAGGAACATAACATATGACACAGGGTGTTTTTATTTAATGAATGGCTGTAAGAAATGGGGCCAGCATCCCTTCTCACAGATGAATGCCTTGTGCCAAGAGCATTGCTGTACAATGTGTCATCACTCGGGAACCTAAAGAATTGTACTTGAGAAAACATAGCTACAAAATATCCCTTTCCCAGAAAGGTTCACTTCAGGCTTTGTAGAAAAACAGGACAAGCATTTCCACTGCACATAATTCTTCTGTTGGGAAACTTTCTTAAAGGCGTAGGTGGCAGAGCAAGGGGCTGGAAAACTGTTTAATTTTGTAGTGACAATAATAGTTCCTGGTTGATGTTGGTAATCAGCTCTTGCTTTGGACTTTTAATATTCAGAACTCTACAAACATGGAGCAGGTTAATCTTCTACACACCTTGAAAAGGGAGAAGGAGAGGGAGAAAGGCAGAAGGAAAGGGAGAGAGAAGAGGAAAGAGAAGGGGAAGGGGAAGGGGAGTGGGACAGGAGAAAAAGGCAGGGGAGGGGAGGGGAAAGGACCTGGAAAGGCAAAGGAAGTTTAGTTACCGTAAGAAACGTCTAGTTAAGACTCTTATGTCAAAAATTTGCTATTCTAACAAAGTGGCGTGAGTTACTTGATGTATTAAATGGGAAGTCTTATGGACATGGTGTTAGACTGGCCAGAAAATGACTTTTTTTTTTTTTTTTCATATGGTGTGTTTTCTTCAGAAAAATTAGGTCAGTTCACAGCAAGTAATCAATTGACTGATATAGGCCTCACTCTATAACAGTAGTGTTTGCTGGGATAACTCAACATAATCACGTGTGAGTGTATGTGTTTATTTTTAGGGCCTGTATATCAACATCCTCTTTCTTGTTCCTGATTTGAAAAAGGAGAACCTGGTTACCCAGAAGGGTGCATCCATCACTGCTGGCTGTAGGACACTCCTGGCTTCACCTGCTTCAAGAGCAGTTTAGGCTTGCTCCTATTTTGCACTTCAAACAAAATGAAAAACAAAAATAAAATTGTCTGAGCCATGTCAAAAAAGTCTTCCCTGAGACCAAATCAGGGTATTTTGGAAGGGCTGCTTCTTTAGCAAGTCAAGTAAAGGCTGATGACAAGCAGAAAGCTCCAAAGAAAGAAGAATGAGTACTTCCAGTGCTAGTAATTCAACTTGTACCTTCTGCAGACATAACTGTTTGTGTAACCTGCCCAACAATTATAGCACAGAGAAGGCATTTCTGACACATTACCTGCTTTTTAAAACAAATCTCATTAAGGACACCCCAAGCTGTACCTGCAGCCAGCACGCTCTCAAGGACTAAAAATCCCCTGGGCAGGTCCTCACACCTGAGACCTCCCAAGGCAGCTGCAGGTGATGACGGGGCCAGTACCCCTGGGCACCACTGCTCCTCACCTGCCGAGAGCCCCCCGAAGCGCCGGCAGCGTGGATGGGAGCGGGGACAGCCCAGGGACAGCCCGGGCGAGCAGTGGGGATGCTGCCAGCTGCGAGGCCAGGTCCTGGCGCTGGCCTGATGTCTGTCCTTAGGCTCCCTCTAGAGTTTACAGCAAATGAGCAAAAGGTCTCAAACGCCACTTGCACAGGAGGGTGGCATCTCCTCGCCCCCTAGGCAGTGCTCTGGTCTCGGGCACTGCTGGATTATATCCCAGGGCCTTTGTACACTCAAATGGCTCTTTCCTTCTTGACAGCCCCTGCTGCTGAACCTCACGAGGCCCTAATCCTGCCAGAAGGAAAGGGCTCCTGTTAAGTAAATGTTATATGGTGAATATTTGGGGCCTGCACCTTGAATCTCGTGGCAGGCTCACCCAGCATCTCTTGAAGAAATTGGCACTTGGCCTGAAAACTGGAGAGGTGGAGAAGCAGCACTGACTCAGTAACACTGAGGTAGGTTAGGAGCAAATCTCAAACCTCCAAATGGGTCATGCCATGTCCCTGCCTTCTTCATCCTCAACTCTGGAAGACACATCCTGTGGAGGAGCTCAGGTATTATTCCCAATTTCCCCACTATTTGCAAGAGAACGTATAAAATCCCAAGCAACCCAGATGCTTTATGTATGTGCTTCAGATGGGCTTTGCTGGTTCCCTGGACAGCCTTATGAAGTGCTGGGGAAGGAGGGTGGCCAAAAAGAAGACGGGAAGCTTGTCTAAGCGATTCTGGAGGAAAGAAAAACAGCAAGCAGCTTTGCCAGTGGAAAAGCCCGAACAAGAGCAAGGAGAGGGGTAGTGGGAAGAGAGGGGACAGGGTGTCCAGAGCTTGTTAGAGGAGCCAGGACATTCTTTGCTCAGACCTTCCTATAAACACTCCTCCTTCCTTCCTGGTTCACTCCTCCAAGTTTTGTTTGGGGCTTGGGGTTTTTTGTTGTTGTTTGTTTTCCTTTCTTGCTCTAATCCTCTCCTCCGATCTTTGGCCGCATCTCCAGCCGAAACGGCCCCAGAGCGGGGCAGAGCCAGCTAAGGGAGGCTGGAGCTCTGCGGAGGAGGCTCAGCTCTCGCCCCCGTCCCCACCCTGCACCGCCTCCCCCGCAGCCCCACTGCTGTGCCCCTCTTTTGCAAGACGATGGCGCTCTGATCTTTCCACAGCTTCACTCCGGGACTTTCGAGTATATTTTTTTCCTGTATTTTTTTTTTCCACGCTTCACTGCTACTACGGGCGGGCGCCTGCCTCTGTCCCGATTTGCTGCAGCCATCGGGGGTGCCTGACTGTAAACAAAACACTTTAGATCATGGCAAGGTCGCTGCAGACACAGCCCTTTTTTTTTTTTTTTTTTTTTTTTTTTTTTTTTTTTTTTTTTTGCAGCCGCAGCGATTTAAGGTGGATTGCCGAAATGGCCTGGAAGAGGAGGGAGGACGAACCGAAAGAGCAGCGGGGACCAACCCCGATCCCCAAGCATGGCCGCGGATGCTCCAGGGCCGCGGATGCTCCCACCCGGGGGAGACACTCTGGTTTTGGTTGCTTTTTTTTTTTTTTTTTTTTTTTTTTTATTACCCCCTTTCCTGACGATTTGTCCCAGCGCGACCCCAGCTTTTCCGGCGGCGCGGGCTGGGGACTGCGCTGCTCGCGGGAAGACGCGCAGCTACCTCGGCTGCGGGGATATACCCCCGCCCCTTTTCCCTTTCCCCAGCCCCTCGGAGAGCAAGGCAGGGTGACAGAGGAAAAGGGATAGAAGGATAAACCAAGGGGCAGACCGCTCCTCTTTCATTTTCTCCTGCTTCCATCAGTGGCTTACATTATTCGCGCCGCTCTTCTCCTCCCCCACCCCCCATCCCCCCTCCTCCGCCCCTTTGGATTTAATTATTCGTGCTCAATATACTTGTACAGCATCCAGAGACTCACTCTCAGGCCCTTGTGCTAAGGGAGGTATAAACAGAACAACAGCAAAAAGCCCCCAGAAGGTACTTGTCCTACAGTAACTTGGTTTTTCCTTTTCCAAAGGCTTCAGATAAATCAGTGCTCTCTGTTGCACTGCTGTCATGTTGCTGCTGCTTTACTCGTGGGGCACAGCAGCTATTCCAGTATTCAGAAACCCTCACTCCCCACTTTTTTTTTTGTTTTTCCTAGTTTGTGCTTATACTCTGGTACACTGACATAATCCTACAGACAAGAGGGTTGCCTTTCTCTCGTGGATTAGGGACACAAGCAGTGTTTCCCAGGGAGCAGAGAATGGGAGCTCCTCACCTAAGGGGTCAGGGGTGGGACACTCAGCAGGTTACCAGAAGGCAAGCCCACATCAGCAGGATGACCCCTGGGCACCCTCAGACATATTCTGCAGATCACTTCGTTACAATGCCCTTGTGTGGATCAACAAAACAAGCTCAGTGTCCCTCCACCTGACAGAGAAAATTAAGTTTGAAATGAAGCTTCCTTGCTGGTGGCAATGGAAGTCAAAGACAGGAAAGCCTAGAGAAATGAAAATTAAATCCTGCAAATACAGCAAATGCAGGCCCCACTTTTTCCAGCTGATGGTGTTTTATCATGGACTTGCAACTTCAAAAAAAATCTCAGGTCCTGCAAACATGAGAATATCAGCTTTAATTTTCTGCAAGGGAATTGCTAGAACTTGTGGTTTCTGAGAAGAGCTGGAAAACAACTTCCAAGTATTAAAATCCCCAGCATATAAATAACAATAACATGACTAATATTGTATTTTAACCTTGTGGTTTTTAAACTAATCTCATTTGTTTTTTGTTTTTGGTGTTTTTTTTTTTTTGCTTGTACACATAATTTTTTTGAACTTGGGTCTGATGATACTGAGATTACTCTTCTGAGTGGTGTGAGCAGAAGCTAGAGGCCTTGAGTCTGATGATGGCCGGTAAAATGCTGGCCTGGGCTTGAGCACTGTGTAAAGGTTGTGTCCTCTCTCCAGTGTATAAAATCTTCATGTCTTCAAGGCCAAATGTGCTGACTCTCATCTCAGCCAGTTTAACCCAATTGTGTTGACCCCTGCCTTGCTGAGATAGCTTGCTACTCATGTAGCAAGCGATCTCAACCCCTCCTCACCCTCCCACCCCAAAATAAAGTTTGCACAGGGTTCCTCTGCTTGTGAAGGAGACCTGACCAGAAGGATTGGTGTGAAGAGCTTTCAGGGCTCTCGAAAGATTCAGGCACAGGATCTGGGCACCTGGAAATGTCATAACCTTTAGTGCCTGAGAGAACCCGCAGTGTCACACAACACACTGAGGGGCCTGCCCTGCCTGGTGAGGGAACATGTCTGTGGAAAGGGGCTGGAGTAAAGGGGGCCAGAAAGGAGGGCGCAATTGCTCTCATGTCCACCACACCTGCTCCAACTAACCAAGGAAGTTGCTTAGAAAATCCCTGGCTATGACTCTTCGCTCATCTAATCTTTTGAGTACACAAACAGGACAAACCCCAACAGCATTTCTTTTTCTTTCCACGGGTTGCTGATATCTGAAACCCCAGCAAGGGTTATTTTAGAGATATTTCTTAACCTAGTCCTTTCTCTGCCGAGAGGGCAGATGATCGTCTCGGCACTAGGAGCCGCCACTCACAACTGCACAGGCAGTGGGGTCAGGGTGCTGGTCCCCGCTGCATGCCCTGGGATGACCATTCTGCCCACTAGCCCCGAGCCTCGGCGGCGATGTGTCGCCAGAGCCCAACCCGGGCAAACCAGAGCGGTGAGACACTCCTGTCACACCCCTAAATGAAAGCCATTCCTCAGGCCGCTCGGCCGAGTAGCGGGATGGGGTGGGTGTTTTTTTGGGGGGGGGGGGGGGGGACAAACCCCACCCGCCTTTGCGGAGGGGCGAGGAGAGCGGGCCCCGCGGCACCGCACCACCCCCGTCGTTTTCTCCTTCGTTCCCGGGCTCGGTCCCGCTGGGCAGCACCCAGCTCGCCCGGTCCCGTCCCACCTTTACAGCCGGCGGCGGCGGCGGGGCAGGGCGGGGCAGGGCCGGGCGAACGGGGCGGTGCCCGCCGCCGTAACCAATGGCTCGGCCGGGCTGTTTAAATAGACTCGTCCTGTCAATCATTTTCTTCTTCGTCAGCTTCCCTTCAATCGCCATATTGGGCAACCGAGAAAAGGGCTCGTCTCCTCTTGTTTTTTTTCGTCTCACTTTTACTACGCGGCGGCGGTGCGAGCGGCAGGGGCATCACCAGCACCAGCGCCATCGCCATCGGCGGCGGGCCGGCACCGCGGAGGCAGCGCCGCGCTCCGCTCCTCACCCGCCCGGGGCTCCCCGGCGGCGGCAGCGGCGGCTCTCGGGGCTCATCCCTGGGCCGGCGCTTATGCAAGGGCGCCTCCTCGCCCCTTCTCCGCGGGCCGAGGGCGAGCGGGGCCGAGGCAGGGCCGCAGAGCGAGGCAGCGCGGAGCGGAGGCGCGGAGCGGAGCCGCCGGGCGCCGGGCAGTAAAGGGCGGCGGAGAGGCGGCGGCGGCCGCGGAGAGAGAGAGAGAGCAGCGAGCACAACAACCGCCGCCTGGAGCCACACGGTGCGGAGAGATGTCAAACGTCCGCATTTCTAATGGGAGCCCTACCCTGGAGCGCATGGAGGCCAGGCAGTCGGAGTACCCGAAGCCGTCGGCGTGCAGGAACCTCTTCGGGCCGGTGAACCACGAAGAGCTCCACCGGGAGTTGAAGAAACACCTGCAGGAGATGGAGGAGGCGCACCAGAGGAAGTGGAATTTCGATTTCCAGAATCACAGGCCGCTGGAAGGCAGGTACGAGTGGCAAGCCGTGGAGAAGGGGAGCTCGCCCGAATTCTACTTCAGACCCCCCCGGCTACGGAACGCTGTCTGCAAGTCTGCCGGCCGCCAGAGCTTGGATGTAAACGGGAATTGCCAAACCGTGGTTTTTGTAGGTTCTCAGGGAATCTCAGAGGACATTCACTGTGTAGCTCAAAAGACTGATGTTTCAGAAAATCAGACGGACTTAGCAGAGCAGTGCACTGGCCAGAGGAAAAGACCCGCGGCCGATGGTAATGTACCCCATGGCTCTGCCCCGCGCCCCACTCGTGTCAGCGCCGGGGCTCCGGCCCTTCCGCCCCTGCCACTCGTGGCCCCTCTGCTGCAGGTTGTGCCCTGCTGGGCACCGGCTCGGCGTGCCCCCCCCCCCCCCCCCTTTTCCCCTAAAAAAGCCCGAGTAGTGGTTGCAGTCCCAGGGGGCTTGCCTAGAGTAGGAGCTGGTAGATGATTTGCAAGGAAGAGCCCTTAGACGCCGGTCATCCCCCCGACCCCTCGCCGTCACTCCGCGGGGACCCGGCCTCCTGCCCGGGTGGGAGGAGGTTCACAGAGTTCAGCAAAAGACGAATATAGATTTTAGCCGAAAAGAGGGGACTTGGATCCCCTACGTAGGGAGAAGCCCATCTCCCCACTCCCTGCTTGCTTCACGCAGCCGATACCTGACGTGGGGGTCCGGGAATATTACCCCCTCGGCTCCATCTATCCCCCCTGGATGCCGAGCAAACAGCTGGAAGGAAAATATTTTAACATCTTCCCCCCATCTCCCTCCTCGTTTTTAATTTCCCCCTCCTAGATTCCTCTCCTCAAAATAAAAGAGCCAACACAACAGAAGAAGAGGTTTCAGAAGACTCCCCCAGTGCCAGTTCAGTGGAGCAAACACCCAAGAAATCAAGCCCGGGAAGACATCAAACGTAAAGCGTTTAGGTCAGTGCCCTTTAGGGTCTGGCATTAGGATGCAAATAAGGGAAAGAAGGGGTAACCGAGTGTCTATCCCGTCTCGAAGCGGGTGGGGAGGGGTGCTTCGTGCCCCTCTGGGTTCGCTGAGGGGTGTTTTCTTCGAAGAAGGGTGGCTTTCCCCGAGCGCTCGGGAATGGGTGTGTTGGAGGGTGGGGAGTGGGAGGCGTAGAGTTTGAAAAGAACAAAACAAGGAGCGAAGCCCAGCCTGGGCTCGGCAGCGTCAGGGGCTGGGGCTGTAGTGGAACTGACCCTGCCTTCCTCCGGGACGGGCACCGGGGGCAGGGAGGGCTCTTTCCCAAGGACCGTGCGGGTGGAGGGACGGAGTTGAAGACGCGGCTGGTGCATCATGTTAGATGCTAGAGGATTTCGGTGGGGGGGCTTCCCCTGTCCCCTGCCTCCGGGGCTTTTTCACCTCCTGTGTCAGCCTTGCCGTCGCATGTCGCGGCCACCTCCCACTGCGGGAGAAGTATGTCAAGAAGTTTGGTTTAAGGGGAATCCGGGCACTTTCTCAAAATCCGAGTGATGCAAGGTTGTTATGTTTTTGTTTGTTTTTTTTTTTTTTTTTTTTTTTCTTCCTTTTTTATTTGTTGTTTTGGTTTGGTTTTAGAGGCTGGCAGGGGGAATGGAGCGGGTTAATGGGAGGCTGGGTTGTGCAGCTTTTTTTTTTTTTTTTCTCCCCTGCCCCCTTCTTGTTGTTTTGTTTTAAGGCGAGGGCTGGGGCGGGGAGAGTTGGTAAAAATTGCGCTGGCGGTTTGGGAGCCGAGGTTAGGAGCGAGGTTTACAAAAACGATTTGCGATTGTGCAGAGAGAGATTAAGCTGTAAAGCAGAAGTTGCAACAAATTAGTCCCGCTGGGGTGAACCGTGGCCGAGCGCGGCCATGCGAATGCCGCTACTCCCGCCCGCTTTTGGGCGTGGGGGCACGGGAGGGGCCCCCCGCGCTGCCCGCCGAGGGATGGAGGGGCCGGGGCCGCTGGCAGCGGTGCGGGGAACACGGCCCGGCCCGGCCCGCCAGGGGCGGGGGGGCAGCGGGGGCGCCGCCCGGGCTGGGCCCGCCCGCCCCGGGGATGCGGTGTCGGTTTGAACCGGTTGCGCCGCGGATCGCGTTTCTTGTCGATGCTTTCTAATCGCTTTCCCCCTCTCCGTCCTTTTTTTTTTTTTTTTTCCCCTTCATTATTCCCGTTGCAGAGCGGAGGATGTGCGCGTCCTCGTTCATCGAGTGCGGCGGGCGGCGATGAAGCGAGGAAGATGTAAAGTTGTAGTGGGAAAGGAAAAATACATATCGCCGATCTCCGGGGAATGGAGGTCCTGTAAAAGCACTGAAAAAAAAAAAAAAAACCAAACCCCAAGAACAGCAGCAAAAACAATAACACTAAATTTTAGGCACTCTTAAAAGACCTGCCTCTAAAAGCATTGGATGTAGCATTGTGCAATTAGGTGTTTCCTTATTTGCTTTATTGTACTACCTGTGTATATAGTTTTTACCTTATGTAGCACATAAAACTTGTTTGAAGGGGGGAGGGACTGGAAGACGGTGACCGATTGGAACTTGCTTTCACAATCTAGCAAGCAAAGAAATCTACGAAGAGAAGCAGTGTAGGTTTTTTATTACTTAAAGATGTATTGTCCCTTTAAGTGGGTCTGCAGTGTTTTTTTTTTTTTAATTTAATTTTTTAAAAATATTTTTAAAAATGTATCATTTTGGTAACTGTTCAGAGCAGATTTTTGTGAAATTTCTTCCTACGGCATTAAGCTGAAGAGGTGGGAGCTGTCATGATTCCGTTACGTTATGTAGTAGCAAAAGTTCCCCCCCAACCCCATATACCAAAACTGAATGCCTGTAAAAAGTTGTGTAAAATCATCCCATCTGATTACATTGCCTGATTTTCTTTTTTTCTTTTTTTTTTTTTTTAAAACTTAATCTGGAAGGCTTTTGCTCTGAATCTGGAATATTGTTGTTTTTTGATCTGACCCACTTCCCGAAGTGCTTGTGTGTGAGGGGAAGAGGGATACTACATCTTTAAACAGTATTTCTACGTTGCCTGTGTATCTGTATGTAAAAATAAAAAAAAAAAGTTTGAAGTGTACCTGTGTACATAACTCTGTAAAGACACTGAGAAATTATACTAACTTATTTATGTTAAAGATTTTTTTTAATCTAGAAGACAATATTTTTTCCCCATAAAGCCAAAGTGGCATGTTTTTTTTGCATTTGTAAATGCTCTATTTGGTAGACTTTTTAGAGGGTTTTTTTCTGTTTGGGTTTTTATTTTTTCCTTCCTTTTTTTTTTCCTTCTTTTTTTTTCCTTTTTCTCATTATTAATATGGCTGTGCTTAAAAGATTGCAGACTGAGCCAATTAATTTTTTTTTGTAATGTGGGGGGAAAAAAATCCAGATTGATATTGTTTCACATCAAGCAATCAATAAAGAAAACTGCCATATATAAGAAATATGGTCTTCATTAGTGTGTGTTTCAACCTCCCTCAGCCTGGCACAGGAGGAAAAAAGAATGCAGGAAATAAGAGCAGTTTTCCTTTGGGTATCCATTGCATCACGGGTCTGTGGCGCAGGTGAAAGTAAGGGATGCAGCACCCTTAGTGCAGCGATGCCATTTCTTCATGGAAGTGTGCTCAGGCACTGGAACGAGCTGCCTCGGGCAGCGGTGAAGTCCCTATCCCGGGAGGGATTTCAAAGACGTGTAGATGTGGCACTTGGGGACAGCGTTTAGTACTGGGTTAACGGTTGGATTCAAAAGAGGGCTTTTCCAACATTAATGCTTCTGAGTCTCCTCGGTGATAATTGGGAATGATGTGCCCTCTTAGTGCAAAAGAGTGGAATTTCCTGTGTCATAACGCTTTTTGGGTTTCGGGTGGGGTTTTGTTTTTTTTTGAAAGAGAAGAGGTATTTCGAAGTACTTCTTGCACTTAGTCCTCTGACTCCTAGGGCTTCAAACTCGACCCCAAAAGCGCACCTTTTGGGCCGGGACCAGAGAGCCAGCGCACCCTCGGGATTCCCAGGATCGTCCCTCCGTCCCTCGCTCCCGGGGCCAGCGCCGGTGACCGGAGCCCCGAGGCATCTTCCCTGGGCGGTCGCTCGTGGCTATCAAAGATGGCGCCTCGCACGCCCCGGTCCCGACAGATACTGGCGGAGGCACCGGCCCCGCTTCCCGGCATCGCACCACCGCCGGGGCTGCGCAGGGCCGGGCGCCGCCGGACAAAAGCGAGGGACGGCACCGCAGGGTGGAGGAGGGGATGCCCGAGGTGCGGGGGATGGCGGGGGCTGCCCGGCCCTGCCCGCCACGCCCGCCAAGGTGCGAGCGGACCCCTCCGCCCGGGGATGCGGGGGAGCAGCGTTCTCATCCCCAGGGCTTGCGAGAAATAAACACGTAAATGAACAAGACGGGGGCGGAGGGGGAGCATAGCTCTCTGCGAGGCTCGCCAGGGTCTTCCCCCCTCCCCGGTGCAACGCGATCCTGTTGTTTATCCCGGCCGCGCCCGGGCTCGCCCTCGCTCCGAAACCTCCCCGAGAACGCGGGGCTGTGCCGGGCGCGCGCTAGCGAGGGACAGGGAGACCGGGCGAGCCCCGGCCGCCAGCCCCACTTCAGTGTCGGCCCCGAGTCGGGCAGGGAGGGGCAGAGGGGCCAGAGCGGGCACGGCCGGCGCTGGCGCTGCCCTTCCCCTGCCCCGCCGGCTGCGAGGGATCGCCGGACACGCTGCCGTTCGTGTCCCGGTCTCCTGCCCCACGCGCAGTGACTGCAGCTGCACCGGCGGGACTGGGCGCCGTGTGCGCAACTCAGCCCGTTGAACGTGGAAAACACTCATCAAGATTTAAAAAAACAAAAGTAAAAAAAAAAAAGTTACGTGTTATTTTTTTTGTAAATTTTTTTTTCGCCCCAGCACGAACAAAGTGATCTCGGTGGAAAATAAATAGCGGCGCCTTCCCGAGCCGGCCTATCCCCGCGGCCGGCGCAAGCCAAACCCTCCCGGGGGGGGAGGGGGGCCGGCGCTGCAGCCCCCGAGTCGGGGAGGGAGGCGGAGGGCGGGGTCCAGCCCGCTTCTCCGTCACGTAGGTTTTGAATGTGCCCTCTGACCGCACCCCCGCTATTATTTTTGATATTTTTTTCGTTGCTGCTGTCGTTGTTGCCGCGGCCGAACGATGCCGCTTCTCTCCCTGCGCGGCAGCCGAGGGCCGGCCTGGCCGCCGCTTCCACCAGGGGCCGCGCCCGCCGCTATCGCAACACCGCGGGGGTAGCGCCGTGCCGCCCCCGCCTCCTCCTCCTCCTCCTCCTCCTCCTCCCCCTCCCCCGGTGACCCCCGGGGCATGCGCGGGGCCGAAGCCAGAGGGGGGGGAACATCCCTCGCCGCCCCACCCGCAGTGAGGGGGGCAGGGCGGCCAAGACTCGGGCCCGCTCCGCGCCTTGTCCCTCAGGGGCTGCTTGTGGCGGCGGAGCCCGGGACCCGCACGGCCGCAGCCCCGCGGGGAACTAGAGACGGGGAACCAGAACTGCGCGGCGGGGGCAAATTTTTGAATTTTTATTCCCCCCCTCCCTTTCCGCTCCTCGCCGCAACGTTTCCTCCTCGGGCGGCTAGAGGCAACCTTGCCTCCCTGCTTTCCTGCGCCTGGCAGTGCTCCCCGGGCCGGGCGGGGCCGGGCAAAGGCCGCGACGGGGGAGGGGAAGGGCGGAGCGCGGCCCAGCCCGGGCCGGCCCGACTGATGCAACTGCGCGGCCTCCCCGCGGAGTGCGCACGCAGCCTCCGCCCTCCCTCTTGGCTTTTCCCTTCCCTCCTCCCTCCCCTCCTTTCTCCCTCCGTCGGTCCGCGGGCACACGTACGCGCAGCTGCGCGCTCCCCCCGCGTGTGCACACGCACGTACCTGCGCGCACGCGGCCGCACGCCCCTGTCGTGCCGGGGCTGCTGTCGCCGCGGGGCCTGCGGCGTCCCCCCGGGTGGAGCCACGGCCCGACGCGCGCCACGCTGTGCCCCGCGCTCGGGTTCACGTCCCGCCTCGCTCCCGGTCTGCTCGCTCTGGGAGTGCGGCTTCCCCTCTCGGGGCTTCCATGCGGGGCCGTGCTGCAGGAAGGGTTGGCTTTCCCTTCCATAAAACTGCGTGTTCCCGTGCCAGAGAAGAGGGTTATGACTCCTTCCTTAGGAGGAATATTTTGGACGTAGATCTGACCCGTTTTTCATTGGAGACGTTTGGTTGGAAGAAAAAGTATGTGTCCTTAAAGTCAA
This sequence comes from Lanius collurio, assembly GCA_020086605.1. Classification (NCBI taxonomy): domain Eukaryota; kingdom Metazoa; phylum Chordata; class Aves; order Passeriformes; family Laniidae; genus Lanius; species Lanius collurio. The sequence goes on along the minus strand of JACBWW010000009.1, from coordinate 32,377,783 downwards.
TATTAACACCCACTGCTTTCCAGCTGCGGAGCCAGCCTCCTCTTCCTCAGATGGGGAAATTAGCTGGAAAAGTGTTTTCCGACATCCATACTCATCTGTACTTCTCAGTAGCTTCAGCTGAAAAAAACCGAAACCGAATTTCATTTTCAAAAAACCCCAAACATTCTACTTCAGAAATGTCAGCGTTTTGTTTCAACATTTTACAGCATTTTTTTTTAACGTTGAAAAGTAATTTACTATCCTCATTTATTTTTGTTTTTAAATACTCTCCAGAATAAAAAGGCCACAGTATAATGGCTGAGGCCAAAAGGTTATTAAGTTAAAGAATGAAAGATGTCGGTTATATGTGGTGCAGTTTTTGGTTTGGATTTGTTCTGGCCGGTTTGTTGGGTGTTGCTGAGTGCTGGGAGAGGGGCGGGGTTGAAGACCTGACTGAGAGGGAGGTGGGACGAGAGGGGAGGGGACACAAGGGTAGGCGGTCGGGGCCAGTGTAAATTCCCGAGTAACCAGCCAATGGGGAAGGGGACAGGGACCTCCCCGGCCGGGACAGGGTACAAAATGGAGCCATTTTGTGGGAAGGTGTGTGTGTTCGGCTCTCGAGGGGGAGCGGTGTACAGTGGGCTCAGCTGAATCGTTACTAATAAACAGCTTTTCTTTTGCTTCGACGACTTTGTCTTCATTCAATTGTATCTGAAAGTTAGTTACGTTCTAACAGTAGCTTCAGCTGAAAAAAAACGAATCCGAATTTCATTTTCGAAAGAAAACATCCCACTTCAGAAATGTCAATGTGTTTTGTTTCAACATCTTATATAATTTTGTCTTTTTTTTTTTTTTTTTTAAAGTGGTTTACTATCCTCATTTATTATTGTTTTAGATACTGGCCAAAATTAAAAAAGGCCACACTACAGTGGCTTTAACAAAATGTGTGATCTGCAGTAAAATAATAAGATTATACTGTATGAATTATTTTGCTCTGTCCCCAAATTAGATCTTTTCTGCTTTCATTTTGCTGGAAAAACTGTGGAGACTTTCTGTACTTTTTAATACTGATTTTTTTTCCCCCATCTCTGATGTTTTGTTTACATACAGAGCTGAAAAAAGGCGTGTTTTTTTCCTGCTGGGCGGGTTGTATCTGCACTTGTGGTTTGCTGTGCTTCATCCAGGCTCAGCCACCTCCTCCATCCAGGCAGCTTGTGTGCCTTTCCTCTCCCTACTTGCTTTCTGTCTTGCCCACATCAGTCATTGCAAGACTCAAAAACTAGAGGGAATGTGTTTTTTTTTCTTTTTTTTTTTTTTTTAATAAAAATAATCCTCAATTCACTTCACTTGAAAAGCAAGCAAAGGTATCTTTTCCTATAATATAAAATTAATAATGATAAGAAAAATATGAAAATAACATGTTAATATATAATGATAATATAAAAAGTGCAACTGTCTAAAAACAAACCAGCATCACACTCTCTGATTCTCCCTGGAGAAAACAAAGCTGCCGCAGCTTCAAGTGAACAGGCCTCGGACGGTTTGGAGCTGCAGCTCTCTGCTTAGGAGCAGCACTATGGGATGTGATGGCTTCACAGGATGGGTGGAGAAGAGCAGGGTGATGCCTGTCCTTTCGTGGGACAGTGCCACTGTGTGCACCTCATCCACAGAGGAGCTGTAAGATAAGGGAACTCCTCTGCTTCCAGAGGGGCCAGCTTGTGTTCGCACAGGTCTGCCTGCCATTGGGATGTATTCGAATTAAACAGACACAGCTGCTTTGCCTTTTTCGTGTTCCCACTCCAGCCAGGGGTGCAGCTCTGCATCAGTGGAGTGTCTGCCCTGTGAGATGGGGCAGCTCCTGCCCGCTCCCCACTGCTCCTGCACTCTGCTGGCACTCAGGAGTGGGATTGGGGGTAACCCCTCTGGAATCTCCCCATTTCCCAGCTATGCCTGGCGGTGTGTACCCTCCCCATTTTAATTAACCTGCTGATCCACTGGTTCTCCACAAGCCATGGGCAAAAGCAGTTTGCTTTTAAGGATCCTGTGGGGATCCGCTCTCAGGCCTCTGGGGGCAGTTCCCTGGCTCTGGGTTTTAGAGAAGTTGCTGCTGCAGCTGACACCATGAAGGATGTCACTGGAGTAGAGGATACCAGTCCATGGCCCAGCTGGACCAGAATGACCTGGATGGGTGCTTGTGGCAGGCTATGCTGTGGTTTGCTGTGCTGTGCTGTGTTTTTCTGTGCTATTCTGTTCTGTGCTGTTCTATGCTGTGCTGGCAGGGGCTGCCCCACTCCTCCCAGCAGCTTTGGCACCTGCCAGTCGGCTCTGGGTGGAAGCAGGGAGCAGCACACCTTGTGGTTCAGCGTTCCACACCCACAAAGACAGGCTGTGCCAGCTCAAGCTTTTATGCCTGGCCATCCTACTGCGCCTGCAGCTATTTGGAGGAGACAGCAAGCAGGAACATTAGTTTCATTCCAGTTTTATCCTTGGCCTCACATCTGAGGCTTCAAGCAAGGATTCCAGTTGTGGGCAGACACCCCATTTTGTGTGCTCCAGATGCTACTCCCACAAAGATCCAGCAAGTCCTTTACAAGGAGACCAAAAATCCAACTGTTGCCTGATAAAACCCTTCTGTCGTGACTGGCTCTATCGAGAGTGAAACTGGGCACATAAAAGTGCAGAAAGGGCTCCTATCCCTTGCTGCCTGGGCAGGCTGGAAAAGCTCTGCAAGCAGGTGGCTGTGTCCTAGCAAGCACAGTTGCAACTGTGGTCCTCACTTTCTTTGGGGAGAGAAGCTGGAGGTCTGGGACTGACTGTACTGTAAATTTTTCCTGCCAGATGTGAAGCCTGAAGTTGATACTGTGAGCTTGGTAACCTGCTACACCTCACCAACTTCCTTTTTTTAAACTTTTTTTTCTAGAACAAAGTGTTCCCATCTGCGCTGCTGGCTGCCGGATGTATATATTTTATTCTAGTTTGAGACTGGGGATCCCAAGTGAGGACACATGCATATATAGATAAATAGAGATATTTATTTATTTTTATTAGTGGAAGAGAGACCTCTACTGGCTTAGCTCACAGAGCCACTTGACTGACCACAGCCGAGCTCTCTCGCACCTTCTCTTCCCCTACTTGCGAAGCTAAGAAGCAACAACCTTTCATGTTTTCTCATTAAAAGATCTAGCTTGTGGGGAGTCCCGCAGCTGCAATTGCTAGCACGTGAATTTGTGAGAGCCCTTGGTGTAGTAAATCAAGTATCTTATTTCCTTTAGGAGGAGATGAATCTTGGGCACTGATGCAGAGCAGAGGATTAGAGCGTTATTGCTCCTGGAGGACAAGTCAGCAGGGTGTTTTCATCCACTCCATTGGTTTCAGTTGCCTTTTGTTCTCTTTATGTCCCTCCTCCAAGCTGGTTCTGTAGCACTGCATTGAGGGTGACTTCAGAAACCATTTCTTGTGGGTTAGGGTTCTTTAGCATCTTGCCTCTGCTGTCAGCTGGATAGATGTTGACTCCTACCTGGGCTGTACCTGGAGTTGATGATCAGTTGTGCACTTCTCTTCCTGGGTTGGGGAGGAGTTAATATATAGTGTGTTTTTCTAGCAAAGCTATCTTTATGTGAGCACAAGTAATGCACAACAGGGCTTGGTGTTTGCAAACAGGTGGAGCTGGGTGAGCCAGTTGTGTAAGGCTTGTAGGTCCTGAGCTGCCAGTCTGGCTGAAAGCAACAGAAACAGTAGTTCCACAGAGTTGATCAAGGGCCTGGAGCATCTCCCTGACAGGGAAAGGCTGAGGGAGCTGGGGCTGTCCAGCCTCGAGAGGAGCCCCAGCTGAGAGGGGCCCTCAGCCCTGTGTGTCCCTGTCTGCAGGGAGGGCTCCGAGCAGGGCCCAGGCTCTGCTCTGGGGGGCCCAGCAATGGCACCAGAGGAACGGGCAGGGACTGATGCCCAGGAAGTTCCACCTGGACAGGAGGCAGAACTTCTTCCCTGGGCAGTGCCCGAGCCCTGAACAGAGACCAGAGAGGGTGTGGAGTCTCCTCACTGTGATATTCCAGAATTGTCTGGACACAATCCTGTGCTCGGTGCTCTGGAAGGCCCTGCTGGAGCAGGGAGGTGGGACCAGATAAGCCACTGTGGTCCCTTCCAGCCTGACCCATCCTGGGATTCTGTGATTCTCAGTACTGCTGAAATGCTGGTCTAGGCATCCCCTTCCTTCCTCATCCAGCCCACTCATTCCTGCTCCTGGCACTGCTGGTCAAGTTAGTTCAGGAACTGCAGTAGGGAATGGATCTTGCAGAGATTTCCCACTTTCCCTTTTTTGTTGTTGGTTTGTGTGTTGATATTTTTTTCTCACCAGCTGGATCCATTTCTGGTCTCACTCCTCACGCAGCTGGCACCAAGAGCTTGGCCACAGTGGGCAGGAAGGAGCAAGCTGGCTGCGCTTCCATGAAATCACAGCCTTGGAGCTGGTGTGTCTTGCTTGTTCCTTGCAATAAAGCAAAAATTAAACCCTTGTGTGGGACAGCTGATGCCCATCTTCTGGTTATGAGGCTTGGTGGAAGGTACTGGACAACCTTTCTCCTCACATCTCTGGCCATCAAAATCTGCTCCACAAATGACCTGAGAGTTGCTTAGCTGGGGAAATAGAGGTTGGTGTTGATGGCCTGGAGTTTCTTTGTTGTTTGCCAGGGGATCTCCATCACAGAGCTGTTCCAGAGAGATCTGCTGAGTCACAGGTGTTAATTTTTTGTGGGAAAGTGGCCTGGTGCACTGCATACAAAGATAGAGGAACATGCAGCAGTGGTTTCTGGAGCTGCAGGCTGGTGGAGTAGGCACTCTCACTGTGCCTTTCCTGGTAGATCTCTGTGGCAAAAGCACTTGCTTTGTTTCAAAAGAAAAAGTTTCTCTGCAGCCACTTTTTGTACCTTTTTCTTTCACCTCTCATCTGTACCCCTTTTCCAGTCACTGAGTGGTGAGAACACCCACTAATTTGCAGACATTAATTACCTCTTCTTAGCAAATTCTGGGTGCTGTATTCTTGGTTTGCCTGGGTCCTGCTGTCCTTGTGAACTGCTTCATACTAAAAAAAAAAAAGTGTATTGAGTAGAAATCTTTTGGGCAGGAGGTAGAACGCTGTTCTGACAGTGAGTGTCAGATGAGTGTCCCAGATGCTAAGTGCTGAGCCTGTTTTGCGTTTTTTTGTCCCCTTTCATTTCATCCTTCTCTCTTTTCAGATCTTTGAGGCCCATGTGAAAAGAAAAGCTTGACAGACCTGATCAGTTCAGGTCCTAGGATGTGAAAGTCTCCAAGACCAGCTAACCTCACTGCAGCAGGTGAAGTTCTCTGCCATGCTCATTTAAAATCTAACTAAAAGCATACTTGTGATTTCTACACCTTACTGCATCACTCCCTCCCAATGCCATTTACTGCTCCATCTAATCTGCAATTGCACTGCCCCATTTGTTTGAAATTGCTCTTGGTGCCACCACATCCATAGGACCATGTCCTACCGGCCACTCTCACCTTAAAGTGTAGTTCTTGTCTGAAAACAGTGATCCTGCGGGTATTTTATTTAACTATTGTGTTAAGCACAAAAAGGAAAGAGGGTCTCTGGTTCTTCTCCTGAAGAGCAGTGGAGCAGTTTGCATTGCCCTTGTTCTTACCCAGTGGTTAGCAAGGTGTTTCAGGGGGCTTTGCTGGCTGGTGGTTTACTGAGATTTAAGGAATCACTGTTGCTTCTTAGAGAAACTTGCCCTCTGTTTCTGATTGCAGTGGCTTGGAATAGAAGAGTTGCGTCAAGCTTGTGACTTCTGCCTTTATGTTCCAGGTGTTTGGTGGCTTGAACATCTCCATCTATGAAAAATCTCAGTTTCAAACCCCTGCCTTTCAGAAGGGATCGTAGAATCACAGGATGGTTTTGGTTGGAGAAGACCTTTAAAGATCATCTAGTTCAACACCCCCTACCTGCAATGAGCAGGGGTGTTTTCAGCTAGGTTGGGTTGCTTAGAGCCCTGTTCAACCTGGCCTCAAATGTTTCCAGGGATGGGGCTTTTGCAGCCTCTCTGGGCAATTTGTTCCACAATCATCACAAAAAATTCCAGATCAAGGGGGACTGTTAAACTTTCCTGTCTGGGAGACAGAGAGTTTCTCAAGGACCAGTCTAAGACCAAACGGCAGAAATTGCACCAAGGAGGATCACAGACTTCCATCTTTCTGCTCTCTGTTTAAGGTATGGTTCCTGGTGCTGATTTCTCTTTGCTAGAAAAGATCCAGAAGAACCTTAAAAATAAAATGCCAAAATGAAACAGGGCACTGAACACACAGACCTTCCCTGGGCAAGAGGATGGGAGTGAGCAAGCAAACCACTTGTGACAAGTGTTATGTCACTGAATGCAGCTCTGCAAGCTGCTCAGATGCTATGGTAAGGTGGGTAGGTATTACAAACCTATCTGGGCTAGAAAAGGGAAACATTTTTCTAGAAAATGAAAAATATCTGGTGGACGGAGCACTGAGAGGTAATAAACATGCAGCAGAAGCCCTTTTGGGGTAAAGCTGCATCATTGTGGTGGTTTATAAGTAAGCAACCCATCACTTAGGAGATACCAGATGTGCTCGTGGCAGTGCTGCTGAGGCAGGAAACATGAGAGACAGAGCTGATGTATCTCTGGTTCAGACTGGGTTTGCTTCTTTCCAAACAGCCAGAGACTTCTGCGAGGGTTTTTTTCCAGTTCCTGGATGTCCTGTGTGGGTTTTGCAAGAAGCCCCGAATGAAGGGCTTGTTGTGAGTACTTGCTTTGAGTAAGAGTGCTTTGTGCTTGCTCTTCAGTTTTTCTCTTCACTGGCTGAAGAGTTCAGTGCACTGAATTGCTCTTTCTGTAGATTCTGTGTGCCTTCTAAAAAAGACTAAAACTATTGTTTGGCGAAACAATGTTTTCTAACTGTGGAGAAATTATGGAGGCTAAAACTGATATACAGGTTAGTGTTTTGTCTGATAAAATGAGAAACTGTGATTCAGAAATCCCACGGCCGTTATTAGACCTTTCCCGGTACAAATCTCAGTGCTGAGGATGCTGTCATGCTCCTTGAAAAAGCTCTGTAAGCCAAAAACGGGTGCGTTCCTCTTGGCCCCCTGATGATCCGTACTTTGAACTGAGCCTGTGAACCTCTGTGGTGATGGGACTTTCATTAGGGCATTTACTTGCAGAACCTGTGACTTGACTAACCATTGTTCTAGGTACACTGTCAGAAGAGGGTGGGAGAGTACAGGGAGAAACATGGGGGGACTATCTGATTTTGAAGTCTTTGATCAAATGCAAATATTTTGGGAGGTCAGTGAACAGAAACAGGGCAGAAAAGCTATAAGAAACCATGATGCATGAATATTTTTTGATTTTTTTGTTTGTTTGCATTGGTTTTGAAGCCTGATAAGTGTAAAGTTTTCTCATATATGACACATAAAATAGCACACAGAATGATGGAGTTCTTTCAGGCTGCCAGAGTCTCCTTCTGTCTAGAGATAGATAATTTATTGTCATATATGACCTTTCACTAATATCTTATGGTACCCCAGGGTGGCAATCTCAAAAGCCCAAAAGAAAGTGAGGACACCAGGATTATGCTGAAGAATCAGAACAGGGTTTTTTTTCTGCTTTTTGCACCATCCACAAAGAATTCCAGCATTTCTTTGGTGAAATTAGGGGCAAATAACCATTTTTCACCTTTTCATTAGTACCCCACCAGAGGCTGGATGCCTGTAATTTTACAGGAATACTCAGAATTGACAGATGGCTATTGGTGTTTTTTGTGGGATTTCAGTGGAGGTAGGTAATACTGCATCTTTAATCTGCCCTGAAACAGATTAAAAATGACAAGTGGGCCTGTCCAAAGAAAGGGTAAAGCTTTTCCTTCTTTAAGAAAATTTGCAAACAACCTATCCCCTCCATCTCTTCCCTCTTTGCTCTGCAATTGCACTGCAATCTGGGCCAAAGCCCCTCCAAGGACTTGCAGGAACTGTGGCCTAGGCTGGGGAGACCACTGATTCTCCACTTCCCTACTGTTGCCTCTTTGAAGAGCAGCTGTTGCCTAAGTTCGAAGTGAAGTTTGAAGTGAACTTTTCTGAGCAGATGACTATCAGAGAGGGTGAGATTTTGGCTAGAGATGGGCGGCAGAAAATTCTCTTCCCAGAGGGGACTCTGCTGGCAGAAGCCTTGCAAGATTGAGGTTCAGCTGCTCCACCAGCCCCTTCTCACTGGGAATACACAACAAGTGGGGATGAAGCAGAGGCACAACAGATCTGCTGTGTGTGACTCTCCTCCTGGCCTGAAGCCCTTGGGAAGGGGGGAACTCGCTGTCCTTTGTGGCTCCAACCCCTCAGTCTTTTTGCTGCATTTCTGAGCTGACCTGGAGCTCAGGTAAATGCAGAGTTTGAAGACCAGGCTAACCTCCCTCCAGAGCAGGATGGAGTGCTGTGTTGCATATGTTTTGTCTGTGTTACAGAGGCCTTATTGGGCAGGGCTGAATCATTCCAGAGAAGCACCAAGTCCTGCAAATGCTTGAATGCCTTTGTATTACCCTTCTGCCCCCTTTTGTTCCTAGTGGGTTTTTTCACATCCAGTTATGTTTTTATTCTCTGCAATATGTCCTTGTTTTCTCTACACTTCTCATCTGACCTGCACCTGACCTCTGAATCCAAACCCAGTCTTGCTAGTGGTTTGTGGTCATATTCAGGGCTATTCTCTGTTTCTCCTGAGCATCTGGTACATGCCCCACCCCTGAGTGGCTGCCTTTGGCTGTGAGGGAGGTGGCAGGTTAATGTATTAGAGACTGGAGCCAGAGCCTGACTTTTCATGTTAAGTGCTTAAAACCCAAATGTCTATCCATAAAACTCTGTGTTGTCTGTCACCTGCATCTCAAGGTGCCTCAAGTTCCTTGGTACCTGCTTTACATGTGATGCTGCTGAGGTGTCAGGGTCAGGAGTCCTGAGCATGTCTGGCTTGCTCCGATGAGTTCCTCCTGAATGTATCCCTCTGTCACTCCTGGGAGATGCTGGCACTGGGTCCAGACTTTTCAAATATTACCAGGAGGGTAAAGACTGAGAATTCAGTAAAGGAAAATGTCACTCTATAACTTAGTTTGGTGGGATAATGGCTCTGTAATACAAACTGTCAGATGGGTGTAGGTATGGGTGTATATGGCTGTACATCACACACTTTGCTGTGCAGGACTTTCCCTTTGGAAGTCAAACCTGGAACCTGCTGCGTGGCTTTATTGATTTTTGGGTTTGCTTTGTGCAGGGTGATTGCAGAAACAAGACTTTTTCGTGGATGTCAGGCCAGCCACAGCATTGTGTTTTTAATGCAGCTTTTCACAAGCACTAATAGAGAAACAAAGCAATCTTCATGACCACTCAAATTTGTCTTGACTAAGCACACCATTGCTGAATAAAGTATGCCCCTATTGTTTGCAGACAGCTGTAATCCCTCTGCAGACTTTAGCGTAATTTAATCTCTTGACATGACTGTGCAACTCCTGTTATTTTTAGGCACATACATTAAGAAAAGAAAAGGTCCATTTAATCTGAAAACATATTAGCAAGCATTCCTGGTTTCACAAATCTGAACCAGGTACCTCAGGGAATGAACTGAAAGTCATTAACATGTGATTGCTGTTTGATGGCCAGAATGAAGCAGTTTCAGACCTTCTCCCTATCTCCTTTTGCAGATACTGCAAAGTGAATTGCTACTCTTGAAGATCATGTCAGCAAAGGTTAAAAACTCATTGCAGATTGTTCTTTGCTGATACCAGCTGTCCACAATCTGTGTGTGGCAGCCTGCTGGCCATGTGGGTGAGGTGGTGGGTATGAGGGAGGGGCCTGAAGTCCTCTTGTGTCAATGATGGTTGCATGTCAGTGCCCTTCCCAATGATGCCTGAGGGTGCTGAACTCACCTGGCTGCTGTCCCAGAGGACTGTCACTGCCTGCTCTCCTGCTCTCCTCCTCCTCTGAAAGTCCTGAGTCACTCAGGACAAGTGACAAGGGAGGCTGTTAGGCTATGTGATGAAGTTGGTGGCTGTGTGCTTGTGGCTTCCAGATGCTGGAGCTGAGGCTCTAAGTCTCCTCTTTGGCACAGTAAGGAGCTCCTGTATTGCTCACCATGGTTCTTGTGCAAAACTGCTTCCCTCCCCAGCTCTACAGGGGAGATGGGGTTATAAAATCACTAAAATCAAAGCAGTTTCCTGAAGGAGGTGAGGATTTAGTTTCTTTCTGGGTATTCCTATCAGCATCATCCAATGGGCACTGGGACGTGTGATGGAAACTGAGAAGGATGTTGTTCAGGCCTCCACATACTCTTCTAGGCTTAGCTTGGGTGGGAAAGTGAGGTTATGCTCAGGCTCTGCTTATAACTGTCCTCTTTGAGAATGAGTGAGGGAAAGCAATGGCAAGGGACAAAGTGAGGAAAAAACCTTAAACTGTGGCATTTCATGGGGTGGACAGCTAGCAGGAGATTGTTGACTGTTTGTTGAAAAGCCTCACTGGCTGTGTTTGCTTTGGATACCACAAGTCACTGGGTCCTGGTGGGGACTGTGAGTCATGTTCCTCCTTGCAATGGAAAAGACAGATTCATCGCTGTGGTGCTGCGCTCCTGGCAGGGTGGATGGCCCCTCGAGAAAACGGGAAGGTGGCACAAGGCAGGAGGCGTGGAGGCCTTCCCCTCCAAAGGGTGTAGGAAAGTGTTCCTGAAATGCTTTTTTTCCCTTCAGGCATCCACCCTTACTTCTGGGGAGAGATTTGCTGTGGCCTCAAAAAAGGGACGTGCTGGAGTTCTTGCGTTGCTGTGGATACAGGGCTCTATTTTTGTGCCTCTTGCCTAAGTTTTACCTGCATCTTGCAGTGCCTTAAATACATTTTTATGGTTTGGGGACCTGGGTAGCTCAAAGCGTTGAAGTTGGATCCTCTGTGGTCTGTGTGGGAGTTTTGAGAAGGCTCGTCGTGACCACATTCCCTCTGCTGTCTGTTCCTTTGGCAGAATGAAACCAAGTGGTGGTTTCATCCAGTTTATAAAGGAGAGATGCCTTTGTCAGAAAGAGATGCTAGAACTCCCTTTCTTTGGCTCACAGGGAGAAGCCCTCAGTAGAAGAGTAATGCTAGCAGCTGTTGGAGGGCCAGCACAGGGTCAGCGTGGTCCTACACTGCCAAAATACCAGCGCTAGTTCTGGCCCTGAGTGCACAGAGCACACAAATCACCTATGACTCTTGGTTTTCCTTGTACCAGTCCAGATTCAACCTTGATTTTATTCCTGCTGGAAGGGAAGCACAGACCTGCCATGGCTCCAGGTGTGGGTACAGGCTGTCACTGACCTTGTCTAGCAGGGGAAAAGGACCTCCGTGCCAGGTGGTGGTAAGCTGTTAACTCCTTCCTTTACATCAGGGACAAGAAATTCTTTCCCTGCTCAGGGACCAATAAGTCCTTTGCTCTGCTGCACATTAACACGTGCCTCAGTGTTACCCAGTAAATGGTGGAATAATAATAATGTGGTTACAGGCCATCTGAAATGAGGTTGTGGCTGTAGCTGTCCCCATGGGCCGCCTACTTCTGCCTCCTGTGGAAGAGCATGGGGCTGGTAAAGAGGCTGTGTGTGGTAAGAGAGCAGGTATTTAAGGAAATGGAGTTTAAATGAGAACTTAATTACTTGCTTTTGGCCTTGTATCTGAGCAAGAATAACACGAAAACCTGAAATTAAGCTCTTGTTTCATTCCAATACAGAGAAGAATGCCTCCAGTATTTGAAAATAATTCGAAGATAAATAGAATTAATACTTAACATATAAAAGAGACAGCTAATGTTTTGACAGACGAACTTTCTCCTCAGAGCCAAGAACATGCATTACCTAGAGGAGGAAAATCCTCATTTGTACTTCAGGTTGCCAGGAGTCATAATTAAAGAACAAAATTAGTTGAGGAGAGGGTGGAATGAAGAGCAAAAAAGATTGTTGTTTCTTAGATAACTATGCAGGTGTTGCTGAAGGAGCACACACACATTTCTGTGTGGGTTTTTTTTTTTCTTGATCTGTCTCTACGTCCATCAGAACATTCACTGCAAGTGTCCTTCTATTAAAAATAAAAATAGAAATGTCCTACTGAGCAAGTTGTTCTGCCATGGGTGGAGATAAGCCTGCTTGCCCTCTGTTGTGCAGCCTCTGATGTTTAATTAGGGGTGAGGTGTGGTTTTTTTGCTATTTTAGTGAGTACATCATTAGTGTTTCTTTCCTTTGTCATCCACTTGAACAAAGTGTGAGGGTTCCTACAACCTTGGATACAACTGCCCCTCTGTCACATTTGATGGAAATTTCCTGGGCTGCTGAAAAGGTCCTGGAAGGGTAAAGGGGAAGGGCAGATAACCAGTAGTATGGACACACCCACAGGCTGTATAATTGCTCGTTTCTGCAGGAAACCAGCCTGAAATTTTGCAGAGGATTGGACCTGTTTGTAGGAGATTTGTTATTCTGATATTACTAACACTGGCATTGGTTACCCAGATCTTCCCAAAAAGCAGGGAAGGGTAGATAATAGCAGTGCCATGACCAGAGAAATGGTTAGCTGGAAAGGAGGCATTTTCTGTCAGGGAAAAACAGTGTCTCTCTTAGATATATCAAACACAGTCTTCTCCACCTTGCACACCTTTCATAGCCGCAATGTGTAAATCTTTTCTTCCAGAAAGGAATCCAGATGCTCCCTCACCTTAATTTGAGTCAAGATAAAGTGGCCACATTTTCCCTGCATGAAACATCTGCAGAAATGCCACTGAGGGATTTTGGCTTGTTGTTTTAGTTAGAGAATTACAGAAGTCCTTCCATTTTCTCCTCTTTTGAGGTTAGACCAAGAATACATTCAGTAGTCATAAGCTGTGGCATATTAATAGAAAGATTTTCTCTTAAAAATTTCCACTACTCCTAGAGGGAGATTTATACTCTATAATCCACCATTTCAAAGGCTAAGGTCACCACCAAACATGTCAGCCCACCGGGATATCATAACACATAAAATACATAATCAATAGCACATGTTTTCCCCCTTTCTTTACCAATTAATGGATTTTTGAAGTAGAGAGCTTGGCTTATATTTTTCCAATCATGTTGGATGGGGAAACCCTTCAGATGGAGGGTTCAGAAGGAAAAAAGCTGGTGTTTAAGGTGTTCACATAAATTCTTTCTTCAGCATATGCACAGGAGCACCATCTGTACTTCCAGTTCTGCTCCCTGCCTTCTGACAATTTTATTTATTCTTCATGAAAATGAATGTATGCACTACCAGAAGATACTCAAATTTTTAAATTGCATCTCAGATTTGTAATGTTTCCATGCCAAAAGACTTCTCACAGAACCATCTCATTATCCTTTGACTCTTCAGTTCTTCATGTAGATCCTGATTAGAGCATTCCTCTAATTTTGAATGGTATTAGGATGAGATAATGAGCGATTTAGGTCAAGTGATAGGATATTTCCTGCTGTTACCTTGATGTTTTTATATAAATTAGGTATTTCTTTGTCAAGGTAATCGGACTTTTTGCCTCGCTCAGCTCTTTGCAGTAATTTTTCTTCCTATTGATTTATTTACCGAAGTAGAGTTATTTGGGACTGAATTATGAAACTTGCTGTCACTTGTAAGGATAGTCCCATAATAATACTTATGAGTGCAGCTTGGCTTAATTCTTGTTTGCTTGCAAAAACCATCCGGAGCAGTGCAATATTTCATGATATTGATACCTGATCATGTCATGTGAAATTTTTAAATGTGCGTGGGGAAGAGAGACAAGCTCATTTTCCTGCTGATTTTCTTAACTGTTCCAGGCTTGGCTTTTTCACCTTCACTTTCTGCTTAGGATTTTGCAGATATAGAGTTAGTGTTCTTAAATGAGAAAAAAACGAGAGAGAAACCAAACTCTCCAAAGCAAACTGTCTCTGTGTTTGAGTTGTGTGGAGGATTTCCTGAGTCCCAGGCTCAGCATGTTTCCCAGAACATCTTTCCTAAGGCAGCCAGAGGCATCAGGGGCATATTTCTCTTGGCTAGCCTCTCTCTGGAGAGATCCCTTGGAGGAAGCCCATGCTCTGGTAGGTTTTGCTCTCAGTTGAGATGAGACTCAAGGAACCAGTTCCTGCTCCAGAGGGACAGTCCCATCCTTTTGTTTTCTTGTGGCAATGGTTAACCACCGTTAATGGAAGATTTGCTGTGCAGTGCTTGGCAAACGCAGAGGCTGAGCATGTGAGTGGGCATTGTTTCTCATCTGGGGAGTGACTGGTTGGCAGTAACTTACCTTTTGTGAGCCAGAGGCTTTTGGAGAGCCCAGAGCCTGGGAAGACAGGCCCCTCATAATTTGTCCATCGCTTCCCTGCATCCCCTTATTCAAGTGAGACATCTTCATCCTTTCTGCCGTGATCCAAGCTCATGGTTAAAGTACATAGGTGGAGTTTTCCAACCTTAAAAACTCTCCCCTGAGCCTGCACAGACTGAGGTTTCTGGAAAGCTTATAATGTGGCTGATTTGGGGAAAATCACACAGGGGCAGTAGGAGCTCTGGTATTGGTGGCACAAATACCATATACATTTTCTAGTGTGTGGAGCCATCACAGAATCCCCCAAACAGCTCTTTTCATACATGTAGTCTGTAACAGGGTCAAAATGTGTTTTTTTTTTCCCTAGCCTTGTGCTGAGAAGCAACGGAGTCATTTTGCTGAAGCTTTCCCAAAAACCACTTAGCCTGGGGCAGGCAGCAAGCATGGAAAAAATCCAGCCGAAACAGCTGAAATCTGGCAAAGTTAAACACAAACTGAAACACATTCTGCTCATGGAAAAGTGTTGGGTGACCTCTGATATGCAGAGTTCCCTGCTCCACCTAAGTGAGACACACAGGCAAAGTGTGCAGTTCACTCTCTGTGCTCCTCATATTGAGTCTGTGTGCTCTAAACTGCAAGTTTTACGTATAAAAATGTACACCCTTCTCTGTATACACAGAGCTGCTCAGCTCCCTGCTGCACAGGATTCCTGGCTCCAGATCAGTTGCATCACCCCTCTGATGTCATCCTGGCATATACCATCTCCAGCACTCTTCTCTGCCCAGAGGAACAGTATAGTCCACGCTGGGTTTTATCCTTTTTCTCTTTTTCCTTTTTCTTTTTCTCTTTTTCTTTTTCTTTTTCTTTTTCTTTTTCTTTTTCTTTTTCTTTTTCTTTTTCTTTTTCTTTTTCTTTTTTTCTTTTTCTTTTTTTCTTTTTCTTATTTTTCTATTTTTTTCCCTGGTTGGTTGCTGCCACTGCAGAAAATCAAAGGCAGTCTCACACATTTGTCTCTGTTTTTCATTTTGTTTTGCTACAGAAGTTAAAAAGAAAAGCTTTGGAATGACTTTCTCTCAGCACAAGTGAGGAAGCAGCTGTTTACCATGAAAAAAAGCCCGTAAGTTTGTGCTTCCTGACCTAGGAAATAGCTGCTGCTGCTGCCACCACTACTGTTTCTCTAGACATTTCTTGTGGCCTGGGAGATGACACTCTGGCGTACAAGGCTGGAGGACAACACTGGGGTGGGGATGGGAGACCAGGCAAAGTCATGTGGCTCTGACTCACTGGAAGTTATTTTTCAAGACCTTTACTGAGACCTTATGTCCAACAGTCTGTGCCAAGCCCAGTAAGAAATCTACCCTGTTATACTTTCCTTGAAAGAAGAGTGGAAGGAGCAAATGCTGTGGGAATGTTGGTCAGCAAAACCTATGAAACTGGTGACAAGGAAGGGACATTTTGCTGTTTCTGCAAATTTGAGGGAGCAAGATCACTGCGATCCACTATCAGTGCTGGTACTCAGCTAAAAAATGTCTGTGTAGAAGACTGAGAAGGGGAGCTGGGGCAGGAGGTGCAGGCCTGCACTTGGCATGTGTTGCCTAATGTCACAGAGTCATGGAATATGCTGAGTTGGGAGGGACCTACAAGGATCATTGAGTACAATCTCCAGCACAGACACCCCAACAATCCCACCCTGAGAGCATTGTCCAAATGCTCCTGGAGCTCTGGCAGCCCTGGGGCCCTGACCATTCCCTGGGGAGCCTGTTCAGTGCCCCAGCACCCTCTGGGGGAAGAACCTTTTCCTGATATCCAGCCTGACCCTCCCCTGACACAGCTCCAGCCTTTCCCTGGGTCCTGTGCCCGGTCCCAGAGAGCAGAGCTCAGTGCCTGCCCCTCCTCATCCCCTCATGAGAAGCTGGAACTGCGATGTCTCCCCTCAGTCTCCTCCAGCTGAACAGACCAAGTGTCCTCAGCTGCTCCTCACACGCTTCCCCTCAAGGCCCTTCACCATCTCTGTGCCCTCCTTTGGACACTGTCTAATGGCTTTATGTCTTTCTTCCACTGTGGCACCCAAAACTTCACACAATATTTGAGGTGAAGCTGCCCCAGAGCAGAGCAGGACAATCCTCTCCCCGGCCTGGCCTCCAGGGCACTGCTGCCTCATGTCCAACTGGCCAGTGACCAGGGCCCCCAGGTCCCTTTCCCTGGCACTGCTTTCCAGCCTCTCATTCCCAGTCTATCTGTGTCTCCAGGGGTGCCCCATCCCAGATGCAGGATCTGGCACTGTTTCTTTTGAACTTCACATGGTTGGTGACTGCCCAGCCCTGTCATTTGTGGAGGTCTCTCTGCAGGGCCTCCCTGCCATCGAGGGAGTTGACAGCTCCTCCCAGTTCTGTATCATCTGTGAACTTGCTCAGTATCCCTTCCAATCCTGCATCCAAGTCATGTATGAAAGATGTTGAACGTGGGTATCCAAGTGTGTGGAGAACTGTGATGCCTGTGTCAAGGGCTGTGTAGGCATTTAAGATGTCTCTCTATGTGATGTTCTTGAGTAGCCTGCACTCAGTGGTGCTCTGTGGCCCTGTGTGGGATGAGGAAGACAGGCACCTGCCACAGAGCTGTGGGACCTGCTCTGATGGGCAGACTTGTTGCCTGTAGGTTATTTTTGAGGCCATGGAAGAAGCATGCTGCTGGACAAGGATTTGAAGGCAGGCCCCACCTGCCTTAGGCTGGTGTTTTACATATAGCCCCTTCTGTGTTCTTTCATACACACAAGAAACTGGACATGCAGTGGGGTCTGAGAGAAAGGGG
This sequence comes from Lanius collurio, assembly GCA_020086605.1. Classification (NCBI taxonomy): domain Eukaryota; kingdom Metazoa; phylum Chordata; class Aves; order Passeriformes; family Laniidae; genus Lanius; species Lanius collurio. Next base: position 32,360,672 of record JACBWW010000009.1, on the reverse strand, counting down.
GTATAAGCACAGGCCTCAGACATGGTCTGGTGTGATCCGATTTAGGAACTCCACCACTGCCACACCTGGAAGCAGGAGATCAAAGAGAACTTTTATCTCACTTTTCTTCTGCTCTCTCCTTGGGACCTGGCTCTCCTCAGCAGATGCTCCCTGCCAGGCTCTGCAGGGGCAGTAGGTGTGTTTCACCTTCAGGTCCAGTGACCCACATGGTGGGATAAACACTCACCATTTTCCTTGGAAAATAAGGGAGCAGACAAGGACTGCCACAAGACCATCATTGAGGGGCTTGGGGTTGCTGTCACTAGAGTAGCACCCTGCAGTGAAGACCACCTGGATAGTGATGGAAATCAGCCAGGTTTGTGGGAGAATTTTGTTTCCTATACTGCTGAAAGCCCAGTATTTTTGAGTATTAATTTCCTTTCTCGCTTTGGTGGGGGCAAGAGGGTGAAGTGTTATATATGGAAGAGGAGAATAATGAAGTTACTTTTTTTCCTCAGGAGGTCACGGTGACAAGTCCTTGAAGGACATGTAAGTTAAGTGCATGCATGCCAAGAGAGCCCAGGAACCAGGTTTGGAAAAACCTGATCTGAATATTTTTTCTGGAGAAAGGGGAGAATGCAAGAAGAAAAGGCTTTTACATAAAATTAACAAATTAGCAGGACCACAAGATTGTCTGTAGGGCGGGAGGAAGGAAGGCGGGGGGGTGGGGTGGGGTGGTGGTGGTGCCTTTACAAGCTGCTCTGAGCAAGGTGCTGAACTTCCCAGGAAGCCTTTTGGGGTGAGCCAGTTTTTGCAGCCGTGTCTCTGGCTCGGGATTTTTGCCCTTTCCCTGTGGGCAGTTCACGCTCTCCCTCATCGTCCTGGGTAATTTACGTCGCTGGATATCTGGTAGGAGAAGTAGTTCCCTCCTTAGCTTCCCCTCCCAGAGTGGAAGTGGGAAGGTGGAGCCCTCCCTTTTTTCTCGAGGCTGGGAACCTGGACCCGTGGCTCAGGCTGAGTCCCTACAGCCCTGGATGGAGAAGCAGTCGGGGACAAACGAGGAAGCGGTGGGTTGAGCAAAACCCTTGCGCTAAAGAAATCTTTCTTCCAGAACAGTGGGAAGGGGGCGGGGAAGGCAGAGCACCAGCCACGCTTGCTGCAGCAGCAGCGTGTTTTCATTGTGATGCAAATCTCGTCATGTAATTTGGGTCACATTCAGGTTCACCCAGTTCTTGTGGCTGGAACTGAAACCAGCTAGTCTTCACTTTTGCTCACAGCTCGCAGTGCTCTCCTCTCTCACTCTCACGATGCCAGAGCTTGTTTTGCGACAAGGCTCCTGTATCCCCGGAGCGGTGCCGTTCCATGGAGCGCATCAGCGGCCTCAGGGAACCAGGAGGTCACCGCGCTCCTCTCCCCCTCGCAGGTGGCTCTTTGGGGGGATGTGCCCGGGCACTCACGGGTGTGTTCTGATGCTGTGAGGTTTTGAAGAGCGGTTTCGTTCAATCAGAGTTGCTCACACTAAAATCTTGCAGGGCTGGCACCCCGAGCAAGCACCTGCAAACACAGAAAGCAGCGCCACAGCACCTGGATGCAATCGCCGAGGCACTGCCCAGCACCCCAGTCCAGACGACTCTGAAAACATTGCCTTTGCTTCTGGGAAGCCTGATGTACAGATTTGAACAGGAAATTTACAGCCTTCTTGCACCAAACTTGACTTCTCCTCACCCCCCGCTTGGAGGGAGCCTGTAAATGTTTAAGTCACCTCCCTGTTATCCTGTGTGGGGTCTTTGTTCCTCACCTCCCCTGCTTATGTTGACCTTCTCTTGCTGCACAGTCAGCATTCAATTCTGGGGCACAGGGCAAAGGCAGGGCTTGGTCACCTCTTCCCTGCCCCCCTTGGAAGGGCTGACTTTTGCTGCTGTCTGATGTGGATTAGTGGGGCTCCCCTCTAGTTTTGGGCCCTGGGCAGTCACCTCAGTTGCTCCCTCCTAAATCTAATTCTGTTCCGCTTTGTCCAGAATGTAATGCTCCCTGGAATTAATTTTAAATGCAGAGCAGGGTCAGGGGAGGCTTCAGGGACAGCTCGGGTGCTGTTAGTACTCGGGCTGTGCTAAAGGCACTTCAGGCCTGTTTTGTACAATTGGCTGTTAAGTCATAGTGGTTTCCTGAGCTGGCTGTTAAAAAGTCACCTTCAGCAGGCTTGGCTCCCTGCAGCTGCTGCTGTCTCTCCTGGTACCCAGGCTTGCAGGCTGGGATCTGTTCATGGCTCCTCCTCCCACCCACGCCAGCTCAGACCTAAAAATCTCTGGTGTCCATCCGTGGAGGGTCCAGCCTTTGGTACTTCTCCATCCTGATCCTATCCCTTGTGCTTTCTGCCCTGGCTCTGACCCAGCTGACAGGAACCTGCCTGTGTTCAACACTCATCAAGGCATTTTAGTGCACTGAGTGGGGACTGAGCATGGTGGAAGGGGCACAGATCTCAAAGTCTTGCATTTCAAAATCACCTCTTGCTTTGAAAGGATCTGATCCCATTGTAGTCTCATACTCCTGTAAGGCAATCTGGTTTCTTTGCACTTCACTGCAGCTGCTTCTGGTGAGGAGTATGGCAGCTGCTCCACACTGCATAAGAGAACACTTTGGCAAAAGAGACCTAATGATTGTGCTTGGCTGAATCTGCAGAGGAAAATTAGGGGGAGGGAATGTAATTATTGGAATTTGGCCAGGGCACTGGGATAAAACACTTGCACTTGTGCCATGACATGATCATTTGCAGCAAAGGAAAGCATATACAGTCAGTGTTAGGTCACTCTTCTGGATACACAGTGTCATGAGGAATGTTCTGCCCTCTCCATCCATAGGGAATGGGTTTTAATTCCTTGCACATAACAATTGTGTGAGCCAACAATTTCCCTTACATAACTCATAGAAAGAGGTAGTGGTCCTCTCTACTTTTGTAGGGACCATGGGGAAGCTGTTGGTATGTTCTTCTGAAATAACTCTGGTTTCCTGGTCTTTGATTTCATGTGCAATTAGAGAAATAAAGGCAAAACCAGAATCTTGGATCTGTCCAGCCTGAAACAATAGGGATGGGAGGAATAAGGGTTTCTTCATTAGGACTGTGTCTCTTCAACCCTACCCCAGCTGAGACCCTAAGAGGTGAGGGACTGAGTTTGGGTTTTGAGGTGGTAGTGCTCAAGATGCTGAACTTCTAGTGGATTTGGTGTGGGACAAGATGGTGCCCTGGTCAACCTGAAACTGAAGTTAAGAGAACATCTTCTTTAATTCTCTGTTGATTTGTATCATCCCTAACCCATAAGCAGTCCCAAACCCAACTGAGGGGAGAATTATGCCTTGGTGACCATCTTTGACCTTTCACAGTTATTTTAAGATCCCTTGGAGATGAAGATTATTAGATCATCACAGAGGAGAAAAATAATTTTTTGTGTTGTGTTTTGGCAGTGGCTAACCTGAGGGGGTGGTGAAATCTGTGACCTAAGTCATGGATGTGACTCATATCAAAGTACAAATGATAAATGAATGTAGCTGATATTGATCCCAAATTTGACATCACTTTGATCAGCTTCAGGATTAGCTGTGCCTGACAGCATTAATTCTTGGAGCTGGGCTCCTTCTCAAGGTGAACAGTAGCATCAAATGATCTTTTGTTAAGTATAAAAAAAGAAGAAAAAAAAGGAAAAAAAACTCCTCCAGGCTCACTGCCATCCCTAAGAAAACAATCAGCTTGTTTGGGATGAACCCAAGGATATTAGAAGGAGCCACTGACTTTTTCTGATGGAGGAGGAAGTCTTGTGTTGCTCAGAGAGCATGAGGAGCCTACAGATAGTGGCACTAGCTCTTGGAAATATCTCTACTGTTTTTTTTTTCCCAAACAAATTCAGGAAAATGTACGGGGATTTCAAAGGGGAGAGTTGTGGCTGTAAAGAATGAGAGCTGCACCAGTCTCCAAACACAGTGATCCCCAAGAGAAACTGTGCTGTTTTCTCCCAGCTATTAGTGAGATAACTATTAACCCCAACAAGAAGGTTAAGAGGAAGTTCTAACGATGAAATGTTTATAAACAGGAAAACCCCATGGACTATCTTCTTAGTACCTAAAGAAAAACCCAGTTCTGCTGGGGAGAGGTGAAAGGCATCCCTTAAACCAGGGAATGAACTGCCCATTCTTTCAGCTCTTCAGGCCTTCAAGGGGATATCAGGAAACCCCTCAGACAGGGAGTTGGGCTCCAGGGTCCCTGTCACATGTGGACACATGGCCCCACTGCTCCACACTGTCAGCTAACAACTGGTTGATGTTATCTTTGTTCCCTCTTGGAGGAAGCATGTGTGATACCCAGAACATCCCAGAGAGGCAAGAAGGCAAATGCCACCTTTGCCTTGAAATGTTGAGCAATAGCAGCTCGGACCTTCAACATTTCTTGGAAGCTGCTTTCAGTTTCCAGGACTGCTGGTTCTGGCTGATCTGCCACATATCTCCGAGGCACACATCTCCTGTGCTGTGTGTAAATCTGCAGCAATGCATCCTAGATTCCTGTAAGCTCAGACACCCCCTGCCCCCATTCGATTAATAGAAACCCTGAGTTCCTTTTTTAGCTTCCTTTGTTGACCACAACTCACGTCAGCAGTGAAGTCCCGCCTGCCATGCTGCCTGCCAGCGTGTGTGCATATGGTCTGCAGAACATGAATGCACCAAACCACTTCACAGCATTGTTGTTTTCTTTTGCCTGGTTTTTTCATTCTCTCGGTGGAAACTATTAAGGACCAAAAGCCTTTGCTAATAAAATTCACACAGCTGCTGTCGCTGCAGATGAAATCCTGACACCACAATAGGGATTTTGGGCCATGGCTACCCCCCTTTTTTGAGAGCGTGGAAAACCCTAGCAAAGACAGGTCACTGTGTGTCTGGCCACCAGACCTGTGAGGCTGCTATCTGCAATCAGTGCATGTTTGCCATTTCCCCCCTCAACCCTGCCCTTCCCCCAGGCACAGCTTGGTTTGGTGAAGTCAGGTTCAGATGCCAATTCTGTCCTGAAGGTGCAGGATAATAGAGTTCACCCAGGGCTCACACTTGGCCTGACAACAGCTGGCCATTTGTCTTCCCAGCTTCCAGTTGTCTGATAATGAGATATTGTAATGAGAGTGCTGACACTACAGTGTGGTTCTGCTAAAGGGCAAAGGTAGGGGGCAAAATGACCTCTGTTATTGCTTCTCCCCTTCTCCTGAATGGAACTGAAGTTGCTCTTTAAAGAACCCCAGCTAAATTAATTCACAAATCTGAGAGTGGCTCCATTTCAGGAGGAGTGGCTGGCCATGCTACAGAAATAACATTTTATGTTGCATCCAGACATGCCAGGCTGGATGGCCTTTGTAGGGTGGCAGACACCTCACACTAGGCAGGAGTGTTTAAAGGTTCCATGGAGGTCTCTGTTTCTGAACTTCCTCTCTTTTTCAGTATAAGCCGGTATTTATCCATAGGTTTGTAGAGGACAAAGCCACATCTGAACCAGTACCTTTTGGTGCAAATATAGCCTAAATAGCCACAATGGAAAATTGCTTTTACTCTGTCAGACTACTCAAGCCATCAACACACAGACATAAGATTTCCAAGCCACGGGACTTTCAGTTCTTGTGTGTGATAATTTGTGCCAGTTGCAATAGGGGCTGCTTGAGGTGGCTGCTTCTAGTAACAGAGTTGGGAGTGAAAGAAGGTCGTGATGGCAAAGAGAGCATTGCTGCTCTGTTTGAGGGCCAACAGAGCTTTTACAGAGCCTTCCTGAACTTTGCTTCACTATGCTTGTTGTCCCAAGTGTGAGATGTATGGCTGAGCCATGAGGCAGGGCTGGATCCATCACTTAGGGGAAGGGGGAAGGAAGAGTCTTTTAAACAGTCCTGGCTGTTTGTGCTGTTAAAAAATAAATAACTCTAGGGGGGAAAAAATCCCCTCCTTCTCCTCAGTAGTGTTTCCCAATGATTTCAAAATCTTGTCCCTGATTATTTTGCTCTGTTTGTTAGAAACCACATGTTCACAAAGATACTCCTGCAAGGGTTAAGGCTTCTGCTCCTGTGGCCCAGGAATGGGATGTACCAGCTGGGGTCTGTGGGCCTTGATCCTGCAGCTCTTGTTCACACAAAGGTCTCCATCTTGCACCTGTGTGGGGATGCAGTGCAAACCCTCATCCCCATTCAAGCATGATGTGAACAGGGCCTTGTTCAATGCTCAGCCTTTCACTAGGTTTATGGATGAAGGGGTCAAGGGAAAAGAGGACTAAGGGAAAAGAAGTCTTCATTGACTTCAGGGGGAATAGGTCTTCTGGCTTGATCAGAGACTACTTGTGAAGGTGAGTGTGAGCTGGTCCTGGCAGCGCCTGTTGCCACCTTCCATCCATAGTAAAAGACCTCACCATGAGAGCAGCTGTTAGTTGCTTACTTATTTATAAGTTATATATGTTAGTCTGATTCAGTAAAATTGGCTATTCAAAATTATAGCTCTGTTGCCTTCCAGCTCTGCCCCTCCCATCACTGCTTTTTCCCTGGAGAAATGGTCCGTGTTTTCTTGTCTTGGTCTCTCTGCTCCCCATCCTGTTCCAGCCTGGATGCAGGAGTCTTTCCTCTAGCCCCAGCTGCACCCAGAGCAGGTTATTGCCCATCCTGCTCATGCCCAAGCTGTGACAACCCCAGACATTTTGATTCTCAGGGGCCAGTTTCTGTTTTTCTGAGAGCAGAGGGCCACTCAGCTCAAAACATCTGAGGTGAGTGGAGAGATCTGCCACCTCTCTAGGCCTTGCTCTCCTGTTGAAGAAGAGGACAGAAGTCTATTGCTCTTTCTTTTGAGCCTTTTAGGCACGAGCTTCAGGCTGATGACAAAGTGCTGTTTGGCTTAGTACTAAACTGGCAGAGAGCAAACCCCATATCTCTTATTTACAGCTGCACTCCTAATTAGTTAGCAGCAAAAATACATAATAAAATACAGCTTGTACTCAGATGAGTCCTGGCTAAAACCAAACTGAGATACAGTAAGGTAAAAAAACCCTCAAGACTCTGAGCCATGCTTGAGGTAAATCCCACAGAATACAGAAAATTACCTCTACCCTGGGAAAAGCAGGAATTTTAAGGTGTTCTCCATGCAGAAAACCCTGAAAGTAACAAATCAGAGCCAAGACTAGACTAATACTCATAATGTACACATAATGAAGCCTCTGGATATTGAACAGGCTGGAGCTTGAATCTTTCCCACTGTGGCAACTCCTGCATAAAATATATAGGCATGATGATGAAGTCAGATGATGTTTTCCTTTAAAATATTACTTTCAGATGAGATGTACAACTTTTCCCATGTTTAAAAATAAGTGTGTGTAGTACACCACCTTTGGTTTTACTGCTCTTCTATCTCTTTTGCTGGGTGTTTGCTAGCAGGGCATAGAGAATGCAGAATGACCCAGATACTTGTGCGTTTTAACCTTGCACTTGTGTTTTGCTTGGAAACCCACAGTAGGTCTGTGCTGGTAACATCCCAGACTTGTCCTATGGCTGGAGATGTGCAATACTCACAGCCCAGGGCTGGGAGAATTCCTACCTGTTTCTACTAAATCAGCTTTCTCCCATGTTGCTTGCTGTGACTTGGCTTTCAGGACATGTCAGACCTTGTTTATGCCAACATGAAGTGCCCTCTTGTGCTTTATCCCAGAGCCTCCCTGGAAGGGTGTTCATGGAGGCTGTCAGAGAGTCCTCCTTCTGCCTTTGGGGACTTTGGCCTGTCTCTCCCAGGTGGATGCAGTGACATCTGGGCTTTTAGGGGCTCAAGCCTGGCTTTTTTCAGCCCCAGAAATCAAAGCACTTGTGCATCAGCCTTAGCCAGTTTTCAGAATGGAAACTGGATGCCAGTTGTCTCAGTCCTAGATGAGTGCCCATCTTACTTGACTGCTGTTGGCACTGGCTTTCTTCTCCTCTCACCTTTCCCTCTCTCTCCATCCCTTTGAGCTATGTGGATGTGGTGAGGGCTGTAACTCAGGGCTGTGAATCCCATCAGTCAGCAAACATTTGGAGTGTACTGCCCTGCTTTGTGAATCTGGCCTGCCTCACTGAGTCCAGCTCACCAGCCGTATTTCTTTCCTGAGGCCCTGCAGAATGTTGTCTAAGAGTCCTTGGGATGTGGTGATATGTTGTGGTCTCTTTTTTATTTCAATTAAAAAAAAATGTTATTCTGTTTTATTCAAGCATTTTCCAAAGCACAAGCAAAACAACCTTTTAAATTTCTTTTTAGCTCTCTGGTACATGAGTGAGTAATGCTGAAAGAAGAGCTCAGGGCCAGTGCTGTGTCAGGGACTTTCTCTCAACATGAATACTGCTTGTAGACTCTCCTTTTTGCTCTCAACCAGACACATCCCCCCTTGCTGGTGAGCCAGAAAAAGTATTTAAAAACCTTCTGCTGGCTATATTACTCCTGTACCTGCTAAATGGAAGGGTTACCTTTTAATTAAAAGTGACTTTCTATGTGTCTTGAGGGATGTCTTTTCCGATGGAGAAGGCAGCAGTGGTGCCAGACCAGAATCAGACCACACACTTGTGTCTGCCTTCGTCTGACCCCAACCTGCTTTGTCAGATGAATAAACATCAGCCTCAGGGGGACTTCAGTGTACCAACTTCCCCATTTTCAAGTTTTGAGGAAAAAAAAAAAGGTTTCTCTGTGAGATGTCTGATGAAATTGGCTGTGTCAAGATCAGCAGAAATCCTGCTTCCTCTGTCCCTTTTTGAGGCTTAGCAGTTGCTATGATTAGTGCAGAGCTTTCGGCCCTGATCTGGAGAAGTGCACATATGAACACTGCCAAAAGCAATGCAAAGGTGCGTGTAATTCACTTGTGCTGGGAGCACGAGAACGTCTGTGAGGGAAAAAAACCAACACAAACAACCACAGAGGAAAAAAAAACATGGAAAAATTAGAAAGTGATCAGGAGATTAATTAAATAACCAGACAGTTAGAAAAACAGAACACCCCAAAGCAGTGTATTTTTATCTCCTTCCTTACGATAGTGATGTTGGTACTTTTCCTCTCCTCAGCAGTGGGGCTCTTCTCTGTGAGCTTCAGTGGCAGGCATGGCATTTGGGACAAAAACACAGCCATCAACAAGAAAGCCCTGAAATAACCTCTGCAGGCCATAAGATTTCTGAGGAAATGGAGAGGGGAATCAGGCTTGGCTAGGCTGGGCCACCCAGGGAAGACATCCATCTCCCAGTCCAGGGCTGCCTCCAGAAAGATGGATGAAAGAGGGGCAGACCTGACGTACCCATCCTGCGGAGTGACCACGCATCCTAACAGGGCTGCTCCTTGCAAGGCTTGGCCTTCTCCCCTGGAGAAGCAGCAGCACCTGGGCAAAGGCATTTCTGCCTTTTGTCAGCCTGGGACAGGGCTCGGCTCTGAAATACTTGTGCCGTGAGCTGGTGGTGATGTGGTGTTGGTCGGAAAGGGGAGGCTTTCAGCAAAGTGTTAAAAAAAAACTTTAAAAAATGGAGAAAACTGCCAAAAACCCTGGTGAGAAAGGTTGCAGGAAGAAACAAGGGCTTCCCCTGGGGAAACTCTCTTTGGCCCTTTTAAGGCACGTGAGCATCTTTCCTGTGCACAGCCCCTTGACTGACTGCAGGCCATGCCCTCTCCTGCAGTGCAGTGGGTCTGTCATTCTTGAGGCCCTCCCTGACCTCTCCCTGCCCTCCTGCAGGGCACCACTCATGCACAGAGAGTCTTCTGCATGGTTTTGGCCACTCTCCTTTCTGCAGTTTTCTCTTGAGCCTCTCCTTTTGATGACTGCTACCAGCACCACTTCCCCTCTCTCTTTGCAGGAGCGTCTGTAGCCAAAGCCAGGAGCATCTGCAAGCCAACAGATCCTTGTCCGTTTCCTCTGCCCTGGGATTTGGACACGAAGCTGGGACATCACCCATCCAGAGAGTTTGCACAGGTCCACAGTGCTGGCCTAATCTCCAGCTGCCAAAGCCTTGCCACAGTGCTGTCTTCCCATCCCTTTCCACATCAGATAATGTCCTGAAGCTTGGAAATCTGAGTCCAAGCCACTGGTTATTGTAATCTGTTCCTGCTACAGCTGCTTCCCATCCCTGCTTCCCTCCCCTTCCCCAGTCTTTTATTTCTCCTTCCTGGGATGGGCTTAGGTGGGCATGCATGACTTACGAGTTTTAATTTCCTGTGGGAAACATGTCTCATGGCCTGCAGGTAAGTGCTTTTTTTCCACCCTCCCCTGCCTCCCCCATTAAGCTTTTCCTTAGCTTTAAAGCTTTTCTGTGTCCCTAAACTGCCCCTTTTAAGATCCCAAGCCCCTTTGCATCTCATTTACTCCAGGATGTTACTTGAGTTTTTTCAGTGGTGTTAGTGCTCATTCACATACTGGATGAATGAGGGAAAACCTTTTTTGCTTGGTAAGCGCAAACCAGCCTGTCCATGTTGATATTTGCAACTGGGAAACTTTCAGTACCAGTGCATCCTTGCACACAGCATTTATTGGTCTGTCTGGTATGGGAGACTCTGGATGGGGGAAGGAAAGTGAAATGAAAACTTCTAAATTCCATGCTTACCGAAGGGGCAAGGGATGGACATGGGGGTGGGCTGTGTCCTCTGCATGTTTGTGTATGCCAGTGCCTATAGGAGCCTATGGGTATCCATACACACATGGAGACACATCTAGAAATGCATACACATAGCCTGACCTTTGAAATGTGTCTCCTCCCACCCAAATTTTTCCATGTGAGATCCCAAAAGATACTCCTTTTTCATTTTTTTCATTTCACTCCCACTCACAGATTCCCTTGGCTTTTAGGATGTAGGGTAGGACTTCATAAAATCATCCTTCCCCAGGACTCTCATGGCCCACAGGCCCTTTAACCATCACTTGCAAAGAGACTCATGGCCAACACGTGTCCTGCTGCTCCTGGGTTCCTTCCCAGCAGCTAGAGAGCCAAGCACTTGTCTGGTGTCTTAGTCTGTCCACCAGAGCCTGAGACTGCCCCAGCTGTGTTCACTGATTCCCTGTTCCACAGCCTGCTCTTCTTGGCGGTGGCAGAGAGGAAATCACAGCCAGGGAAGGAGCTCTGGCAACCTGCGAGTTTGAGAGAGTCCAGTGGGGCAGCTGCTGAGGTGAGAAGGCAACCTGGACTGATGTTTACTCCTTTTTTTTTTTTTAGGGCAGCCCTCATCTTGACATCCCATAAATTTAGCTGGTTCTTTTAAGAGCAGTTTGTAAATACCTGACCAAGACTGAGTAAAAGGGGCTGGTGAAGCACAGAACTCAGTGCTTTGCATTGGGAAGAAATTTGAAGGTTTTGCAGAAAACTGAAGCTTTTTTCTCTCCAGTCCTCCTTTGCTCATTTATTAGCTGCCTCTGGCTTGGGTACCTGCATAGCCCCACGTAGCATTGCACAGATGCTCTCCTTGCTCAGCAGCCCCATAAAATCCTGATTTTCAAACGAGCCAAGCCGAGTGTCTGAGCAGGTTCCACTGGCTTCACCTTATTATCACAGGGTTCCTGCACCAACCTACCAGTCAGACCCCCCAACATCAAAGGCCTTATGCAAATTCACAGCAGATAAAAGCCTGGCCCCAGCCCTCCTGGGATACACCCATTCCCTGCCCACATATACTGCTTTTCCACCTGGCTGTGGGGTGGGAGGAAGGGTGGGACCAGTGCTCAGCAGGGCAGCCTCTGACCCTATTCCCTCTCTGCTGGAGGCACCCACAGCCCAAAATGCTGTCTTTGCTCCGGGCCTGGCAGTGCCCTCCCTGGCAAGAAATGCCACACACTGCAGGCAGGCACAGCGGGGTCTTTTCCTGTAGCCACACAGTGAGCTTTTCCAGGGACTATTTGGACAGTAGCAATTTGTGGCAATCCAGCATGAAGTGTCTGAAATCCTCGTTGTTTACGCCCATTTTTTACCCTGTGGGTTGGAAGAGTCCCAGTCCCTGTCTGCCTTGCATCCTCCCCATCTTCCAGGGTAATGTCCTGGACTGCAGTTGTTTCAGGCAAAACCGAGAGGTTTGCTCTCCTTTTCTGGGCACAGGACTCGTCTGGATGCAACCTCCTGATTGTATTGAAGTGAATTGGTTTTAAAATCTTGGATTCCACTGGGTTTCCTGTGAAATTGAATCCTGAAAGAAGGCTGCACCTTTTCAGAAAAAGCCCCTACTGTCAGCGAAATGCAGCTCGGAATAGTGGGGCGACATCCCTGTGTGGTGTAACAGGCTGCCTACAGGCTGGAAAGGGATGAGTTTGCATAGCTTAGCTTATATAAATTGAACAGCAAGTGCCAGCAAACGGCAGCCATATGAGAGAGCTTAAAAGGTTTGAAGTGTTGCAGAACAAAGCTACTTTTATGATTTATACACTTGCCAGACAACCATCAAATTCTTTGCTGAAACTGGAGCTTCCCTGGTAGCACCACGAGGGCTGGCCAGCCTGTGAGGAATTCTTGGCATCAGAGCAGCTGTCCCAGAGTGGTACAAAGGGCTTTGCCAGTGTGAGATGGAGCTATCAATAGGATGTCTATCAGGGCAGGCAACAAATGGGCGGCTGATCTTGGCTTCCTCTGACTCTCCAGCCCCAGAGAGTGTGATAGACAGTGGTAACAACCCCTAGACAACTGTCACAACATTTCTGTGCAAGGTGTGGTAGTCCCTGAGCAACCCCTGTTCCTCATAAGGAGCTCGGGGCAGAGCTGAGGGCTGGAGCACAGGGCCTGCAGGATCTGATGCCCTTGTGCAGACAGGCTTTGGTCTGCCCCTGAGGCACAGTGTGCTCAGGGAGTGGGCAGGAGCTGTCTCTCTAGGGCAGGACTCCTGGGCCTGTGGACTGTCCCCCAGGCGTGTAATCCAAGGAAATGGTCTGGAAGTCAGGTTTATGTCGGATTTTGTTCACGAGGAGAGTCCTGCCAGGCTCGCAGCTTCACAGTACTTCTGGGCTCCTGCATTCCCAGTGAGGGGGATCACAGCTGTGACCTTTCTGAGGGACTGTTCTCTACTGTGTAAAATGGAGGTGATAGCATTTTATTACTTTATAGCCAGATGAAGCCTTTTTCATAGGAGAACAGGAAGGGTGAGGACTCTTAAAATTTTGTGAGTTGAGTGAACTTCGGTGACTGTATCCACCTGGGTGTATGGCTTCATGAAAGGAGCTTGTGCACCAGTGCCTCCCTGAAGAGGGATGAGAAACACTGGTTAGAGCCTTCAGCCCAAGGTCTCTTTGCTAATGCTGAGCTTGTATGCATTGAGACATTATTTATTTAGAGAACAGCTCTTATTGCTGCTGTTTTGCCAGAAAACATCCTCTGGTTTCTGCTGGCCTCTTCCCCTGCAGCATTAGAGATTATTTTCCACATTTGTTTGCACGTTGCTCTCATTAACGCTTCCAGCAGAAGTCTGTGGGCACTAAGCAAGGAGACAGGGCATGAAACCAATGGCAGACAGGCAGAAGGATGTGGCATATGAAAGCCTTGCCGGAATGTCTTTGAATACCACCATAGGAAAAGGTTTGGAGGTTCTGCAGTGGTTGTAATGCTACACAGTCGTAGTGGGGCTGTCCCATTAGAACTGTGTCCCATTAGACTGCTTGGAGGAAGGGACTTCACCTCAAGTAAAGAGCTGTGTCTGCTCAAAAGATTTTACAGGGCTGACAGTATCCAGGGATCTCCTGTACCCAACAAACTGTCACTGGAGAGCACCAGACAAGTGCACAAAATAAATAGCTGATTTTACTTTGGGCATGGACTATGGTAAGCCTGGCCAGTTCCTTCCTCTGGCTTCTTCCTTACAAAGTGCATGTCATCTGGGATTTCTGTACCAGCTGGAGTGACTCATTTTGTAGGAGTGTAATGGTGATGGTGCTCTGTAGTGAATAGGGGCAGGGGGAAACGCATGCCTGAACAGAAACTTGTCAGGTTATTCTGGAACCAGGTGGAGTGGGGGACCGGTCCCATTTAAATAACAGATTTTGGCTCAGACTCCCAGTGCATCCATTCTTTTAGGGTGAGGCAAAGCAGGAGGCCAGTTAACACATGGTGAAAGAACTGGTCCTTCCTGTTGGGAGCTGTTGGTTTTGCCCTGCTCACCCTGTTTATTTGCAGGCAGTTGACTTGTCTTCTTCTTGGCTTTCTCTTTGCCCAGCTAATGCAGACTGGCCATCTCTTCAATTTAAACAGATTCCAGCAGTATTTTGATGCCAGGGAAAATACTGAAATGTTGCTCTGAAAGCCACAAAGGGTTCACTTATTTCCTGTAGACGATATGAAGCCTATTGAATTGCAAGTGATGGTTATCGGCTCTCACTTTTGGAAGACAAGGGCTGAGAGTGAGTGGAATAGAAACATTGTGCAGGCAGCTTTTGCCTATGAAATTCACCCAGCTCAGCTGGTAAAATTAGGTTAGGCATGGAGTGCAGAACAAGAAAAGGGGGACTGAAAAACTTGGCACTTTCTTATCGTTATCTCTTCTGGTCTGCACTGGGTCTGGGCTCCAGGGATTGATGACTGTAAAATGGGAGCATGCTCAGCTCTGGATAGCAGGAGAGGCAGGGATGTTTCCAGGAGTCCTCTCTGCTGCTCCTGCTGGAAACCAGCAGACCCCAGTAGGGCAAAATTGCAGGGATGAGAGGGAGCTCATTAGCTGTGTGAATGTTTTATTGGGTAGATGAGAAATGCTGCTCTAGGAGAGCAAGAGAGGAGGGCACTAAGAAGTAATTTTTAGGCCACTGTTTTTTAGCCCACTTGCTTAGGTTCTGTAAGAACTGTCGTTTTCTGAAGATGGAAAACAGGAGATGTATCAAGAGACCATCAGGGAACTGGTTTATGTAGCTGTGCCTAGTAGTAAACAGGAGGCATGTGGAAGCATGTGTGCGTAATGCCTGTTGTACAGGACTGTCTTTGTGTGGGATTTCAAAATAGCTCAGAGACTTAATTGTGGGAAAAACAAGTAATCTTCAGTGCGTGGTGTGGAGGAGCTGGGAGAAAGTGCAATGGACTCTTTGAGACAGCCTCCTTAGCAAAGGCTGGGGAAGGAGAGTTGCAGTTATTTCACCAGTTAAAGCACCTGCATTTTGGCTATTCAGTGACAAGAAACTCAAGTTTTATATATGGACTTTGTAGACAAAGCCAAAAAAACCCATTTGTTAGGTAGCCCAGTAACGGAGTCTGGTACAAAGAGATTGTAGCTTCTACAAAGAAGCTCAGATAAGCAACAGCTGATTCCAAAAGCATTGCCTGAGATATAGCCTTTAATCCTATTATGGCAGGCAGTGGCCTCTCCAGGTCTCTTACAGTTTGCTGCTGCTTTGTATTTTAAACAGGCAAGATTTTCAGTTTGCTGCATGGGAAGACATTCTTTTTTTTTTTAAGGAAAGAGGAGGAAAACAGATATACATGGCATGTACACATAGGTTCTTCTGTGTTGTAAGAGCTGTTATGGTCACAGCAGGCTTAAGGAGAAAGAGGAAGGTTCCTTTGTGTGCCAATAGGTGGGGATTGGAGCTTAGTTTTCAAATTAAGAGTTACTAAGGAGAGAAAGCAATACCCTGATATAGAGTCCAATATGGTGGGAGAGTCCAAGAACAAGAGCTGCTGGCTTGGCTCAGCCTCACAGAGTTGTTCCTGCAGAGGAATGTGAGCAGGGATAGAAAACATAGCTCGCCTGTGCTCCCAGCGTGATGCCGAGGGCCGGAGAACTGCCCAGAGCACTGTCCTGGCCAGAGGGGATGAGGCACTGGTGCCAAAAGGGCTGCTTGCCACTTTCCCTCTATCTCTCTTAGCGTGGCCTCAGTCCTGCAGGGGAACCCTCAGTTTTGCTACTCAGAAACCAGCGGCATCAGGTAGTCCTGGGGATTCAGGAGGGTGCCCAGGCTGTCTGGTCCCACAGCTGACTCTTCTGCTGCGTGGGTGCGCATGCTTCTCTGTCTTTAAGGTTTATACCCTAAGATCCTGAACTGTAGCGCTAAGCACAAGTTCTCGTCTCCATCAGAGCCAGTCCTGTGGGTGTTTTGGTGTGAGAGCCCCCAGAGTGTCTGGAGCTGCAGTGTGGATTGCTGGTGGCAGTTTGGGCTTGGGCTGTAGCTGTAAGCATTTTCTTGCTCACCAAAGAAAGCAGGGTATTTCTTGATTGTGGAGATGTCCACTCATTGTTTATCTTCCTACTTCAAGGCTTAATACAGCAAACACTGAAAATGTATCAGCTGGTCCTCCCACTGCCTACCTCCCCACCCTCACTTCCTCCAGCTGTTTGCTTTGAGTTATTTGCTCAGGATTTGTTTTCCCTCTGATTTTACAAGTTTGCCTTGCACAGCAAAAAACCTGCTATTTTGTTCTCTCTGGTATTTGGCAGGAAAACAAAAAGAACACAAAGAAGAAAAGGATAATAATTGTTTTTTTCCTGATGATTTAACACACAAGAGTTCTTTTTAGTGCTACTGTTGCTGCTGTGTTAAAGCATCTTCTTTTCTTAGGCATGCCAAGAGCTATGGTGGAGAGAAGAAAACAGGGTATCTTTAACTGTGCTTTGCTGGGCTGGCAGTGGTCTCTGAGCTGAGACCTGCCCATCTGCCTGGTGCTCCCTTGCAAGGCTCCCTCACATGTTATTTTGATCCAGGTGATGGAATTGGACAGAGCAGCTTTTGTGCAGGGATTTGCAGAGCTCATCTCTGTGCTGTTCTACTCCAGTGAAAGTTGAAACAGGTGTGCTGGAGCCACTGAGCTCATTGCTTTTTTTTTTTTTTTTTTTTTTTTTTTTTTTTTTTGTGGTCTATGTTCCCATGCATTATTTTGCTTCATGACACTCATTTCAGATTGGGGTAGCCTTCATCTCCTCGGGACATGCAAAGTGCTTAGTAAAAGATCCCTGGCAACTTCTTCCAATTAAATGAGTAAGAACTGGTTAGACAGCAGGGTTGGTTCAGGAGGTTCAGGAGTGTATCTGAGCAGTTTGATCCTTTAATTTGGGTTGCATATGTCCTAGTTTCAGCCATGAGACTTGCCTCTTTCATGAAACTTTTTTTCTTCCCCCACCTGCCGAGAGCAGGTGATGCACAGGGAACACTGAAAAAGAAGGCAACGCAGCAAGGCCAGTGAGATCAATCCTCCTGAAGGACTCTTCTGAGGGCTAGAAGGAAGAAGCTTGGGGGTACAGGCTGTTTTTTCACATTTCTCTTTCCAATGTTATCAGTCATTCCCTGGCCTCTCCTTCTTACACAAGAAAGAGGAGTCCCTCACGTTCCTCTTACTGCCCAGTGGGTGAGAAAGGGTCGGTCATAGAATGAAAGAAGAGGCAGGAAGAGGAAAGTAAACAGCTGAGTCATTGATGAAAAAATAAAAAAAAAAAAACAACCAACCAAAAACCTACAGGAAAGGGGAGGACTAGAAGCGGCTGGCCATGAAGCTTTGAGAGGAACCACAAATGCAGCAGTGGACCTTTACAGAGGCACCTTTCCATCTGCTAAGGGAAGGCTACAAGGGCTCCCACAGAGGAGGTGGAGGGTACCAGGCAGCACTTGCTCAGGGACAGTGGCAGCATTCAGTGGGTTCCAGCTGCTGAGAAATATGTAGAAATTACATGCTCTAAGCCAGCTAAATAAACCAGGCGGAAAAATGGCTGAGTCAGAAAAACTGGGCCATTAAGTTCAAATGCGTTATTAATTGGAAAACTGCTTAACACAGCTGGAGATCCTCTGGGTATGGGTAAACAAAAATATGATGGTGAGAGAACCAATTAAAACACTAATTAGTCCTTTTAGGAAGTTCTCCAGGTCCATTAATGATAATCCTCAATTGTGAGCTATAGAAGAGAAAACTTATCTATATTGCTGCTGCTGCCTGGAACATTAGTTCTCTATGTGTGTATGTGTGTGTCTTGCCTTTTTGTGCCTATACAAAAATCATTAACTCAAGAAACTGCACACTTCCCAGTGGCAAGTGCAAGTTAATAAAAAATTAGAGACTTGGTCTCCCAACCCCCCCATGGGTAGTTCAACAAAGAATTATATACTGGGATATAATTTATGCAGGCCCACTTTTTGAAAGGGAGGACTACCAATTCTTCCCTCTCATTCCCACAGCAGCAGAAACAAAGCAGTAGCATTGGAGCTGAAACGGTTTACAAGAGTTTGCATTAAGTGTTAATAATCAAGTAATTATCATCCCAATAACTCTAATGAAAAATACAAGGTCGTGTTTCCAGAAGATTGTGTTTTGCAGAGACGCAAAGAGGTCTCGTGCGGTCCATTGCCCTGACTTACAGAATACAGTTTCTAGACTGAGGAATTCAGCAATTACTGAAGTGAATGTTCACTTGATCTTGGCCTCTGCAGCTCTGCCTTCACCAATAAAAGCAACCTTGGAATGAGTGGCGTGAGGAAAAATGCTGATGTGCTTGCAAATAAGAACACCAGCCCCTCGATTTCTATGTGGAGCTGTTTTCCTGTTCAGGCACCTCTAGAAGAAAGCATTCCCATGTTTCTATCTTATTTGAATGAGTATGTGCAAAGGGTCACTTCTGCTCAGAGGCAAAAGAACATCTACAACAAACAGCAAAATTATCAGGACACCAGGAGCCCTCTTGTACACTGGTAAAACTTTTCTGGGACCATCATGTTGGCCTTCTGTGTTTTCCCAAACCTCTGATTCTTAAGTTTTCTTTGAAATACTAGGTTTTATGCTCCTGAGACAATTTAGGTTGGCATGCAAGTTGCTCAGCAGATTTTCATCAGCTCTGGTTTTCATTTACTTCATTGGTGTGTGAGCTAAACTGCACATGCACCTTTGCATTCACCCCTTTAGTTTGCAAACTCCAGGGCAGGCAAGCAGCACCTTGCTCTAAGTAAAACAATTGTCTCGAGTCCTGTTGCAAGGAATTGAAAGGAATGTTCTGTTTGTCCAGTGACTGAGGCTTATTTCCCTCTTTCCATGACTGGGTGGTTGGTCCTCTATGTCCCTCTGATGCTTATCCCCAGCTGAAACGACACCACAGGTGCTTCAGTAGCTAAATTGTCCACTCAAAACATGAAGTCTAGAGATGCCCAGTTTTCTCATGCTGCCTGGTATCTTGAATTTTTTACAAAGTTCTGTGGAGTCCACCAGCATAAGTATTTTACCCTGGATCTCACAGCTCTTTTGAGAGATTCTTGAAGACATTTTTGCATTAACACATTTGAAAAATGCTGAAGATAAAACGTTTTGTAACTTTTGAATCAGAGCTATAAAGTTGTATTTTTTTTTTTAAATAATAATTGGGCAAAAGTATTGAATCCTTAGATTTTCCTCATATCTGAACTTTTATGTTGAAACAAGGTGGGATAAATTGTCTCTCAAGAAGCATCTGTCTTTCACTGGTGGCTAAGACTGAGGGCTTGAGTTAGAGCAGGTGCCCAGCTTTTAAATAGATGGCTCAAAATAGGTGAGGCAAATCCCACCCAGGGGGAAGGTTTGTGATCAGCTGAAGCTCGTGCACGATTATGGGAATGTGTGTTACATTTTCCATTGTTGAGATTTAAAAAAATACTGGGAAAATCAAATACCTAATAACTGCAGAAATGATAACAGCCTAAAACAACCTTGCAAACCACTGGCTCATTGAACAAAACATCATCTTACAGCTCTTGTGTGGTGGAGATTCCTCTATTTGCTTTCCTTTCAAGATGCAGCTGCAATAACAAGGCATATGTGATTTTAATGTGCAACCATAATCTGTCAGCCCTGAGAACCAGGGAGCAGGCCCATATAAGATAACTAGCTCACCCTAACAATGATAAACATGTCAAGATACAGAAATCACTTCTTCCCTTACAAATGAGAGAAAGATGTCATGTAATTGGAGATGTCATGCTATGCTGGGATGAACAACATTCCCACAATTAATCATACCAAATACATTATGTAGTAGTTGCTGCCTGAAGACAAAGGAGGAATAAATACTCGTGTAAACATGCCAAATATGAACTGTCCACAGATGTTTGATTGCTGCTCCATATTTAGCATGAAGCACAGCCGTATGTGGAAGATTTGCTCTATATCCAAGCAGAAGAAGAGCTTGGAAAAGGGCTTATGATGCTGCTGGAAATGTGGCTGGTGTCTTTTCTAGGGCCCTTAAGGGACTGGTTGTTAGGAGCTCCCCCATGGACACCAAAGGAAAATTTGCCATTTTCTTGAATTAGGCCAGCATTGGGGTTCTGGTTGAACAAGAAATGTTTGGCTGACAGTGCAGCAGCTTAGAAACTGAAGTGAGTTCAAAAGTTCCTAACAACACTTCCAAACAAGAACTTTGTGAATACAATGCAAAAGCCACCATGCATATTTTCTGGAATAAAAAACCAAATTAGCTTTAAACTGGGTTTGTGATTCCTCCCTGACTTGTATGTTTACTTTTCATTAATATTGATTCCTTCTGACCTTCCAGTGCCTCTTCTTCATTGTACTTGCTCCCCAGTGAATAGCTTACTGGCAACAATATTAACAGCAAAAGAAAATGTTAATGATTGAAATAAGTTGCATGGAGGATTTTCACCTTGTGAATAAAGATTTTTATTTAATCAGAAAACCTCATTTGGAGAGTTCAGATGATATACTGTGTGTGACCCCGTATGTGGTGAAGCCAACTGGCATTGCATGAATTCTGATATCATAACAAATGCTTGACAAGCAGCGCAGAGACATATGATATATCCTGAAAACAGCTCAGATATGAGATCAATACATAAGATTAGGAAGCCATAACCTCTAGGTGACCCATATGGAAACAAGAGCAAGGCTACATTCGGAGAGTAAGATGCTGGCTTAGATCTAGCTGAAACAAAGAAATTTTGCACTGAATTAATGTTTGCCCTGGCTGTTTTTTAATGCTTTTCTTTGATTTCCTGGTCAGCAGCAGTGTTTCCCTTCTCATGACCAGCAGTGATTTGGGAGTGTTGTTGAGGAGGGCTTCTGAAGACACTCCTCCCTTAGCATCTGCCACAGATTCTGTGGCTGTGTTGGTTCCTGCCAGTCTTTGGCCTGGGTTTCTTTTCAGTTGTGTCTCTCTGTCCTCATGAGAGACAGCTAGGAATGGTGAAGGCTGCTCCCACTATTTCTGAGGTGTGTATTCCATGATGGATGCTCCCTTAGGTGCCATGAGATCCTAGAGATCAGCATCCTGCATACACATACCCAGTTACACAGCATAGACCTTGGTGTTCCTTTTCTGACTGATTTCTGCTCCTCGTGCTGGCTTGCTCAGTAAGTGAAACTCTCCTAGAAGGAAAAACGGCTTTTTGTTCCATGTTTTCCATGGGGAGCTCTTGAAGAATTAGGAGTGTGGAACAGCTTACTCTGAAATATCTGTGCCAGGAGTCCTTTGGCCTTTCTTCCAGGGTGAAATTTGGTTTTTGTTTTCTTTGTTTTTGTTTTAATACTATGGAAAAAGTCCTCTTTCCATAAGAAGCAGCTAAACACAGAAACCTTTTACAGTCCCCCCATACAACTGTAATAAAATTTGCATGAGAGAAGAAATTGTGCTTGTTTATTTGGTGCCCTTTGTACCCCCTATGGCCTAGAGCTAGCACATCTGACAGCAATGATGAGCTGTGGGTATGGGAATAACAGTGCTGTGAAATCTTCCCCAATACAACAGAATTTGTGGTCTGATTCATAACTTCAAATGCTCTGGTGTGGTATCCATGGCATAGAAGCTGACTCCAGGCTTTAAAAACTGGTTTAAGTTAAGAGTTGTGTTGAACGTGGCAATCCATATTAGGTGTGAGTCTGAGCAGGATCAGGCCAGCAGACAAAGTGTGATGGATGCCTCACTTCCTTGGAAGAATCCTCACCCCTGGCTGCCACAGCAGCTACTGTGAGCTCTGGACATTTAAAAATCCTATCGCTAGAGATGTGGATGGAGGGCTGAGATTTTCCAGAGCCTTTAAGAAGTGCTATACGAAGCACTTAGATTCCTGTGTTATTAAGATGCTTTTGAAGCTTTTACCCAGGAGAGACTAATTTTAGGCACCCACTTTTGAGAATCTTAGCCAGAAGGGAAACAAACCACTGATAAAAGTTAGACAGAGTCTGTGTTTTGGAAACCTACCCACAGTTATTTACACGTCTGTGTGTTCTCTTGTATTGGTCACTGTTTTTGTATGTGTATGTGTGGTTTGCTTGTGTTTTCTTGTTTTGTTTTGCTTTTTTACAGTGCACCTACCACAAACCTCAACTCAAATACACCCCAAACACCCAGGCAGTCCCCAGTGTATCAGGACCCCATCCAGGGGTAATGTTTTGTAGAGGAGGAGCACATAAAATTCAAGCAGCAGTCTCTTGATGCACAGATGCATGATGGGCTGCCAAAGGTTACCTGGCTCAGTTCTCATCTCATGGCAAGTTCACAGCTGCTCCCTGAGCATTGATGGTGATGTGGTGAGTGCTCAGTGTCAGAGGCACTGAAGGCAGCGAAGAAATCTGCTATTGCAGAGAAACTTGACTTTGACCCTTCCCCTTAACTAAGCTTCTTTTTTTTTTTTTTTTTTTTTTTTTTTCTTCCTTTACATTCTTTCAAGAATTGTGAGGCCCCAGAGACTTGAGGGAAAATTCATACAGCTCAGGTCATTTTACCAGTCTGTGCAGCCATTCAGTCAGTAATAAACACTCTAGCAGGGCAATGATTACTGGAATAGTAGGGGGCATTCTAGCCAGCAAGCCGCATGAAAATGATAGACAGTTGCTGAAATCAAGAGAACTACAAAGCAAAAGAACAAAAGCATAAGTAAGTGAATCAGTAGGCTGGGCTCAGAGACGTGACATACCAAGTGCTGTGCCTCCTATAAATTTGGTGAGTTGATGATTTACCATAGCAGCGCTTTTCAGTAAAGAAAATTAAAACTTCAGGAGGGCTCTTCAGTTCCAAGAAACAGCACCAAGAGAAACATACCCTTTATGTCACAACAGCTGACTTGGTATTAAAAGCATTGATACCAGTGAATGAGCCTGGAAGAGGCTTCAGACTCTCTCATTCCTATTAGGGTTTAAGAGCACCAGTGCCAGATCCTGCAGTTCTTACTCGAGCAAAGCTCCCATTGATGCGTTCTTAATCTGGAAAAAGTCAACATGGATATTTATGGAGCTGTAGTGCCTAGGGGCTCTAATAAAAACTGTGCTAGACATTGTACCTATATTTAGTAGCAGCCAGTTCATGTCTCATAGAATTTGTGGTCTGCATAGACAAGACTGATAAAGCAGATATGGGGTAGGAATTGCTGTTATTCCTGTTTTACAGATGGGAAGTGAGGGTTGGAGATTGCAGGGGGATTTTCAAAGCCACATAGTGATGCTGGATATTTATTTCCAGTGCATTTTAAAGGGAACTGGGCTACAGATGCCTTGGTGGGGTCGAAAGGCTCAGCCAAACGCAGGCATCCCAGTTTTGGCGGGATGACGGGAAGTCTGTGATGGATGTGTAATTAGTTTAGATCTAGACATTCCAGGCCAGTCTACTACACCAAAAACATCCATTTTTGGAAAGAGTTTGCCTCAAGTTAGGGTTGTAGAATTCTGACCTACGTACAATGGCTGCTGCCAGTGCATTGGGTGCAAAGCCAAAAGGGTAAAAACCAGTGTGAGAGGGAAAGAGGAACCCTCAGATCCTCAACTGCTCTGAATCATCCTTTGTCTTTGCTTCAGGTGGCTGCCCCTTCTTGCCTTTTCAAAAGCCATGTGAACCCAACCAAGGCTTGGATGTGTCACATCTGGATACCTGAGCCCAGGCTGGCGAGCTGTAGAGAACACTTTTAAAGAAAATTTGGCAGCTGTGCTTGGAGCATCTCAGTCCATAGAAACCTCACCCGTCACAGGAACTTCCAGGCCAATGACAACCACCATGTCTTGGAAAGACACCATCAGGGCCGAGTAACAGGCTTGACAATTGGAAGGGGTTCAGAGAAAAGCTCACCAAGGGATCTGAAACCTATGGAATCTGCCTTGCATTGGGAGTCATCAGAAGCTCCACGTGTTTTACTCAAGGGAAGACTGTGAAGTGATTTGATAGAAATGTCTGGGAGGGCAGTGACTTTTGAAAAAAAGCAAGATGGTTGACTCTTAATTTATCTGACACCTCCCTATAAGACTCTGTGACTGAAAAATGCTTTTGGACAAATTTGGTCACAAAATCTTATTTACTTTGTGAAGAATTAATTTCACCACTAGAACAGCAGATTGTCCACCACTGAAAGACTTGACAGCAAATCTGAAGCTTTTCTCCAAGCCATGGCCTTAGCCAGGCAAGATGATCACTGCACGTTTCCAACTCACAAGTTGAGTGAAGGTTTGTTTATCTGAGATTATATTTTTAAAAAATCTGATAAAAATAACAGCAGAATAAAAATAAAAATAATAATAGTAAAAGTCTGAGTCAGCAAAAAAAGGGGATTAGGTGCATGAGGAAAAATAACGAACTACACTGGTTTGTGAATACAGAGTCACGGAATTTTTATTTTGCCTTTTTACTGTGCATTTTGCTGCTCCAAAAATGCCCACTGTCTGTAGTGGAAAAGCCTTCAATCCTAGACAAAAAGAAAAGATTTGTCCTTTTAATGCCTTTTTTCCCCCTGTGCCAATGGATCATCTGGAAGATAGAAGAAGGGCAGAGTTTTACTGCAGGGGGAGACAGAAAGAAAAAACAGCTTCTCTCAGATACCTATCCAGCACCCCGTGAATACCAAGGGAAAAGCAGGGACTGTGTGCTGTCAGTTGTTGGGTTCCCCTCCACTTGCCTCCTCCCCACCTGTCCCCAGCCCCTCTGGAAGCATGAGATGGGATTTCAGGGAGCGGTGTCCTTGGGGGGTGAGGTGGCCAGGCTGACACAGCCAGGATAAAATGTCCAGGTGCAAGGAGCGGGGACAAAAACATAAAAAAAGAAAGAAGAAAAGACGAAAAGGCTCGTGTGTGCCTGCACACAAATCAATAAAAAGTGTAATGCATCTTTCTTTAATTAAATCCCACCCTGAATTGGCCAGGCAGCCCCGACCTCTGCCCCTCCAGTTTGCTGACTGGCACAGCTGTTAGTAAATCACCTGCTGGGGTGGCTCTCCAGGGCTTTAAAGGTCATCTGTCAGCCACTGCTGGGGAGAGATAAAGAAGGAAAACAGAACCAAAAAAGTCTGGAATAAAAGGGCACTTTATGAAAGCAAAGCATTTGAGCACTCCAGCCTTTCCAATGTTTACGTTGCTGGCACCTGGGGGTGGGGGGCATTTTATTCATCCAATTCCCCTGACTCTTTTGTATGCATTTTTCCAAGTTTTCAGCTACTTTTGTAATCCTTTTGTTTTAAGCTTTTCTTTCCTGCAGGGAATACGAATAGCTTGAGCCTGGCTTTAGTCCTGTGGGACTGGGTCTCTGTCAGTGACACCACGGTCTCTGCTGGCCTCCTTACCTCCCATGGGCATCTCCTCTTCTCACACAGAGCAGTCAGCCTTCATAACCCTCACTCCTTGCTCCAGGTTATGCCAGGAGCAGCCAGAAGAAGCTGTGCAAGCTCAGCCTGCTCTTTCGTTTCCAGCAGCCCGTGGCTCCAGGTTCTCCAAAGCAGTCACTTCAAACAGGGCTGCCTGTTGAAAGCCAAAGACATGACTTCACCCAAACTGGAGAGTAGGCTGGGAGCTCACAGAGCAGCTTCGTCCCAGAACATGAAAGAGCATGATTGTCATAGGTGATTCCTTGCCACAAACCACTTCTTTAGCTATTTATGCTTGAAGGGAGAAGCTGGGTTTATGCTTATTCATCACTTTCACTGTCACCTTAATCTTCAGCCTCACGCAAAATGTTGCCAGTGAAAATGCTGTTATTTTTGCAAAATGGGTACATGGGTAAGGCCCAAATAATTTGGTAGCTTTTCCCCACCTGATAATCACTGAGATATTTTCAATAACTTACCACTTTAATTCAGCCCTGAACACGCAGCAACCTTCTCAGACACTGATCCAAGTCAGGCAGACTGTGCAGGTTCTGCTGCAGTTGCCATTTTTTTTGTTTTGCGTTTATTCATACATGAAACTCAGAGGGAAGCTTAGGGATCTGAGAACCCACTCAAAGTAGTGCCATTCACAAAATCACAGTCCCTGGGCACTTCCACCGTGTCTGTCTCTGTTTGTGTCCAAACTCGGGTTTTCTGTGGAATGAAAACTACTGTCTGCCACGTAATATATGGGTTTGAAGGCCACTGGAAAATTTTTACTCCAATTCAGAGCTCCAGTAAGGTTAGTGAAACCAGGGGCTTTTTAAACCTACCAACTGGTTATTCAGACATGTGGTAAGAGAGATCAAGCCAAATTCATCTGTAGTGTAAGTCCATGACTCCAGTAGGTTCATACCTGCGTTGAATTTTGCCTGCTTTGAGCACCGACCCATCAAGTACACAACCTTCCAGTGGTCTGTGTCTGCAGAAATTTTCACTCTTTTCCCTGATGCTCTTCTATGGAAAGGAATGACTGTAGCCTGTCAGCTGCAGCCCTTTGGGCTAATTCTGGGTTGATGCTGAAGTTTATTGCCAGCTTTCCTAATGCAGTAGCCTTCCTCATCTGGAGGACTGGCTTAACTGGACTGTTGTGAGGGGAATAACATGATAGCACAGAGGGGAGAATGCACCAGCTCAGTGAAAGGGACACACGTGGCTCTGAGGATAGAGACTCTGTTGCTCTCTTACTGCACTCTGCCTGTCTCCAGCCAAAGCAGCAGCTCCCTGGGAGTTGGCCAGTGGGGTTGGTGGAGTCCAAGAGTGATGACACACATGGTGTAGCCAAACTGAAGAGTTTGGCACAGCGCTGATGTGTAACAGGAGCTGTCCCTCACTCTTCTTGGCCTCCTGACCTGCTATCAAACAAATGGAAACCTGTACTTACAATACCAACCATTAGAAATAGAAAGGAGGGAAAAATCAGTAGCTGGCAGGATCATTTGTTTAGATTGGAAGAAATGAGCTGTTTAGTGTTACAGAAAGGGGAAAATTCTCAGCAAAGAAAACAAAGGG
Organism: Lanius collurio; assembly: GCA_020086605.1. Classification (NCBI taxonomy): domain Eukaryota; kingdom Metazoa; phylum Chordata; class Aves; order Passeriformes; family Laniidae; genus Lanius; species Lanius collurio. Next base: position 32,333,665 of record JACBWW010000009.1, on the reverse strand, counting down.
AATGAGGACACTGAATCAGGCAATTCTTCTGCTACAAGAACAGTGCACAAGTGGTCCCCCTTCCCCCTTGTGCTGAGGATATAAACCCCAGCCCCTCTACCACAAACACTGGCAGCTTGAAGGGCCTTGGTGACCAGGATGGATCTGTCTCTGTGCCAGAGATTGTGTGAGCTTCTGTCCCTAAGGAGGACTGGGGTAATTTGGATCAAAACTCAGAACCAGCTGGTGAAGTGTCCCAAGTCACCAAGCCTCGGGAGCAGAGTGACTTCACGTTACACTACGGGATGATGACAGAGGGAAGCTGTAGGTACAGAGGGACTGACACACTGTCCTTGCCTGCTGTCACAGCACCCATGGTGCCAGAGATGGCTGAACCATGAGCTGGGCTGCTCTTTAGCAAATCACTACTTGCTTGACAAAGCAGAGGCCGAGAGATGTGGCCACAGCCCATTCCTGCCTCTTCTGCTGCTCAAGGACTCTGGATGTCTTTGCAGCAAGTGAAACTCATGTGCTTATCCTGATGTGAGCATTTCCATCTCTCAGGACCTGCTTTATGAAGCATTTCTTTAATCTTTTGGCAGAGAAAACACCTTTTTTTGGTGATGGTCATCTATAAGATGTGAGCTGGCCAGAGGCTGCTACATTTGAAGCACTGGAGAGGTCAGTGCTTCTCTGTAAAATAAACTAGGTGTAAAATGGTGCTGGGCTGTTTGGCTGTGTGCAACTCTGCTAACAAGAGACGTGACAACCCAAGGTACGTGTCAGTAAAGATGAAAAGCTGCATTTTAGCTAAGCATCTGTAATGCTCGACAGGTATTTTTGAAATGTGAATTTTCTTTCCCCTCTAAAGCTGAGGTCAGTCTCAGGCAAACGCTTCAAGGCATTGTTCTTGAAAATTATTCTTTGGTTGAAAAAAGAACAACCTTTGCCTGTCTGATTGGCCAGACAAGATACAGCAGTTACATTAATCACAGAGTTCAAAAATTCCCTTCCCCTCAATGCTTATGTCAGGTCTGTCCCTTGTAAGCAGTTACACCCACCCCAGGGGGAAATAAAACAACATAATGAAGATGAGTTAAAATTCTGCTCACAAACCCATATGTGCCAAATCCAAGCCCTGAGACAAACGGGTGTTCAGCCAGGAATCTAAGCAGAGACACTGTACTTTTACAGAGTCATTTGGGAGCCACTGTAACCCATAATGACAGCTAAACACAAGGTAGTAAGTGTTTTGGCAAAACAGCTCCTTGTAGGGAGGATGCTCTTTTGCTGTTTCTCTCTTTCCTGTCTGACAGGCAGAGAGCACATTCACCCCTCCGGAGCTCGGGGTCCTCTGGAGGTTAGAAAAGCATGTGGGAAAAGGGATAATGATCATTAGTTAATTAGACTTTTTTTCTTTCTTTTGGTATCTGGTATTTCCAGCTACCTTGGAGTGCCTCTTGACTTAGAGCAGAGGTTGCTTTAACTGAAAAAAGAGGTTGCTCTTTGGGCTGGTTGAGGACTCAAACCTTTTAGTGCCATCTTGTTTAGTTCTGCTGGCTGGTCTCTGCTGCAGCTAGAAATTATGTCTGAGAAAGATCTACCCTGGGCCCTTCACCATGCCTTTCCTTGGCCATTACAATGATTCTAGCATGTACTCCTTCAGAGTACTAAATAATGCAGTTTTGATGTTTGGGATTCTTTACCCAGTGGCATTTTACTCCCTAAACCATGGTTTTCTTTTTAGACACATTGTTCAGATTGTTCAAAACAGTGATGAATGAGCTCTGCTGTTTAGGGCTGCATGAGATACAGCACATCCTAAATGTACTGTCAGTGCAGACCCTTCAGGGCTTAGGTTGGAAACATCAGTGAGAAAACAGCTTGAGCTACGGAGAAATGAGGCACCAAAAGAACCCTGCTCATTCACTGTAGCTGCTGAGCTGGAAATTCAGCTGGCCTGGTCCTACAGAGATTGGAGGGACTTCCAGCACAGGTTCCTCTGGTGATACCACATCAAGCAGTTGAATGGAAAACATCCAGGGCTGCTGGACAGGCCTGCTTCTGAAATGGGCAGCTGTGTCTGAGAGTCTTTTCTCACTTTTTACTCTCCAGAGATGAAGAGAGTATTCTGGATGAGGCAGCACATTTGTGATCTGTCACCCATATAATCTGTTCTGGGGGCACAGTTACCTTTTCTCAGGAATGAAAACCCCCAGCTGATGGAAGCTAAACATTCATCTCCCTCACTGCTGCAGCCTTATCATACACAGGACTTTAATCCCACACATCACTTAAGAAATATCATCATCAAAGATCTGAGTACACATCACTTAAGAAATATCATCAAAGATCTGAGTACACGTTTTGAGATAAGATTGGTTCGTGATATTATTACTGACTGTGTAATTATGGAAATGAGAAAATAATCCCCTCGGGCTTTGTTGTAATGACTTCTGAGCATCTTGCATCATCACAGGCAGACAGCAGACTTTAGGATGCCATGCATTATTAGAAGGAATGTGGAAAATCTTGTTTTAGTTGGTGTCGATTTCTATGGTAAGGGAGGACACCATGTATCTTCCATAGTGAAACTGGATCAGGCAGAAAGCCATGGGATCTTTAGGAAAAAAAGTAGCTCATCTTTACTGTATGTCCTGCACTTCTGTCTTTTGATGCACTGGCAAACTGCACTCCTGACAGCTACCCCTGCTGATCCTGTAGCCTTGGGAGACTTTGACTGCCTGGGCTGTGCCTCTGTTCTGAGTCAAAAGGCAGCATGGGACCACTGCAGACCTGGCTGCACAATGCTGACAACTTCATGGGCCGAGTCCAGTCACGGCATTGTCACTGTTTCACTGTTGTGAGAGGAGATGCTGTGGGAGTGACCTTCCTGAGTGTTCCCTGCTCAGCAGCTGCACTCCCATCCAGCAGAAATTAATAGAGTGAACACCAGTGCACCAGTGTCAGCACAAATGGAGATAAAAACACACACATGGACTTCCATGGGAATGCTTTCTGTAATTTTGGCTTGTGTTAGAGCCACCACTGCGGGGAACGCTTGGTATCACATGTTTTCACAAGGGGGAACAAGCAGGACCCTGGGACTACTGACCAGTCAGCCTCACCCTAGTGCCCGGTAAGATCATGGGACAGATCATCCTGGAGGTTCTGTTGAACTATATGGAAGACAAGGAGGAGATTAGTGAGAGTGAACATGACTTCAGCAAGTGCAGTCATGCCTGATTAATCTACCTACCTACTACAACAGTGACAACTGAGATCATCTACCTGGACTTCTTTAAGACCTTTGATAGACTCCCCCTTGACATCCGTAGCTCAGAATTGGAGAGGTATGGATGGAAAATTAGATGGACAAGGAATTATCTGGATGGTTGCACCCAAAGTGTTTCAGTTTACAGATCAGTGTCAAAATGGAAACCAGTCATGAGTGACATGCTTCAAGGGCCTTACTGGGAAAACCACTATTTAATATTGTCCTCAGTGCCCTAGCCTGCAGGATGGAGTGTCCCCATAGCAGGTTTGCAGGTGACAGCAAGCTGAGATGGGCTTGAAGGAAGGGATGCTATCCAGAGGGACCTGGACAGGCCTGGGAAGTGGGACAATGAGAACTACATGAAGTTCAACAAGGCCAAGTGCAAGTGTATTAATATACAGTTTGTTCCCTGTACCAAACAATCTTTGCTCAGAAGAAGGGTCGGGAAGTGTCACCAGGTGGTCACATCAGTGCCAATTCTGTGTACTTTTTCCCCTGGGCAATCAGAAAGATTTTGCTGGATGGCAACTCCTGTCATAGCTGTGGGTGAAAATTTTCTTAAGTATGGCTAATCTATGTTGCTTGAATTTTTTTACTATTTATCTCTTCATATGGTGTCAAAATGGGTGTCTCCCACCAGTCTTTTTCTTTCCTCACTGCAATTTGCCCAGGCCACACCCTCATCTCTCTGTTTTAGCAACAGGGAGGGTTGTGGTCACAGGTTCTGTCACACTGTGCTGTCCACAGTGCCAGCTGTAAAGTGGATGTATGGCCAGCATGGCTGGATTTTAAAACCCATGAAGTTCAGGCTCTGGCCTCACTCAAGACTTGCTGGGAAAACCCTGACTTGTGTTTCAAAAAGACACATTTGCACACACAGATGCATACAGACACTCTGGCACATATTCTGTTTTTCTGGAGGGACCACTGCGTGCCTCTTTATCTTTTCCTCCCACCCACTCATCCCTTCTGACACTCACCGTAGCTGTGACCACTCGTAGTCTACTTGGCTGGATTTTCCAGGCACTTCAGAGTAGTAGGTGTTGCTATATATATAGTGCCTAAACACTTCTGTGGAGGCTGAATAGTAAGTAAAACATTGTTGCATTACTTGTTCCACCAAGTGATTGGGATATCCCTCACACAAATATCTTCAGTGTTGCAGAAGGAAGTGTCACCTTGTGTTGGCCACAGCAGCCCCAAGCTCGGCTGCTGAAAGCTGCACTGCTCCTCTTATGAACCTCTGTGGCAAAGGGATCTCCAGGCAGATTTATTTTCTTTTAGCTGTGGCTGATGAAACGATGTTAGCCCTAATTTGGTGTCCAGTTGCCCATTTACCTCTGGCTAGCCAGAGTCAAGGAGATTTAATGGACTACTGCAGAAACTCATGACCCTGACTGAAAGCCAGGAGCAACTCAGTGCTCTGGCAATGATTATTTACTGTTTTTCCCATGTTACATGCTGTATTTGGTCATGTTCAGTAACTCTGTAGTAATCAGACAAGATGGAACGATGGCTTGTCAGCTGATTTAATTAAAACCACATTGTTTCTTTTTTTTTTTATTGCCTCTCACACATCATTAATATTCTAAGACGCGCCTGCAATCTAAAGATTGGAATCAGTCTCATTGTGCTCTTTCCAAGCTTGAATTCCCAGACACACAAACCTGGGAAAAAGTTTTAAAGGGACAGGTAACAATTAGAAACTAATTTGATTACATTGAAATGGACCACTCATTTGTCCAAATAAATGCTTATTAAGGGACCAGTCTTTCAGGTTGCTTTTAAATGCAGTGCAGGTTTGGCTTTCATGGATATGAGTGGGAATAGAATATATTTAGGATTTCCCAGCAATCAGGTCTTTGCTCTGCAGTCTTCTGCTCATTCAAATTGTTGGTTATGCATATATATTAAAAAGACTTGAGTAAGTAACACTGCACCCATTTTAGCTTGGTTTATTATTTAGGTCTTTAGCAACAGTGTTGTATTGTCCTTTTTCTGAAGTGCCAGGTAAGATCCATTTCACGGTGACAGTGTTAAGGAAACTCCCCAGTCAGACCATTCCCAGGACTCTCTGGCAGTGGCACTGCCAAGGTCAGGGACTTTCTGGGACCGAAGGCCCTTCCCCGGCTCCAGTGACTGACAGGTCCCCGCCTGGCTCCCCACACAGCCCACTCACATCACACCAGATTTGCATGGCAGAGGTGGCAGACTCCCAGATGTCTCACTCCATAAAGCCATTTATTTCTGGGACAGTGACACACAAACAGTCCGAGCTGGTGCCTCCAAGGAGGGACCCCAGCAAAGAAACCCCTGGGATTTTATCCCATCACAGCCTCCCTGTGGCCAGTCTTGCTCTTCCTCCCGAGTCTTCAGCTCCTGCCCCCATCTCTGTGTCCATCCACTTTGCTGTCATCACCCGTCTTCATCTCCCTTGTTGTCCAAAAGGTCAGCAATTCCCGGCTGTTGCTGTGTCTCTGTGTCCAGTCACCTGGGTAGCATCACCTGCCTTTGTGCTTTTTGTCATCCCAAAGGTTGGCAGTTCATCCTCTTGTCCCAGGCTCCCACCCAGAGCTCAACCTGTACTTCAATCTGCATTTAAATCTGCATCTCAATCTGCATTTCCATCTGTAGATTGTGAGCCCAACTACCTGCACCAGATGAGTTCCTCAACAGCAGTACATCAGCCAGCACATGCACTTGATTTACAGCCAGATTACAAGGCAAAAAATAAATCTAGCATTTAAAATTATATACAGCAGTTTATTTAAACAGCGATTAACTTTCATCAACAGTGCTTGCATTTCTGTTTTCCTTAAGAAACTCTGTCTCTCTCAATCACAGCTGCAGCCCTCCTGCTACCCAGTGGCTTGAACCCAGCTTCATAGATAGGTCACAGCCAATTACCATACAGGTTTCTTATGTTAAAATTAAGGTAACTGAAGTCTACAACTGCTGCTGAATGAAGGTAAAAGCTTGAGAACATTTTGCATAACAGTCATCAGCGTAGCTGATAGCTATTACAGTGTTCTGGTGCAGTAAGCCTACGCAGATCCTATCTCTCCTGCCTGTCTGTTCCAACATGCATCTCATCTCACTGGCAACCCTTTGCTTTAATTAGCTGAAGTCTTTGCTTCAGCCTTTCATATGTCAACCAGCCTGTGTACACTTCCATATTTTTAATCAGTAGCCTGTTGTCTTTACTTTGTCATTCACACTAGCATATAAATCTGCCCTTCTTATGATCCTCACTGCTTGGTAGAAGTCAAAACATGCTGTTTAATTTTCCTGTTCACTGATTTCCATTTGTTTCATGTTCAAGTGCTGGCTCCTTTCCCCCTTTCGGGCGTGCTGTGAGCATTAAACTTAGTGATTAAATGCCAAAAGAACAGTTCTTTTCCCCTTCCATGCCCACAAATGTGTCATCCTAACCCTGGCTGGGATGCTTCCCTCGACAACGTGCCCTGTGCCTGTGTGTGCAGCTCAAATGGGGGGCTGGAGTATGGGACTGCTGTGGGCTGGCAGAGTTTAGCTAATGATGGCTAAAATAAAATAGGTGCAAAACTTATGTGCTCTTCTAAAGTCATGACTGGCTTCTTGCTGTTTCTTCTCTTTTTTTTTTTTCTCTATTTTTTGGTTTTCCTTGTTAATCTACTACTGTGTAATATTCATTTCACCCACGACACAGCTGAAGACACCAAGACTGAGAAATACCCGGACGTGAAAGAACGAGAGGGTCCACATGTGACTGTCCACTGGCTTTCACATTTTCTGGCTCACTGGAGGGAACTCTTCTGTTGTCTGCAGAGGTCTGACAGGTGGAGTGGCTGGCACTGGCATCTGTGCCTGGGGCTGATCCCCCAGCTGAGCCTGGAGCGTGCTCAGGATGTCATCCAGCTTCTGGTCCATCTGCACGACCTATTAAGGAATCAGAGAGCAGATGAGCTGTCAAATAGTTGCAAATGCTTCTGGTGAGAGGCATTCCAAGGCCAAAAGCAAGGAAAAAGCCTGGAAGGGAGCATGGACATCTGAGAACCACCAGCTCCCTGACTTTTGTCCAGTCTGCTGCTCTAGACCGGATGACACTACAAAGTCACAGGGAAAATGGCAACAGAAGGACGGGACATTGCTGGCCCAAGGACTCGACTCAACCATTTTGTCTCTCAGCCTTTTCCCAGGGTTGATGATGATGATGCATCCTGCAAATATCTACCCTGAAATTCCCCTTCACTCTTCGGTTTATTGTGAATGTTTTTTTCCCAGTACCTCTCCCAGCCTTTACCACCCTTGGTTGTAGGACATCATGCTTTCCATTACTGTCTTGGGAAATGAAACAGCCTCCACTCCCTTCATGCTGTAAATAGATGTCTCTGTGATACATGTTACAGTCAGAGATCCTACCAGATAGGGTGTTTATTCCCATGCATTTTTAGGATAGCCTACTAAAAACCACATAATAACACCAATGACTTCATTAAAATAAAAAAGAACCATTCAACCATTCTATAGGAAGACTGACATGCTGATTCCTTCTATTATTTCTTTGCTTTCTAGCTGAAATTTCTCAGCTGTAGTCCCTAGGTAGAGGAGTCTTTCCTAATTGTTGTTATTATTATTATTATTACCACTAAGCAGGGAAAGGCAAATCTGGATTGCTAAATGGAAGTTGCACTCATGCTTCCAGGTATTTTTTTTTTAAGTTTTGACCTTTTCTTAGGATCACACAGCAGGCATTTCCCCCTAGTGCTGGTAGGGCTTGCCTTCCCTGCAAATGACTCCCACTCACCTTAGCATCACCCAGTGGGACAGGCTGGGGGCTGGGGGCTGCTTGACTTTGCTCCAAAGGCAGAACTATGGCCAGCATCATGTAATCAGCTGGGATAACTTCTAATGATGCTTGAACACAGTGCAGCTTTGTGTTACAGATGAGCCCAAGAAAAATGAGCATTTTGAAGAACATTGAATGGTTCACTTTACAGTTATCTGCCGTGAAACTATGAGCCTCTGCAAACTGTGATCTGTCCCAGTGGATCTAATAAACTTTGATAGCAAACCTTTTAGAGTGATATCAGATCGAAACTGAACTTTCATTAAAAAGGGAGGCAGAAAGAATGAGAGAGAGAAGGATTCCAGCCTTCTTCTGTGCAAAGATAACTTTGGAAATAGCCATTGGCAGCATGGGCTGAAAGCTTAGCAGGCTGAGATTGCTTTACAAACCAAGGAAAGGAAAATCACCTTATCTGCTTTCGCCTCTTCTGTCTCTTCTCACTCCAAGTGTTGGCTCCTCTGGGGGCCCCTCAAACCTCAAGATACCAGGAGCTTATTCAAGTTCTATCTTTTCGGCAGCCACTATTCTCTCCTAAATACAACCTGCTGGGGGAAGAAGGAGTGGAGAACCTCTCCTACATCACAGAGGGAGAGAGGTGGTGGTCTCTCTTCCATTCCTACATTTACAACAGCTAGCTTCTGGTAGAAAAGCCCTTCTCTTTGCCTCTGTTTTGGTGTGGGTCTGGGTTATCCGAGGCAGTGTTGACAAGCAAGAAGGGAGTGTTTAGGACATGGGTTGGACAGCAGAAACCTTCACTACAATTTCTGCCTTTCAGGTACATGGCCAGCACTGCCTGAGTGGTCAATCACTGACAAAAGCACTGACATTGCTCTATCTCAGGCACAACAGCCCCAGATTCTGCTCAGCATTAACTTGGCTGAGAGTCTGCAAGTCACTAGTGGTTTAAGGGTTAAGCAGCATGGAATTAATTTAAAAACCACAGCCTTTATTTTCTCCTCCATTCTTGAAAAGCCTGTTTGGCTGATGCTGGTAATGACTCAACAGAATCTTTCTTAAGCAGAAATGTTGCTGCAGAGCAGAAACTAAAGCAGAACTATTGCAATAGGGTAAAAAGAGGTGTAGGCAGGGAAATGGGATCAGGCAGATGAAAGCTTTTCTGGGGCTTTCTTTTGTGAGGATTTGTTGATTTCGATCTGCCTGCTTTATCTTAGATAAGCTACACCTGCATATTCCATATCATTTAAACTCACTGTATTTCACTGTATTTTGCCAACTCAGTGAAAGAATGTGACGGGGAATAAATAATTTTATGCACTTTTCTTTCCAGGAGAAGAGGAGGGTGGAGGATATTCATTTGTAGGGATGGAAACTGAGAAATTCTTACATAGGGGAGTAAAATACACTACACTTCTGTCCCACCTTCCACATGAGGATCAGTAAATATATTCTGAATGTCAGCAAACAAAACTGAAAAGTTCTCCTGTGTCAACCATACACACAGGAGGGCTTTCTTGATAATTTTTGAGGTTAGAAGCAGGACCCTGCAAAATTAAGTGGCCCATAAGAAGATCTATTCTAATCCTTAGTTTTATGTTTTACACACAGGCTCAGGCCACCCCTTTCTGGCTTCAGATGCTCTAAAGTATGTCTTACTTGTAAGCAAGCAACCAGGCTGGTAAAACTTTAGTCAGAAAGACAAATTCATAAGCACCTTGTCGAACTGGGGCTTTTTAAAAAAGGGTCAGATTTGGAGGCTGGTTAACTGTGATCAAGGAGTAGCAAAAGAAGAGTTGTGGACACTTTGCCCAAAGTCAGTGGGATAACTTGCAGGGTTAGAGGAATCTTCACATGGGTGAAGGGTTTTTTTCCACAGGAGGGTCTTGGTTTCAGGTTTCTCCAGATCCACCTCACAGCTCTTACCTTCCCTATGCCCAAACATAAGCTGCCTGTTTTGAGCAACACCCCAAGGCAAGTGCTGGGAAAGGGTTAAACTGAGCAACGTGTTTTTCAGATGAGTAAAGTGAGAAGCCATCCAGAGCTGGCTGAAGAGTTTCCAGAGAGATGTGATATGGCCCTCACAGGCTCGGTGGAGACAGGTGAGCTTGGCAGCTGTCCATGAGCAAATGGCAACAAAATTCCTGTTCTCCCATATCACAATGGTGCTCCAGAGTTGATCTATAAAATTGTTAAAATGCTTTTATATCTTTTCAACTGCCTTGTAGAAAAGAGACTTGCAAAGGCAGTTTAAAATATTGCATGGTTGTTATTGGGACTGTGAGGTGAGCTGAAGGAGTGTTGAAATGTGTGTTTATTCTAACATCTCCCCGTGAAAGTGGGCTGGACTCCATGATAGACAAAAAAGTAAAAATGCCCTGCCACCAGCTCCAGCAAGGCACAGCAAGCCACAAAGTCACTCAACCCATGGAGCTCAAGGTGTCCCTCCCCTTCACCTTGAGCACCAGATTGGCTTTCAACACCTATAGGCTGTTTGAGGATACTTTGGAGCCTCTGTTTGCGAGAGCTGGTGTTGCTTAAATACCTCTTTTTACCTCAGTTGACTCCTGCTGCAGAAATGCCTTGTGGAGAAAGACCCCTGGAATGACAGCAGGATGGAGGAGGAGGGCTGGGTCATAATGGGGATTTGCCACATGCTGGACAGATTCCTAACTGCCCTGAGAGCTTTTATTTCCTGACTTATTTTGCACATACAGACCATGAACAAAATGTGTGGAAAACTCAGTTGGACTAGCCACACGGTCTCCCCCAATTTCTGCCACATTAGACCAGAAAAATCCCTTCCCCTAGGTTTTGTCTATCTTTTTAATATGATTTCTGGAGGCTGGGAAAGCCAGTACCAATTACATGCACAACACACTGACTTGAACTGTTTCCAGAGAAGCAGCAGAAGGGGAGGATAGTCTGCTGGAGCACAGGAGTAAATCTGTAAACCCACAAACACACTCACATGTTGCCAAGTCAGTGAAGCTTTGTATCAAAACTTAACCCCATGCTTTACATAGAGTTGCTGTTACCTCCTGGAGGCTCTGCTCTGTCCCTGCCTGGGGCAGTCCTACCCAGGCTGCTGGACATGGCTGAGCAGGGCAGCCTTGGTGCAGCTGTTTGCAGCACCTCTGGGCTACTGGTCCCAGGGATGCAGCATGAAATGGAGGAGGGAGAGGGGCCAGCTCTAGTTGTGTCACCAATCAAAATGTCATGGAGCAGGTTCTGGTTTTGGTTGAGCTGGATTGACTTTGGCTTCCTGTTTGCCTCACTGCAGTGCAGAAAGCGGAGAGTACGCAGGACAGCCCAAGGTATCCTGGCAGGGGTGGAGGATGGAAGAGACACTGCATGGCTGAGCCCCATCCCCTGTTGACGGAGCTGCTGCACGAGGGGGGCTTTGTCCTGGGAGATAAGATATCCTCCCCTGCTTGCCATGCAGCCCTCATCCCACAAGCAAACTCCAGACCTAAGCACGGACAACCCAGAACCACCAGAACCCAGTGGAGCTCAGCAAGAGCATCCTCAGGGGCTTTGCCTGGTGTTGTGATATTTTCCAGCAGACACCGCAAAGTCAACCCCATCTGGGGCCATGCCAACATTATATCCCAGCCCAGGGTTTCCAAACCACTGGAGGCCTGAGCTCAGCCCACTGAACATCCCTTCTCTAGCAGTGGCCCAGCTCTGTGTCTTGGCTTTGCCACCATGCAGACCATTTCCTCTGTTTCCAGCCCTTGCTGCAGCTCCTGCTCCTGAAGTAGCTCCAATGAATCAAGATCCACTCTCTGCAGCTCTGACTTAAACACACCTCCCTGTAGGGTTTTAACACCAACTGCTTGGAAAAAAGCCGTTTGGTAGGTAGGATTTTATATGGATAGAAGTGTGCATATGAACCTTAGTCTGCCATGAGCTATTTCTACCTGCGTGTACTTGTTTCTGATACTTCCAGCTTGTTATTTGTGATAGGTCACCTAAGGTCAGTTTGTAGGAGAAAATAGTATTAATGTAGTAACATTAGATGCGATTTAGTTAGCATTTTATGGACGCTTCCATTTCTGACTCACATGACATATTGATTGAGCTTAAGCTCGTTATCCTGAAATTTGTGCCATTTTCACATGTTGACCAGGTCTGTCACATGATGTTTCTTCTCATTCCAGATGGTGGACTGATTTGATTAGATTCTGTAAAGCCCATGTTTAGCTTTATATGCACATCTGGTCTTGTAGCTTCTCTCTGCCTACAGTTTCACCCAATTATTCAAACTAATTGCCTATTGTATGGTTTGAAGCCTGAATTGTTTATTTTAGGAATTGCTTTATTTTTTAGCATGTGGATTTATTGCTGCCCAGAGACTGCTGATTCTGGGAAGGAAAATCTTTTCTCTACAGCACTGCATGCAAAACTGCCTCCCTCTCACCTTGCTTGTACTGTTAGAGATATTTCACTGAGGAGAAATGCTGAATCCACTGAAACTTTTCTTCCCTTCAGCAAGGCCAGGCAATGTCAATGTTGATGTAGCCTGTGGGTGTGTAGCTGTGAGGAAGCCAATGGCCACACCAGCTGCAGAGACTGGGACTGTCTAGGGGAGATTTCTCTTGTGCAGGGTGTGGCTCTAGAGCAGCCTCTGAGCCTGCTGCAGTGAAGTGCTTATGGATGTGTTAACTTGAAGCATGTGAAGAGTCTTCCTGAGTCCACCAAATATTTAAGTGCTTTGCTGGAGTGGAGCCAGAATGGTCAACAGTTTGCAGGGTCATACCTCTAGGATAAGATTTTGGAGTCTCCTAAGTACTCATACACACATATGCCCAGAGATATATCTACACCACCATTTTTCAAGTCTCTGAGGAGTAATAATTGCCATCTATCATGACATCCTTCTTGAAAACACTTTGACATTCATATTAGCAGAGAACTAGAGCTTGTGTCTCTTAAACAGCAGGAGAGCTTTGATGAACAGGATCCCATTAACTGCCTGGTTCTGGGATGAGTTGTAACAGATTTTGAATTGGCCTCAACTCTACAGCGATGCTGTAGAAGAAAACCCAGCACTTCCAGGTGGCACAGACACAGGGAAACACCTCACTGTGGGACATCGGTGTCCTGTAGCCAACTGCCAGCACTCCCTGGCCCAGCACTGAGCCATGCACCCCTTGCTGGGCTCTGCTGAGAGTGCAAACAGCACAGAAGCACCAGCTCCAGACCAGGGGAGCTCTTGCCAGTAACCTCAAAGGTCTGGTAAACAGGGACATGAATAGAACCTAGATAAGCTCCACTGCCATGGCAGCCCGTTGTTCTGGCAGGCCCAATTCTTCATGAACACCAAAAAAATATATGAACCACCAGACTGTCTTGTTTGACTTATTCCGTGTACCCCTTAGCAGATACCGGCTGTTTATTTTTATTCAATGAAACTTATCTAGATAACGCCACAATTTTCCAGGCCTCCCTTCCTTTATCCCTAACATCCCCACCCATTCTTAGGTCAGGTGTTGCAACCTCTGTTGGCCTAAAGTATGGTAATCTTTATTTTAAGTATAACTTCATTTATTTTGGTTTCCATCTACCTTTCCTGTTTAAATGGAAGCACAAAGGTCTATCCCTCTCCCTGTGCTCCTGGGGTATTTCCTGCTGGTACTCTCTCAGTGAGCATTTTATTTTCTTTATTTCCCATGCCACAGTTTCACTGATGAAGCTCTCCAGCAAGACCTGTGTCTGTGGTTGCTGTTTTTGGTGTAAGATGCCATTTGCTTAATTGCTAAGCAACTATCACAAGTTGAGTCCTGGCTTTCTAAAGCAGGCCTGGTCAGCACATAGATCATGTGTTTTAGGGAAGGTGGGATTTATTTCTTTAAAATGAATCCTCTCTTCCTAAACAAATGAGGTTTGGCTGAAGATGTATCTGTGTGTGTATTGCCACAGCTGCTTTGGATGAACCTGGCCAACTTCAGGCACGTTTGCCAGAGAGTCCTTACAGATAAAAATTTCATACAGATTTCTGGAAGTTTAGCATTTGTGCAGAAGACAGACATCCAAATTAGTGCCTCTTTGAAGGAAGGGCAGAAGAGGAAGGTGAACTGTATTATTAGACCCTGGAGGATCCACACAGGATGCCCTGACCACAGGAAAAGCTTTATTCAGCTCTTGCCCCTTATTAGCCTCAGATAATCAACCACAAAATAGAGAGTCACAGGAAACCAGGCAGCATAATTTCTACTGCTCCCAGAAGTACTTGTTTCTGGCTCAAGAAATTCGAGTGGTGCTACTCTTTGAGTGGACACAAGGGTAACTTCCCACAGCTGCCATTCCACAGCAGCAGCACTTGGCTGCTGGCTGAGCTGGACTCTTGTGAGAGCTTGTCCCATTTCAGCTCTTTGCACACGCACCTATCTTTGTGTCTGCTTTCTGACGTTTGCAATTTGTTCCCCCTAGTAGGTGAATGAGACTTTGCAGAACTCTCTGTCTCCTGAGTCACACACATAAATGGATATTTCTATTGTTGCAGGGCATTTTGTTCCTCACCCTCCTCCGGATCCTGCTCAGATCCTCCCTGTAATCTTGCCATCTCTCTCTGTGACATGGCTCCTCAGCCACACCCGGGATGACGCCCTGCCACTTCTCAGCTCCTGGCATTGTGTGGCTACAAGTCCTGCTGCAAAACCATCGTGGAGACAAACAACAGAAAAATAGAGCCAGGCTGTCCTCAAAGGTGGATCTGCAGCCTCTGAGTCACACTGCAATTTCACAATAAAGCCACCTTGGAACTTATGCTCCAAGATGCTGATTAATTTAATTTTTAAATCTCTAAACAATACTGGACAGAGAGGAACAATAAAAAGGAAAAGCAGCACTGAATATTCAGATAGTGCCAAAGGAGCACCAAAAAAGGAGCACTGAGAAAGAAGTGACCTTAAGCCTTTCACTAGATGGGTATGATAACTCAGCATTTTTGATAGGTGTGATGAACTTGGTGTTTTCATCTCACCTAACCCTTGGAACAGAGAGTATCAAGCCTTATATGCTCTGATTGCTTTGCCTTCACTTTGGCTTTTTTTGAGCTCAAATAAATCCCCTCTGTGAGAACAACATCTAACCACACCAGCCTTATGGCTAGATAGGGTTCTCCAGTTCCTGTGAGGGAGAGCTCACTTTGGACTGATTCTTTTCAGATTAGTTGCAAGAATAACTTGCTGATACTGAACCCAGTGGGAGAATTCCCTTAATCCAGCCCTGCTGACCTGACACAGCTGATGGACTGTGCATGCCAAGGTAACTTTCACACACTTTATCGTGTTGATACACAACCACCCTCCATTCACACACACACACACACACACAAATCCCTGCTTCAAATTATCACCCCATCTTTATTTATTGGTTGGTGAGAAGGGCAAAGTGAGAGGGAGAGAGGAAGTGTTGGGAGGAGCACAGGCATTATGGTGATGGAGATTCAGATAGCAAGACATGTAGTTACTAAAAGAGTTCCAGGTAGTTCTTGTAGGACTTGACCAGGAGCTCAGAAACCCAACATCCAGTCTACATCCCAGGCCAGCCTTTGTGCACTGAAGACAAGTCACTTCCTGGATGAGCCTTACCGATATTTGTTAACCACGTGGATCACATAATCTGTAATTTCCTGTGTTTCTGACATGAAAACACTTGAAATTGGATAGGTTTTCAGTCTTAGAACAAAACAGAAGATACAGACCAACAAAAAGGTAAGAGTAACCTAATATGGGGGCTGAAATGTTGGCTATAGGAAGGAAGTAAGTTGTGTTGGAAAAAGAAGATCAGTCCCTGTTGGGAGAAGACAGGGGAAGAGAAGGTAGTGGTGGTACTTTGTCTTTCATAGTGTTGGCTCTTTAAGGAGAAGAGGCAGGAAGTGTGGACTGATGCTCATGCCAGGAAGAAAAAAGTGACCAGGAAGCAAAAGGATGATTGTCTGGAGATCAGAGAGTGTCACTGGGAGGCCACTATCTAGCTCTCTATTTTCAGCTTACACCATTTCAGCCAAACGCTGTAGCCAGAGTAAGGGTTGGTCTGTGTGCAGATTTGTGCTGCTGCCAGAAAAGCCAAGCTCACAACATGCCCTGGGAATTGTGGAGCCTGTCCTGTGCCCTCATTTTGCTGTGCCCTGTTTCAGTGAAAGCAATGCAGGAAACTTGGGAGACGCTGACTCGTGAGGGTCTTTGGAAGTGAGAGCTGGGCCTTTGCACCATGAGCTGCTGAACAGGTTAAATGAAAACTTGTGCCCTCATTCCTTCTCTTCTCAGCATGGGACAAGTCCCTGGGGTTGCCTTTACACAACACACTCACTGAAACTCCCACGGGCTCTGAAGGTGTCACTGGACTTTGCACAAGGCTCATGAGGTGATTGGAGGGAGAGGCTGCAGAAGCGCAGTGTGGTGTTACATGTTTAAACAGCCAGGATTACAAAACACCATTGTTTCCTCATTAAAACACAGAAACCTGAAGCAAGTGAAATATTATCAGGCAGTGCTGACTGAGGGTGTAGCAGGTCTTGATTCTGACTGACTCAAACATGCTCTGCTGAACTTTTTGGTTTTAGCCTGTCTGGCTTATCTGTCATTTCATAGATTTTACTGGCTTGATGGTGTAGTCTAGGCCTGATTAACAGCACTGCCACACATATTTTTAATCAATTCTTGAAAAAGCCGTGGCAAGTGGACTGCCTCATCCACATTTGGGGCAACAGTGACCTGGTGCTGAGGTTGTCCATCTGTCTGTTCAGTCACACCAAGCATTTGATCCCAGATCAGCAAAACCCACAGGCATCGACAGTGCAGGAAAAACAACAACACAGCAAGAAACGGTTCCTGACTTGAGCTGGGATTGCTCAGCACCTGGAAGGGCCTGAGCAATGCGAGGGGTGTGACAGCACAAACCAGTGCATGAACAGGCTGTAGCTGCAGTACTGTGTGTGCAGGACAGCAGAAGAGGTTGCAGGGACAATGAATTTGGCTGGTTGTATCTTTTTCTCCTTCCCAGGCTAGAGAATTTATTGCATAATATGTTCTAGAGCTAAAGAGATGTCCATGGGCATTTAAAACACTGACTGACAGCAGAAGACTGAGCAAAGCAAATTTCCCAAATCCAGAATCTCAACAGCGGCCATTTTCCATTTTTGTGCTTGAAAAATAAGCGAGAATTTTGAAAAATCAGCATGGCTACATCCCCAGGGGAGACTCAAATAAAGCATTAATTAAAACGAAGAAAGGGAGGTGTCTTATTTGAACTTTGCTGAGCTGGATGGATTACCTATGAGAGCTGCCAGTGACAGGACAGCTGTGTGAAGAAGCCTGTGGCAGAAGCACCGTTGTCTTACACAAACAACAGGAGACAGGGCGGGAGATGCACAGCCATAATTGCCAGATAGATTTCTTCCTCATGAGGCACTTGCTAAGTCAGCAGAAACCTGCCTCAATTTTCTGTTGCAAGGCACTGTGCTGTTAATTAAGGGGGAAAAAAAATTCAGCTATGCCTACTATCACTTTTACAGCTCTTTAGCCTTATCCTGCAGGGAATACTGCCAAGGGAGACAAATATATACCATATCTATCTATCTATCTATCTATCTATCTATCTATCTATCTATCTATCTAACTTTTCTCCTCCATGTTTCTTCTTTTTCATATATCATTGCAGAGAAGAAGTACAGCAATAAAAAGGGACATGTATTAACATGAACATGGAGGTGTAGGAATATGAGAATGGCCTGGTGAGATTTCACTGTCCCAGCATTTAGTAGAACAATTTAAACCAGTGCTGCAGTTTAATTAAGATTTTGGGCTACTGGGTTTCTTGAGGTTCTACAGGTAGAACTGGGAAGCCATGGAGATCTTTATGCAACTTTCTGCCATGAGGGAAAGCATATATTTTTCAGGTCAGAAAGCTCAAATCCATTAATAAAAGAGGAATAAGCAAAAATTCATTAATAAAATAGTGAAAAAAATAATTTAAAAAGTCATTAATAAAATAAAACTTGTGACTGCTGAGAACTCCACAGATCTAATTGCTTACAATAAGTAAGTAGCTACATCTACTTATGATAGAATTGTAGAAAACTTTAAGATGGGAAAAGACCTTCAAGATCATCGAGTCCAACATTTGATTTGCTTTTACTCACCATGAGTTGTGACTTTGGTCTACTGTTTCAATACAATCTGTATGTCTAAGCCATATTTAAAAATGCCTGGGTTTTTTGATGGAGCTGCCTCTAGTCTGGATCTCAGGGCCACGGATGCCTCCTCCTCTGTGCTGAAGTGACCATTTTACTGCCGGCAGATTGCACAGGAGCAGAGGGAAAATGCAAAAGCCCCAAGAAGAGGGTCTTATGCTGTGCCCCAGCTGCGGCATGGTGCACCCCATCAAAAAAATGGGGTTCCTCACCCTTCTTTCCCTTACCTCTGGCACAGTCAGCTGAAATGTCCATGGTAAGGCACACAACTGCTTTTTTTTCCTAGGAATTTGAGCTAAGGTTTTAATTACTGTTAATAAGGATGTGGATTTTATGTCCTGCAAAAAGATTAAGAAAAAATTCTCCAAGCCCCCAGATTGTACCAAGCCTGGCTAAAAGCAAATAGTTTCTTTGCTATGCAATCTAAGTTTTTCCTTTTATTATTTGCTAAGGATCTGCAGAAGACAAAAATCACTGTGAAATACATGATCCCCTCCCCTTTCATTTTGAAAACACTGAAAAACCTCAATTCAAATCTTTGTTTTTGCTTATTATTCCTGAAAAATTCATCAAAATCAGTATGATTTCTTGCAGTGCAGCAGATCCCTATATTTTGCCTGGGAAGGGACTTTTTGATGTAAGAGCTCCTGCCAGTTTTAATTCAGTGACTTGTGACTTAGCATGTGCTGAAAGTACACGTCGTGTTGGGAACCTCGGGAGCCAGCCTGGCTCACAGAGATTGTGGAGAAGCCTGGGAGACAGGAGCTCTCTACTTCCCCAGCTGCTAGATGTCCTGGTAGGAGCACCAGGCCACAGAACCCTCATGGGCAGGTCCAAGGTATCCACATGTCCTCTCCCTCGGCCAGAGCTCTGCAGAGCCTGCTGCTCTGTGGAAGAGGCTTGATTCATAATGCTTTTGTATGATGTATTTATGGACAACCAGCTCTTTGGAAAGCTCTCCTATACCCTGTTAACTCCAGGTGGAGGCCTGTGTACATCTGCCCTGGGTCCAGGACCTCCCCCAGCCTGGGGAAACCCTTACCTTCCCCTCCTCTCTGATTTTGTGGCACCTCCCTGGTGGATGGTGTTGCCCCGCTAACCAGCCTTGGGCTGTTCGGCTGCAGAGCCATCACTGTTGTTCTGGGGCTCGAGCCGTTCACCTACATCCCCAGGAATGGCAAGAGAGGCAGGGGGGAGCAGGACCCCTGCTCAGGGGTGATAGTGAAGGTCTGCACATTGGTGCCAGCCCAAATGCTGTGCCTTCCTCAGCCCTACGCAGCAGCGTTTCCCAGGGCCTTCCCCAGGGACTCACAGGGATTACTCAGCTCATGGTGGTTTCAGTGCTGTACCCTGGGTCAGAGCAGGATTTTGGACATGGCTCTGTTTACCCACATCACTTGGGCATGGCCAGTGAATGTGGCAATCTGAAACACTGCTTGAAAGCCATATGAGGTGCTCATGAGTGGATCTGCACAGGCATCTGGGGAAGGTGAAATCCTCTTGTTAGCCACAGGGCAGCATGGTGTCGCACTTGATGTGTTAGGCAGAGCTGAGAGAGACTTTTGTAATGAAACCAAAAACTTTGCTAGCCCCCAAAGTGTGAGAAGGTTCAAGAACCTTTCAGTTCTTGAGCAAATTTATAATTTCAAGGAGGAACCTCTAAAAACACCCATGTATGTGCACGATTTTGAGCCTAGATCTGGCCACACTTGGCACTTTGGGAGTTTTGCTTTGGGTTTTTTGCATACAAATCCAAAACACAATGTAGACTCAGCAGGGAGGAACCAATGCAGACCAAAACTGCTGAGTTTTGCACAGCTCTAATTATAATCTCTTCTCAGTCCTGGTTTTATTTATTATTGTTTGTACTGTGGTAGCAGCGTGGGGTTCCAACCATCTCTGGGGCTGCACTGTGGTAAAGGCAGGAGAGGGAGGCAGCATCCCCAGCCTCAAGAGTGTATAATCTAAATAAACAAAAAAGATAAAGAATGAGGGAAAAACATAAAGCACGTAAGCAGAACGATTGGGGGGAGTGTTGGCAAGACAACGCTTTTCTTTGAGTCTCTCTCACCCACACACAAAATCATGTTTATTTATCCTGTAAACTCTTTAGGGTCAGGGCTGCATTTTCCAAAATGCGTAGGGAGATGGGATGCAAGAAATGTGTAGAGAAATGAAGGTGCTAAGGGCAGCAGCAGGAGATCAGCAGCCCATGGGGCTGCCATGCCAGATTTCAGCAGTGAGGGTGGGAGCAGGAGGAAGATGATGAGAAGGGAGGGACGGAGGAGGAGACTGACTGCCCTCCTTAGCTTGGGTCAGGTCAGAAAGCCCACTGTGACAACCTGGGACAAGTCACCAGACCACTGCATGCTGCAGATTCCTCTAGGGTTAAGCAGAGCTAAAATGGCATAATTCTTCCTACTTTGAGATACTCAGGTGAAAGGTGCTAGAGGAATGCAAAGATTTATTTTTCAGAAACCTCTTCACATATTCTTTTCACTGCCAAGTCAAGGCCTGAAGCCAGGAATTTTAGAGAAACATACTTCTGTCTAATTATATATATATATGAATATAAAAATATATTTATGGAAGAGGCCAAGGTATATTTTTCAAAATGAAGGCTTAAGTTAGATTTCCTAAATCTATATATAGGATCTTAAATGAACAGCCAGATTTAAAATCAGGACACTCCATTAAAACTAAGTTCAGGAGTCTAGCTATAAGTTCTTACTTGAAAATATTTAGCCACAAGCTATATGGAAGTTTCATATCTTAAAAGAAGTTTTTAATGTCTGGTTTTGTTTTTTATTTTTTTCCTGTAGGATTTAGGTGAAGGTTTGGGCCGGTTATTTTATCCCAGTTATTCACCATTCTGCAACTATTAATTAAAACAAACAGCTCTCTGAAGCTGTTTCTCAAAATGGAGAAGATTTATATCTTGAAACTGAAGCTTGTTTTTTTTTTCACTATTTTCTACCCTGCGTAAACATCCAAGGTTGTTATTGCAGCAATCACCAACACAAGCTCTCAGAGTTCCCTGCCAGGCTTGTGATATTTATTGTTTAAAAAGCCCCAGCTCCCAGAGTGAAGTGATTAGATGAGAACCTCAGCTTTCAGTTTAAAAAAAAAAAAGAAATTTTGAGAGAAATGGGAAACCATGAGCAGAAGGCAGAGTCAAGGGTCCAAACATCAGAAAGGCAAGCAAAAAGAGAAAACCAACCTCACATGTATTATTATTTTTTGAAGCCTAAGGACACTTAAACCAACCTCCCCCTTATAATTTGGCAGAGGGGGGCTGACTCATGGCTTGTGGCTGCCAAGGCATGGCCGTGGCAGGGGTTACTCATCGCCTTGGAGTGCCCAGAGGTTTTTCCCCAAGGGGCTGCTCACCCTCTGCTGAGCTGCACGTGTTTGTACTGCCAAGTGCTGGGCTCCAGCCACTTCTATTTTCATTTTATCTTTTTCTTTTTCCTTTCAAACCAACTTTACTGAGGCATTTGTTTAAGAAAATATCCTGCACAAGGAATTACCACCGGCTTGTCAAATAGAGACAATAGGTCAACTCCTGGTCCTTCCAAATCTGACAGGATCTCTTTAGCTTTCAAAAAAAGAAGAAAAACAGAACTATTCAAAAGTCTTGGTTGCCAAATAGTCCGTAGGCCCATAACAATGTAAAGCAAATGTAAATATTATATGATGAAATGCATTTTTCAAAAAGCCCTCTTTTCTCAGCAGTTAGATGGGCTTTATATACAACGGGAAGATTCATTCCTGAAGGTAACTCCAGCCTATGAAACAAACCCCTACATGTCATGGCCTAAAATATCTATTTTATACAATGCTTTTACCCTGTGAAAGCTCATTCACCCTTCTGATTTATGAAGGCTGTACTTCTCCCTGCTCCGCTCTCCCCTCTGGGGAGAGGAGAAAAATACAGAGAAGAAACCTGGCTAATTCCAGTGTGACTAAGGGGCACTAATACTGGAAAACCAATGCAAGGAGTGCAACAAAAACACAAGCAGGATAAAACCAAGAATGTTTGTGCATGGCAAAATAGCACGTGGTGAAACCTTTTGTACATAAAAGGCAGGGTGGGGATGCCCAGATGAGGCAGGAGAGAGGAGTGTGGTCTTTTCAGCTGGCTGAAGATACAGCCCATAGCTGTGTTGCAGTTTGTATGGTTTGCATTTATTCATTTACGGGACACAACTCCCACCACTCTTCAGGGTGCAGTTAAACCTGATTTCTTCAAAGGGTGGCTTCAGGAATCTGGACAGCTACAGACCAGCAACAGATGCAGTCACAGCTCAGAGGAGAGATAAATCTCCTCTTGCAGGAGTGAATAGATGCCAGAATACTCTGAAATCCCCCTCCTTACCAGAGAACCTTGCATTATGAATGTGTCTCTCTACTGGAGCTTGGGTTGTGCCTCAATAATGACCTGGTATTGTCCTTTCTGTTTCAGACATACTTTGTGAGCTGGTAGAAGACAAATGTTGGACACACTAATACTGTCAGCTGCTCCAGCACTCTTCAAAAACGCCATTCTTCCTATTCCTGCTGTTAACTCAGCCACACACCCTGCCAATAAACCATAGCAAGAGCTGCCTAACAGGTCATCCTCACTGCACAAGAGGGGGCAGTTTGCCAGCACCAGACAACTACCAACCGTGGCTGTTCTGAGATAGCCAAATTCCCGAGGGCAATGGCAGACCCTTCTGAACTGATGTCTTATCCCAATGAAGTCCTGGGGCTTCTCAAACTTTTGGAGTCACAGCTGATGAACACAAAGGTGCAGCCTGATACAGTCCTACTGTTCTGGGTGTGCTGTTGTGGTCCAGAGCAAGCCAGCACCAGGGTGTCCATAGCTGGTGAAACCCAGGCCAAGTGTCTCTGCTCTGCCACGTCTCAGCCTGGGTGAGCTGCTGAGCACTGTTTTGTCAAGGTTACAAGGCAGGGCTGAAGTGGCCTCCAGCCAAATCCTCACCTACCCAGTGTTTGTGTCCAGAGAGATGCATGGAGGCAAACAGCTGGAACAACTGGGCACTCACTGGAAGGGAGGACACGACAAACCAGAGACTTCTTGTTTACTTCTGAAGAGAGATCAAGGGACAAAGGCAAGTATCCCACAATAACTTGGCAAATACCTCAGTACAGTGCTCAGATCTGTGGGATTTGGCTTCACAGAAGAGCTCACCACCTAATGCAGCCCAAAAAGCTTGGCACAACCGTATGGTTCAAGTCAAACACTGCTCCAGACCTTGGTGGCTGAAACCCAAGCACGTCAGGCCCAGAAAAATTCTGCTGCAAAGATAAAGTCAAAGCAACTTAGGCAGATTTGTAGGTTGAAATGGAAATGCCCTCACTGTACTGATTGCTTAACACCATTTTATTTCTTCCTTCCCCTTTGAAGAGAACTGTTGTGCGAGCAAACAGAGCTTCAGTTTTCTTGTTGAAACTCCTGACGCCAGTGATCTTCCACTTCCATGCAAAGCAAAGCTATGTGGAAGTCATAGGGTCAATTTGTTTACCTTGCCTGTGGCAAGGCTTGGGTTCATCAGGTTAATTCCAGTAGTTGCTAAAAGGTCTTGAAATTTTTTATCTGGTGTCATATGGCTTTTGCCTTTTTTTTTTTTTTTTGTTTCAAAGCAGGGGGTAACCATGAACTGTTCAAAACATACCAAAGTAAACAACATTTTTCTGCATCAAGCTCATCCTGTGGATTAATTCATTTGCATTTCTGGCTCTTTCAAGTGAGGGGAAGTCACAGATGTGAGCAGTCATTTAAGGATTTTAAGGGTTATGGTTCACATCATCCAAAATTGATACCAGGACAACTCATTCACAAGAAAAGGAAAGATCATGGTGGACATACTGATGTTTTGGGAAAAATAGGGGATTTTTAATAAAAAAAAAAATGTATTTTACAGCTGCTATTATTTGTTTAAGTTCAAAGCCTCTGGCACATCCGCACTGATTTATTGTGAATTGCTTCTTTGTTTTTGGTGGTAGAAAAGTTAATTTCATATTGCTGATTCATCTACTGGGTTTGGATTACTCTTGTTATCCTTTCAGATAATGGACCATTGAGCCTGCAAACAAGTCTGCTGCCTGATACCATCAGCTGATTTACATCAGATTTCTGAAATTGAGCAGTTACATTTCTTGGGGCTTGTGTGTATGAAGGAAAAGTAAGAACTTCATGACAACCAGGGCAGCAAAACACTCTTTTGGTCAAGAACCAGCACATCTTAAATATTGCTAGGGTGAGCTAGACCTGTATACAGGAATGAGTTAATCCTGAGATAACTGTCGATAATTTGGCATTAAGCATGGCTATTGAATCTGCAGCTTGGCCTTAGGTGAAAATGTAAAAATCCCACAGTGGCAATAGCAACAGAGTGCAGTGTTTTCTGGCAGGCTCTGTGAGCCCCTTCAATGCAGGAAGCAATAGATTATAACAACTTTTATTTTAATCCCTGCAGGACGCATTGTGAGAGTCCAAAAACAAGACCTGTTTTTCTCAAAACCCTCCAGAGAAAAAAAAGGTTTGATATCCCAATACAATATCAAAGAGACCAGCAAGTAAAGAAAAACTATCTGTTCCTGGCAAGACATCAGAACAGTTCCCACAAGTTTATAGTTGTCCAACTGATCATCAAAAAAAAGAGTTTTGGTTGGGTTCAGGATGTTTTAGTGCCAAGAGGTGTTGTTGATTGTGAGATGCCTGGTATTTTCAAGTGTGCCAGCCAAAGGACTGTTGAGGGAACATAAATGGTCCTTACTATGTGAAATGTGTTATCTCTGGGCTATTTTATGCATAAACTGATCATTCTGTGAGCAAAATGTTCCATGGTGTGCTCAATGCAGGCAGCTGTTGTGCACACAGAAGCTTCTACTTGCACACTCTGCCATTCACCTAAAAAGTGTGCACAGATCTATTTCCTGTGAAAAAACCCTGATATCCAATTCTTAGAAATACACAAATCCATCAGTTTTTGCAGTGCGCACCATGAGCGCATAACAAGGGTTTATTTTCACAGATTTTTTTAGGCAGGGACTTAAGGAAGCCAGCTTTTCCCTGGCACCACTGGCTGGATATGGGGATTTTCTTTCTCTCCTTCTCTTTTCTTCACTCTGTTCCCACCTCCTGCCTGCTCCCCAGGCCAGTGACAAGGGGCTGATTGAGTGGCAGTGGCTGCAGGCTTGGTACAGCTCTGGTCCCACAGCAGCAAGGGACAAATGTAGCCACCCCAGGGTCTGTGGTTTGCTCAAAGCCATCGTGGGAGCTGGGCTGGGAGCTGGGCTTTCACACTGAATAGGGACTCAGAGAAAAGCAGCCAAAAGCAGGAAAGGGTCTTCTGGATTTAAAAGAAACCTGCATTTGGAAGGTCAGCTGCAAATGCTTCAGGGCTCCCAGACAGTCATGAGGTGAAGCTGTGCTAGGGAGGGCTCTGTGTTTAGCCGTGCTGCTGCCTGGGACAGTGTCTCTGGAAGCACAAGCACAGGGATTTTGGCAAATCTTCCTCAGTGTCAGCTTAGACTTTGACTCAGATGGTGCTGTAAGGCCGTTTCCATCTTCACACACAGACTTGCCATCCAATAGGAGTCATTTTACAGTTCGTATTCACCCTTCTTACAGACTAGCAGAGTAACCAAAGGGGTCACTTGAATGCTAATAATTCCCCCAGCTGGAAGGGAGGTCTGGGGACAGCCCACTATCTTCTCACTACCTTCCTGCCTTCCCTCTCCCCCACCTGCTCCCCTCCAACCATCCCACAAGTTCTCAGGAGGGCACCTTGGTTCCCAGAAGCACGAAACAAATGTTGTCCTGGCAATGCACAGCTTTAATGAAACACCAAGTGGGGGCTGGTGCTTGCACATGACTCTGCAAAGCTGGTGGAGGGACTGCAACACCTGGGCTCACTCTGAAGGAAGCTCACTGTCACTGCAGGGTGCCCCATGCCTTCCTATCTGTTCCCCACACACCTTAGTTCTGGTCCTTGTCCCTCCAAAGCTGGAAGCTCGTGCTAGATGGTGTCTGTCCCCCAACCACTTTGTGCACTCCAAGCTTCTGAGGCACCACCCAGCACAACTCACCCTAAATATGTCCCAGACAAAATACTGGCAGTGCCAACATTCAAACCCTGTCACTTAAAGGTCGTGGTCCTGCAGAAGCAATGTCCTTGGCGAGGCTGTAGCCCTCCTCTCTTCAGGAGAGTGGAGATTTCAGAAAATCTCAGCTCTGTCAACAGGCAATGCTTACTTGAATTGTCGCCAGTGATTTGGCAAGTTATTAGCTCTGCAGATCTCCTCAGCCATAGATGCCCCGTCATCCTCCTCAACACAAATGCTCCTGTCATCTGTCACAGGGTCCTGCCATTTTGCTGCAGCAGAGGAAGCCCAGACTGTCGAGATAGGAACCAGACTTTGGCAGGAGCTCTGTGTGAGCGGGGAGTGAAAAAAATCCCGAGGTGGAAACAAGCCAGCAGGAAAATCACACTGCACTAAGACAGCAGAGGTGCAAAATTTCTGAAAGCAAGGGGGCAAGCCCTCTTCAGTGCCTGCCCTTCCCAGAGTAAGGTGGTTTGCTGGGAAGTCAGATTGTTTGTTGTGAAAGCCGGTTCCCAGTGGCCACTGCTGTTAGGCATGGCAGGGAGTTTTGGAAACGGCACGAAGCAAATTCCAGCTCTTGGAGCTGAGCACGGAGTCCTGCAGATTGCCATCAATGCTGACCCTCAAAACTGATTTTAACTGTGCTTCATCCTCAGAAATCCCACCTGCATTCCTTGTGTTCAAAATCCTGGGAGGAGATATTCAGCTGGCGATTTTCATTAAACTGTTTCCTACGTCTTTGCAAAGAATGCCTTTGCAAGGGACTTAATGAGATTTTGTTTTGCTGCACAACGTTTTTCATACATGCTAGTCATTTGAAATGGTAAATCACCCAGCTCTGGATATGCAATCCTAAAATAAAACAATAGAAGGGTTGAAAAAGATTTCTGTAAGTGGTTTTCACTGAATTATACTGCTTAATGATTTCTTTTTAGTGATATAAAAGGTACTCAGAATTTTCCTCTTTCCTTTTTAAAGCAAAGTTAACAGCCTAAATTTCCAGCCTTTGATTTTTTTGAATGTCTTTACTGAAAGTGTGTATTTTTTAACCAAATCCTTTTCTAAGAGGTTTAAAAAAAAATTAGTTTCAAGTTTTTATTAAAATGGAAAAAAATTGATAAAGATAAGGGAACCCTCCCCACTCCACTGTTCCATTCATAATTGCCTTTTTATTTTAAATCAGATCAGCAATAAGAGCAAATAAAAGCCTGAATCCCAAACATCTGTGACTTAAACCAACAACATGGCACGACAAAGTGTGCAGTTATGCTAGATTTGCACAGTTTTTAGAGAGGCAAAACCTCCTGGCCCTTTGCCACACCTTACAGGCTGGGAGAGGGCTCTGGGATGCCTTGGGGTGACTGCTGGGGGTACTCAACCTCGATGGGCCCAGCCACAAGTTATTTGCCTGGTCTTTCCACTCAGGCTTTAGCAACTGGCTACAGTTTTCCCACTGTTCTTCAGGATTTAAAATGACACTTTTATTTGCCTGACCAAATTCTGAATGTGACTCAGTCTTCCCCCACCCCAGAGCTGTGTCCTCTGCAACAGGAATAATGTTTAGGATTCAATTCATAGGCCACCAGGCGAGTATAATCAAAGTGACTCGGCAGGGTGTGGGGGGGAACAAAAAACAAAAGGAAAAATCCCAAACAAGCCACTCCTTCCCCCACCCCCCAGCCCTTTCCTGGTACAGAACAGAGTGTCTTGTACTCCATTCAGCTGGCCTGGTTGCAATGGTTTTGTGTACAGGTACAGTGACCTGCTGCTGCTGCTGCTAAACAACTGGGGCAGGCCCTGTGATTTTGGGGATGAAATTCCCTGATGGATGTGTTTCCCTGGGTCAGCCCAGGGTGACAGCTCCTCTCTGTCCCCATCCTGCTGTGCTGTGCATGCTCTCTGTGTGTGTGTGTGTGTGTGTATTTCTAGGGAAGTATTAAAAAAAAAAGGAAAAAAGAAAAAAAGGAAACATTTTCAGGGACTGCACAGAAACTGCTGCAGGAGTTGCTAGAGCAGTGTGCATACGCCCGAGAGGAATCCCTTTCAGTTCCTCTTTTCTTCAGCTTTATTTAAAAAAGGTTTGAAGGCTGGTTTAATTACGAAAACCAGCTCTCTAGACACCAAACAAAACGGCAGCCTAGCCTAAGTTGGCACCAGGACAGATGCATATTTTGCTCCCTTCTCCATGCCAATCGGCTGTAGCTCATCCAGTATGTCAATCCAAGTTGGCTGTCTGAAATCCAAGTTTAGTGGCCTGAAAATATCCCGGTCTGGCTTTGTTTCATGTGGTAAACAGCTTGCTCAGTTTATTTCTTCAATGTTCAAAACAAAAATCAACACACACCGTCCGCCCCCCAAAACCCCACATTACTACATATTTTGGTAATAGCCTCTCTTTGCATTTTACCCCACTGCAGGATTTCCCTTTTTTCCCACTGACCATGAAATGCTGGCAAAACACACTGCTTTTGAAAAGATAGGCCGATTCTGCTGGGCGCTGAGCTCTGCTGAATGGGCTCAAAGTTAACACTGAAACAACCGAGTTCTGCAACAAAAATGTTTGAGGCTTTTTCGCCCTTGTCTCTTTGCCAGCTTCTCTGAGCTGCCTGACCATCTCCTGGATTCAGCTAAAATTGGATCTGGCCACCTGTGGCAGCAGGCAGGGCTCAGGGCTGGTGGCTTTGCAAAGCTGGGTCTTTGTGGAGCCTGGTGGCTCCTTGGGGTTCAGCCCCCCATCTTGAAAAGGTTTGCAGGACAATGTCATAGGGTAAGAATAGCAGGCAGTAGCAGGGAGGGTTTATCGTGATTTACCACTGATGCAAATTCCCTCCCCTCCCTTCCCCCTCTGCCATTTTAGCACAAATAAAGGGGCCCAGGCTCCCTAGTCAGCCAAAAGGATTGGGACTGCCAAAAGAAAACAAACCCAGTGTGGGGAGGCTGCCCACAAAACATGGCTTAGTCAGTACTGTGGGGAGGAGAAAAAACCCAACAGCCTCCCAAAGGCCAGGGATGGAGTATGGTTTCCTTGATAATTAAACTCAAGCAAGGACTCATCTCTCTGAGTTTCTTACTGCCTGTTTCCTCACAAAGGAAATTGGACATCTCTGAAAACCTGAAATTGGGTCTCCACTTGCCAGCTTTCTAAGCAGAAGCAACAGTTTTCCACAGGGTACAGCTAAACTCTGGGAGATGATTAACAAGTCACTCATCTAATTTTCACCTTTCCTGATAGCTTTGCAACTGACCCAGTGTTTACCAATACATTTACGGGTCACTGAAGAAGAAAAAAAGAGAGATAAAATGTGAAGGGATGAAAGAGATATATTGCTTGGGGAAAAAAAGAAGATTAAAAATGTCAGGGCAGCTGGAGAAATCCCTAGAAAATCAAGAAATATCCCCAATCATCATCTTTCTTCTTCCACCTTACTAGTGAGGAGTTATATGGTCTTCAAACAAGGCAAGAGCATGCCGCCTTTTAATCACCATACTTATATGGGTGCTTTATATGGGTACCTCATGTAGTAGAAATGCTGGGCAAATATTAACTCTGACTCTTTGGAGCCTTTGGTTTAAAACAAAGAAGCCTGGGAAGCATGGGGAAGCAAACACTGGGAGAAGAGGCTCAGTTCCAGCTTTTACCCCATCAGTGAGCCCGACTGCGGAAGAAGGTGCCACTGAGCACGGAGGAGAATTCAGCTGTGCTGAGAGTCTGCAAAGCCATATGTTCTGTCCTGCCCTGTGCCTTCTGCCCCAGTGCAACCTCTGCTTTGTGTTTACATCGATAGGCCATAAGAACAGAACCTGACTGCAGGCAGCCTCTGTCTCTCTTGGTCTGAGCTTTCCTGAATATGCTTTTCCTCTTCCAAACTGCAAGGCAGTGACACAGGATGGGCACTGCCTCTATTCCAGGACAGTGCTGCTGTTAAACTTGGCAGGTTTGGTTAAAATCATCAGCAACAGGCGAGCAGCCCTGCCCTGCCCTGCCCTGCCTGCATGTGCTGGCATGGAGAGGCATGGATGCTGCACGGCTTGGGAATATGCCAACCCATTCCCTGCAAACAGAGTGTTTTTGAGACTCGGGTCATCCATCCTGATGCCACACCGCAGTGGGCAGAGAGGGTTTTGGGGAGCAGGAGGGGAGGCCAGCCCAAGCAGCTCTGGGAGGCACCATGCAGGCACAACCCAGGGCCCTGCCAAGCCCAGCAGAGCCGGGGCAGCACGGGCAGGGTTAATCCTGACCATGGCACATACTTCCCCTTTCCCCTCCCCGGAAAGAAAATAACATATTTCCTGCAAGGGGATGATGACTTTGCAGTGCTCCGAGCAGCTCTCCCAGTGGCCAGGGGATTTTCTAGGCTGGGAGGCTTCAAAAGCCTGTGTTTTTCCACCAAAACGCTCTCTCAGTATCTCCTGGGTTCAATTTCAATTGCTCCAGTGAGGAACACACAGATTCATCTGGCTTCTGTACTAACCCAACAGGATAAAGGCACGGAGGGTTATGCTCCCAAAAGGCATCTGCCTATTTGCAGTCAGTTATCAGGAAATGCACATCAGCACATATAGACAGACACATGGGTGCATTGAGAAAATGCCTGCTTGCTAGATGAGTCTGGTGAGCTTTTATCTCTTGGGAAAAACGATTCATATGATATGCTGCCTACTGAAACTCACGGGCATTTGGTTTCTTCGCCGCTTCCCAGGAAAAAGAGCAGAAGCTCCTTTTAGATATTCAAGGAGGAAGAGGAGAGGAGAAGCAGAAGAATAAAGAAAGGAGAAAAGGAGGGTGGGCATCATTTGCTGGTGAAATATTAGCACAGGGACTTGATGTTTTCTCATTGGAAGTGGTAATTCTATGGTCCTGCCTTTTAAAGGGGGGATGGTGAAGGCTGAAGGAGCAGAGATCTGCCCTGGGTGAGCAGGGGGGTTGCTGTGTCACTGCCAGGCAGCCCCACTGACTCCTCAGGTGCAGGCAGCCTGGCCTTGGAGGGCTGTTAGCAGGACGGTGGCAATGGGAATGTTTCTCCTGGAGGACCATGAGACCCTCGGGGATACAGACCCATCTCCAGCTCAGGAATGTTTTGATACCAATGGGAAGCAAAAGCAAAAGTTACTTGCTGCCCTGGGTGCAGCAATGCAGCTGTGTCTAACAGATGCACAGACATCCAGAGGACAGGGAGGATTGCCAAACCCAGGCTTTCTCTTTCTCAGCAATACCTGGCATTTTCTTTTTGTCTGGATGCTGTCCATCCAGTCTGGCCCCCATCTCTGCTCTCAAGTTTCCCCCCAGGATTTAGATCTTAACACCTCCAAATGCAACTTGGCTTCCTTCCTAGAAGGAGCAGGCCTGTGGGAAAGGGGTTGCACAATGGCAACACCTTGGTTCAATAGGGACAACAGACCTGTAAACCTTTTAAGCCCCAAAAGCCAGGGTGAATTGCCTTTATACAGGAGGGCAACCCAGTGTCACTGGAGCAGCTTCCATTCCCAGATCTGAAGGACTTGGGCTCCCTCTCTGTTTCACATCTGCATAGATGGAGAGGGCACAGTGTTCCTACTTTGTATAATAAGGTCTTATTTGCACAGTAATCTCAGCTGTGGAAAGGAAATGTCTTCTCTGGCCCAAGTTGTGAGCTGTTAAAAATCTGGCAGATCCCATGCTGGAGGTGGCTGCATTTCAGTGGTGGGAAAAGTGTTTTTCATATTGTACTGGCATTGTTCTTGTAAACTGAATTTCTGTAACACTTCTCTTTGAGATCCATGGGAGTTTTTGCCTTCTCTAGGCCTGTGGTGCAGGACCATCAGTCTGTAAAACTGACTGAGAGGAATGCTATAATGAAATTTGTTTCTCAGAGGTCTTCTTTTTGTCCTTCTGTTTCATTTCTCTTGAGATAATCAGAGTTGACTTTCGCATGTCACACTTGTATCTTTTTCAAAACGATCCGCCCTCAACAGGACACAACTCACTTGTACAGTTATGCCAGTGAAGCGTGGTTTTGATACATGTGCAGATGCAAATGACTGTTTTGTGATGACTGTCTTGTGTAAATGACAATGACTTTGCCTGCTAATGAGTTGTGCCACAAGGTGCCATTTAAAACCAGATCCTTTCCGAGGTGAACATTCAGCATGAAAACTTCATGAACCAGTTTCAGCAGCTCTTTTTCCCTGTTCCTGCACTTGTGGGCACTTTTTTCTGCCTGTCACTCTGTGGGCCCATGTAGCTGTGTGGCTACACAGGAAACGGATAGAGGAAACTGATGCAAGTTAAAGATAGTTCAGAAAACAAAAATAGTTATTATTCAGCAGGATCCATTCCCTGACCTGCTCCACTGCACGGCCCCTCAACAGTTGTGCTGGCACAGAGCACAAGATGGTGCAAGAGTGGAAACAAGGGGGTCAAGGCTTTCCAGAATCCCAGGATGGGTCAGGCTGGAAGAGACCACAGTGGCTCATCTGGTGCCACCTTCCTGCTCCAGCAGGGCTATCCCAGAGCACATGGCACAGGATTGTGTCCAGATGGTTCTGGAATATCTCCACTGAGGAGACTCCACACCCTCTCTGGCCAATCTGTTCAGTGCTCAGGCACTGCACAGGGAAGCAGTTCTTTCTTCAGGTGGAACTTTATGTACATCAGTTTCTGCCCATTCCTCTTGTCCTACTGCTTGGCATCTCTAAGAAGAATCTGGTGCATCCTCTGGCTCCTCCCTGCAGATACTGACAGACATTGATAAGATTGAAGCAGCTGCAGCCTGGGTTCCTTCTCAGCTATTCCCAAGATTTATTTCTGATGATCTGTTTGCAGGGTCTTTTCCAAGGAAAGATCTCACCCTCAATGACTTAACAGAGGATCAGATGCAAGCATGGACTCACCTAGACACGTCTGAGGCTGCAGCTCAGGCAGTCCTCAGGGTAATGCCCTGTTCTGGGCCCTCAACACAGTCTGGCAAAACAAGGGCAAAGAAAGAGTATCCCATTTCCTCTGGCTTTTGCTTGTACAGCTTAAACCATCAATGCCATTAAGGATGGGCTATAGTGGTGGCACACATTAATTTCCCAGTTGACATGTGAGAGCTACTGTACAACCTTGTAAGAGCTCATGGAAAAACCATTTAGTTCGATCCACATTTTGTGCTGCATCTCGTCCCTCTTCTTACACAATTGCAGGGAGCAGCTGAGTTTTGCTCATATAATAATACTTAAAAAAACCCCAACAACCCCAAACCCAAAAAAACAAAACCCAAAGGAAATTAAACCACAAACAACTATATTCAAAAAACAAAGGGTCTGGCTGCTTCCCAAGAAAACAAGGAAATTTAAAGATAAAGCAAAGTGTCCTTATTTCACCCTGTTGCGCCCGAGGATGGCTGGAGCTTCCAAAGAAGGCAAGACACGGCTTGTCCTGCTCTGCCAGGGAGTGGCCAGCAAAGGCCAGGCCCTCCCAGCAGATGAGCTGGACTTATCCCCACTCCTTAATGGGAAAGTCATGCAGCAACGTTGAAACCCAGACATTGGAATCTAAAAGACCTCTAAGCCATGTGTGCGGCTGGGACGGATTAGGACTAAATGAGCCCGGACTCACTGACGGACATGGAATAGGGGCAGGCTCAAATGGGATGAGTGTCCCTCAAACCCACTGATGGGGGTGATGTTTTGAAGGAGCAAGTGGGCCTTTTAAAATTTTTATTCTTTTGTGATATCAGTTTTACTACTATCACAGTTTTCCAGAGAAGTTAACTCTTACCATTTCTGTTCATAAGTCATCATCAGTTTAGCAAAATCTATTTGATTTATTCTTGAATGATTTGAATAGCAAAGGATTTCCTCTGTCCTCCTTCTGAGCCTACGTGGCTCTGGTGAATATCTGTGCTTTCATTTATGATGAAATTAAAAGGCAGAGGCAGTGGCCTGGAATGGGAAGTTGTTCCAAACCGTTGGGAAACAATTTACCAACCCCTCCTTGTGACATCTGCGTCCCTGTGAATGCTTCTTGCAGGTGCATGTCCTGGGACAGGGTAAAATGCACACATCTGATTTTGAGGCTCACATTGCTCACTGAAATCCCATTAAGAAAATGAGTTGCCTTTTTTTTTTTTTCTGTTCTTTTCTCAGTGTCATGTTTAGACTCTACTAATCTCCCTGTGCTCACTTGAACCCATCAGTATTTTCTGCCATGAAGTGAAAGACCAGCAACAAGGACAGTCCTTTCAAACCTCCTATGTCGTAAAGACCAAAATTGTTTCCAAGTGGTCAGAACATTTTGCCAACTTTTCTTTTTGATAATGCCCCTTTCTAACCCAGGAATCAGAGGTGGATCCAAGTCTTAGAGCTAACTTCATTTATAAGCACACTTCCTAGAGATAATGGGGTGCAAAAGCTACCTTCTCCTTGCAGCTGCACTGGCAGAGCCAGTTGCCCTGAAATCCAAGCTTTTTGGCAGTTTCCAGGGGCACGGGGAATCTAGAGGCCAACTCTGAGGGAGCCCTCATTGCTCAGAAATAACAAGCTCCCCCCAAGGTTGCCAGCCAAGAATACTGGGGAGCCTCAACTCCCCAGTAGGCTGGGAACATGGGGAGCTGAATTGGGCCTCCATCTCCCAGCTGACAGCCCTAATTTCAGACCTGCTGATTATTCTGGGGTCTGGCTTTCTTTTTTGACATGCAATATTTCCAAAAGTCTCAGTTTCAACTCAACATGAATGAAGGAAATTTGTGGAGGCTTGAAAAAACTTGGCAGGATGGAAAAGCTCTTTCTCACCCATCTAAAGTCTTCTGTTTTCTTGTGGATGAGAGTAGGAGTTTTCGAGCTTATCTAAATTTTCCCAGTGGAAGTGAAGACTCCTGCCCAGTGAAGTAGAGAGAATAGCTTGGTTCTCTCAGTTATCTTTTGTTGAGCCTTCAGAAGTGGCACATAGTCTCCCTGAGCTGGATACTGTTTATTGAGAGGGACAAATGCTGATATCCAGCATGAGCACTCCTGTGTCCAGTTCCTCCAGAGGCACTCCTTTCGTCTGCTCTTTGAAATGTCTCTATTACCAGTTATTTAAAACTGCACCTTCTCTTATTCTGGCCCTGAGGAATCAATGCATCTGGCAGGAGACTGCAGCAATGTTTCAGAGCCATTTGTGTGAAATACTGATGTCCAGACTCCTACTAGTTCTTACCAGCTGCTAAATAAGAACACCTTTTCCAGTGATTCCTAATTCCCTGAAGCAGTGTAGTGCTGCTCAAGCCTTTTGGGAACTGGGCCCTTGTACGTATTTTTCAGTAGTCAGGGCGCAGTGCAGGAAGCTGTTAATTAGTTTGAACTGGATACACACACAGATAACGCTGCTAAAAAGTGCTTCCTCTTCCAAGGACTTGTGTCCTTTATGCCTGTTTGCTTGATAGTTTGCAGCATGGACTGTCTCCAAGGAAGCCTCCTTCCAAGCCCAGTCTCTGTGTGGAAGCTGGCACGGAGTCCCTGCTGTGGGTGTCTCAGTGGGGAGTGTGCACAGCTCCGTGTTCCCAAACGTCAGCTCCTTGCCTGCCAGCAGCATCCCAACTGCTCTTCCCAACCAGAGAAAGACTAACAGGGTGGGCATCTGTCTCACGCCGACATTCATCAACTGCCTGAGAGGCACAGCTCCAGTGGGTAAACACTGCTGGGAGCCGGGGCTGCAGCTCGCCTGCCCTGTGGCTCTGACTCACGGCACCGCCCCTGCAGCGGGGTGGTGGCTGCGAGCTCGGATGGGATTAGGCAGCACAGGTGGTACCACCTGCTGCAAAACTGTCCTGCCCCAGCTCACTCCCCAGCGGCTCCCAGACGTGTAAGAGCCGGCTCAGTTGCTGAAGGGGAAGTGGCCAAGGGGACAATGGGCTCCTTGTAGCTGTTCAGCAGCATCACTGCCTTTGCCACTGGCTGGCATTTGGCACAGCTACTTGGGCTGGGTGCAAACTGGGCCAGTGGTTTTGGCTGTGCCCCTCTGGAAAGGTGGCAGGAAGAGTCACAGGTTTGTGTGGATCTCTAACATGGACTGGGGCTTTCTCTTTGCCATGAGATCCACAGGGATGTGAACCACTGCAGCCTCTGTCACAGCCACTGTGGGTCAGCAGTTTATGGCTGCTGCTCCCCCTTATTCCTGTCCTTTCCTTGCTGTGCTTTCCACTCGTTTGGATGAACTACCCAACTAGGCATGTTTCCTGAAGGAGGGCCTAAAACGTCCCTAGAGCCAAGATGCTGCACCCTGACAGTGCTGCTACCTTTGCCTGCAGCCTAAGGGTTTAAACCAGTGGAGTCATCTACTGATAAAGCCATTGCCAAGTGTCCCCGTCGCTGTCACTGCTTATCACAAGACCCACTTTGAGCAAGTAGAGTCCAGCCCTGCCAGAAGCTGCAGCTCCACTGTCCTTAGCATCGTCTCTGTTGGTAGATGGGAACTGTGTGTGGCATTTTTAAACAAATCCCATATGGAGGCCAATCTAAAGTCTGTGAGTTTCATTGTACACCTCACCTCTCTGCCCCCTCTCCCCTACACCCCTCAAGCATACAAGAGGTGGAAGCCCCAAGACCAGACCCCCTGAACTCCACCTTTTAGTTGGCTGGCTGCACTGCAGAAGAGTCTTGGTGTTTAGAGGATTGCTAGGGGGAGCCTTTTGTTTGGATTCTGATGCAGCTTTGTTTTTTACCAGGGCCCCAATATCTCGTGCAGATAAATGCTGTATGCTCCATGGGCATGTGTTGTTTGGCTTTAATAGCCAATAAAGTGACTACAGAAATCTAAGTGGATGTGACTTCTCTACCCCATGCCACAGAGGTCACTGCCATAGCCACCTCTCTTCTTAGGACATGCCTCACCATGAGCTTTGCCAGAAGGCCAGGTACCTGCAGACTGACCCCAAAGCAAAGCACAAAACCTGCTCTAGCACACCACTGATGTAATTTCTTGTACTGTGCCATCCCATGGTGCCAAGATTACACATGGAAAACCAAGATTAAACTCTGCTTCTTGTGGCAAGGGCCCTTTGATAACTCCAGGCGGAGGTCTGTCGGCAAACATATGGTATGGAGTGCAAACACCTCAGAGCCCAGTCCAGCTCCAGGAAACTGGGAAGAAGGACTGATAAATTTACCCATATTCATAGCTTCAAGCTTCCTCTTTAACCAAAAGTAAGTTCAAGTGACTTTCACTCTACAGCCCCCAAATGAGAAGGCTTTTCTAGTTGTAGCTTGTCCTTACACACCTTACACACTGAAAATATGATCTGTGTATGTAGTCCAAAGAAAGCAAGGGTCTGAAATTTTTGGAGGACAATGTATGCTCATTTACAAATTCCAGAGTATCCTTATATGATGAGTATTCATTGTAATACCAAAGTCAGGAGGAGCAGTTGGCACCATTTGTCAGAGTACATCCTTCAGACAGTTCACTTGGGATCAATTTGATTTCAGGTAAGGCAGCTGAGGAAAAACGACCTGTGTTCCCTGCAAGTCCATTTCTAAATACAAGGACATTCTGATCTACGTATTTGTGTGAGTCTAGAGAGAGCTTCATCCTGTGGGGCTTTTGTGCAGTTTTCTTCATTTCCTAAGAGCACATCCTGCAAGGAATGCTCAAACCCTAAAAACCTGATGACATTAAAGTACCTAGATTCATTTACTTCCCTGAATGTCATGCGGTGGAAAGACGAGACAGATTTTCTTGCCTCTGGCCTAGTCCTCCCTTTCTGGTCTGGAGATGTCGGCACCACTAAAGCATCTTGGCTTGGCATTTGCTTTATCTGTTGTTTGCACAGATACTTGCTCTGAATAGTACTTTATTTTTTGTGGTACCAGATGGCTGGATATTAAAGGAGGAAAACACTGGTGGAAGAGACATTTGTCTTTTCTGAAGAACAACAAACAGAGCTCAATGTTGACCTACAGCCTCCAGCTGTCTGGTGGACTGGCTGCCCCAAGCTGCAGAATATCCATCCTTACTGGAGCCAACCTCTTAGCATTCCCATGCACTCCCACACTGGCATTCACACCTCATAGCTTGGTTCACTTAAGTGCTGATTGTTCAAAATACTCAAAAGTACCCAATGCAAAATAATGAAAATCATAACAATATTTTCAGCCCTTGATTGAGCTACTCACTTTCTACATATGGTGTGTACAAGTTTTGTGTGTGCTGTAGGGTTTCTAAGAGTGTCAGTAAATTGACAAGAAGCGTCAATTAGGGAGGCAAGAGGAGGAAGAAAAGGTTTCTGCTGTCACACAACAGGTTTTTAAATGCTCATATCCTTAATGCTGCATTGACATATTAATGTTTCTTTAATACATTAAAGTTAAAAAAGAGAGATTCCTTAAAGCTCCAGCCATCCTTCTGCTGTCTTAAAACCACAAGAAATCTAGAAAGGGAATCTTTAAGTTATGTATCTAAATATGGTTTATGTTGCACACCTGATAGTAATCAGTTTGAAAATGTCACACATTAGTACATTTAAATTATCTTTTGTTATTTAATCTATTCATTGTTATTAATTATTATACTTTAAAATTACTATTTATTTTTATTACTTATTTCATTAGAACCTGGGAGTCTCCTGAAATCAGCTGCCAAGCCTTTCTCATCTGAAGGACCTCACTAGGACCATGTCTTTCATCAGAAGTGGCTGCCCAGGAGTGCAGCAACAGGCTGGTTGTGCAAACCCCAGGGGCTGAGGCACCCACTGAGGTCAGTTTTCTCCTTCACCCAAGGGATGCAGACTCACATCTCTAGTGGTGACTGCTCTCACAGCTGCGAAAGAAACTGTGACTCCAGCTAAATGCATCTTTCATGGCTGGGAGTCATGTGCAGTAGGCTGAGTAGGAAGTCTGGGAATGACCTTCCCCTCTCAGGACAGCTCAAGGAGTTTGACACTTGGAGGAGAGAAATCTGTGTCTAGCCCTCCAGCCCTAGAAGCTGAAGTCAGACCCCCCATGCTCCCCAGAGGAATGCAGGCATTGTTGAAGCAGGAGTCACGCCACCCTGTCACCCTCTGGGCTTGGTAGGAAAGCCACCCCTGACCACAGTGTCTCATACAGAGCATCATTCAAGGGGCTGCTCAGTGATGGCTGAATGAATCGAGCCATTTGTGTGAAATCCATAGAAAAATGCCACATCTGTAGTCATGATAGGGCCTAGGATTGAGGCAGGCACTGAGCAGCACAGTGCAAGGGCACTGCTGGTCACACCCTGATGCACAGACTTAAGTACATTTGTACAATTCTGTGCACAGAGCTGTGGGTGCTGGGGACGAGTGTTGAGTGCGAGGTGCTAAAGTCTTATTTTGGGCGCCTAAAGCCTCGGATAGTTCTAGATATGCCCACAAAAATCCCATTTACATGCACAGAAATGCCTTTGCAATGACAAGGAGAGGCTGCCAGTGCTACACTAACCAGGGCTGGGGCCAGAGTGCTCTGTGTCACAGGAAGGAGCCCGAGGGAGAGGACTGCAATGACACTCCCAGCCTTCCCTGGGACACTCCCAACAGGCAGATAGAATGCACAAAATTCTCCAGCCTGTCTCCACCTGGCTGAACACACTTAGGGGAGAGGGGACAGGGGTGACAAGTCCCTGCCCAGCACAGCAGACATGTCTCCTTCATGACTGCCCCAGCTCCCCACCTACACGTCCCAAAACCCCCAGGGAATTGATAACTTCCTATTCGAACAACAAGATAAAACGGCTTATTTTGTGTATGTGTGTTAAGGTTTGGTTTCACTGATACTTTTCTACTGCTAGTGTATTCACCCTTGAGTTGCTTCAAAGTGCTCCTGCCTGTTCCCTTGGATGACAGAGGCCATCACAAGGTCCCCTTGGACAGCAGGTGACAGTGGAATTGAGCACTGATGGTGACAGCGGTTCTCCAGTGTGGAGGTGTCAGCCTATGTCCCTCTTCAAAGCTGCTTCCAGAAAGGAAAAAAGACTGGTTACTGGTCATGGGGGACTCTCTCCCAAGAGAACAGAAGGGCCTTTATGCAAACTGGACCCACTTGGTGGGGATGCTTGCTATCTCCCTGGGGCCCAGGTTAAAGAGGTGAAGATAATGAAGATAAATCTTCCCAACCCTGGTGCAGCCTTTAGATTACTGTTCATTACTGAGATTCCAGCTGGACAACAATGGAGTTCCTACAAGAAGTCTGAGGTCAGTCAAGAGACTTTAGGGCCTTGGGATGACTTGCTAAGGAATCTGGAGCATAAAACAGTGCTCCTCTCTGTCTTCTGGTGGCAAGGAATGAGAGAAGAAACAGGAAGACCCTGCAGATCAATACCTTGCTTTAAGCCTTGTGTCAGTGGCAGAATTTTGGGTTTTTTGATTGCAGAATAATAGTTGGAAAAGGTGCCTCAGATCATGGTGTCCGTGGCCTGGGTTATCTCTAGCAGGTCTGGTATTATCTCTTTCTCCCCTCAACTCTAGTGCAAAGCTCTTTCTGTCAGCCCTGCTAACTCTGGCACAAAAAACATTTCCCTCTTTAGGGCAGATGGACCCTGTCTGTCACCAGCGGGGGACATCTCACTCTCTACCTCAGGAAAGGTGGGGTTGGGCTCTTCTCCCAGGCAACAAGTGACAGCACAAGAGGAAACACTAGGGGAGGTTTAGATT
The DNA here is from genome assembly GCA_020086605.1 of Lanius collurio. Lineage (NCBI taxonomy): Eukaryota > Metazoa > Chordata > Aves > Passeriformes > Laniidae > Lanius > Lanius collurio. The sequence goes on along the minus strand of JACBWW010000009.1, from coordinate 32,292,704 downwards.
GGATATTGGGAAAAAGCTATTCACTGAAAGTTTTGTCAAGCACTGAAAGAGTGGTCAGGCATTAGAATAAATTCCTGCCATAAATAAATGCCCAGAGAGGTGGTGGAGTCACAAAAGGTGTCTGGATGTGGTACTTGGGGACATGGCTTCAGGGTGGATACGGTGGTGCTGGTTAATGGTTGGAGCAAGTGATTTTGAAGGTCTCTTCCACACTGATGATCCTGTGGGATCATCCCAGGATCAAATCCTACTTGCTGCCAAGCAGCACTTGCTCAGGAGTGCAGGCAGTAAACGCAGAGCACTGTTCAACCAAAATTAAGGAGCTGCTGTAGACCCGCTGATATATCCAGCCACTAATATGGGATAAATTCAGTGTAATGCCTTGTAAAAATCTGTTTGTCACTTCCAGATGCTCGTGCTTGTAGCTGGTTACTGAGCTTGGGGGGCTCAGATGTAAGTAATTAACGTTCTGGCCCTGTTAACATTCCACTTTCTTCCATTCTGATGAAGCATCCCATTGTAAAGCAGACAACAATGAAAAGCATGTCCACTTTCAAATTGTTTAAATGTATTAATCATACAGGCTGGGGTGGATTTTCATCAATCATTTTTAAAGTTGTGTATGGGGGGAGGGATTAGCTGACAGAACTGTGCAATGTCACTGCCAAAAGCCCTGACTCTTTTAGTAACTGTGTATGAAATTAGGGGAAAAAAATTCTTTAGCTTAGTGACCAGACCAAAATATATTTTTGCAGCTGCCAAGGTTCTCACTGCAGATATAAACCAGAATCTAAAGGGATCCTGTGTATCTGTGTGCTGCACTATGACATCCTACTTTGAACAGCACTGACATTACTTTGGTTGGAGGCTGAGTGGTGGAAGAGGAGGGCAAGGGCTTGGCAGCAGCTGCACCCTGGCCAGTGCTGTGTTGTACACCCAAACAAAATCATTTAGGGAGACAAGCTTCATGCCATGAGCTGCTGTTGTATTTCGAGTGTGTGTAATGGCTCTGGGGGGGCCGGGCTCACCCCTGTGTCCCACAGTTGCGGGGTGGGACTGCGCTGTGAGGAGATGCTGCTCCTGGGAGCAAGTGCAGACACAGAATTACAGAATCACAAAATTAACTGAGTTGGAAAAAACCTTTGAGAACATCGAGTCCAACCTGGGACCCAACACCACCTTGTCACCCACTGGCATCACTGAGTGCCATGTCCAGTTTTTCCTGCAACACCTCCAGGGATGGTGACTCTACCACCTGCCCAGGCAGCCCATTCCAATGCCCAGTCACCCTTTCTGTGAAGAAATTCCTCCTGATGTCCAGCCTAAACCTCCCTTTTTGCAGCTTAATGCTGTGTCCTCTTGTCCTATTGCCTGGGAGTCACTGTGGTCTCTCAGCATCTTCCTCCCCTTTCCTACCTCAGCCCATTCCAATGCAGTCACCTTAAGGGATAGGTGAGCTATGCTGCAGTAATCACCCCTCTAGGCTGTGATGTCTTTTAAGGAGCCTCTTCTGTCCCCACAGTGCCCCAAGAACAGCCTTTTGCTTGATCAGAAACTGAACAGGCAGTCAGGAGCTCAGGCACAGGAGGAAAGCGATTCTCAGCACTCGGCTGGTGGCTGGTGCAGCTACAGGGAAACACTGCAAAATTGAAACTCAGCATGGAGAGAGCTGGGCTTGTGCTTTTGCTATGCTTTCTTTTAAGTTCCCTTAGTACTTCAGTTGCATGAGCTCTGAAGATCTAATGTCATAATTCATAAGTACCATAACACTATTTCCACTTAGAGGTTTCCAGCAAATTTTGCAAATAAACAAACGGCTTCATGACATGTATTAAATGCAAACTGAACAAGATGAAGATACCTGTGCAAAACAAAGTACAAAATAAAGGAATAGCCATAGATTGTAAATAGCAATTCATACATTGCAGAGAATAAATCACAATTTATAAATCACATATTATAAATCTCAATTGCCCTTCAAAATCTTCCACCCAGAGTTTTGAATTTCTTTTCTGATGCTGATGGCCTAATCCACGTCTAAGTTCTCACTTGGCACTTGCAATAAATTCTTAAGATGAATGCAAAAAAAATATTAGTTTGTTCTATTAATTATGTTAGAAAATGCTGTGCAACATTTGAAACATATCCTCTCAGATGAATGGAAATCAGATGCAGCCCTGTTTTCTCACAGTCTGTTTCTCCCACTTTTAACAAAAAAGTGCAAAGAAATATGAAATGGAAGGGCAACTAGTTTTGTAACATTTTCCTGGAGAATGGAATAATTTGGATTTTTTTTCCTTCAGACTAAATCTGAAGCACATTTGAAAAATGAGCAAGAATCATATGTCTGACATCTTCAAGGAATATTCAGGCTAACAGGCCAAACGTCTGCCTCAGAGATGCTCTGGAGGATGAGCATTGGCTAAATGATGTCCAGCCTTTGAAACCCTGGATATGCTCCAGCTTGGAGCTTGGAGAAAAGGGCCTTAATGAGCCTCCAGTATCTGCATCTATTCAACAGAACATCTTGGGCTGGGTGAGAGATGGATGCAATTTGTGAGGATCTAAACCTAAGGCAGCAGCTCCTGCCCTTATTTGCACTGCTTCAAAGGCTTCCTGTGAAGTCTGGGAGATCAAGGAAAAGAGAAAGATCAAGGAGAAGGGAATGAACTGTCTCAGCCTGACCTGCCCTTTGGTCAGGCCATCTGGGGAGGTGGCATGGGGGAGCTTTTAAACCATTCTGCTCTCCAACCTAGGAACCTTGGGCTCAGGAGAGGCTGGGATTGCCTCTGCCTTCGTCCACACCATCAGCTGTACCATCGTATGGGCCTGAGGGTTTGGGTGGCCACGTGCTCCTGCTGCTGGGTAGTTCCACTATTACCCTCCTACACACTGAAAAGGGAAATGTACTTGAATGTTTTCTTCTTTTTTTCTGCCCTTGGCTGAAAGAGAATGCCCAGCTATTGAAAGAAAACGTAGGGCAAGATGTGGGAGTAAGAAATAGCTTGGAAGGACTCAGTTCAAGTCAGGTTTCTGGAAACCCACAGCTCTATCAATTTGCAAACTTGAATCAGCAAAAAAAAGTCATTTGTAGCCCATCCCCCCCTCAACTCCCTGCATTTTGTAAAATGTGTTTGTAATCCCAAAAAGCCTCACCCCTGCTGGCAGTCCCAACTCTGCTCCTGCTGCCAGGGGAAAATTGGGGGATAAAATGTAAAGTGACTGAATGGCATAGGAAATTTTAGTGAAATATTCTGAAAAATGATTGGCTGGAACACATTTCACAGATTCAGCAAGCAGCTAACATTTCCATCAGGTTGGGTTTGACAATGAGAGGGTCACCTTGAGGAGTGACAGATTAAACAAGCTTATTAAGCTTAAGAGAATTTTAGAAAGTATTATTTGGCCTTGGTGAAGAAAAATAGGGAAACAATAAAGTCAGCTCTGCTCATGTCTCAGCACAGCCTTTCATCCAAGAGTGCACTGTTCCTTGCTACATTAAATGTCTTTGGGCTGTGCTGTTCCTTGTTTCTATTTTGCTTCACAATTGCCCCCAAAGTGAAAAATACTTTGGATAAAACAGAAAAAACTGATTAGCAAGTTATACCAAGTCGGCAAGATCCAGCCTCCTGAAGTGAGACCAAGCCAAGAAGCATAATGGAAATTTTGACTGTGTTTGAAAATGGTTATTGTCACAACTTCAAAGCTACTCTTCAAGTTTTCTGCATATTTAATCTGCTTTTAGCATTTCACCACTTTACTCAAAATCTACTGCCTGTATGTCCAACCATCACCATAAACATGCAGTGTTGTTGTTGGCATCTAGGGCCCAGTTATGCATTTGCTTGTTTGCTTTTTGAAGCACAAGTAAGCCATGCCAGTTTTCCTGATACTCAAAAATAAACAGAAGACACAAATTTGATCCAGTAAAATTTGGTCGTGAGGGTCATGAACAACTAAAAAGCTGTGCTCATGGGTGATAGGATGGAAACTGCATTCATGATTTGCTGGTGTACAACCACAATAAAACATTGTTAATCAGCTTTCATGGAAGGTGCAAGTCTGTTACTCCAGTGGATTCTGTGGGAATAACAAAAAGTCTTTTTCTAAGATGGAGAAAGGTCACCAGCATCCTTTCTGAACACCACTGGCCCTCTAAACTAAACACACCTCTGGTCTAAAATTTTTTATGCAACTGTGGAAAATAATGGAAATGAAGATGCATGGCCAAAATTGCTATCCTGCCCTGGGAAAGCATTTTAAGAAAGCTCACTATCCATGGGCAATGCTTACTGGAATCCTGTCACAGAACAGATGAAGTCCAAGCTTATGAAAGCCCCAGGTGTGCCAAGCCTCCTGAAAAGAAAATGTGAGAGAAGGCAGGTTCTGTTTCCACTGGGCTGGAAAGAACAAGAGCGAATTATCCTGTACAGAGCTGTGCTGCTTCTGGTACCCAAACCAGTTCACCTAAAGCCAGTGTGGCTCTCTCTGTCCTCTTCTGCCACTGACAGTCCCTTTGGGTCCTCCTTAAATGAACAAGGAAATCCAGGTTTCTCTTCCACGAGGTGAAAAGATAGAGCTGTTGAGGTCAGGTAGGGTGCACTTATTTTGCTATTTTTATTTTATTTTATTTTATTTTTATTTTTTTATTTTATTGAGGGCTAGCACGGGGTGGGGGGTGTGTGCTATTCTGCAAGCAGAGGATGAAGGCAATGGGTGCCTGTCACAGGGCAGCACCAGCCCTGCAGCCCTGCTGGTGTTTTGTGCCATCAGAGGGAAGCCAGCGAGATCTTGCTCCCATTTGGCCTCAGGAAGAAAGGTTTAATCACCCCCGTTTTTGCCACCTGGGGAGGCACCGAGCCAACAGAAAATCGGGAGGGGAAACAGGACAACCAGCTTTTGGGAGTGGGAGGGAAGAGGGGCTGCCGGCCCCACTGTTTGTGTTTCTGTTTTTGTTTTAAGTTCTGTTTTAAAATAAAATATATTATTACACCTCTGCAAACTGCTGCACTTTCTAAGCCAGCCCAGAAACACAGCCTACAATCTCATGGCAGCAAAGTCTGGGGGCACGGAGGAATACAAAGGCAAAAGAAGACAGGCTGTGGTCTCAGCAGCACCTTGTGCTGGCAGGAGCAAATCTCTGCATAAAAGCAAAGCTAGGAAAACATCCATCTGATATCCCTTCCAAACTGCAGCTTGACTCAGTCACAGCTCTGTTTTTCAAGCTCAGCTCCTTTGTTCCAGCCCTACTACTGCTTGTTTTTCAGATTGACTCTTTGCTGCAGGAATTTTGCTTTTAATTTCCCAGGCAGCTGGGGCTTATTAAATGTGATTTTCCAGAGCAGTGTTTTACATCAGTACCCGATAATGGTTCACCTGTAAACACCCTCTCTAACGAGCACCTTTGGGTGTCCCTGGCCGTGGTTGGCACGGGGGAATGCCGGGTAAAAAGTTTAAGCCCCAACTTTCTTCAGTGCATTTTTCTCCTGCTCCCTAATCTCTCCTGACATTATGTTGAAAGTTATTACTTAGCTGCATAAAGAAAAACATCTGTCAATTATTTACCTGCTCACATGTGGGACCAGGTACCCAGAAGCTGTTAGTGCAAGCTGAGGCAACCACTGCCCAGCTTCTGAGAGCAAAAATCCACTTTAAGTCCTCTGATTCAATCATCTATGTAGGGTAAATCAGTAAAAAAAGTCTGTTCTCCCTCAGAGAACAACTGAGACTCCTCCAAATACCATTTTTGACATCCAAGTCACAGCTGAGGAACCTTTCAACTTCTTTGGAGAGCATTTGGAAAATGAGATTGTTAGCAGCTGTAAATAAGTATTTAAGTGCACATCTTGATGAAGAGATGTGTGGAGGTTGTTCATGCTCATCTGTGAAGTGTATCCTCATACTGTGTAGTAAAAATCCAGCACTTGAGCTCCAGTTAGCATCCAGAACACTCCTGTCATAAATGAAAACATTTACTGCTTCTCCAGTTTCCCTGTCATGGAAACTGGGCTTTTCAGAAGCACTTGGTGTCTGCTGGAGCCTGGTCCTGTCACCATCAGTTTAACAACAATTTCAGTTGAGCTAGACTCTGAATAGAGGGCTTTTGCCACGTGTGCCTTGACTAAAATGCCCATTTTTTTGCCTTACATCCTGAAAATAACAGGAGATTGTACCAAAGGTTTTGTGAGACTGCTCGAAAAGAGCATCTGGGAAAAAAGTCACTCTTGAAAAAACTCATCATGACCTGTAGGCAGACTTCTGCTAATGTTACTCCACAGTAGATATTTTCTGCTGTGGTTAGCAGAATCACTTGAGGTCTGTGGATTTCTTATTGGCCTCTCTGGAGCTTAAAAGGAGAAAAACAGGACTTCTTGTTTTGGGCTTGTGTGCTTGAATTTGCTGTAGCATAGCCTTCAATGGACACAGTCCCCCTTCCCCCTGCGTCCACAGAATTAGGAAAAAGGCCGAAAGCCAGCATTTAAGAGAATCCTTGATTAAAATCAAAATATATCTTTTAGTAAACAAAGATTCTGCTTTTTAAAAATCTGGCTCGTGTTGTTAATGTTTTCATTGTTCTTACAATCTTTCTTCTGGTGATCTTCAAGGAGAGGCTGGCAGTTCCAAAACAGAGTTGCCTAGATGGGTCTTTACTGACACCCTGAATCCAACCTGCGTAAAGCTGGTTGGGTTGGTGGGGGTGCCTCAGCTGAGATTTACTAAAAGAAAAAAAGACTAATTCCCAAGGAATTTATGCTATATACCAGCAGCAATACTGCCAGACCAGAGGAGGGTTAAAATACTTGCTAATAGGTAATACCAGGCAATTGTTATTCACTTCCCTGTAGAAGGACTGAAAGCTTCAGGAAGATGTTTTTCCTCCAAGTCTCAAAATTGGATGGAATAATAGAATTGAATTATACACTCACAAATCATAGCAGTTATAACTTGAACTCCCAGAAACAGCATGCTAAAGATTTTGTAGAAGATAAACTGGGATTACATTTGCTGTAAATAGCCAGCATTCATGGAGCAGTGTGTCAGCTACTGAAATAACTGTGTCTTAGCTTTGCAGATGATCTGCTGTTTGTGGGTGCTCCATCCTCTCAAGAATAAAAGGAAGAGGAAAACAAAGCACACTCGATGTTGGTTACAGTGAGATCAGTCAGGTCAGTGCTGAGCATTTTCAGAAATCCCAAGCAATGGAGGCTAAACTGCTTGTTGTGCTGGCTGGATAGGAAAAATGTGGAATCTGTAGAAGCCAGAAGCAAAATGGCCAGCTTAAGGCAGCATTATCAACAGCTGTTTTTTGGTCTTAAATAGAAAGTGCTTTTTAAGGAGGTCTGTTGGGAATACTCCTACAACTAAGTGAGCCCACAGCAGCATGCTCTGATGACTAAGTAAATGGAGATGGAGCAGAGCTGAATGGTTCCCAAAGGAGTTGCCATATTTCTTTCCAGGATTTCTTGGACAGGACTATATGTCTGAGCTGTTTGTGATGCCTTCATAATAAGCATGGTCCTGTGAGACTGGGTATGCACACACTGCTCCAGCGTTTTGGTGTGTGCAGTGTGTCCAAGGCACTGGGAACACCTCAGGCTGTCCCTGCACCCAGCACCCAGGGCCAGCCCAGGCACCTGGCCAGCCCTGCTGTGAAAAGCAGCACGGGGCTGGCTCTGTTTGGGCCAACTCTTGCCCCCCCAGACAATGCATGGGTATGAAAACACTGCTGCATTGGGAGGTGCAATAGGATGGATGAGTGGGAACTGTGCTGGGCCTGTCGTGTTTCATGTTAAAACAGGATCCCTGTGGACGGGCTGCAGACCTGAGCTAGGATGCCTTTTGCTGCTCTACAGGGGGCCTGTCTGAGATGTGCACAGGGGGATGTCCCAGAGAGTTGTACAAAATCTCCAGATTTTCCCAAGACAGAGACAGATAATTGGAAAAATTTGCATGAAGTATATTCCAGGATTTATAACTTCCTTTCAGCAATGTTTGAACAATTTTGCTAGCATCCATTGTTTCTGTTGCACATAAGATGCTGCACAGTCAATGCAGCAATGAAGAAATCACTGCTTTACTACAACTTCAGCATAAACTCAATTTACAGCTCACATTCCAAGGATGGTGAGACCCAGCCATAGATGATAGTGTGTTCTAGATCCTCCTCTCTTAGGTTCTTAAAACCACCTCTTCCATTAAGGACATTTTTTTCTAAACATATTTCCTTGTCAGTTTACAATTTCTATTTCAGAATACTTCATTTTTACCTGCAGTGGGAGCAGCCTGACAGCACAGAGGACAACTGTCAGGGGCACACATGCTGCAGATGCCATTAGAGGCAAGTCAGTCCTTTCAAAGACATTTTTAAAATATCATCTCCACAGCCAGCGTGGCCATTTGTTAAAAACAAATGGCACTTGGGGAGCCTGCAAACCAGGGTCAGCCATTAGGTGGATCTAAAATATGTGTCATCTGTTTAGTGTTGTATCCACTTACAGGCTGCCTTTTCTCAGAAGATTGGTCCCTCAAGGCTGGGCAGATCAGAGGGAAACAGGAGACCCATCTGCAACCTGCTGATGAGCCAGTCATCAACAGATTATCTATGAGGGTGGGAGCCACGGGCTGGGTGCATCTGTGGCAGTGACAGCACCAGTGCCACAGCCATGGCAAGGACCAGCTGAGGAGACTTCTGGGGAGGGCATCTTCACACCGGCAGCAAAAGAAGGGTAGGATTGTTGGGTGAGTCACTCCAGAGTACTTGGCATTGGTATAAAATCAGTGGGTTCAGCCTGGCCCTGCGGTTTCCTTTCTTTCTGGGCAGGGATCTGCACGAGCTGGAGGAGCTACTGGGTGGATGGGATTTGCAACTGCTTTATTTTCTCTGGGTTAAAAATACTCTGCAAACTTGGGTTTTATTTTCCATTCCTAACAGCTGAGCACTGGTCTGGAGGGAATGAATGTGTTATCCCACTGTGAAAACATCTAAACAGGTGGAAAAGACAAGGGAGGGTAGAAAGAGAGGGTGGAGTGTCTGCTTTAAACAGAAATCCTGTTTCCTTTCTAAAAACAGACTGAAGGCCCTGTAGGTCATTTTAAAACTAAAACTTGTATTCACCTTCTCATCTGTTTTCTTATGTGAAAGAGCCTTGTGTTGGAAAACACCAGGAGGAAATAGTTATGGAGGCACTGTCAGAGGAAAGAGAAAATTGCAGGCACTGTGCTGCTCTTTCAGTCAGACCCAAACATTCTGCCAATAAACCTCATTTTTCACCTGTAACTTCTGTTGTGCCAGCCGGACTCTCTCATTCAGCTTTACCAAAGGGCTTTCTTTTATCTTCTTCTGAGAAAGCTCTTTATGAAAACTATCCTAGCTCTGAGACAGCTCTGTTGAGGCATCTCAGTGCTGCCTGGTGGTGCTGTTTCTGCAGCCACGCCCATGCCTCAGCACAGAAAAGGCTATCAGACACGTTGAATTGTGCTAAATGTTACATTTCCCATTTTTTTGGTATGGAAATATTTTCCACTAAGAAGTGTGATCCTGCCTGGTAAGACTCCCTTCCTCCAAATCCTGTCTGGATTGCAAGTAAGTCTGCAAAGGCACGGGCTAATGCACTAATCCATTCTGGTACTGTATGTCTTTATAGGAGCTTTCTAGATGAGAAAAATTAGAATAAGAGTCCAGAGACTTGTGCTATAAAGAATGTAATCAATAAAGTTATTCAAAGTTTTACACAAAAGCACTCACACGGATCATTAGGGCAGAAACTTTAATCCACTGAGGTTTAGAAATGAGGAATTTCTTAAGTAGCACCTGAGTTTTTTTTTTTTTTTTTCCTCTACAAGTCTTTAGGGCTTTGTGGATTGTAAATCCTCTGAAAACACTTATTTTCAAATAAATATTGTGGAGGAAAAATGAAAATAGGAGGGACTGTGGGAAACGATGCTCTTGTGGTAACTTCTGCCACAGTCATCATTTGTGTGGCCTCTTAGGTCCAAAGCAGAGGGAAGTCCGGGGGATGGAGTAGCATGTGGAAACTACACAATAAATGAGTGAAAAGACACATCTAGCTGGTATCCTCTACTCAGAAAAGGCTGTTGCACATATCAGCTGTGCATTTACTGCACATGTTCTATTTGCAGTGTTGTTGGCGCCAGGCTGCAAACCCATTGGAGTTGTCTGTACTAGGTCTCCACAGCAGGTCTAGCGAAGATGTGAGGGTTGTTCCCCTCCACCAGGAGACCTGTGGACTTTACAGCGGAAATTCAGGAATCCTGCTGTTGGTGGATGAGTCTGGGTGCATGACCTAGAGGTGCCTCAGACAGCCACATCAACTAAGAACTTGTGTGCTCATTAGTTTTTTGTGTAAGACTAAGTTCATTTCAGGGCTGCCAGAGGCTCATGGATGGGAGTAGCTGATTTAAGCTTGTTTGGGGGGCCATTCCTGCTTGAGGGTAAAAAAGAACATGGGGGAGAACTCCTCAGAGATTTCTTCTGCTCTGTATAAGCCACTGGAGCAACAGGTGAGTGGAGTTTGCTATGATTCATTCAGACTGCACAACACTAATGGCCATTACAGTGGATTCAGAATAGGAGGAAAAAAAAAAAAAAAAAAAAAAAAAAAAAAAAAAAAAGCAGAGCCAGAAGAACTGGTTGGGTCACCACCAACAGAAATATTTTGACTTCATCCTGGTTACAGATAGTCACAGTTCAATATTGAAAATATTGCCATGTGGGCACTGGTGTTCTAGAGAGCACCTGTGAATTGGAAGTCAAGGAAAGGCAGCCTGGCCAAAGTCAAACAAACCAGAAGCAAGTGCCTGAGGGGGGAGAATGAAGAAAGATGACTGAAGGAAGAAAACATGAGCAGGGGAAAATGATTTTGCTGCCTGATTGCTGGTTTCAAGGTTAAAGAGAAAAGATGAAATCAAAGTACCCATTAATTCTAACTGGTCATTCTAACTTAGTTTGCTAAAGCTGCAAAACCACTGGTTCACTTTTATCTAAAATTGCAAAAGCGTAATTCAAAGCCTGTTCAAAGAGAATAATGAGATAGCCTGGAAGACCATTACCTAAAACCCAGTTACAATTATATGTTATCTGTGTGGACTCAAGTTTTTATTAGCTTGCATTTGCCCTCCAGGGTATCAGACAAAGGCCATCTATTTGTCAGGCTTTGGAGGAGTGCTAAAGCCCGGCTGTTTGACCAGGGCTGAGGGCAGAACTCCATCTCTCTCCCTGGGATTTCCTGGAGGGATGTAAGCATGCGTGACTTATGCAGTGCCTTCACCCTGTGCATGTCCTGCACCAGAGATCTGCAAATTCATGGCTGGATTCCCCTGGGGTTTAGTCTGCAGCAGGAGCCCTGCTTTGGCTATAAGACTTGCAGTCTTATCCCAGGCAAATGACTAAAACTGTTTTCTTTTTCAGCTGAGCAAGATTTCTGGACAGAAAGGTGGATTCAGAGCTGGGGAAAGCAGGAGGGGGGACTGCTGTGCCTCCTGTTGGTTAAATACCCCTTGCTCTTGCATGCTGGTGGCTGCCTGACAATCTTGTCTGAGTTGTTGTTAGAGTATGGCTCATGGAGAGGCAAAGGAAGTATGTTAAGTCCAAGTAAGTTCATGATACACTGGACAGTTGGAAGCAGCTAATTCTTATTTTGCCCATCAGAAGCCCAATCCCTCCCTCTGCAGCTGTGATTTAGTAAGAGGGTACTGTTTTGCAGTCTTACATTAGTCTGCCTTTGAATACAGAATTAATTCCTTACATAACTCAGTTATGAAATTAATGTATTGATTGATGCTGATGATTTGATGTTATTCTGTTAAGCTGTTTTTGCCAAGGCAGAAAAATGTGTCATGATATGTTTATTTGTATGCTGCAGAGCATAAATGAAAGAGTTGATTGAACTGTTTTTTATTTTAAAAAAGAAAAGGGGATAATAATATCTTGGCTGTCAATGCTCTTTTGTATCTTTATTGTCTTTGATTCTTTATGGCCTTTACTGGCTTCAGTGGACTTTGGATCAGACAGTTGCTAATTCATCTTCAAGTCTTCACACAAATGACAACAGCAAGTTCACCATGTGTGCAAATTCCTTTATCTTCTGGGAAAAAGTGAAGTTAACATCATAAACTAGAGGCCTACGGTAAGTTCTGAGGCCACTTCTGTCACCCCCACAAAAGGATCATTTATCAACCATCCGATGTATTTCCTCACCAAACAGCCAATGTGACGAAAAGTAGGTTTGTGTGTAATGTCAGGTAGCTGTGGGCAAAGAGTGACTTTTAACAGACACTTTTCTAAGGAAAAAACCATCCAAGATGTCTAGCAGAGAATGATGGCTAAAGGCAAAGGATACTAAGAGACAGAAAAGCTGTTACTTCAATGTATGGTGGTAACATACCCCATGTGAGCAAGGAGTTCAAGGTTCCTCTTAAAATGTTTAGGACACAGAGTGATGCAGGCGTGGAGCACAGAAGGAGACAAAAATCTCTCTGCCTGTTCTCTAAGATTTGAAGCCAGCTGTGGAAGGAGCCCTTTGCAGAAAGAGATTTTAAGGAAAAGAAGTGGAGAAGCAACTGCTCTAGTCTGGATTTAGATCCAGGCAAAGCTTAACATCCGTGGTGAGTAAGGACAACTCCTTTGGCAGGTGACACAGAATGGTGTGACTGTCCTGTCACCATGCTGAACTGAAATCTCACATGATCTGGCTGATGTGATCAAATGAATGTTTCTTCCACTTGACTGCAGCTTCTCTGAAAGTATGAAGCCCCAGTCTCTGGGGTGAATGTAGAATTTTGCTCCTCATTATTACAGATTATTATATTTCCCGTGCCAGTCACTGGAAGCCTGCCTGAAAAGACATAGATCCCCGTGGAGGAACAGCCAGAACCTGGATCCCAAAGCATCCCTCAAAAGGCTGCACGATGGTAAGTGCTGGGTCATTCTGAAGCACTTCCAAGCCATGACTGTTATTTTCTCTGCTAAAAACCATTAAAAAACTCTGAGGAGTAACACAAATAACAGGGATGAAAGCCTGACCTTTGTCAGAAATCTAGACACTGACTGCATTGTAGTTTCAGCAGTGGGCATGTGGCTGACTTAAAATCAAGGAGGCAAATAAAATAGGAGCACTCAATGCGGCCATGAAAAACTGGGATTTAACCCTTTTTCAGCCTAACCAGTTGCAGCTTGGAGTGAACCGTGACCGTGTATTTCATAAAGGAGGAGCTGTTTTTGTTTTTGTTTTAAAAAGAGCATTCAGATCAGCTGAGTTTGAGCCAATGCTGAAAACAGAGCTGCCAAATTTATCATTGATCAGAAGATTTGTATGGGGCCAAAGGAGGTTGGTACAGAAAGATTAGAAGCAGATTATCAGCATGCTTTTAGCTCTATCTGTTTCTAGAAGCAAATAATTAGCCTCAGACACAACCTCATCTTAAAATAAGTTCTAAAATACAAATGATTGGTGTGAAAAGACTGATAAAAGTTTTAGGAACTGTTATTTTTGCCAGAAGAAATTAATTCCCCGAGGACTTAATTTCAATCAACGTGGTTCCTGTAGCTCTGCTACAAAAAGCCAATTTCAAGAAGCTCATTTAATTCCTTATTTCAAATCCTCCCTGCAGCCTGCCTGAAGAAAAGGGGGAAAAAAGAAACAGTTCTGATGACAGAAATGGGGTCATGCGACTTCTAGAGCTTTGTTACGAAATGGAGAAAATTGCTGGTAATGTTTTTTTTTTTTCCTTTTTTTGGAGATAAAGTGGGTTGATTGATCTTGTTTTCTGAATTGAGTGACAGAAGCAGCTCCCAGCAGGAGCACTGGGCTTATCTCATCCAGGAGAGATTGTCACCCAGGGAAATGAGCATAATCAAGTTGAGAAAGGGCATTAATTTGTGCTTGTGCCATGTGTGGTCGTGATAACTTTGGAAATGAAGGAACTGCCCATGGTTTGTCAGCACTATCCAGGTTCTCTTATGTTCTCCATTGCAGCCTGGGTGTCTGATGTCACCTCTTTCAGCTTAGACAGCCATGTGGAAAACATTATACGGTTTTTGGCAACAATGGGGAAAGAGTGGTTGGTTTAAAACTGGTATGTTTACATGTTTTTTCAAAGCAATGAAGATTCAAGTAGTTTCCTTATGCCCTGTTTGCTTATGCTGCTTTGAAAACCTCCATTAAAGAAAATATGGACCTTTCTGGAGAGTAGGCGTAAGTCCTTTCTCATATTTAAAACCATACAAAAATTTATTGGAAAAAAATAGTTTAAAATAAAATATTGTCCCATATCTCAACATAGGCAAAGTGATAAAGGCAAATCAGAAATGAAAACTCTCTGTACACTAGTCTAGACACTAGAGAGGATTTTTATAAGACAAAACTTTATGCTGCTGGTACTCTCACACTGACAAATAAGAAGGCAGACCTTTCCAGCTACATGATGGGCTCCTTGGCCAAACTTGGAAACTGCTGAATTTGCCCAGCCTCCTTCTTTCCTGGGTAAACATCTTCCAGGCTGTGCCTCCAGCACTGTTAAATTCTCTTCTGCCTCCCCATTCTGGGTGTCTCCACCTGGTGAAATCCACATTTCCAGTGGAACACAAATCCTCAGGAGGCCGGATCAGAAGGTAAGGCTGAGGTCTCCAGTGTGTCTGTGCCAGGAGACCATCCCTGACCTTCCCCTCTGTAAGGAAGAGCTGGCAAAAGGACAGACGTTGCTGCAGGATTGGGACTGGCGGATGTGGATGGAAACACTTCTGCCACTGGAGATTCACCACCAAGGCTTTAAATCTCCCATATGACAGTGTATCTCCTTGTCCCCCTTTGTCCCCCCCAGTGACAGCTGGGTCACTCCTGGTGACTAAGGACTTATTGACTTCTTTCCTAGGTGGTTTTAAATCCAGGAATTCAATTGTTACCAGGAAATCCAGGACAATGCTACAAAGAAAAAGAGCATCCTTCTCAGTGAAATGCAAGTTAACCCCCAACTCCCTCCAAGTTACTTGATGAATAAGAAGCTGCATTTTTTCGCAAGGATGTCCTGATTTCTCTACTCTGGGCCATCGTGACACTGCTCCAGGGAAGGTGACAGTTCCATGCCTGGTGGAAGATGAAGGAGGAGCAAAAGCATTTGCCCGACTGGTGGCTCCTGGTTCAAGGTGACCACAGGCCTGTCCAGGCAGTGACTTTGGTGAGGGTGTGATGCCTGCTCGGGTGGCATGAGCTGCCTCACAGTGCCCTAAAGAGAGGGATGCCACTCTGCTCAGTGTGAAAATAAACCTGCATTTCTTCCTTATGGCAAAAGTGTTTGAGAACCTGTGCCCGAGTTGGGGGGTGGAGGCAAAGAAAGAAAAGACACAAATGGGGCCCAGCATGTGCCAAATATATGAGCTGTTCTAAAAGTACGATGTGTCATGGGCTCGTTATTCATCAATGCTTCATCACACTGAGTTTATGGTGGCATTAAAACTGGAGAAAAAAAAAGACATCATTTACATGAAATGCTGGAGAGACTCCCTCCACCCTTTGATTCCTTCAGTAAGCTGGAAGGATGTTTGTGTGCGCATGAGAAAGTGTGCTATACAATGCCAGCCTTTATTCTCTCCTTGAATTACTCATACTGTGCAGTATGTAGCAAAAAAAAAAAAAAAAAAAAGAAAAAAAAAAAAAAAGAAAAATGTTTGGTGCTTATTTTGCTATTAAGAAATAACAGTGAAACAGTGGAGCCAAGCTACAATGTGAGCAAATGCACTGATGGCTTCTGGAGCTAGTTTTCGAGTGGCTTTTATGCTCATATCTCTCTGTGTTTTTTGCTGCAGTTGCTGTGTCCCTCTGCACACAGGACAGCCCAAATTCCTTCCACAGCCCCCTAAGTCCTGACCTCAACAAAGGAGTGACTGTTGTCCCACTGCACGAGGTTCTGCAGGCTGTTAAACCACAAAGGTGGGGAGCACCAGGCTGGTCCTGTGGAAAGGGCTGGAAATTTGGGATCATCAGTGCAAGGTGGAGAGCTCTGCATGAGACCCCAAATCTCACTCCAAGGCAGCTAACAGAGGACTTGTGAGTTCAATAGCTGACCTCCTTCCCAAGGGTTTTGGGGTTTTTTTGAACCTTCTGTGTTTTCTCTCCTGGCAAAAATGGGCATGTTTTAAAATCCAAGCCATGGCACAGAGCAAGGAGGGATATGGGAGGCTGAGGCCAGTGGCCTTGGAATGGGGCACTGCTGCCTCAGAGCTGGGGGAGCACAGCCAGAGAGGGGCAGGAGACCCTTGGAAGGACAAGGGAGACAGCAGGGGGTGCAGGGCTGCGCATTTACACCTTGTGCTGACGTCCACCCTAAGGAATTCACATGGGTGTGTTCTCACTGAGTGTCTGGCCATCCCCTAAGGTTTAAGATGATTTGATAGCTCATTTTGGAGGCTGTTAAGTTTCTCAAAGTTAATTTCCTAATTTAGGCAAAACACCAACCATTTTTCCCTATCTTTTTCCCATTTTGTGCTAAGAGGGGAGAGTCAACTTTTACTACCTGTGGAATTATCCAAGGTTTCTTCAAGCCCAACATAACACAATAGATTGGACTGGCTCCAGAAGAGTTTGTTTTGTCCCATATATAATTATTACCTTGTAAACAGGATGCACCTTTAAGTTATAATTTAAATATGATAAATGGGCCAAACCCAAGAGTTTTATTATCCCAGGACACAATTATTACCAACTTAACAGGAAACACCTGCAAGTTTTTGTTAAAATTAGAGATGGTTGAAAAATGGGGAAATCATTTTTGTGGAACAAAAAAATAGAATTATTGAAGTTATATTGCATTCTAAAAGGTTCAAATGTATCCATTTGGGCAAAAATTTTATGCATAATTTTTATTGAAATCATGTTTTAATGTTCTCATTGGCAGAGAATCATTACAATTTTTCACTGAGAACTAGTGTTTAGAGAACGGAAGGGTACTAAAAGGATATATGAAGCCACGTAAATTTAAAATCTCATCAAAACAGTGATCAAAGGTCAGGATTCAGTGAGGACAGTGGTCTCATCAGTGGGAGGTGTGAAGGTCACTGGAGAAGGCTTTAGGAGAGCCACAGAGCATTGGTGAAAGGTCGAGAAGTGTCTGTCAGCAGTGTGGTCACTATTGGAGAGGGCTTTCCCAGAAACTCAATGTTGATGTGAGGGTTGTTTTTTTTTTTTTTTTTTAAGAAAGTACCTAATTTCAGAAAGCTCTAGAAAACAATTTGAAGATTTTTATTTTATGGCTTTGAAACTGTTTTTATTTTACTGGACATCCTTCTGGTGATGTCACGAGAGATGAAACAGAATATTTTATATTAAAAATCAGGAAGGGCAAGAAAGATTCATTATTCCGTCCTCCAGATTAAAATGATCTACTGTGTAGGCTGTGTTTTAAATGCTGCTGCTACAATAATGTGCCACTGTCAGATGTACAACCACAAGTTTGCATGTGTTTCAAATGACACCGTTGGGCTAAACCTTGCAGGGGGGACATGAAACCCTTAATGAAAACAGTTTTCCAATCTTTGGAGGTGTCATTAGATGAAGGGACCATTATTAATTATACCATTATTATACCACTAAATTAATTAGCATGGAAAATGTATGACAATGTGTCATTGAACAGACCATCAACCTGAAGAGATTATTGTAGTGGCAAAGTGTTTACTTCTGGCTTTATAGTGATACAGTTTCTAGTGCTGCAGATTTTTTAATTTAATAATACTTTTTTTTTTTTTCTTTGGGAAAATGGGCATAGTTGGTGAGCTGTTTCATGAAAAAAACTTTTAAAATGATGGAATATATCTGCAAGAGATGGTATTGAGAGTCTGTGAGTCTCAGGAGACCTCCACAGGCCTGAATCGCTTAAGCATGGGAATGGGGTCACCAAGTCAGTAGGAGGCTTTAGAAATGTTACCTGACACACACTGTCTACTCAATCTTCCCAGACCCGCTCAGAAAGAGTGTATTTTGTACTTGCACTTTTCCTGTAAAAGGTACTACACTCATTTAGAGCAGGGTGCTGTTGGGATGACAACACTTCTCCTTTTTGCAACATGAACAGAAAGACAGAGAGCAGAAGGCCAAGCTGACTGAAAATTGTGGTAAACAAAAATGAAATTGAGTTATCCTTTACTCCTTTACATCATTAACTTGTCATTTCCCTTTAAATTTAGTTTCACCTTCTAAATGTGCATAGGTGAAATGTCTTATTACTCACTCTTGTTATATTATAATTATTGGCTTTTTAGTTTTGCTACAGCAAAGTGGTGAATAAGAGAAGTGACTGGAACACATGCTGCTCCTCTTTCCCCTGGTTCCATCAGACTTTCCCATTGTGCATGCACAAGGAGGAGAGGACATGACTGAGTAATCAAAATGAGTCACTTTTCTATCTTTGGTGAAATAACTCTCTGTTCAGCACTCCCCTCTGCCAAGCAGCAGGCATCTATTGCAAGTAGGTAATTGCCTTGCTAACACATGCCAGGGCTCAGATAAGAACCAAGCTGGGTACATGCAGAGTATTAACAAATTCTCCAAGCCCTGACTCTGCAGAATAAGATTCAGCATTTTCATCCAAGATAATATGCTCTAATTAACCAGTGCATGGTACTTTACACTAAATACAGGGCTTGAGAAGAACTTCGGGAATGGGATAATGGAAGCTTATTAGGTTAATAAAGAATCATGTGTTCCAAGGCTGACTTAAAAACACAATTAGACTTCCTTTAAAATAGGCCAAAGTATTTCAGATTTAATCAGTCCCCTGGAGGTTATTGAAATTATGAAATAGGTTTGGCAATCGATAAGTAACATCATTTATGCTGTTCAGAAAATGAAAATGCTCTAAAGAAACACCAGGAGCTTTGGTGGCTAAAAGCCACCTGACAACAGCCTCAGAAACTGGATGCTTTTTGTCCAGCACTTGGATGAAAAACATTTTATTACAAAAGTGGGAACCAATCTCTATTATTGTGTGAGACATATAAAATGTGTATTTTCCCCAGAGCAGGGGCTTCAGGCACTTTGATGGTCTAATGGTGTCTTACAAAATGCTTTTGGAGTGCTCTTTTCTCATAAAACCTTGAGAATATCACAGTTTTTCCACAGGGTTCCATGGGCCTGTTTTGGGTCACCTGGTCTACAGCTCTGAGTATGAGTGGCCCATTGTCTGTGAAGCACCCCTACAGTGGTGCCCCTACTGGCCTCTCCTTAAGCCCATGTGGCATCTACGTGACATCAGTGGGTGCCTTCAGGTGGCCACAAGATATCCAGGCACAGGGAACTGATTTCAAAGCCCTGTGCTAGATCTGCATGACTTCCTTGGGATGCTGGTGTATGAAGGGCTGGACACAAGTCAGCAATGTGCACTTGCAGCCCAGAAAAGCCAATCCTGTCCTGGGATGCATCATAAAAAGCAGGATCCTGCCCCTCTGCCCTGCTCAGGTGGGAGCCCCCCTGCAGAGCTGCCTCCAGCCCTGGGGGCCCAACACAGGAAGGACAGCGAGCTGCTGGAGCCAGGCCAGAGCAGGGACACCGAGATGGTGAGAGGGATGGAGCAGCTCTGCTGTGAGGAAAGGCTGAGGGAATTGGGATTGTTGGGCCTGGAGAAGGGAATCTTGGGGTGATCCAACTGTGGCCTTTCAGTGCCTGAAGGGAGCCTGCCAAAAAATGGAGAGAGACTCTTCACAAGGGCCTGGAGTGACAGGACAAGAGGCAATGGCTTCACACTGACAGAGAGCAAGTTTAGATTGGATATCAGGAAGAAATTCTTCCCTGTAAAGGTGGGTGAGGCCCTGGCACAGGTTGCCCAGAGAAGCTGTGGCTGCCCCATCCCTGGAAGTGTCCAAGGCCAGGTTGGATGGGGCTCTGAGCAACCTGGGATAGTGGAAGGTGTCTCTGCCCATAGCAGGGGGTGGGACTGGGTGGGCTTTAAAGTCCCTTCCAACCCAAACCCTTCTATGAATCTATAACTCCTGCATGGACACAAAGTCTTGGAGCTCCCAATCCCATAGAATGGTGGGAATTTTCTTCTCTTTTTCTCAGCAATTTTCTCTCAACAACTGCTCTCAGCAACCTGAAACAGTTGTTGGGTTGGTCTGACATTTGACAATGCTGTCTGAATCCTCCCTTGAGCCTTCTGTTGTGAATGTAGAACACAGTAAGACACAACATTTTAGCTGCATTTCTACTTTTTTCCTTTTGTTTTTCTTTATTTTTTTAAGGGGATGATTTTTCTTCCACATACATCCTGAAATGTATTTGCTCTGCCAGCAATCTGTGCCATTATTCCTGCTTTTTATCAGTTCAAATTTTTCTTAGCTGATTACGTAGCAACTGATGAGCCAAACACCCCAGGGCCTGATCATTAGGGAAAAATCCTCGCTTGAAATCAAAGGGAGTTTCAGCCTAAAGGGTGGGACTGTCTGTCATGAATATTGAAAAACATCATCAAAATGGATCACACCATCATGTATGCGTAATCAGAACAGCCAAATGTGTTTTAACCTTTCTAGTGGAAATAATATTCAAAAAGAAAAATACCGGAAGGGTGGGAACACATCTGAGGAAAGAGTCTGCAAGTAAAATTTAGCTCATGTGACTTGTTTGGTACATTAACAGGGGATTATTTCTAGGACTGGTACTGGCAGAATTTAATCTTTCCTCTGCAGATCTTCTCAGATTAATTTGAATTTTCTCACATTTAAAAAAATCAAATATTCATCCAAGTTTTTTTAGTTTTTCTCCACTCACCACCCATCTTCCTCCATCTTAGCTGAAATTAAATTCTAGTTGACCCATAACTAATACATGACAGCCTGTAACTCTCAATAGCTGCAAAAAATACTTGAAAGCACTTCAGCCTGTCAAGGCACAAACTATTCTCCTCTTCCTCCAGCTATTCAGTGAGAATCACTGTATTTCATTGCTGTCTCCTCTAAAAAATGTCAAAGAGAGTTAAGTACATAGGACAAATCCAGGCTTCTGGGAGGACTCCCACATGCTTTGCACTGAACTCAAATTTCAGTGCCTATAATAAAATACAGCTATTTATACTCAGTTCAGTGCCAGCCCCCCAGCCAAGAGGTATGCAGGAAGTATGTGCAGGACTGGCACCAGCTGCTGAATGCCAGGTGAGTGTTATCTGTGCATCTCTTCTTATCCCATGATGTGACAGAGGTCTGAAAAAAGCTGTCCTTGGCCAGGATAGGCCATTAGGAAAAATATTTCCTGAATTCTGTGCAATTTCTGGGATTATGTGCAGAATTTTCAGGCTAGTAAGAGTTGTTTAACCACAGAGTGTGATACTGCTCTATATTGGCTGCACAGAATAATTAAAATAACAAAGCCCATGGCTGTAGTTTGTTTGCCTCAAATCCCATTAGAATACAGTGAGATAAGAAAGCGAATCCTCCTTTGATGTTCTGGAAGTCTGCTTCCTGCTTCCATGAGGATGTGCTCTAGGACACAGCAGGTTAGGTGCGTTTGGAAGTGCATCTGTCAGCCACTTTGTTCATGTAACGCTTGTGTGGTATTTGCCCAGAGCAGGGCTGACTCCACCAGGCTTCTGCTGTTTTTCAAGGCATCAGCTGATGGTCAACCTGCCACTAATTTGTCCCAAAAAGGCAAAGGGAAGAATTTATCTTCTTCAGTGGCTTAAACACAATTTCAGCCCAAACGCTGAGCACATACAACTCATCATACATTTCTCCAGTGAGATGCTGCTCCCTTTCCCTTTGAGAAGAGCAGGCACATTGTCAAAACACAAGAATCCAGGAGAGCTGATGGAAATGCAGTTCTGGGTATCCCAGTGACATTGCAGCTGTTCACATGCTGTGCCACCAGCACATGGCTGGGTAATGTGCAGGGTGACTTGGTCAACACAGGGTGAGATTTTACCCTTTTCCTGTCCGTAATTCTTCATCCTGACTCTTTCCAGCTGTGGCCAAGACAAACACCCCTAAAATCTGAGATGGCTGCATTCAGCAAAGCCACATGCAGCAACTTCTTAGAGATGCCACAAGCCTTTTGTCCCCTTTCCATTGCATGGCTGCACTTGAAACCCTCTTTGTTCTCACAAAGGTTCAGCTCTGCACATCTGCAGCTGTGCAGAGCCCCACCAGGAGAGGAATACGTTTACAGCAAGTGTAAGGATAAATATTTACCAGAATTCATCTGTAACAGCACAACAGGAAAACTGTTTAAAAACAACAACAACAACAATAAACAAAGCAGCCAAGAAATAAAGGAGCGGTTAATCCCATTGCCTGGACTGATCTATTTTTACACCACAGTAATAACAAAGAGATTGGCAATGAATTACACTTATTATCTTCAATACAACAGCACTGAGGGCTCATGTTCAAGAATCAGTCTGTCCCTGACATCGCTGGGTTTTATATCGAAAACTGAAGCATTGCTTTTTATAGCCTATAATGTCAGTGTTCACAAAATATCCAAGAGCTCAGGTTTCACTCCCACTGAAGGGAATCTAAAGGCTCCTGCTGACTTATGTGGGAGTTGGATCAGGCCTCATAGCAACTGCTTATGCCCAAATACAACCTATTGCTGCTGCAAGTAGGGGCAAGCCTTAGGTTTGCATCATGATGATTCTATTTTAAATTCTGTGTAGGGAACACACACACACACATATATATTATTGTTTGTTTTTCAGAACTGCTTTTATCTCTAAGTGTTATGATAACCTTTTACTAGGCTCTAAACTGGCACTCTGCAGATTCAGGGAGGAGTGAATGTTCCTAGTGCCTCTGCCTAGGTATAGATCTGGGATTTATGGATGCTTGTGTTTGGGTGGTAACAGGTTTGGGAAGAAGAAAGGAGTAATTGCTCCTTGGTTAGAGCCACTTTTCTGAAACTTCTCTGTGGAGGGCAAGCTCTCTAGGAAGCAGGTGCCTCCCAGGAGGGAGGAACAGGAGTCAGCACACAAACCTCAGAAGGACCTGCAGACAGAAGTCCTGAGGAGGATGGAAGAAGAAATGGACGTACAACTGTAGGGAAATATCATACTGGAGCTACAAGAATCTCATTGCAAGACTCAGACAATGTAATTCCTGTAAATCTGTGGTGACCTGAAGTCTTGTGAAGACATTGGTGTAATACATGAAGAACAGTAGCCAACGATGAGGGAAGAGCAGCAGAGTGGGAATAAGAAGGGTGTCTAAATTTGTCCAGATCAGTACAGCCTTAATGTTTTTTTTAAGAAAACAAAAATGCGTCACAGGACTTTTTCAAGTTTTAAAGATGATTCTTTTAAAGATGGCAAATGGCACAAGAAAGAGAGGAGGAGGAGCGTAATGCAGCACAGAAAATCAAATGTCCACCAAGCACATCCTCTGTTTCCAGCAGCAGATGTTTATGGGAGAGTATAAAGCTGAGGCTATGTAACATTATTCATTTCCTTGTTTGGCCTCAGTAATCATCTCCTCAGGGGCTTCCTGAGGTGGATGTGCAGCATGGACAGTCATGTCCTCCCGGGCCAGCCTTCCGGCATGGATGTGGCCAGTGTCTCCTGGAGCCTCTCAGAATATCACCCTCCTCATTGTCCCGTGGCAACACTCTGCAAAGTTACTCCATGCTGCCCAATAAAACAGGGAGCTCTACTTTCCCTCCATCCTGCTAATGCCACTTTTTGTGCCCTGTCACTTTGTTGTAACACTTGGCCACTAATGGTTAACTGCTGTCTCTGTCTCCCCACTTACGAATTTGGAGACATCTCCCACATCTCTCCCCTCAATCCTATCTTTTCCAGATCATCTTGATATACCTTATTTATGGTAAATTTTCCCTTTCTCTGTAAACTAAGATGATGTTCCCAAGGACGAACAGGTAAAATTAATACCCAAATGTATTTTGGGTTTCAAGAAATTGTCCATGTGAGCTGGGCTTAAAAGCATCTATGGGGAATCATAGCACATACATTTGAAAATCCCAAATTCAATCTTTGGGTTTTTATGGAGAGATCTATAAGACATGCATTCTTAAAAAAATAGATAATGATTTTAAAATTAGATGTTTAAAAATAATCCACTGGCTGCTGAACACTCATGACTGTTTTGCTGTTTGGACCATCATTGTTAATTTATGTAAAGAAGGCAGATAATTCAAATAATGGGAAGACTACTCCTTCCTCAACCTTTACAGCTGATCCAGTGTCCCAGCCCTGTTTTCATTCAACTGTCTAAATAGTCATCTAAACTATTGACCGGATGCAGTGTGGAAAAAAATATCTTGAAATAAACAGGCTTCTATATTTATACACATTCTGTTGTGCTTGTGCTGGGGCTCATCGAGAAGACGTGTGTTCCTGGAAGTTAAATCATTCCGCACAGAAATTAAGATTAAAATGAAAGAAAAGACATTCCAGTGTTACATCAGCGGACAAAGCCACATCTCAGTAAGCTTCCCTGTCCTCAGGGGCTAAGGTGGCATATAATACTTTCTCTGTTGTGGCCATTTTAATTATGTATTTTGATTGAGCACACGAGTGCTCTGGTGAAGGACAGCCATATCAGAGCTGGTGAGCAGCACACCTGTATCTGTGTCATTTATTTAAGTGTAAGTCAGCTACCTGAGTCACACCAATGGGGGGAGGCCAGTTCTCAGGTGCATTTTTACAACTGTTTGGTTTAGCTTTCCATAAAAATAGAGTGGAGCAACGGAAACAAAGTTTCATTCACTGTTATCCAGAAATTTTATCAGCATTATACATTTTTTTAATCACAGTTTATCATTTCAGAGCAATAAGAAAACACTGAGCAGAAGGCTTATTGCCCACTAAACCTTATCTCAAACAGAAAGTCTGGCAAGGCACAAATCATCCAAGTCAAGTTCTGCTGGCATGAGAGTTATAATACCCAGATTAAATCAGTAGATATACCTGAGAAGGTATGAAAAAAGCAGTATAATTTTAAGGCTATTGCTGGTATCTTGACAGCGTTATAAATGAGATCCCATTTCATTTTGTGCAGCAACGTGACCTTATTGACTTCAGCAACAGTTGCATGAAAATTATTGCAGGGTAGAAACTGAGTCAGTGCTAATGGAAAAGAACAGTATCCCCCAAATTTAAGGTTATGCCACCACACAGCAATGCAGACCACTCAGAAACAGAGAGCTCTGAAGAAACATAAAAGAGTAGGACACAGAGTTTGAGCAAATTATTTATAAAGACAATTTTTTTCCCCTTAATGAAGTGATGTGCCATTAGCTGATGTACTTGTTCTTACCTAGAAGGTGCATGAGCATATTCTCAGCATTGAGAAAAGAGAATGGCTTTGCCCTCTTGGATTGCAGACAGCAAAGCACAGGAAAAAAA
Source organism: Lanius collurio (assembly GCA_020086605.1). Taxonomy (NCBI): domain Eukaryota; kingdom Metazoa; phylum Chordata; class Aves; order Passeriformes; family Laniidae; genus Lanius; species Lanius collurio. The sequence continues at coordinate 32,267,348 of JACBWW010000009.1, read as the reverse complement.
ATACTGTGTCTGAACATGGGAAATACGAGGCAACACACGCAGAGAAGTAAGTAAGGTGTTATTGTCTATACAGCCATATTTAGCACTGAGGATTGGTTAAAAGAGAGAAGACAAAAGATTCCCAAACTCCTTTAGAGGTCAGCTGATTCAGCACCAAGCTCTAGGTACCTCTCTGGAAAAACAAGAGAAACCTCCCCAGACAAAGAAACTTCAGTGAAATCCAGCCTTGACACACGCTAAATAACAGCACTGCCTGGAGAGAAGAAAGTATTGGGGGAGAAATGAGAAAGGGCATAATTCCTAGGCCTTTATTTCCACAGAGTCCCAAACTTTGAAGTGTACTTTAACTAAACCTCAGATCGCTCCAGATGCTTTCTCTCAAGGATGAGGACAAGTTAAAAGAGAACAGAAAAACATAAACAAGTTGCATGTTACATATAAATAACAACAAGCGGTGCTCCTGAAGGAATGGCTGAGGATTTCTGGGAGACATGGATTCATGCAGGATGTGAGTAACTCCCAGAGACTTCCCACTATCTTTCAGTGGGCTCCCACTGACGTTGCTGGTATCCTGTGGCGAGATAATAGGACCAATATTTTTAGATGTGTGTGCTGGCTGTTCTCTGGAGCCCTCAGAGAGCCAGGGTATTTTTGGTGGCTCATTATATGAAGTGGAGGAGTCTTTGCGTCGTGTTGTGTCACACGCAGTGTGTGAACTTCCTGTCCCTCCTCCTCCGTGCCTTTGATCCTGCCCATCCAGCCACCACAGCAGCAGAGCTTACACATCAGCCACGGCCATTTCTTCCTTAATAGGACTTCCCAGGTGGGCGGAAATGTGCCAAACAGGGCAGGGTGCCACTGCACTGACACAACAGCCACTGCAGAGGGACTGGTCAGAGCAATGCCAGGGATGCTGGGGGTATTTCATCCCTTTGCCGGTCAACACTCTGTATTCCATGTCACTATATCCTAAGCATATTTTGCAGCTGTAGTAATGTCACCTTGTCAGGTACAGCTGCCTGTGCTATGGTGTACGTGACACAGTTTGTTAGATTGATGACAAGGCCTGATGCACATTTAGAACTCATAACTGAGTGGATCATGACTAATAAGTTGATCTAGAGATGTCACTTCTGGTGTTTTTTTCTGGTGTATATTTCTAGGAAAGATATTCAGTTTTCCTTTGTAAAGTTTCTTTGACTTTCCTGTTACAATTGTTATGCAAAGTAACTAAAAAGTGATGTTCTACTAAATCTATGTTTTTCTTACTGTCTTCCTTTTCATCAGTGAATCCTTAATAGGTATTGTAAGTAACACATGCTAGCTGTTGGAAAATCCAAATGAAATATGCAATGCCTCATGACAGACACACTGCTCCCTATTCCTCACTGCTATACACCCAATCCATCATGACAGCAGTTTAAGACCCACAATGCTAGTTTCATATGTGAATTTCCTAGAACAAATAACACAGTATTCCTTTTAACTTTGAAAACTTGGGAGTAGCAAGATTCTTATTCCCCTGTAGCTTGAGAATGGTTACATAAGTTTAGCTTTATGCATTTTAACAGAATTTGCAAAACACTTGCATTTGAGAGAATCACGCAAAGTATTTTGATGCATTTTCATAATGATTTTCTGTACTGACTCTTCAGAGTTTATGAAGCAACGTGACTATTGTCTCAGAGGCATTTTCTTTTTGTCTTTTTCTCTCCATGTCTCACAGGTAGAACTGCTTGATTACTTGCTTCCTTTTTATTTTTATTTTTTTTCTTAATTTTGTGTGTGTGCACATTCATTGCACCACAAATTTCTATTAGTGAAAGAAATTCCAGGCCTCACTAACACTTGGATGGGAGATCTCCAGTCAATTTCGAGATTTTTGTGAGAAAGTTGCATCAGGGACTTCACAGGAGGCATATTGGAATGGTGCTGGCCCAGCATGTTCATAGGGACAGAATATTGCAAGAGAGCAGTGGCTTTATTTTCAACTGCTTTGCACAATCTTTACCTCAGCATGACAGTGAGAAGTGGGAGTGAGAAGACAGGAGTGAGACAAGGCTTTTGAGAAGAAATTCTGCTGCTCCTATCTTAGGCCTCTCTGTGCAGGGTTATTGTCACATGCCACAGCTCAAAGGGTGGCTATGAATGACAGGGCTTCCCTGCCAAGGGTGCTGGCCCTTCACAAAATAAAAGAACCAAAGTTTTCAACTGCCTGTTTTTCCCCCAAAGAATTGATATCCAATGAGAGTGGATTTCAAGCTCTCCTAAAATCTCCTGCAACCTCTCTAAGGGCATACGGAGAGTACAGAGGTCCTGGTTGCCACCTCGTTTTTTAAAATGGGCTCCTGAAATGCTGGAGGGTGCACAGGAGCTGTCTGTTGTGAGGTCTTTTTCCTCTTTTGGGCTGATTCCCAGGGGAATGTCTGAAGTGCCCTAACCTGACATTGTCCTCACAGTTTCTGTGTATTTGTGCACACACGTACATTCATATATTTGTACACATAAACGTGGCAAACCCTTCAGGCAAGAAAGGAGATACAAGTTGTTGATTACAGAAGAAATTCTATCACTATATGTAAGGTAAAACTGAGCGACTTAGTCAGAATCTTTTATTATTATTTTTGCTCTGCTTTGGTAGGTGGCAACCCCAATGAAAGGGAGGAAGAAAAACCAGTGCTGTGCACCAGCCAGTGATGGGAATGGAAACATCCCTCTGTTCCTTCCAAATGTGATCTCCAGACAAGCCTTGCTTCATGCTGCTCCTTCAGGCAGCAATACTTTGGAAAGCATTTCACAGCTCCAACTGTTTTCTCTATGCTCAGGAGAGATTCCTGGTCTCAGCTGTGTAAATGTTTTAACTGAGATTCATGCTTGGCTATTCAGGTCACTGCTTTCTCTTCCGGCCCACACAGGCCAAAATGCATCTATATAAGCACAAAGTGTCCAAAATCAACACAGTATTTTTCAGTTGAACACACCCATGGCACGTGGCTCCCTCAAAGTACAGGATACAATGCCAAGCAGTAGATTTGTACATTTGCCTGACATGAACTTAGCATGATTTATAAAAAAAGAGGCAATAGGGCGGTTGTGTACCCGAGCAAATCTGGCTTGGCAGAAATTAATCATTCCAAAGAAGGAACTCAAGGAAATCAAACTCTCCCTCCAGTCTTGAGAAAGGACTTCTCTAAGTGGAGTGTTCACAAAATATTTAATTTGTATTAAGAATGACAATGTATTTCTTTCTGAATTCAAGTAACCCTCTATCTCCTTTGCTGGAAGAATAAAATAAACTTCCTTCTGCTGTTTTGACTTTATGGTTTAAGGGGTTTAGGGACACCTTGAAGCTCAACAGCATTTAAATGATTAAAACACCTTCAGTTTTAGAAAGACCCAGATACCTCTAGAGATAGATTTAACCAGTGCACAAATTTTCAGGGATTGTGTTCCCACATATTCTCATCCTGCCTGCAACTCTTTGTATGTCATAAAATACCCCAGCTTTTTCCACAGCTGATCTTGCAAAACAGGAGGAGGAGGGCTTTCCCTAAACTTGGGAAAACAACAAAAAAATAGGGCTCTAGAGCTAAGAGATTGATGTAGCTGTCCTAAACTATCTCCACTGGTGCATCATTGTCACAACTGTCACAACTCCCCCTTCTCTTTGCCAGAGGGAGGTGCTACCCATCAGCCTTCCCACACAAGAACCACCAACATGTCTTAACTACAGCAAAGGAATTCACTAACTGCTATTTGACAGGTATCATGTTTTTCCCCCCACTTTTAAAATCTATATCCATTTTCTAGCCTTGTATTTCTTTCCAACAATATTTATCTCCACAGATTTAGGTAAAAGTTAGCAATAGTTCTGGGACAAGAAGGTCACTATATTTGATAAATCAGTATTGGCAGATAAAAAAAATAAAATATTTTTCTCCTTTTCTTCAGGGCAAAGTTATTCTGACCTCTAGATAGCCCAAACTACAAATGCATCTGTGTGCATCACTGTAAGTAAACAAACTTCCCCCAGCAGGCAGAATAATATTTATTTGTGCTGCAAAATGCTTAATGAATAGCCTCCTGAAGGACATGTTCCTCACTGTGTACCTTCCCAGCTGCATTAATTACAAGTAGTAATTATGCCTCGTTCAGGTAAAGGCAGGTGATTCACATGATGGGCCAGTGTAAAAGGCGCCTCACAGAGGACAAAAGTCAAAACAATACAGAAGTTGAAAATATTTTTCCATAGGCTTCTCCCCTCCCTTCAGAATCAATGAAGTTCTTACACTGACATTTTAGGGCAACTGGCATTTGCCTCAACCTCTTCCATTAAAAACTGCCCCAGTGTCTTCAATTCACTCAGTATTTCTAAAAAGATGTATTGACACAGCCTTAATGCTGAGTTTCTAATTCATATACCAGAGGAGACTACCAGACTGAAGGGAAAATACGTTAAATTTCAACTCAGGTTTGAGATATAGAAGGAGAAGTGTGTACTAGTGAAATCTGGGTAACTGTAGGGCCAAATATTGTACTGTTCTTGAATTCCATTTAGTTCCACTTGATTTTTTTTTTTTTTTTTTTTTAACCACACATCCACACCGGTTGCCACATCTGCTCCAGATGTGGTACCAGGACAATATGGAGTAGCTCCAGGCCAGGTTAGAGCTGTACATTTAAGTCCCATTCAGTATTTTGGGTAGCTTTAGGGGAAAGCAATAAAGCCACCCAATGACAGATAAAGCAGAGCCCAGCATGAATGAACATCTATCCCCATTTCCCTCACACACCTCACTTTGCATTAACAACTTATTTATTGTAAGGTTTCATTTTGAAGTTTTTTTAGAAGAGAAGAAGTATTTTTTTTCCTCCAAGTTTTCAGCCACTTCCCATTAGCTTCTATTCAGTCTGTGTAATTTTGTCTTATAAAAAGTGGCCTAGGAAGTCATGGCATCTGAGTTTTCCTTATGGCAGCAACCAGTGATCCATAACCACCGTGCTGGCTGCTGGGGAAACACTCACTTGTCCTAAACGTTTTACACAGCCAAGATTAGTGAAGTGTTAAAGAGAACATGAACACCCTCATTATGGATTGGAAATAAAAAATAGAGAGTTATTCAGAGCTTTTCCCAAGTTCAGACACAGGCCTGAATCACAGTTTCAGCTCCCTTAATGCCAGACCCACACTGCAGTCACCAAAACTACACTTCTGTCAGTAAACCTTGAAATGTGCTGATTCCATCTCCGGCACAGGCTGCTTCAAGAGTCTTCCAGCCTGAATGATAAACTAAGTCAATTTTCTTGCTAGGTAAGGATGCAGATTATGTCTGAGCCTTCATAATTTAAAAAGTCTGTTTTGGTAACTTTGATTTGATGACCCTTTTAGAAGCAAATAGTGAAATGGGACTCTCAGGGGACATGATCTGGTAGCAGCAGTACCAGATATTCCAAGCCTGGACCCTGCTTGTTCCTATACCCTGACCTGTGCCAGGAAAAATCTTGCATGTGAAGAAGGCCAGGGAATTGGTAGATCCTCCCAAAACCAAGCTGTTTTGTTTTGCATAATTTAAAAATAAGGGAATTTATTCTCATGGAGGCAGGAATGAGAAGTGTTACACTGGCAAACCTGGCTGCTGAACTGTCTCTGCTCTGGAATCTGTGATGCAGACATGAAATTGTAGAAAATTTCATTTAATACCTGTGTTATACGTCCTGACCAACACCATATCCATAAAAGATAAGTGAATATGCATCTTGTCACCTTTAATGAAATACACAGACTGAATCCCCCTCATCCTGCTCCCCGTGTTTTGTTGGGCTTCATCTTAAAATGAGCTGTGAATATCTTCATGCAACAAAACATCTGTGAGGTACCATGTTTTACTTAAGATCCCAAGGGAAAATGTACTATTACCATGCTAATTTGGAGAAGAGGATGCCAGATGGCTGGAACAGACTGCAGAACATATTTGAAGTTAGGAGGGCTATACATCCTGTGTAGGATGTGCAACATAAAAAATTTAAAACAAAAAGAAAGAGAAAAAAAATGCTGAGTCTATAGTAGCCTAGGGGTGCTTTATCAGTCATGCACTGCATGTGAGTAAAATATTGCTAATTAGTAAGGGTCAAGATGTGCTTAAGGAGGAAGAAAGAAGAATATGTCTGGTATAGAAGCCAACAGAGCCCACTCAGCAAGCATCCACACTGCAAGCCTGAAGCAAATCTTAGTACTGCTGATAAAAAACCTCATGAGAGCTGCCAGAGGTCTTGGTGTAAGAGACAAATCTAAGAAAGAAAATACAGCAGCACACTGCCTGTTACATATAAGAATATCCAGGTCCATCTATACATAACATCCTGTATCCAGAAAAAGACAATTAGAGTTTGCTTTTCCCTATCTCATTTTCCCGGTGAACTGTGGCGGTCAGAGCATTTGATGTACCCTGGTTTTGTTAATTTGTCTGCATTACCATTTTGGATCTGTTTATGCATATCTAAACTAACCTGCAATGGTGCATTCAACATTAGCCACAAACATGGCATTTCTTTTGATTAAGTTGGTAACTGCTGTTCTCATTTGCTGCCCTTTATTTTTTGTACAACTGGCAGGATGGAATGGCTATTGCTCCTTCTTCTTCCACATCTTATGTTTGGTCTGATGGACACTCTCCAGTGACTCTTTTCCAGGCTGAATAGTCCTGGTCTTCTCAATCTAAAGTTGTACAGAAACCTCATGTGCTTCTGACCATTCCTGCTCCCCAGGCATGCCTCCTTTATAGATCTGTTAGAGCCGTTCTGGAGCTGCACACAGAGATCCCCGGAGTGGGGTCACCAGGGATTTATGCTGCAGTAAAATGCAATATACCTTCTCCTCACTTTTCATTTCTCTCCCAGTAATTCCCAAATACCCTTTCCACTGCTGGCCCCAGAGAACTGTAGCAAAGAACTCCAAGAGTGCTATCCGCTCCTGCAGGGCCTTCCCCATACAGAAATTTTTAGGTTCTTTCTCACCTTACCTATTCCTTTGCATTTACTGACTCTGACCTCTGTCTATTTTTTTACCACCCTGTTGGCTAAAGCTCTTCACAGTAATTACAGTTGTGACACCTTGAATAATTTTGTAGCAACAGAGGAGTGTCATTTCTGAAATGCTAAATACTTCTAAAGGGCTGGCTTTTGTTGCCACTGCTCACAGGGCCCATTAACACATTGGTCTTACATGTCTATCCCATGAAGGGTGCATTCAATCAACCTTTACACAATGCAGAGAAGGAACACATACACAAACCCCAAACATACTGGCAGAAGAACGTGTCTGCACTGTTGGAAGGGGTTTGTCTATTGTGCCTCAAAGTTTGTGTGAAAAGAAATCAAAACCATAAAAGAGGCAGTGCTGCAAGTCAATTATATCAGAAGTATCAGTGAACTCCAGGGACCGCTCTCTCTGCCTGCCACAAATGTTCAGAGGAGTCTGATGTCTCCAGAGCCCCAGGGCATTGCTTTGGTCCACTCACACAGAATTGCTGTCCCAAACTGAAGTTAGTAAGGATTTATTCCCCCCCCCCCCCCAATATAATAATCCTCCTTAATCTGTAAGCATGGTTGCTGGACTGGTTGTGTGCCTTATCCATTGTGTCAGAAGACAAACCTTTCACTCCATAACTGTGGCAATCCTTCAGTGATCCCACTCAGAAAACATGGCAGAGGAGCTGTGTATGGCATCTGCCTCTGATTCCTTTCTGCAGTTAAAGTACATGAGAATTAATCTCAGCTGTTGAAGCAGCCCCCCTTTCTTATCTTCCTGACCACTGCTTGCAACATCTGTCAGTGCTTATTTAGGAGGGCCCTAAGACACAAAGAGCACCAGGACAATTACTCTGAGCTCTGTACTCCATTGTCAGGATGCTCTTGTCTTGGCTTGGAAAAAATATGTTCAATGGGAATAAGATAAAACCATGTGAATTTTTTTATGGTTTAGAAAGTATAAGTTGGCAAAGGCTTGCCTCTAACAAATGCTGTTTCTTTTTTAAATAACATCAGGGGAAAACCCCATCATAACTCTTTTTAACTATTGTAAGACAATAAACTGCTCTACCCAAATAACATATGGCATTTTTCTCATTTCAACCTGCACTATGTCTCTTTGGCAGATTTCAAAATGTCCTCATAGTCACAGGGGAACAACACTGACAGATATGGAGCTCAGGAAAGTTAAATGAAAATTTTCCAATCATTTCAATGGGAATCTTGGCAGAAGAGGGAAAAGGATAAGACAATGGAATTTCAGCTGATGGGGATAGATGATCCTTCTGCTGCCACAGAAAGCCTAATGAATCTGCTGACAATTGTTGAAAGATGCATTTCCTTCATTATTTTTTTGCTGAGTACTTGTATGTTTCGGGACAGTTCTGTTTTCATGCCGCTTAGTGTTGAAAAAAACCCCAAAAGTAGGGCAACTTTCTTCCTTTCCAAACTGAAAGAAAGCTCAATACAAAACTTTTATTTTCATTTTGAAAGCAGCTCATGAAAAATAGTGGCTAAAAGCACAAGTAAAAGCAAGCAATTACTGTTGAGCATCACAAGGGCCCCAGTCCTGCAGGCATTTATGTGGCAAGTTCTGGGACTACCTGCTGAAATAAGCACAGCTGGCAGAGTTACACACCTGAAGCACATCTTTACACAGAAATATCTGGACAACCTGGGTGCTAATGCACGTGTTCTCACAGAAGGTTCTAACGCTTGACTAAATCCCACTGAAGTTGATGGAAAGGGTCCAGGAGCCCGTAGGAATCAAATCAAAAAGGAGCACATTGTGCCTTCAACCCTGCTTTAGCAAAGGTAATTCAGGTATCTCTCCCACTACAAAGCCATGTCCATTATGCCTTTGCTCTTTAAAGATCAGATTTTCCTTTTATCAGACCCACACCTCTTCCCTTCTTACAGACAAAAACCTACATAAGGAAAAAACACTGCAACTCACAACTTCATGCTGAAAACTTATGCAGAGCAGAAGAAGCAAAACTACTCATAATTATGATTGCTCAGTAGGTATAATTCCTCCTCTTCTCCTTCCTCCAACACTCCCATGAATTAAAGAGAAGAAGAAACAGCATAGTGTAGTTTAGATGAAAATATTAGCAGTTGAATTAAATATCTGAGATACCAAAGGACTTTACTTGCCCACTTGGTTACTTGACTGTAAAGGACACTTGCTCTATATGTAGCCAGGGCAGAATTCTGCTCAGAGTTGTCATCTGGGTGGCTGTAAAAACCCTGTATATACCCTTTGTGACTGACTGGGATGCCCTATGTGGCAGACCAGTCTGAGAAACTGTTGCGCACCTAAAACTAAAAATGAAGAATTGCTTGTGTTTATGGATGAGAGTTTAGAGAAAAAAAATTAATTTCCACTGACTAGAATACTCTGAAATATGCTGTTGATGTACCCATAATAACTGTAATCATCCTCCCCGATAAAAGCCCCAGAATATATTTCACTGCTATAACATGAGACATGCAACTATTCTGAGGAATGACTGACAATTTAAATAATGTCCCCAAATAGTGTCAAGTGTGGAAACAACTGATTGCATGGTTCCATAGAAATGCATGTGTAGAAAAATCATGCCAAATTTTGAGAAATTAATTAAACAGCAATTTTACTAAGTGACAGGCTGAAACAATAATTCCATGAAATTACTGGAAATTTTAGTAATTTTGTAGATGACTCATTTTGCAATGTGAATAGAGCCTACTGATGTGCTTGGAAGTGAATTTAATGCCCAAGAAAATGAAGGATTAACTAGCAATCACTAGTCCCTGGATTCACTCCTTAGCACTTTGAACTCCTCAGCCCCAGCTCTACAATCCATCTGTCTCTTGTCCAGAGCTGTCCCTCCCAGGGTAATGTTGGCTTGCTGGGGAGATGATTTTATATTGGATGGCTCCAAGGAACTGTAAGAACAGCTGACTGGGAGTGATACGGCTCCTTGGCTGCCTCTGCTAATCTGACCCAAATGGATCTGCAGCTTGAAAAATCAGCAGAATGCCCAAATGCCAAAAATTCTGCAATTAAACATGCAAGCAATCCCCAGGTTTGTGGGAGTATGTAGCTGAGGGTGTGCACACCCACAGCAAATCCACACCCACAGTGACTGCCATTAGTCACCCTGGGATGTCTACTCCTGGCCCATCAGGATGCATCCAAAGAGCAAATTCTTAGTTTCAGAGTGCATTAAATTCATAGACATTTTTTTAAAAAGATAATTGTGTTTCTCGAGCCCCAACCACCACACAATGGATTTTCTCTTCTATGGTGTTAAACAGGCTGAAGATGATGGCCCAGCTGTAAACTGTGTGGGACAGGGATCATCTTTTTTTGCACATGCACACAACATGCAGAAACCAGCTTATGACAAATGGCAGAGCCTTGGCTAATGCCTTTTCTAGGAGAAGGGGTCTTTATTCTCCAGGCCTTCCCACTTGCCTTGTCTCCAGCCATGACATCAGCTGAGGTCTCTTGTGCCAGCTTTCTTCCTTCCATCCATTGATGGCATTATGAGGAAAACACAGAACATCTGGTGATCGCTTGAGAATGCTTCTATTAGAGGTTCTGATTCTTGCTAGCAGGCTACTGAAAATGAATACACACATCTGAAAATGAAAATTCACACTGGCATCCACTGCATAACTCTTCCGTATCAGCCCAAAGGCATCAGAAGATACTTAGTGGGGCAAAAATGCAAAGGGGTACTCTGAATCTTCCTTTAAATGCAGAGTGTTAAATTCTGTATTGCCCTGACTCCTCATCACTTTCTTAGTCTGCAGCTATGCAGAAAGCTTCCACCAGAGCACAGAGCTGCCAATGGGAATGGGCCATGATTTGTGGTAACAGGAGCCATTAAAGTGGTCATCTCTTTGGCTGGAAGGAGATGTTTGCTTGCCATCTCAGTTGTTTTTTGTTTTCTTACAGCCCAAACACCAGGGAAATTACCTGTATATTGTTACCTGCCTAGGTAGAATGAATAATCAAAGGGAGTTGTATAAGAAAGGCTGGAAGACAAGATGCTTTCAGGTTATTTATGGTTCATAAATTCCACTTCTCAAATGAAATGACTGGTGATTGTCTCTTCTGTCAGACAGTCTCACTTCCCAGTTTCATGTGAGAAATCCTCTAGGGATCAGCTGGAAGAGGGACCCTGAACCTCCCCGACTGAGAACATCTTCATATGGGGGAGTGTCTCATTTGACTCCATAAGCAGAGAGAAAAGAATCAGGCTCCATGTATAAATTCACAGTTTTCTTTCAACAGAAGATATCTGAGATTCCCAAAATCATCCCTCTCCTCTTGCTTAACCTTTTGCTCCTTAGCCTGCATTCATGTTGCATGGAAGAAAAGTCCTTTTGTTGTGAGACGAAGCTCCCAGGTATCCAGGTCCTACCAGAACTGTGTTTTACAGTTCCTATCACTGTACTGAGTAAAAATAACTAAAACTAAAACTAAAATTAAAACTAAAACAACTGGAGACTGTCTACAACCAATGTCCTGTACAGAAAGTAAAATAATTAATCCTTAAGAGATCTGGTTTTGTTCTCCAAACACAAATATGACTCTGTGGCCTTTCTGAAGCAAACCTGTGCTTAAATTGCACGAGACATTCAAAAGTAGAACATGAGTGCTATAAAATGCCTTCAAAGTATTTGTTTTTATAGAGAGGACAATTTAGGGTTAGGGGAGATTGCCTTAATGGTAATGCAGTGGATAACACACCTCAAGCATGAACTAAACCAAAGGTTATCAACTTTTGGGTTGGTCTAGGAGCTGGACTTGGATGATCCTAGTGGGTCCCTTCCAACTCAGGATATTCTATGAAATCCACTTTTATTCTTTTCAGTCCGAATAATGTTTTAAAATTATGTGTATCACCTCCACACAAACACAATGGGCACATACACAAACACAGGTGTAAAGATTTGGGTAGAACAATAAATAGCACATAGATTTATATGCGAACTTCTGTGTGCAGTGCAGAAGGTGCCAAACAAAGAGAACTTTTGTCTGCTGATGTTTGCACATCGACCTGGATAGGAAATAATGAAGATACAGCTGAGGCAGTAAAGGAGCAATTTCTTCAGAGCAAATTTACTCAACTTCAAGAAAAATGAATAACCCAACACTGAACATGCTGGAAACAGTCTCAACCTTTGTTGCTTCCCAACGGCCACAACACTATTTGGAAACCTCCTGTGAAACATACACAAGGACTGGCATAATTTCTTGGGTTTGCTGCTTACTTTTTCCAAAAAAGGGACCTTCAGACCTGTGCACCTGGAGGACACCATATGCAGTAAAATAATAATAATGAAAAGGAAACCACTCAGAAATATTTCTTTGCCTCCAACCCTAACAAGACTTCTTTGGGGATGTAAAAATTCTGTAATACTGAACAGATGTTAAGGTAACTCAAATACAATACCCAGAATCCTTTTTCCAGCCTGTTATTTTATAATTTATCAAAATGTTTAAATGCTCCTTCATTTGGCTATTAAAAAAATATTATTAAATGAAAGTAAGATTCTTGAGAAGGCTTTGAGCTTTAATGCATTTCACAGAACACCCAGTCAGAGAGGAATGAAGGTGCAAAACCCCTGCCAAGGGCTTAGTGAATGGATAAAGTGTTAGAGGTGATGTGTGTTTTTAGATTTTAGACAGTATAATTTCAAAATTAGGACTGCCTCCTTAAAGTCTTATTCAGGTAAGAAGTTCATGGGATGAAACGAGTGGGAAAGGGCAGATGCTCAGCTTGGGCTTCTTGAGGTCATCTATTGAGCCTGGAAGTTTCTGTTTAGTAGACATGATTCTCTTCTTTAAATGCTAAATATTAGCCTATATCTAGCACAGTAAATGAGTTTACATTCTCACTCATACACATATCAGTCCTTATGCATCTTGCACAAAAGCAAGGACATGAGTCCAAAACCAAGAGTCCATTCTCTGGTACCAACAAAATTAGCCAGAAGTTGATAGAGCTACACCCATTTAACCCTGATTCAGAGGGAAATCAGAAACTCTAGAAAGGAATGTGCTCAAATCCATATTTATTTGAAAATTTGGAAGACTGGTGAGGAAGCAGCAAAGCCAAAACCTAGATGTGAGTTTGGAAAGTGTTACCAATCCCAACACAAACCACTCAGGAGCTTTGGACACTTAAGTTCTGCTTCCAAATTGGCTGTTGGGCCTTGAGCACATCTTGAATCTGGGGTGGATAAGTAAATCACAGCACCAAGAGGATTTATTTTTACCTTCTCTTATATGCAGTGAGATTGTTTTTATATTCATTCATTTTTTATACCTGCTTTGCTTACAGGATTTACAGATGTCTGTTTCTTGGAAACTCCTTTCGCTCCATTGCTGTTTTCCTTCTAGCCAGCAGGGAATGCTGGTGTACGGAAGTAACTCTCTCCCTGTCAAAGGCAGAAATGTCTCTTCCTCAGTTAGGAAAGCATAGAAAACATTCCCTGCACAATCTGGAATAGATTTGTTTCTGGAACAGTGCTATTTAAACAAAAGGCCAAAGTGGTTTCCAAAGGCAGAGTACTCTTACCTTAGTCCACCCTGCTTTGCTAGTGCTTCGAGCAGCCTTAAAGCAGGATGCTCTATTTTACCTATTTTTCCTATTTTAGTGCTTGCTCCTAAGGCTTCAGCCAAGAAGGATCCTCATGCTGCAGCTGTAGAAAGCCCATCTTGTCTCCAGGCTGGAAGAAATTCTGATCCTTGATCTGCCAGCCTCCATTCTTAAATATGTGAATGGTCCAATGGTCTCTCAGAGCTTGATGTGATATGACAAAAGCAAAGGTATTTATGTTCCACGGCTATTTTACCTTGTCAGATCCAGTGAGGATAACATACAGATGTACTCCAAGCCTTTCAGTATTCTCAAGAGAGAAGGCCCCTTTGGCAGGCATCCTCACTTTTTCAATAAACATAAGGTTTTTCTCAGTTTTGATTTATAGCACTGAACATGTCTCTTTTCCATTCTGCCGTTGATGATACTGAAAGCTGGAAGTTAATAGTGTCATAAAAACCCCCAAAGCCTTGTTTCCAAAACCTGCACACACTCTTCAAACTTTTGAAGCAGAGGATATTTGGGAGCAAATTCTCCAAAGTAACTGAGCTCCAAGATAAATTTCCATGGGGACGTTCTCCACTTTGCACTCCAAACCCACAGTCTCCAAGGAGTAAGTTGCTCCCCACCTACTGTGCCCCTTAAGAATATCGAATGGAAATGTCTGCCAAAGGATGGAGGAAAGGAGGATGATCCCATTCCTGTTCTGCAATTGCAAACCTGCTGGGATGAATTGGTTGAGACCATTTCTCTAGAGAAGGATTTGAGACTACTGGTGTGTGTAAAATTGAATATGAGCTGGCAATGTGTGTTTGCAGCCCAGAAATCCTGTGATGCATCCAAAGCAGTGTGGGCAGCAGGGGAGGGGGAATCCTGCCCCTCTGCCCTGCTCAGGTGGGAGCCCCCCTGCAGAGCTGCCTCCAGCCCTGGGGGCCCAGCACAGGAAGGACAGGGAGCTGCTGGAGCCAGTCCAGAGCAGGGACACCGAGATGGTGAGAGGGATGGAGCAGCTCTGCTGTGAGGAAAGGCTGAGGGAATTGGGATTGTTGGGCCTGGAGAAGAGAAGGCTCCAGGGTGACCTAATTGTGGTCTTTCAATAATTAAAAGGGTCTTATAAGGAAGATAGGGAAAGACTTTTTACCAAGGGCTATAATCACAGAATCATGAAGGTTGAAAAAGACCTTTGAGATCATCAAGTCCAAGCTTTGACCAAACAACACCTTGTCAACTCAGCCATTACAGTGAGTCCAGGCATTCCTTGGACACCTCCAGGGATGGAGATTCCACCACCTCCCTGTGCAGGTCCCTCCAGTGCCTGACCACCCTTTCAGTGAAGAAATTCTTCCAGATGTCCAACCTGAACCTCCCCTGGTACAGCTTGAGGCTGTTTCCTCTTGCCCTGTCACTCCTCACATTATCTGTGAAGGAAGCCAAAGAGCACTGAAAGAGCAGTTTATGACAAGACAGAGCTGTTTACCAGTTTGTGACACAGGGCACCAGGAAACACACCATCCTCACTTTCCATTCCCTGCTTTCTTTCCTCTCTGAGCCTCCATCCTTTTACCAACAGCCCTCCTTGGGACTTCTGGAGCCCTTTCCCTGCCACAGCCATGGGGGAATGACTTTGCTAGGTGCAGGCTACCTTCCTTTCCTTTGGGCAGGCTGCCCACCAGTAATGGGAGATCTGCAAGTTCTAGATATGAAGGGCTCCCAGGAACTAAGGCTGGAGTTCCTCCTGCCACAGAGAAGCTCCTAAATCAAAACAACAAAAAAAGTGTTGTTTATTTTTTTTGTTTGTTTGTTTTTGTATTTCTCTCTCTGAATAGGCCACATTTGCACAGACAAGCGGTGACCCAGAAAGAATGCATTCATTTCTACTGCATATTGCCGTTTTTGAACACTAAGCTCTATCCTGATGGAGGTAGCTAGGCAGAGATAATTCCAAAGAGCAATTCCTGTGAAACTGCAGCCGTAACTTTTACAACATGATACTGGGGAAAGAAGTGTTGTTTTAGAGACCTGGTTTATCTGGGAAATTTCAGCTTGCAGCTGAAATATTACTTTCATGATCCATACACATGGATTTCTATGAATGGTTATTGAGGGACCCTTTTTGCTTCCAAGCCAGTCTTTGGTGACATTTAAAGTTATAATAGCAGCCCTGTGAGCAGTAACCTGGTCCAAGAGCCCTTTAGATCCATGAGCACATGCAGCAGATGTGCAGCCTCCATGGGCAGCTCTTTCATTCACCAAGGTCTGCAGGCTCTGCACAAACAAATTCTCATGGACAAAGCTGCACAACCACTACGTCAGCTGGGCTGTTTGGGCTGCTCCTCTGCTGTTCCACGGCCTCCCTGAGCAGAGCAGAGCATTTGCCATGGCTGTGGAGAGCACGCCTCTCAGAGACCACAGGTGTCCCCGGTGCAGCTGATCACTGCAGAGGCTTTGCACTCCAACACTCCCCCGCCCTCAGGAAAACGAGCTTTATCCAACAACTGGACCCCCAGTGTCTTTGTCTCAGTGGGAAGCACCTGAAAAATTCACTCTCTTTTATGCCAGGGTATCAGCCCCTGGTGTGACCTGCATGCACCCACCAGGTCCACTCTGAGAGCCCCCTGTATGGCTTCCAACAGTGGCACCCTCCCTACATCTTTTTTCTCTTGCCTCCTTTTTCCTTTGTTTACT
This sequence comes from Lanius collurio, assembly GCA_020086605.1. Classification (NCBI taxonomy): domain Eukaryota; kingdom Metazoa; phylum Chordata; class Aves; order Passeriformes; family Laniidae; genus Lanius; species Lanius collurio. Next base: position 32,251,035 of record JACBWW010000009.1, on the reverse strand, counting down.
TTCCAGGAATTGTCTGAAGTGTTTCCAGTCTGCCTTAACCCAGCTTCAGTTCTGATCTTTCTTTTTTTTTCTTCTTTCTTTCTTTACTTTTTTTCCCCCATGGGCAGCCTCAGTTGAACCTTGTGGCAGCTGAGCAGCAAAGTCTGCTGACTTGCAGCATCCCTGGGGAGCTGATTCAGTCACTCTCTGTCTGTGGGTCTCTTCAAAGGGCTCCAGCTCAGTGCTGCAGCAAACTGGCAGCTTGCTCTGCTTTTAAATACATCATGGAATGAACTGAATGTCAGAGCAGGAGAGCTGGGAGGGTGGGGAGCAGAGGGCTGGAGTCCTGAGGGAACTGGTAGGAGAGGAGGGGAAGGACCTGAAAAATATCCTGGCAAAATCCACAGATATACCACAGGGAGAGACCCAAGGTGGGAGTGCAATCTGCGAGGTATTGAGATTTTATGAATTTTTTTAATTAAATAGAGGAACTATAAAATTTTCTTTTCAGTTGACTTGAAATATATTGTTCTGCTTTTGGAAGTTTATCCCTTTAAAGCCCTCCTTCCCTTGCTTTTAATGAAATACAGTTTGATTTTTTTTTTTAAAGGCTGTCTTGGCAAAAAATAATGTTTAATTTCAGGATGGTTGATACACAACATTTCAGCTTTCCATAACCAACATGTTTTTGAAAATACTGAACTGTTCTTTTCTTGATACTTTCAAAACCCTTCCCTCCTTACTCTTTCTGGGACAGATCCCTAAGTTAAAGTGGATTAATGAGCTGTTTTAATTTCTCCAGAACTCTATGGCTGGGTTTACTCTCCAGGGAACACTGGAGCCATGTGGTGCTTGCAGCCCTCGTGTGGAAGAGCAGACTCATGGCTCAGCCATCACCCTGAGACTCAGGAGGCCTCAGCAGAGATTCTGGTTCTGCCAACTGCCTTCACATTGGTCTTCACCCAAGGCAAAATTCTTGAAGGCACTTTGGCAAGCTATGTATTATTTTAAAAGGTGCCCAAATAGGCTGGGCATCTAACACACACATTGACATGATCTCTTGATAATTACAGCCAGCAGAAGCCCTGGGGGGATGCAGGATGGCAGAGCTGCCCTTGCACTTTGCTGTGCTCAGTCAGGGGGAAAAGCCACCCAGAGAGGGCATCCAGAGATGCTGCTGGACTCTGGGTCTGGCACCCAGATCCGTAAGACACAAATCTAATCCGGTCCTGATTACCTCGTTTTAATTAATTGCTACATGGCAAACTGGCAACCCAGCTCACTAATTAAGATGATAGCATAGAAAAAAACAGTGAGTGTGGAAGGTATTACGTAATTCAGAAATATTCTGGGGAAATGAGTGCAAAGCAGAGCTAAGGAAAGGCTAGAACACCAGAGCAAGTTGTCTGTCAGCCTCCCTGCAATCTATATTCCAGCCAAATTCTCCTCATTCCCCCTGAGACACTGCACGCCTGGGTCACACTGTGGCACAGATGGTTAATCCATCAAAACAATTTTTAAATCCAGACTGTTCTGGGATGGTCTTTTCATAACTCAAAAATCAAAAGTGGTAGCTTCTCTGAAAGGAGGCACATCCACTGTCACCTCACAGACAGGGGAGATGAGGAAAGTGTCAGAAGAGAGATTTGTCCCACATTACACTCTGAAGCACTACAGGGGAGCAACTGTCGCACAATGTCACAATTAATTTTTTTCTCTTTTCTGCCCTTGCTTTCTTGCTGGTATCCCACACCTTTGTAAGAGGCTGTGGGCCCCTCCGAGTAGGAGGTACCACTGCAAACAGAGGTACAACCACGGGTACAGATATATCCAAGCTGCTCTAGAGCTGCCCCACTCACTGCTGCAAGTAGAGCAGCAGTGGTGTGAAATTCAGGGAGCACTAACTACAAAGGTGTGCAAGAGGAAGAGGCACTGGCTCTTGGAAGAGGTCACAAATTAAATTAAATTAAAGCTAAATTCAGTTCAGATGCTATAATCATATCTCCAAGTTCCACCGGAGAGGTAGCTGCGTGCACTTCACTGAACCCCTGGGTTGTCCTGCACATGCACTATGTATAGAGATTGCATGAATTCATTGCTCAAAATGATAGTCTGACTTCTGCACTGGTATTGAGACTCCTCTGTGGTTCCTGGGAATTACAAATTAAACTAGTAAACATGGCTGATCTCTGAGCAACTGGACTTTTCAGAGCTGACACAACGTATGCTCTCTTTATGCAAAACTTCCCTATCCAGTCAGTTACACTCACTTGGAATTACCTCCATCATTAAGGCCTTTAATAATATTTTTTGATCAATGATAGTACCCAACATGCTACAAGCTCCCTCTTTTGTAATTGAAATCCCATCTTTCTTAAGGTAAGAACTTGAATGTGAGTCTCCTACACCACAGTGAGATGCACCAATTTTTCCCTGCTCTGGCACAAGGCTCAATGTCAGGGCAGGGAATAACCCAGAGATGCCTTTGCCACCTCTGCCAGGGCAGATCTTGCTCTCTTGGGCTGAAATCCTTCCCTGCACCAAAGCTGCTGCCAATGAAAAATTCCAATGAAAGATCATGTTTGTGGCAAGTCAGTGTTTTGTTGAGCAAAACATCTTTTGCAGAGAAATTCTTCAGCTGCTCCTGCCTACTCACTGCCCAGCCCTGCGGTCCTTTGTCTCCGGGGGGAAATATGGGTAGGCAATGAATTCCCTCCTCTTTTCCAGTTGCAACCCTGGCCTGCAGGTACCTGTATGGACTCCCAGAGCTGCACCCTTCTAAACTCCTATGGTACTGTAAAAACTCAAGACATGAATTTTTTTTTAGTGGAGTTTCCTGCAAAGAAATGAAAAAAGGAACTTTTGCAGGTATATCCTGGGTGTATACAGGAGTGCTGTGTTGTTTGAGAGCGAGTTCCTAAAATAAATGCCTCTGTGCACAGACCCTGTGAAATTGTCACCCATAAGAAACCCCCTTGGACCAGACACTTGTACAGACACATGTTTTCCTAGCTGGCACTGCATCTGTTTGCCCAGTTCTGTAAATGACAGAATTGTGAGGGTGGGAAGAGGTTTTAAGATCATCAAGTCGAATCTCCAGCCTTGGAGATGGATAAGGAGGTGGATTTAGTTTTCATAATGTTAACCTTTCACAGGCAGCTCTCACTTAAAAGGTTCAGAAACTCCCCTATGGTAAAACGCATATAAAAAATGAAGCGTCTCTGCTTTGACAGAGGAGTGGACCATGCTGTTTTACGAAGTGCAATTTTTTTAAGTTCAAAAAGAACTGAGAGAAGAGGGTATGTATGAAAAAAAGAATTCTGACTGCTAAGGAATAATCTGCATGTGAACAATAAAAATAAGCAAGTACTGCTCATTTTGGAACTGGGAGGTGCAAGCCTGAGGGTTGTTTGTGCATCAACTTGTCATTGTGGCTTTACAAGTGTGTGCCTGCCTGTTTATTCATGGCTGCAGCAAGAACAGCCTGCTTTCCACCCAGTCTGTACTGTAAGCAAGAAATATAACTTACAGATAAGTAGTGTTGTGGGGAGACAAAACACCCATCAAAAAACTGTGGGAACTTTGGTGTCTTTATAAAACATGTTTTGATGGGGAAAGACAAGTATAACAACAAAGCCATCTCACTGGTAACAGGAGTTCACATTTCTCCTAATTTCATTAATGATTTAATTCTGAAAGGAGGAAAGGCTGGCAGAGTTCATTTGGTTGTAATTAGAGGGGTGAAGTAATAGGTGACTAGAGTTTGCAAATCACTCATGTTGTTTTGAGAAACCAGTGTACAGAAATACATTTTTTTCTTATGATTTGCTTTCTTAAAAAAAAACCAAACAAAGAAAAGAAATTCCAGGTATGTTTCCTAGCTTAAGTGAGGCTTGTGATAGGTGCTGGGGTAAAAGTAGAAATCCAGGGGGACTAGAAATAATAATTTTGAAATTGTTTTTCCCTGTCTTGAATTTCTGTTCAGACTTCATGAGCTCTTTCCAGTGCATGTCTTCAGTGCCTCTTACCACAACACGCTCTTCTCAAACAGAGGCTTGTTAAACTCACAAGGGGACCACCAGCCCCCCACTTAATGATCTTCTTTAGTGTGGTTTTTCACACCGAATGAGCTGAGAGCTGGGTTTCAGGAGGAGAGACATGTTTGTTTTGCTGTTTTGTTGCATTTGCCTGAGCAAAAAAAAAAAAACCCAAACCAGATGAAATCTGGATTCATTGCAAGGATCACAAAGAAGGCCATAAAGTGATTTTTACTAGAGTTCAGCTCTTGGTCAATGAGATTCATGTTTGCATATCTATGGGTGAGCTGTGGGGGTCCTGCAGCAGGTGTTGTGTGGGGAAAGGCTCGGCACCACCATGGCACCTGTGCCCACAAAGCCATCACCCGCCACAGACTGGTTGGGTTGGGAAGGATTAACAGCACAACCACCCTCTCCCCTCCTTGGGGCAACAACTGCCAGTGCCACACTTCCCTCCTGCCCCTCGCCAGCCCCGCTCCCACACAACAGAGAGGTTTGGCTGCAGATGCAAGGATGTCAGGCTGAGCACCTGTGGGCCAAACATGCCCAGCTGAGCGTGCCAGGGCTGAGTTCCTCTTGTGCAAGCCCTGCACACCCCACTGCCAGTGCCTGGGAATGATGCAAGTCAAGGGATGGGGCCATTGGAGGTGGGGGAAATGGGGTTGCCGAGCCCCATTATCTGATTTTACTCAAATGCCCTGCAAAGTCTTTCTGTGCAGAGGAAGTTTCCTAGAGCTGTGCAATGTATGGAGGAAGCCACTTCTCTGCCTGAAGAATTAAGTGCCTGCTGAGGAACTTCCCCGTGAGGGGATGAGGAGGGGCAGGCACTGAGCTCTGCTCTCTGGAACCAGGCACAGGACCCAGGGAAAGGCTGGAGCTGTGTCAGGGGAGGGTCAGGCTGGGTATCAGGAAAAGGTTCTTCTCCCAGAGGGTGCTGGGGCACTGAACAGGCTCCCCAGGGAATGGTCACGGCCCCAAGGCTGCCAGAGCTCCAGGAGTGTTTGGACAACGCTCTCAGGGATGCACAGGGTGGGATTGTCAGGGTGTCTGTGCAGGGCTGGGGGACTCAATGATCCTTGTGGGTCTCTCCCAACTCAGAGCATTCTGTGTGCGTGTGAAGGCTTCTTCAGAGACCTCTTCCCTCATGTTACCATGAATACCCAGAACTTGCATGTATCTGACTGCTTCTAGGGCTGTGCTCAGAGTTCCCACTTCTTCTGACCAGCCAAAACAGGTCATCCCCTTCAGAACAGTTTATTCTGTCAGCTTTTTTTGTTTTTTTTTAGTTTTTTTTGTTTTTTTTATCCAGGGAACAGGCTGGAGGCCTGCCAGTATTCCTGTGGACCCTCTGATGTCTTGCTGAGTGTGACAAATGTTAGGGTCTTTTGAGCCCCAGCAAAGAGCCAGAGACAAGGAATGGGACAAATGAATTGTCTTGGTGACTGCATATGTCCCATGAGTGTCAAGTGGACAGTGCAGGACTGTCTGGTTTTGTACTGTTACTTCAGACTCTTAAATAAAATGGACTATCTGACCAGGGCAGAAACACAAGCACAGCTATCCTTTTTTTTCTCAGTGGGAAATTGACAGTGGGGCTTCTAAATGTTGAAGTCAATCTGAAAATGAAAATATTGCGGCAGGTTTGTTCCACTTATTTATTTAATATTTCCAGCCCATGAAGCTGTTTTCTTAGTGAATTTTTTAATATATTCAAAACAAAAGAAATTAAGAACCTGAACTTAACATGTTAAGGTGCTTTTGGAGGGTCTGTGTTTACTATGTTCTCTGCATGGCAGTGCAGCTCAGCTCAATTCAGTAAGAACTGGTGGCTTTTGGGAAGCTGTCACTTGTGAAAAACAAACACCCAAACCAGTTGTTTTTCCCCCAAACCATTCAACAACACAAGGAAAATCATTATTCAGCCCATGTACCCATACACTGATATGAACAAAACTTCCAAAAAGGAGAGCCTATGCCAGTTTATGGGAGCTATTAAAAGGGTGTTGAGTTTTTTATGCTCTCTGGGAAATGGACAGAGGCCACCAAACTCATTTCACAAAGGCTGCTACAAATCCTGCAGTCAGTAAAAACCTTCAGTCATCCACGGCTGGATTTGAACTGGCAACTGCTGTATCCCTTCAGCACTCAGCCCCTCCTCCCCCATTTTTATGGTCAGCAGGTGTGTGTGTAGGAGAGACTGTGGTCTCCCATTTAATTTGTTGCTGCTGATTTATGGCATAATATCAGTTAGGCAGGCTTCATAAAGCTGGGGGCCAGAAGGGACAGCTCGATCATCTGCCCTGTCCTCCTGTCTAGCACAGCCCATTAAGTTTCACCCGGACACCAGTATATTAAGCTCACAAATGAAATTGAGACTACAGCACTTTTAAGTACACAGGGGATTAAACCATTTGCCACAGATGGAAACAGGAGAAATGAAAAGTCATTGCTGCTCAAGAGCTCTGCAGTCTCAAGGAAGAAGAGAGTTGAGAGAAGTCCACCTGATACTAGCAGGCAAACCCATCCCTGTCTTGGAGAAAGAGATAAAAGCAACGAGGCAAGAAAATCAAGTCTGAGAGAAAAACTGCAGCCAGAAACTTGTGCCAGCCTGATCTGTGAGCAAATCATATCTTAAATCCAGATATGGTGATAGGTAGAGCCCTGGGTATGACAAGAAGGAGCTGCAGCAGGAGTAGAGGATTAAAACCTCTCTGCCATCACATTCTCTTTCCTTCCCCTTCAAGCTTCTCATGAACACCAAAGCAGGGCAGGTGGGGGCAAAGGCAAAAGGTTGCCTTTATGGATAATGTTAGATTGCCTTTTATACAGGTTTATAAGGGCACTTGGAAACATTGGGCATGTGATGCTGAGGAGTGATGAGTGTAATGTCATCTCACCATGAGAAGTTACAGCATGGGGAAAACCAACCCTTGGGACAGGCCATGACACCAGGGCAGCTCTCCTGAGCCCTAACCTTCCTGACTAGGAAACAACTGACTAATGAGGAACACACATGGAATTAATTTACTGTCAGACTGGGGCAAAAATGATAATTTTGTTTTATTCCATCAGAGCAAAAGCATCACTGGAGAAAAAGTCGGAGTGAGCTCCACAGTTCTAAGGAATTAAGAATGAGGAAAAAAGAGAAGCATTGGAAGCAAATGAAAAGTTCAAATAATATTTGGTGGACTTTAGCATCTTGTTGCTCTCAAAACAAGTTTTAGGGAGAAAGCATATAATAACTTCCCTGGAATTATTAGGTGAAATATTATGGCTTTTTAATGGGTCTAAATCCTCAGTCATCATCTCCTTTCCAATTTTATTCTCTGTCTGTTTCAGCACTATCTGTTGCAACCCAACAGCATGGTGTAACTTCATTTGTGCAACTAATTTTGCCCATTTAAATGGTATTTCTCCAGCAAAAAAATTGCATGTGTACTTGGGGTTTCTTTTGGGTTCAGATGAAGGCTTTGCAGAGAGTTAGAGTCTGTCTTTGAGCTTGTGCTTTCTGAAGTTCATCCATGTCCTATTATTGAATCTGATTCAAGGGGACTTCAAGAAGTAAAACTACAACATAAGGCATGTACTGGGTAAGGATATTCCACAGATCAGCTTGTCCACTGCCCCTGAATGATGCAGCAAGTAATTTTTTCTGCTGATATTTCCAGGTTTCCCCTTCTTGTTGTTTCCTGAACGTCATGGTTTTAAGGAATAGAATTATCTCCTCTCCTTGTGTATCTGACATATTTCTCTTTAGCTGCATCAGCTTCCAGAAAAATACACTCTTGTTGACACCATCATCAACTTCTATTCTGAAAAACTACAGGGGAAAAAAGCCTTTGTTATTAAAGGAAAAAAAAAAAGAAGGAAACAGGAACATCAGAAAATACTGGCATGAACTGAAGATTTATAAGATTCTGGATATAACTATAAACCCAAGTTTTCTTGTGCAATGATGTTACCTGCACATACCATGTGATTGATAAAGCCTCTTTCGAAAGCCTCATGCACCAAACTCTCTCTTGATGTTTTTCTATGCACCAAAGAGACTTTGGGCTCTCTCCACAAGCAATAAGAGGGAGGGAAAAATTAAGAGCTGTGGGGAGAGGCTGGAAGGGAAAACAAGAAAATGATGAAGGTTGTTTTAATAAACCAAAAGAGAGAAGGATGCAAAGTGCTGGAAAATATGGCTAGAAGGAAAAAGTGTACAAGTGGAAAGGAAAGAGGAAATTCAGCAAAATATGTAAAAGTCAGAGATCAGCAAGCCAGGTTTTCAGCTGGGGAAGCGAGTCAAACTCCACTAAAGCGAGTGGAGCTGAAATGAGTCCCAGCATTTGGGAATCTATCCCATTCTGTTCCATCAAAGAAATAAAGAACAGGAAATTTACTTTATAGAGAAGCTAGAACTCATGAATTAAGTGTGATTTAGCTGGTTCCCAGAAAAAAAAATCAGCAAGAACCCTGGTAAGGCCTGCTGTTCTATAAATACTATCAGATTAGGCTAGTTCTATTTCAGAAAGCCTGGTGTTCATACACTCAAGCTGGATCCTGGTAATGCCCAAGAAGATCCAAATGTGATACCTGGGGTCCTGGATGTGTCCAAGTACAACAGGGAATAACTAAAATAAAATAAAGGCAGACTGGGATTTACCCATGTTGGGGTTTGGGAGTTCCCTTTCTTTCTCTTGAGGAATTTTCTCCCATATATGTTACCGAGACAACAAATTGCTGGGTACTTGGGAGAAACAAAAGAAGTGGCCATGGAGGGGAGGAGCCCATCTGGGGGCTACTGTCCTCACCTGGGTGTGTGCCCGGGAACTCGGGACTTGGTGTGGAGATGGGCAGACCCCTCTCATCAGCACTGCAGGTTTTCCTGCTGTTTTTTCCTCTCTGATGGAGAAACCCCGGGATCCCAAACCTGTCCTTTCCTGCCTCGCTGGGAGCTGAGCTGCAGACCCTGCTGCCTCAGCCTTCGTTACTCTGCAGCCCTGCCCGTCCTGCCTGCCGAGACCTCCGGGGATTCCTACCACCGCTTGGCAGCTCGATACATCTCGCCTGCCACCCGGAATTTGTGCTCCTACTGCTGCTCCAGCCTGCCTGGACAGGAGAGCCCGGACAGACACCAGGATCAGCTGCCCAGGGAGGTTTGTGAAGCCTTTCTTCCATCCCTTTCCTGGATCCCAGGCGGCCATCACTGCGTGCTCCCCGAGCTCGCTCCGGAGCGCCCCCTGCAGCCGCGGGGGAACCATTGCACTGCCCTGCTCACCGGGAGCCGCCAGCGCCCCTGCCGGCTGTGACTGGAACTGCACCAGAGGGGAAAGGGCCTGACAGCCGAGAGAGGCTGCACTGGGTTTGTGGTTCTGTTTGTTGTCACCACTATAGTTATTGTTGGTTTTTTGCCTGTTTATATATCTGTATTTTAGTAAAGAACTGTTATTCTGTTTATATCTTTGCCTGAAAGCCCCTTAATTTCAAAATTATAATAATTCAGAGAGAAGGGGGTTGCATCCTTCACTTCAAGGGAGGCTCCTGTCTTCCTTAACAGACATCTGTCTTTTCAAACCAAGACAACCCACTACATCTGCACGTTCAAAACAGGTCACCAAACTTTCCCTGAGCCTTCATATTCGTATCACTCACTCCTCAAGTTTATCACAGCAGGCAGAGAAGGCAGCAAATCCCAGCCTCTTGTTAGCAATTGCCAGACAACCACAAAGTTCTTGAGAGATGCTGGCCCAGCTTTGGAGGACAGTGCTATTTGATTTGACACAGAATGAATAATAAATCAAACAACTCCCCACCCCATAATTTAACCTCATGGAAGGCTGCCCTTCTTGAAAATCTGGACTAGTCAAGGCTAAAGGCAGAGGTGTCCTTTGGGGTGGCAGGGAGGACTCCAGAGCTCCCCTCCCACCCTCAGTCTCTCCCTGCTGCACTGTGGCAGCCCTCCATCCATCTGGAAATGCTCTGGAGTTCGGAGGAAGCTCGAGAGCAGCAATGTGCAGTGATTCCTCTCTCAGCCCGGGGAGCTGTGCCAGGGACCGAGTTCAAGACCTGGACAGTGCCCTGCTTGGCCAGTTGATTGGACAGAAAAATTAATTTACAGCCACATTATGGAGGAGGGCCCAGATTCCACAGAACACTGAAGTCCCTGGAAGCTTGGCTGAGAGATCAGTAATGCTTCTGCAGCAGCTGAGATTTCTACTTGTTGCAAACAGAGACGAAAGGGGATGGCCACGTACACAGGGAGCCCAAGGGGACCTGCACCTCCCGCTGGGTGCTGCTGGCTGCAGGCACCAGCCAGGACCATGCTTTTCACCATGACCACATGGAAGGTCAGGTCCTCTTGCCCATCCAGGTGGTGGGTGTTTAAACTGGAAGAAACATGGAGATGCCCAGAGCTGCAGTGCATTGTACCTGAGTGCAACATGTGGAAGTGCTTCTCCTTTGTGTCAATAACCAGAATGGGTGCAAGCAGATCTTCTCCTGGAGGCTAAGAGCAGGTTCCCCAGCTCCTGGAGAAGAGACAGGATTTCTCCCAGGCCAGCAGGATTGCCTGGTACTATCAGCTACCACATCTCCATTTCAGTGTCTCCCTGACTCTGCTGTGTCAATGCATTTAGTCAGTGGAAGGATTTACTTTCACAGTGGAAGGATTGCTGAATTTCTGTGCTCAGGAAAGGCCTGCACCAGTCTGGAGTGAGGGAAAAAATCCATGGTTTTAAAACTAGTGCAGGAGAGTGTGACATCCAGCCCTCCCTGCAGGGGCTGTGGCTGCTGAGATGTGCAGCACTGCAGCTGGAGAGGAAGATGTTGAAGACTCTTCCCTAAAGCAAGGGAAGATGTTAAGGGTTTCCCAGGGGAAAACAAGATCTGTTTCAACAACAACAACCCAGTGGGATTTTTAAGAAGTTTAACACAGATCACAGGCCTATTTATACTGTGGCCAACAAGTATTTCTGAAAAACTTTGAAAAGCTCTATTTTACATTTTAACTTGAATTCTCTATTACCTTAGAGAGAGGATGCATCTTTTGGCAGTAAAACAAAGCACAAAAAAGGTCACAAATTTAATCTGAGTTCCCAAGTTTGGGGATAAAAGAAGAAGTTTTGAATCTGGTAAAAAAGACCCAATGCATTCTTGTCTCTGAGTGGCTACTAAGTATAGATCTTGACTACTTGCTCCATTCATTGCCCTCAAAACGCGGGGAGCCATCCCTTGCAAAAGGTGTGCCAAGCCTGTTCAAAGGAAGTGGCTCGTGAAATAAAAGTTTACAGCTAAAAAATAAGACTTTGCTTCTTCTCAAGAGTCTGGCTTAACAGCCCCCTCTGTTATTCTTATTCTGATGATTATTCCTGTTATTTGTACAGCTGAGCCAAAGTTTCCAGGCAATTCACAAAGTTACTCAGAGAGCTCAAGTGGGACACGAGGTATTACAAAATGTAATTCTGACTCTGGTTCACACTACAGTTTCATTTACACCCATTTTTATAATCTCTTTACATTCAAAGAGGTATGAGAGGACTTTTTTTTGGTAACATTATCAGAGGTATTCTACATGTACCATCACATTATTATTATTATTAATTTGATTATAATTCTCCTAATCAAGTCTTGGGGTTTTCCAAGAAGAACCCAATGATTGGTAAAATTCCACAGAAATCAAGGGAATATTAAAACTAATTATTTTGTCCACTCCCATTAGATTTAATACTTTTTCTACTACATGAAAGATAACTGGAAGAGGGATAGAGTGCAAATTAGGTTATTCAAAACAGGTTCTTTCTGGAGTTCATATTCAGGAATGCTGTCAACTTTTGTAGCCTTGTAAAAAATAAAGAGAGTTCTCAATGATAGTGATTCATTTTATAATTCATTAATCCTATTTCCCTCAGGTAAAAGTGAGATTATTAAAAGACTTTTCAGTACAAAGGCAGAGTATTTATCCTACAGAAACTGTAGGGGTTTTTAACAGCAGTTTTTTAGTTAGTAGTGTAGTTGCAAAATTAATCCAATCATTTTCTCCATACCTGTAACCACCCCAAGCCTGCTTTCAGTTGACCAGACTATAATTTATTCTCTTGCCTTTCCCAACAATTAGGAGTAACACAGGAAGATAATATTTAATGTAATGAGATATTTATATATACACTTGTAAATAAAATAATTTCATGCTGTGTAAGGAATTTTTATACTTGAACACCATTCTAGTATTTTTTTAAAAAAACTTTACTATAGATTAAAAGCAGTGTTATTTGAAAATGCTTTTTTTTCCCATTCAATCTTCATAAGCATCCTTTTATTTCTCTGCCTTCTCCATCTTCCTCCCTCTCCACCTTTTTTGGCTGGTGCAAATGTACATGAGAAACTCTTTTAATAAAAGCTCATGCAGATTTTTCAAACTTTTCACAGGGATAGCTCAGGTCCAAGCAGCATGCCTGCACGTGTGGGGATTTTTGTTTCAAGACACAGTATGAGAGACTTTTTGAAGGTAGTCATAGGCTAGATTGAGCACACCCCATATAATCCACCGACATTTTTTGTTGTATGGGATGACATCATCTAAAATTGGCTTTTGATACCAGGAGCAGGGCTGGTTCAGGCAATGCTGAAAGCAGTAGGAGTCTCTCTACTGACTGCAGTGCACTTATGACCAAGTCCTTTCATACCATCTGCAGAAGGCAATTTCAAGGCATTCCTTTCATTTAAAAACCTCACAGACTCTCTGGTGCAGGCTTTCAGAAGCTGCCTGCATCCAGTGGGGCTGCCAGCCTACCTGCTCCCTGCATGTTCCAGAGCCCAGCAAACTGCCCTCAGTGTTTGTATGGGTAAAAAAGATCACAATACTCATTGTACCATCTCGACAGCTGAATGCAGAGTTAAGAATCAATAAAGTACTGCTGATGTGCCAGGGGCTGAAAAGACTTTGCTTCACTTTGACTTTTTATTCCTACCAAATTGCCATTCACATTCCAGCAAAATTAAATATCCTTCTGTTTAGGTGCCAGCAACTGATGGGAGAAATAAAAGAAGTTAATTGAAAGCTACTGGCTGCAATACTCAGGCAAGATTAATAAACCCCCCCCGCCCCCAACCAATAAAGCCTAAAAGAAAGAAAAAGTCATGGTTTCCTATAAGTTCTGCTGCTGTGACACAGAGTTACTTAAGACTATAAAATATAGAATATTCATAGAAACTTAATGTTCTATTTTGAAATGTTCTGTTGCATGGACTCCTTCTTGCACTCAAATGACCATTTTGACTTTGCAGCAGTCTCTGTGAGGTGCAGTTTGTGTCAGGTGGCTCCCTGCACCGTGCAGGTCACTGTCCCCACTCCTCTGTATTGCTCCAGCCAGCATAGGGCCAGGTGTTGCCCACTCCTACCCACAGAAAGCTCTTCCCTCCCAGGCATTCCCAATTGTAGAATAGCCCACAGACCTCCCTGGGGGAAAAGGAGACAGAACCAGGCCTAGAGGTGTGCACAACCTCCACCTGAGCACGGGCAGATGAGGAGGGAGAGATGGGGCTGCAGCTGGGGACCTGTGGCTGCCGCCAGCACTGATGCTCCCTGCAGCTGGTACATGGGATAGAGCTGCGGGTGTAGGCCACAGTGCCCCAGGGAAAAATGGGAAGCACATGGGAAGCAGGAGGGAGAAACTCACCAGGGAGAAGGAAGTATAAAGCCCCTCTAGCCCCTGCTCAGGAAAATGTGAGCTGTGGGGACTGTAAGGTGCCATGAGCGGGGTGTAGGCAGCTGCTGGGCCCTTGTGGGGCACGTCTGAAGCTGGGTGGGCATAGCCAAGTCCAGCATCCAGCCTCCAATCCTGCAGCCTACTAAGCTAAAAGCTGAGCCTAAGAGAGCACTATGTCCACTAGCAAAAGTATACAGGATCAGGTTCAAAGTATGCAATTTTACTGGAAACCAAGTTAAGCTACAAGTGAGGAATGGGAGCAGGCAAGACAGCAGGATGAGAATGCAAAGCAGATGGGACCCACACTTGTGTCCCCAGCCACAAAGTTCTGTGACTGCTTCCAGGCCTCTCATTACCTTTACTGGCTGCTGCTGTGACCCAGGGCTAAGGAAGGTATGGGTGCTGGTGTGACCCTTCCTGCTGCAGGAGCCTCCTCCTGCCTCTTTTCTGCTTGTTTTCTGCTGCAGGACCCTCCTCCTGCCTGCTTTTACCTCTAAATGCAACCCTCGTGGCAAAGGGGTCACACAGAGCATGGAAACAAAAATAACTTCTAAACCAAGCTAGGAATTTTAGCATGGATATTATTCCTTTCTTTCTTGTTGTACTTCACTAAAAGCAAACTCAGGTGGATTTGATGCCTCCTTCTGCACCTCATGTATTTGGGGTTTCCCTGTGAGGTCTGCCTTACAGATTGTTCCACACAGATCCTGCTACTCCGAGCCTGCCTTTGATGCTAATCAGCACCAAAGCTGTCTGAGAAGAGCTCCAGAAATGCTGCAGGAGGAAGTAATGCTCTGGGTTTTCAGCTCCTTTCATTTGTTAGTTTTGCCTGCAATTGGCCACATATATACATTCATTCCTTCTTTGAATAGAGCCAAACTCACCTCAGCAGTTTCCTGCAGCCGTGAAACCTGTGATCTAATTACACACCCTCTGAGAAAATGGTTCCTTTCATCAGTTGTGAATATGCTATTTTTTGGTCTCATTGTCTCATTTTCCCAATATTTTCAGACAGAATCCCATTCTGAGCAAAAAACTTAAAAGCCCCAGATCAACTCATCACTTACAATATATACACAGACTGAAGACAGATTTCCCTCTTTCTCCTCTGGGGCTTTTCTTTTTCATTGGCAAATTCAACATTGAATTTTAATTTCTTCTGGCAGAATCTGCTGTCTGCTGGGTGAATTGTGCTCCTACAATCTGGTCTTCATAAGAAGTTGGGTTTTTTTTTGGTTTCCTATTAATTCAGTACTTGGCTGACTAAACAGAGTAGAAGCAGGTACCTGGCATAGGATGAACTGATCTCACTCATACTTACTCTGCTTTTAGAATTCAAGACATCTCTGTCATCGGAACTTAGGCTTGCCTTTTTTTTTAAAAAAAAAATTATTTACATATATATATATATATATATATATATACACACACATACACACATAAAAGAATTAAAGCCTGGAAAATTTAGTTCCTGGTATGACTGCAAATAATCAGGCAAAGCTGGTTCTGATGTTTGGGTAGATGAGCATGATCTCCAAAACCTCTCAGAGGTCACTGTAACTTCCTTGTGTAATAAATGAGTTTTCTAACAGGTTCCACCCACAAGAGTTGCCAGAAGATCTGCAGTTTCCAGTAAGAATCAGAGATCTTTTGTCTCCAAGGAAGGTCAGGGCAAAGAGACTTGACACCAGAATCTTCTCAGGTCTCCAAAGGAGCTTTTTTAATTTTACTCATGTTAAAATTTCTTAAAACCATGTATTAAAGTACTAAGGGCACATATCCACAAGACACCAGTGGCAGACACCCAACTTGCTGCATAATTCCATTTAAAAACTACTGTGAATATTGATCTAGCTGTGTTCCTATAGCTCCAAGAGTCCACGACTATTTGAATGGCCCTTCCAGGATGTGCATAAAAATGTCCAAAATGGCACTAAGAGTTAAGAGGGATAAGCTTCTATTACAAAGTAAATTCAGGTGTGAACTTACAGCAACTGTGGTGCACATGTGGCAGCTTGTTTGGCTGTCCACACCTAAAATTATTGAAGATCAGCCTAGTTAAGTGAAGGACTTTCCCAGAAAAGTCAGGACAAGCTGCATAATCCCTTATACAAAATCAGCAGCCACCATGGCTTTGTAAAATGATCTAAAAAGCTCATTTACAAACAAACTAGAAAATTATCTATTAATTCAATGTAGCTCTAAAAAGAAGAGGGTTTTTAAATAAGTTATTTTAGTTAGAATAATGATTTAGTTTTAATAATAAGTTACTTTAGTTAGAGGAATGAGCTAGTTAGTCATTCAAGTACACTGCTACTTCCCTTTTTGACCTCTGCAAATACTAACTCAGGTCTGGATGGAATATTATTTGGGGTTATGAGACACAAAAAAGCTTCTTTTCAAGATGGATTTCTTAAGAGGAAAGGAGGAGAGGAAAGAGGAATTGACCGTCTGTGACAACGGTAAAAGAGAATCTCTATGGATTTCTTTCTTTTCAGAAATCAAGATGCAAGGGCTGGAGGAAATCTTTGTGGTCCCCAAACCCGGTCCTAGTCCCCAACAAATGGAATAAAGGGTATTACAGCAGCTGAAAGAACAGGGGCAAGGATGAGAACAGCAGGCAGGCAGGTGACAGTGACAGATTTGTTCCATGGGAAGTAGGAATGTAACTTTGTACAGAAAGGACAGGATGTATCTCAAAATGAAGAAACTGGAACATGTGGCTCAGGACACCACTGAAGGAATAACCAAAGCCTGGTCTAACCATGGCTGGAATGAAACACAGTTTTTGCTGTTCCCCAAAAACCACATCTAATGATAAAAGCCATTGGTAATCCTGCACATTAACAGAGAGAGAGAACATGGATAAACAGAGACAAAACTCTAATTCTCTCATTTCAAATGGAAAAAAAAAAATGGGCTACAGATGCATTTTTGTATGAAAAAGGGTCTATGAAATGCCAGTCCAGACAGAAACATTTCTGAGCGTTGTACACTGTTGAGACACTGTAACTTTGAAAGAAATATGTTAGAGAACAAATTCTACCAATAATGTTAGAGATCAGAGGTTCCTGTCAGGGCTTCCTGACAGGTTTTTTTTCACTCTTGAGGAGCCAGCAAAAGGAGATGTGGTCTTTAAACTGGGATTGGAAGGTACTTGAGGAAATGACAGACTGTTCAGGAAAGTAACCTTAGCTAGAATGCTCATGGCTCAATCCACCTTAAACTCAGGAGACTGGAAAACCAACTAAAACTATAAATAATAAAGGAAAAAACACAATGAACTTAGGGCAACAGTGACAAATTGGTGTGAGAAATAAAAATTTCTAGGATGTGAATGTGGAGGAAACTTAGACTATCTTTGAATTAAGGCACGCAAATTTATCTGGAAAACTTGGGACAGACTGGTGTTCGAAGAAGGATTTCACAGCGAATCCTATCTCAAAACAGGATTGCAAAAATAATGCAAGGATACAGGATAAAGGATACAGTTTCAGAAAAGATCTGTCAAAGAAAACTCAGCCTTACAGCTGCAGATTTGTAAGGCTATCGTGACAATTGCCCAGCCAACTTCTTCCAGAAAATTCAACTGCCTTAAAGTGAACTAAGTGAATTAAGCCCTTAAGTGGCAAAGGACTCCTCAGGCATATAAATGGAAGAGAGGAAAGGGAAAGTAAGTATAAAACAGAACAAGAACTTTGCCATATTTTTCAGTAAGTACAGTTGCATGGTCTACAGTGCCAAAAGCAGGAGGGGGGATGGAGCACAAACGCAGACTGTAAAGCACGTGCAAGTATTTTCTAAATTTGTACATTTGCTGTGTTCCTCCTTTCCACATGGTGTATTGGATCCAGGAGTGGGTTAAAGCCTCATCTTGGGCAGAGACAGAAGAAGTTTGGAGATGTTTGGATCTCCTTGTTTTTCTTGGAATGGGACAAACCTTCAGGACTGCATAGCACATGACCTGATGGAAAACACTCTTCTTCAGAGACAGAGGCAGCACCATCCATTTGGCATTAGCTTCCAACAGTGTGTCCCTAGAGCATGGATGAAAGGAGTCCCCTAAAAAACAAGGAGGAAGAGAAGCAGAGAGGATCTAAACAAGCTCAGGCAGAGAGCCTGACACTGTGAAGGTTTTCAAGGCCGAAACACAAAGACCTTTCCAAGACAGTTTTTCACCTGGGAACTCTGCTTCTTTACCAGATGACAGGCAAATATAAATCCATAGGAAAAAAGTTACCTGCCCCATCTACAACATCGTTCTGATCTGTCTTGAAAGAAACTGTATCAATTTGGGTGTCTGCAGTGAGGCCATGGAAGTAGTACACTGTTGTCAGGGCTGGGGGCAAGAGAAAGATGTGTCTCTGTCACGAGTGCAAAATAGGGATTTCCATGTTGGAGGTGGAAGCAAAAACATTCCTGTGCTGTAGTGAGAGGATTAGCTTTTGGACTGATCTCTTCAATTATTTTCATGAATGGTCTTGGCACAATAATAGGAATGCACAGGAACACATTCATCAAACTTTTTGATGAGAATTTGGGATATTGCCAGTACAGCAAAGGATCAAACTGTCATACATTAGGAACTGAACTTTTAGAATAAAAGAAGTGTAGTAGGTCATGCACTTATGAACTAACGATAACAGTTTCTGGAAAAAGCTGGGCACTCTGCAGTTGGAAAAGTTCAGGAGGAAAAACAAAGCTCAGGGAAGCTTGAAAATGCTGGTCAGTACAGAAAGATTGGAGTCAGGGTGTGAGGCAGCCATAAAAAAGATTGGTGTAATCCCTTGATAACTATTTCCACTCAAAACAGGAAAGTGTTCATATCACCAGAGAGGGCAGGAACAACTTTTCCTGGAAAACTTTGAACTGTTCTATTCACCTGTGCCTAAAAACAGAGGAATTGAAAGTGGGACAAACACAGAGACTCTTCAGTGATGCATATTTCATGTCATGGTGAACTGAGTCCCATTTGGTCTCACACATTTCTTGTGTTCATGCAGCCATGTGGTGAACCACAAGAGAGGAAAAATCCTTTAAAGGCAGAGATTACCCTTGTAAGATTTGAGGATGTAGTTCTTTTAGAACAGGTGATACTTGAAAGTAATGTTATTTATTTCCTTTCTAAGACTTTAAATACAAACATGGATTTTTATGGATATTTCATTATTTTAGTATAAACTTCAGGAGTTCAAACTGACATTTTTCCAAACCTGCTCAGCAGTTAAAACCATGGGCTATCCAAGAGCTGAAACTCCATCAAGGAACTGAACCAGCTGGGTTTCCAGAGGTGCCCTATATCTCCCAGGTTTTGTCTTTAGATGGAGATGGAGGACTGGAAACCTCTGAAACTCTGGTCACCTCAGATAGCTGGGTTAAGAGTGCCTTTACGAAAATCCAACTTTTTGTTACTACTACAGCCTGAGTGAGAACTGTGGATACTGCTTTTTTATCAAAAAATTGTGCTTTCATGGATCATCTGGGTTAATAAAAGCATCAACAGTCCTCAGGCAAGGCTCATGTGATGTCTTGTCTTCAAATGACATGGTCTTAAAATGATGCTGAGTAACACGTGCACAGATCACAGGCACCAGGGAGGCTGAGCTCTACAGCAGAGAATAGGGCAGGGAGATCTTGTCCGCACAGAAGAAAGGCGAGGATTTTTGCCTGGGCATTTTTAGTTGTCTTCAGAAAAAGTGTAGAAAACTGATGCCCAGGTTCCTGTAAGGAATTATGTGTTTCAAGCCCTTTGGTTGGCTCAAGCACTCAAGTCAAGGCCTGTTCTGGCTGGATTCACACCCCAGATCTGCCTCCCCATGAAGACCTAAGCAGGAGTCATTGCTGTCTTTGAAAACACAGATCTGTTTGGGGGGAGTCCTTCCTTCATAAAACATGATGGTGCTTGAAGGGTTGAGCAAGAATTGGCAGGTCTGGGATAGGTGCCCCTTCAACCCACTGCCTTTGAGAAGGGTTGGGCACTGCCTCCCTCCATGCAAGAGCAAGGGGGCATGAAATGAAACAAAACAACGAAATGAAATGAAATGAAATGAAATGAAATGAAATGAAATGAAATGAAATGAAATGAAATGAAATGAAATGTTTGCAGCACAGAAAGAACACTTCAGGGGACACCCAGAGGGGGAGTCATTGCCGCAACTCACTCTTGGTGCCGAAATTTAGCACAGGTTCAAAAGGTGATTCGACAAAGGCATGGAAGAGGGCTCCAGGAAGAGCTTTGTTTCTAAATGCTTGTCCTTATTGGGAAATTCCCTGGGACATATTGCTGCAGGCTGGGAAAATGCTGTGGGGAATTTCACAGCCTGTTTGCCATGAACTGTCTCCTCCAGGCATCTGTTACTGGGGTCTGTCTGGGGACAGGTCACTGGCCTATTTAAACCTTTGATCTGACCTAGAACTACCCTTCCCATGTCCCTTCAGAGCATAATTAAACTAATTTATCACAAAGAAAACAGTAAACTCGCTTTCCCTTTCTTATCTTAAACTCATTTTCCTTCCCAGAAAAAAATCAGCCTGTATGAATGAATATGAACTTCAGGCAACCAATAACATCAACAAGTTGATAAGAAACTTATAATAACAATTCATATGAATAAATCAGTCACTTCTAATGATGTCCTAATTCTTCAAGGAGATCCACACCTGCAAAAATTTAGACTCATTTTCCCCCGTAAAAGTAGGTTCCTACAGGCAGTCTCCTAATTCCATATTTAAGCATATGCCTTTTATTCAGAAGTGGCAAGATCCAACTATTTCTACTTTTTCCTTTTCTTCTGTGCAGCAACTGGCCAGTTGCAATCTGTAGTAATAAAGTCTGGTCTGTACTAAAAGGTCTGGATGATTCTTGTTCCCTTAAGGATATCCTGTAGTTAAATAAATGGCTTATGTTCCTCAAAATAGGACAACATAGACATTTAAAAGTCTGGGCAATAATTTCTAACCTGGAGCAAGAAAAAATAAAGAAAGAATATTAGTTAGATTGCAGAAAAAACTTAGAAGTCTTTTTTGCCTCAAAGCTGTTGATGACTCAGCTGTTTTCCTCTCAAGTTATGAAATAAAGCTGTTGCTTTAACACTGATTAGTTGTGTACAACTGGATCTCTTTAGCCAAATTGCCTGTGTGAATGTATTCATGGAAAATAATTCCCTCCTACAGATGAAATATATGTTTATAGGCTTGATTTTATCTTCATGCTTCATAAATAGCCTACCATGTGGACAAGCACTGACAAGATAAAACAAGTGTCCATAAAAAGGTTTGGCCTGGGAAAAGCCTGCTTCTGAATTTCAAAGCTACCTCCAGTCAGAGCACTGGACACAGACCCAGCACCAGTGACAACTCCCAGACCACCACTAATCAACCATGAAAACTAAAATTTTAAGACAGTGCAACTCCAGTGCGAGCACTTGAGCAAACGCTCACTGCAAATGCTGACAGCAAGCTGGAGATGCCAGCTCTTGGGTAACTTCTGGAAGTCTGGCTGCAGCTCAAAGATAAGGAGAGTCCATATGAAAACGCAGTCCAATTTATGAGTTTCCAATGCTTGGAATGGTAGCTCTGTATATGAACATCAGCAGTGAGCAGCTGGAATGTCCTTCTCTTCAGAGACACTTCGGAGGGGCAGTGATGTAGAGAATAAGGAAAAACAGTCTGCCTTGCTTGTAGATGCTCTGTTGATTTTTTCCCCCTGCTTGTTTGTGTATTTCCTACTTTCAGACTGTAACTTGTAAACCCCAAACTGCTCTAAAATGTGGACTTTGAGCTGCAGTAGTTACCCTGCATTCGGTGCTCCATTCAATGGCTCTGCCATTTATTGAAGAACCCTATGGAGATTTCTGCACATCACCTGCAATCCAGGCTGGCAAAAGCCTCAGGTGCTGGACTATGTTGGGATAGTAGAGCCCAAGCATTTTCTCGTAGCACAGAGAACACTTTGAGCCCCTCTTGTGGTCACTGCTGCAGATATTCAGCATGTCAGGGTGAGCCCAGGCCTGCCTGAGACCAGCTAGAGCACTGCTGTCCAAACAATAGACACAGTAACGCTGGAGATCACCCGGTGCTGGGACAGCCCAGCCCCGCTCTGGACACGGACATGTTGCTGTAATCTGAGAAGAAACATCTGGCTCACAAGCCTTCCCTCACTCTTTTCTAAAGTGAAAGAAACCCCAAGCCACTGAACCCACACCCCTTCAACAGCCCACGAAGTGGCCGATAATTGTCTGCCTTTTCATAATTAGTAAAGTACCACTTGGTTGTGATTAAGCTAATTTCAAACCTGCTCCTCAGGAAATGCTATTACTAAATTCCAGGCAATTCTTCAGGTGAACTCAGCCCACAATAGTAGAGAAATACATTTGTTCAAGGTGCTTTCTTGGCAGAACCTGACATTTGTGTCTGTTTATTCTTCCCTCTATCTCCCAAACTCCCTGTGGATTTCTCTTTTCTGTAATTGTCCAGGTTGTCCTATCTCCTCCTCTTGTAAGAGATGGCTGGGGAGGGAAGGAACTTTAATGAAAGGAGCATGGATCAGAGCCACAAATTGAACCTAAATATGGCCCTTGTTGTCTTATTTTGCAGCTGACCCACATGCATTATAAAACATACTCCTCCATAACCCCATTAAAAATATTTTGAGTCTCAAATATTCCACCTGTTTTAAATGGAATTAATTCCTTTGTCTGCGTGCTTTGTTTATTAATTAACATTGTGCAGGGAACTGGATAAAGCAAAAAGAACAAGCTGATATGTTCTTATAAGTCTTGAAGTCTAAGCAGACAGGCAAAGAGCAGAAAAACTAAAATAAATTTAACTTAAATGCTGGAAATTATGGTCAGAGCTTTCAAAGTAATTTAGACACCTGTGTACCTGATTTTAAAAAGAGATCTGTATTGTGTTTGGTCATTTTCTGGGAGTGGGGATGGGATTTCTGGCAGGTGCTGAAAATTAGGTGCATATAGGAAGTCTTGAGCAGAACCACTAAAAACAAATGTGCCCAAAACACCTGCCTACTTTTAAAGCTTGATAGTGGAATTTTTAATTTCTTTCTACATAGCTTGAGCTTCATATACCAGTTTGATAGGTGTTCATTGTTTTTTTATTAGATGGGCTGGCATCTGTGGAGCTCTTAAGAGAAATAAGCATCATCCAGAAGCAGTCTTTATTAAACATTAGCTTCCTCTCAACCTAAAAGTGAATATAAAAAGGTTTACAGGCTGGGTTTTTTTCCACCTCTGAGTTGGAAAAGATCTTTGGCAGTGGCCAGACAGTCCAATAAAAAAGGACTTGCCACAGAACACAGAAGAAAATCAAGAGAGAAATCCAGAGAGGAGAATAATGTGGTTTTATCAATAATGAGATTAGGATTTTATATTTGGGATCTCTAAGACTGACGCACTGGGCTTGCCTCTTATCTGCTGTATATTTTATTCTACCTCTTACCGTATTTACCACTGAACTACTTCAGAGCAACCTCTCTTTCCAGGTTACAGTTGTATCAGATTAGGACATCTGCTTGATATTCATAGCAAGGTTTCATTAATAATGTGCTTTCCTGAGTTGAACTCAAGTCAACAAGGTAATTGTATCAAGAAAGAAAATACTGTGTTTCTTCCTTCTGTTATTCATTTAGTGAATTTGTACTGTGGACAGAACCTGATGTGTGAAAACCCCTTCCTCCAATAGTTTTGCATGACTGATGAAGGCAGAGCTTTGCTTTACAAAAGAAGCAATAATACAAATCCCTTTCCAGGCTTTCAACCCGCAGAGCACTGTAAAAGCACATCCCATCTATTCCTTTAAAAGGGAGATGTGACTCTCCTGTCCTGGAGAACCACTGGGCTTAAGCAGTGTTAGGGGCCATTTTAGAACACGGGCCCTTTCTAGACATTTTTTTCTTTGCTTATTTTAGAAATCTTGTAAAAACAAAACAAACAAACAAACCACAAAACCCCCCAGCCAAAACAAACCACAAACCCCACAACAAATTGATATTTCAAGAGAGATCAATTTAGAGGAGAAGTCTACCCTTCCTCTTAGCAGTTGAGGGGCTTCACAGTGCCAATCCTGCTCTTGCAGAGGCTGTGTGAGCAAGCACATGCTGAGCATGCTGGAAGATCCTGGCGTTTCTAATGTTGAAAACACAGGAAGAGATGATACCCCAAAGAAACTTAAAGGAAAAAAGTCTTCTTACAGATGCCTTTGAGACTCTCACTCTGTGAAATACAACATTTAAGGAAGCACACAACCACTGGAAAAAGAGTATTTTGCAGTTTAAGTAGAAACGGTTCAATGCTGTGAAAGAAGTCCTATGATCGTTGCAGTCAATAATGGTTTGCAGCTTCACTGAATAGTTGCCTCCTTAATCGTGTACTAGGAAGCTGCTTTTCAGGGCTAGAACCACACAGAAATGTACTCTGTGACTGACAATCTGTCTACAGGCAAGCCAGAGACTCTTCTTCAAAAGGCTGGATTCCTAAACTAAATAATCAGAACTGTCTGCCTCTAGAAATGGTTTGCTTTCCCAAAGGGCTGACCAGGTTCCTGCTGATGTTTTAAAAGCCCAGGCCTTCTTCCTTTAGCAACCTTGATGTAAAATTAGAAAGCTAACTTTAGACACGGAGCTTGGGAAGTGTTGGTGGCCTGTAAATGTGATTACAGGTCAGACAGTGCAATTAAAGTTCCCAGAAAGTAATTAGTATTTTATATCTCTCTCTCTCTTGCTCACTATACTCACACACCCATATATCCTTGACTTCCTCCCCAGCCCTGGGACCATGAAATCCATCTGTCTTCTCTTAATTCTGGCCCACTCTTTCTGAATGAAGTGACCTACCTAAGCACACTTCTGGCTGATGTACTTGCCTTGAAATTGGAAAATAAATGATAGTGATGCTATTTTCCCCATCCTTAGTTACCTCACCAAGAAGTTCCCCACCCATCTTGGCACTGTCTTTTTGAGACAGGATGCACAAAATTGTGACCACATAGGGTAAAGGTGGTGCCCCAACAAAGCCACAAGGACTCTAAGCCTGCCATAAAAGCTTTGAAAATGATGACACACAAAGAAGGAGAAACTATGGGGAATGAAACACCTTAATTTTGAAACACCACAATGATCCACCCAGCACTTTTAGAGCTTTTAGCTCTGAGGCATGAATTAACCACAGGCAGAGTTTTTAACCTACCAAACACAGGCACTCAATCTTTGCAACTTTGCAGCTGCTTAAAATGGGATGGATGTGTCGTACAGACTTAAAAAGACAACTCTCAACATGTCTAGGTTGGTTTAAAAAAAACCAACAACACATACTCACAGTCCAGTAGGCTGGGATTCCCAGAGATGAACTGGTGGCTCCTCATTTTGGAATGGAAAATTCAGGATACTGTACTTGTACCTGGCTTTAAAAGTCCAGAGCATCCTTGTTCTGCAAAAAAAGTGCTCTGCACTACTTCATTTTGAGCTTGGGTTACCCCCAAAAAGGCATCTGAAGTAAGCAGTGTGAAAATTTTTGTCTGGAATTTGTGATTTCAAAACTCTTGTGGGCTGGCCATGTTCCATCCACATAAAGGTGCTGACATTGTATTTAACCATGACCATAATTAAATCTATTTATTGCATCATTTGGTATTAATTTGTATTAATTAGTTAATTACTGCTATTAATTAGGTGCTTTTTGGGCTTCACTTTCATTTGAATAACACTCTTTAGTGGACATGGAACGGTGTGAGGTGTCTTCTCAAACAAGACACTATCCAGATCCAATGGTGAGTGGAAAACTGATCTGTGCATTAAGCTAAGCCCTTCCCTGAATCAGGGGAATACTGACTAGTGTTTGCCCTGGACGCATATTTTGGGGGAAACTGAGTGCTGGTGAATGTGGATATCAAATTAAATTGAAAACAAACCCCTGCCCTCTGGAACCTACTGCCCCTCAAAGCCCAATCACTGCTTGTCTTGGAGTGACACTGTGTTTTAAGTTTCGAGTTTGTTTTTTGGGTTTTCTCTGCACAGGCTCAAAAGACAGGGTGAAATTATAGGAATACAGTGATGGAGGAAATTTGAACAGAAATGAAACATGTGACAGGGCCAAGGCACAATTTCTAGCCTTCTGCAGGTTACTGCACTTGCTCTCACAGCCAGGATTTGCCAAGAACCCTAAGGTGTGTCCTTCCTGAAAAAATTTAGTAAGAGTCTACTGCCCAGAGCTGTAAGAGAGATTTAAAAACCAGAGGCTGCTCTGAAATTTCTTGTCAACATTAAATCTGTGTCCCTAGTAATTCTGAACTCCAAATTTGTGGTGATTCCGGTAGCATTGCCAGAAGACTGAGATCCAGCTTTTACTGAATCAGACACGGGAAGCTCCAGTCTGAAAGTTTCAAGGCGTTTTTTTCTGCATGCACTTGTATATATGCATGTGCAAGTGTTTTAGAGCAGATGATATCCAGAAACCACATTTACTAGGGGCACATGATGTTTCCCCATCAGTCACTCCGACAACAAATGCAGGACTTCCAATCCATTACAATCTCAAGACATCATCAATTCACTTAAACTACTTTAAAATGCACAGTAAAATAATGTTTTTGTAGAATTGAGAAGTTGGGGATCTCATGCAGCAGTGGAGAAGGTTGATGGAGTCTTGTGGTTGCAATTAGCCCACTACACTTATAGAATCTGTCAAACTGTAGAGGAGAAAGTGAGTCTGCCGGAGACAGAGAAACACTTCTGAAAAAACAGACAGGAGCATTCTCCTTACTGGGATCTCATTGCTTGAGATAGCAAAGATGATGGCTTATTTTGCTTCCTTTCAAATTTGGGACACTGTTGCTTCTCCAAGGAATGGTTCCCCAGGAGAGGCTGGTGACAGTGGGTGTCACAGAGGGGCAAAGCCATCATGCCTTCCATGGGAGTGCAGTTTGTCTCTGCCCACTGCTCTGCCTCAAGGGCTCCCTTCCCAGGAGGAGGAAAGAGGGAGCTACAGGAGGGCAGAATGCCTGGCCTTAAAAGGAGATTTCCAGGATGGAAATATTGTGCACAGCCTGACTTTTCTGGTTGCTAAATGAAGGGGAAAATATACAAACAGGCAAGGACACACACAGATGTTCTGCAGGGAATCTTTACACACCCCTCTTCTCTCCTCTAGAAATATATTACCACTCTTCCTCTTTCACTTACAGAAAACTCCTAAATTTTATGACTTCAATAAAGAATTATATTCTGAGACCAAACTGCTGAATGCTCTCTGGTAAGGGAGGAGCTAAATCTTCATCACACTGTGGATGGACTGTTTTTCCTCTGTGCACTTTCGAAATGTGGGGTGTACCATTAAGAGGCTTGTCTGCAGACAGAAGGGCAATAATCTGACTGGAGCCAGTCAGTCCATGACCTCAAGTGCACCATTTGAAAACTACACCTCAAGCCTTGCCCTCATCCTTACTCCACCCTCTGCAGAGCAAATCACACCACTCCAGTTTCATAACTCTGGGAGGCTACTCACCCACCCTGGTTATAATGCTGTCAGCAGCTTTTGGGAGAACCCAGTTAGATAGGGACAGCTTTAAGACAAAAATCTTTCTTTTGACTTTTCTTTCAGTAATACCTTGAGTGCTCCTTGTTCATGTTGCCCTTTCCTAGCTTGCCAACATGTCTGAATGAGTTTGCATGGTGTTTATAAAGAACAGCATTATGACTAACATACTTTCACAGGTCACAGAACAACTTATATCAATCCAGCTAATTAGCTCTTTTCTGTGGTGTTTTTTTTTGTACATGAAATATTTATTCAGTTTTCTTATCTACTGGAATTTGTGATGTGCAGACAAAGGCATACCACAAAGTGATTCGTTACGAAAACCGCAAGACACTGATCTTTACTTGTTCACGAAAACAGTCAAAATGAATTTATCCTAAGGGATAAAAGAGGCAGAGGGAGCAAACTGAAAGATGAAGATAAGGCAGTCTGAAAGAGACGGAGCAAAGCTTTGCCCAACATCTAGATCTGGCACCTCATCCTACAGACAGTCAGCTGAATTTTTCTACTTTCAGCCTTTTTTTTGTGTGTGTTGGGCTGACTCCTGTCCAGCTCCTACCAGCTCAGAGAAGCCAGAGCCTGCCTGGTGACACAGCTCCTCCTGTCAGGTACATCTCTGTGGGGCTGGAGGGGCTTTGCTATGTCATAGCCCCCCAAGATGTTGGCAGGGGGCCAGGAATTAGGGAATGTAACCGATGGCAGGACCATGGAGCTGGCAGGTCATCCAGCTCATCCTTTGCCCAAGGCAGGTCTCCTGCAGCCCTGTCCTTCCTGGTACATGCTTTCCAAGCCTATCCTTAAAGGTCTCTACAAGTCTCCAGGTAATCTAATCCAGGTCTTCATTTTTCTCTGCCTTTAGAAAGTGAAGAGTACTTTAACTGCGTATTTCTTGCTCCAGTTTATCTTATCTACCATGCAAATGGAGCATGGAGCATCCCTTCCCTCCTTTTAGCTGTCTTTATGTACTTGTGGGACCATGCTCCTCCTTCAGTCTTCCTTTTCCAGACTAAATTACCAGAGATGAATCACTTTTCTTTGTAGGCCATTTCTCTAAAACCTTTGATCATACCCTCTATTCTTCTCTTGCTTCCTCCAGTACCCCAAACTACTACACCAAAGACACCACCTGACCCCTTATCTAAAGGTTTGTGAATGCTTGTAGAAATAAAGAGGAAGATTTTACTAGTTCTAGACTTTCCTCAAAATATTTTTGTTTTACCTTTCCTTGCAGACAGGACTTCTACTGCTTTTGGAAAACATTTTGCCAGAAGGACTGATGCTGTATCCAGATTCTGCAAATATGACTTTATTATTCTGCTCCTGGTTTGCCATTTATCTCAGTGGAATTTCCACCTGCTTCCTCCAGGTGCTGCCAACACAGATTCATAGGAGTTCTATTAACTTCTAAAGTGCAAGTTAATGTCATTCGAAAAAGCCTCTTGTTTTCATCTTACTGCCATCAGCCCCCCAAAAAGCAGCAGTCCTCTTTTCAGCAGCTCATTAAATCTTATTAAAATACATGCCTGAAAAAATAGGTAAATTAACTCCACAAATCTGCTGTGACAGTGTCCAGCCTGCCAGTCATTCTTTTCTTTCCCTTCCTTCCTTCCTTCCTTCCTTCCTTCCTTCCTTCCTTCCTTCCTTTACCATAGCTTAATGAGGAAAATTAATGCTCCAGACTTATCTTGAGGCAAGGCTTTACTGCTAAACCCAGCCAATATATGCTAAGTGTTTGTAGGTAACCTTACTATCTTTCACTTTTCTCATGTATAGACAGGTATTGCCTGTGGGTCACTGAGCAGGACATTTACAAAAAAGCAGCTTGTATATCTCTAGTTTCCAAAGGACAAACAAGAACCACTGGTTCCCTAAGCAGCATTTCTGATAAGAGTAGCTGATTAAGTAAAATGCAGATGGAATAACAGACTGCCATCTGCCTTCCTGTTTTAATTTTTGTGGTAAATTCTGAGAGTCTGTATCTCCCATTTATGCATATACACACTCATGAATCTTAGCTGCAGGGCAAATAGGGAGTACATGAGCATTATTAATTTGATTAAAAAAACCAAAACAAAACATGAAAAAAAATTTCCTTGTGTTATTTTTGAAGGGACCTTTATCTTTTGTTTGAACTTCAAACAGAGCTAATGCCAAGTAACCCAACCTTAATTTACCATGAAAGGCACTAATATCCAGTCCTTCACAGAAATGATCCACAATCAGCATTCCCTGCAGGATCTTTGCCATAGTCAGTGTAGATTTTTTTGTTGCTGTTTCCTACTTCTGAAAGTGCTTTACAATCAATTATTCATCCTGTGTCCTCTACCTTCAGAGCCTTTCATCATTATCTCTGAGAACGGAATCAGGATGAAAACCATAATTGCTGCAATTTCATTAATTTATAACTGTCATTCCCTTCTGTGACTTGACCAAAAGAGCACCTCACTCATCGCTGGATTGCTCAGACCACTTGTAACTTCTAAAAAATTATTGCTACCTAACAGTTGCTCTATTAAGTTCAGGTTTATCAGGAAAGGGGAAAAAGAGCCCAGGGGAGGCCCCTGGGTTTAGTTCCAGCACTGGTACAAAAGCTGCCAGGTGGTGACTCTTGGTCATGCTGTTGTCCAGCTTCCCACCTGTACTGGCACTGAATTTAGCTCCTTCATCAGCTCTGGTCTGGACTAGGAACCTTTCTCTGGGAATAGCTGGGATCTGGGGAGCAGGGAATCAGCCCTCCCCAACTGAATCATGACAGATCTGGTTGGTCTCCCTTTAGTTGTAAACAAGAGGAAGCCTTCTTGTGGAAAGAAATATTATGAAGAATATTCCATCTTATATTTCAAAATGTTTCAATCTTAACATTTCAAAATAATGGAGACCAATTTTTTTTTTAAATGCCTGAACTTTAGTGTACTGAGATCTTTAGGCCAGAAGGTAACAAATGTTATTAAAAAACAGAAAGAAAAATGTGTTTATTGCTGTAATTTTAAAGCTAAGAAGTGATTTGACACAGCAATGGGGAATCTTTGACAGTTACACCAATTTCCCCATTAAAAGGAAAAAAAGACCACAACAGAGAGCCACTCTTTGCAAGCTCCTTGTGCAATGGCACCCAGCAAAGTGCCAGCTGAGAATGAGTAAGAAATCTGGAGCTGGATGGAAAGCCAAGTACAAGCTCAGCTGAGTAGAAAGAACATCTCTCCTTCTGCAGAAGAGCAAAAGCCCACTAGGGCTTTTTATCTTCAACTCCCCAGTGTACCCTCAACTACAGACCAAACTGCACAATTTTTGATTGGATGGCAAATTCAGCAGTTCCTCTCTCAGGCTGTTCCCTTTGCTGCGTCCAGTGCACAAAGGTCTGCCCTGGCCACTGCTGTGGGTGGGTGTAAGCCCGTGACAAGATGAAGGAAGGAGTTTGGCTTGCAGTGCTGTTTAAACTCCAGTTTTAACTGTATCTGGCTGCTGAGATGCACATTGCTCTTAAAAACTGGAAAGAGAGACTGGCTGCTCAAACAGGAGCTGCAGAAGCCTGCTGACAATTTCATCTGGTGACAGCAGCTTGCTTGTTTCAAAGCAGATTAGTCACTGCTATTGAGAATATTAATTAAGGACTCGATCTTTCTGCCTGCAGATCACAAAGGTTTATTGGTGGTCCCACCTAAACAAACCAGGCTGGTTTAACCATCCAGTTCCAGCAGTTTCCCAATGTCCTCTGGACCCGATTTACCACCAGCTTCTTTTCTGCAGCAAGTTGCAGAAAGGAATACAACTCTTAAGGCTGGATTTTGCCAAGAAAACTACGCTAAGGAAGAGCTACATCATACTTTAACTGGGATTTCCATCCAGTTCTAATTAGGCTGCATAAAAATGTCTCCAAACATATTTAACTTGTATGCAGTGGCATAACATTCAAGGCTTAAAATTTTAATTTATGGGTTTGGGTGGGTGCCTGATACTTCTAATGTTTAATGAATCTGTCCTCACTTGGCAATTTGCCATTGGTGATCACAGGGTTTGTGTATGCCCCTAGGTATTTATATCTGCAAAATTGATAGTGTGTGAAATGTCTTATATTTGACAAAACATGGCTGTTTTATTTTCTTCTGAAATGACATAATTACTCCTGCAGGATATGTGGTCAGTTGAAGATTTGCAATTTTTCATATTAAAGAGTTCTATATATCATTTCTGAAAGGCAATGTTTTATTTTTGTGAAGGATTCAGAGTCTGTTTAGTTAGAAGCTGCATTTTGTTTAAGTCTCACCCTGGAAGCTCTCTGGGACAGGGGCTATCTTTGTGTTGTAACACAATTGAAACAATAACTTTAAAAACCTCTGTAAAATGGGATTTTCCATTAATTGTGCAGATGGTGGTTTGCTAGAAATACACAGAGAAATTAGAGTGGCACAAAAGCTAGTAAGAGTAAGCACAAAAAAAAAAAAAATCTCTTAGTCTAAGTCCAGAAAGAAAGGAACAAGAGACAACAAAAAGCTCATGGATGTTAACTAAAAAAAAAAAAGGAAAATCCTTTGTTATTCAAGCAGGACTTTTAAAATATCTTTATTTTTTCCTTTCAAATACCACCAATGACATATTTAAGTAAAATTTCCACTCCCTTGCCAATAACGACTGCAAAACTGCAGTGCTAAAAAAAGACAGGAAAACAAAATCAGGAGGGCAATCCTATATGAAAACAAAACCAACCTAAAGCCCACTGGATACAGTCTGAGGGTTCAGCGCTGGTACAACAATAAGTCTTTTGAAGGTCTCTCAACTCAGCTACAGTTAAGAAAAATGATGGTGTTGTCACCCCCTCTGAACTGCTCTGGCTTTTGTAGATGTGCCACCATAAAAATTCAAAGCACCTCCACTTGGAGTGTCTGCCCAGGTCCATCCAGCTCTACAGTAAACTTGCTGTGTCCCTTCTAACACAGCGGCACTGACAAATCCAGCAAATCTGAGTTATTCCTCTGTCACTTAAAGTCTCCCTGATCTCCCCTAAGAAAGGAAACAGTAATTTAAAGGAGACCCCTTTTAGAAATGGCATCTACCAAGGCTATTTTTTCATGGTAGTTTCTAACCCTGCCCCAGGACTAGTGTGGGAAGAATCAGCAGGTAAAAGGGCTGGTGTGTTTTGATGCCAATGTGGAGCAAGTGGCCAAATACCTCTTCTGAGTGCCCACACGCCTCTTGTACTTGTACTATGCTGAAAAATGTATGTAGTGTCCCTCACCTGTCTTCTTCAGAGTGTCAGGAAAGGTTTTATGAATACTGCATTCAGAGCTCCTTTTTCTAACAGCTCTGTTTGCCTTCCTCTCTGATGCGCCACTTTCTGAGCGTGATACAGCCCTGGATATTTTTAACAGCTTCTTTCTCCTACATCTTCCTTCTCCTCCATAGCTCCTGTTCTCCAGGGATCCCTTCTCTGGCTGAAGGATGGTCAGATTTGCTCAGAGCCCAGGAGTCCTTCTGCAAGGTCACTTTGGGGGAGCACTGGTGCCTGATGTGAAACTCCAGCGAGGAAACAACTCCCTGGGCTCACACCTTGGCATGAGAGTTTCTCCACAGAAACCAGGCAACATCTGTAAGTTCAGATCAGGAGTGATAAGATGTTTTCCTGTAGAGTAGGGCTTTTATGGAGGATGTTTGGTTTGTTAAGATCGAGAGAGAAACTTTTAAAACCCAGGCAAGCTTTTGGGCCAGCTTGTTTTCC
This sequence comes from Lanius collurio, assembly GCA_020086605.1. Lineage (NCBI taxonomy): Eukaryota > Metazoa > Chordata > Aves > Passeriformes > Laniidae > Lanius > Lanius collurio. The sequence continues at coordinate 32,218,067 of JACBWW010000009.1, read as the reverse complement.
TGTTTGTTTGCTGCTCATTGCTGATGCTCTCCTCCTGGCCTAACCTGCTGCATCGTTTGCTATCTCTGTTCTTGGAGGTTGTTCTTAAATTTCTGTTTAGAAGTTTTCACTTTTTGCTATGACTTGCAGCAATTTTATCTCCCAAAAAGTGGTTTCTTTCCACGATGCTCCTCTCTACCTTTGGCCTCCTTTGAAAATTTCTTTGTGTCAACCTTAAATGTATTTGTGGCCCCAGATCACAGTTTATCCTTGGAACTCTCCAGCTCAGAATAACTGAAATTAAGATTGTGACATTAACTCACAATAACTGTCCATTGAAGTCAATATTCTGAATTAATTTGGCCTCTTTACCCAAGAAATCTCCCTTCTTACAAGGGATCAAGTATCTGAGTTAATCATCACAGAGGTGATGGAGATTTTGTCTGACAGCTGTACCTTATTTCTTTGGCCCACTGGGCCAGTTTAGTTATCTTGGCTAAGAGCGACCCATTTTGGCCATGCAGATGGGCTGCAGAAATTGTATACCATTTTCAGCCTCTGAGAGAGTTTGACATCTTGAGTAGAGCTCAGAGGTACCAACAACACACACTGCTGGTGTTTCTGTCTGTTTCTGTTCACTTAATAAATGATTTAAAATGTCAAGGCTTTTTTGTCAGATCAAAATTTCGCCTAAATAATTATGTGCAAGAGGAACATGAGAGAAAGAAATTATATAAACAGACATGCCTGGCATTAGAGCTTGAAAGAATCCCTCAGTATGTTCCCACAATCACAAGCAGACAGAAAAACTCACACACACGCATGTATGGACACACACAGACTTCTTCAGGCCCCAACTCTCACACGCATTTGTTTGGGGGTTTAGGGGTCTCAGAAAATGCTACAAAACCAAATGAGATTACAGCAAAGAGATTCACATTTCTAAGCTACTGTTTTCCTAGAGTGGTATATTTACTTTCTGAATGAAGATGCTTTCCATCCCCAGGGTCTGGTGGGTGGGTGGGTGGAGGGGGAAGGAAGGGGAAGGCAAAAAAGAGTAAAGGCAGTGAAGACTGCAGTAGTACTCATTTAGTTTGATTAACTGAGTGATACTTAAATTATGATGTACAGCGATACATATTTCTCTGCAAGTTAGACCCAAGAAAGGACACTGGAATAAGGATTATTTATTAAATTCTACTGCATGTTTGTATGTCTCATTAACTCCTTTGACATAAAGTAACTGCTGTTCCTGGAATATTTCAGTTTAGTAAAGAGATTTCACTGCTGAGCACAGCTTTTTTTTCCTCCCCTTTTTTCTCTTCCCTCCCCTCTCTTTCTCTTTGAGTCTGAGGCTAGGATAAAACCTCAGTGATTAGCTTCGTTGCCGGCAACAAGCCTGATTCTTTAATGTAGCTGCTCTGCTCCTTAGCTTTGTTTTCATTATTATTTGCATTGTGCAGCAGATGACTAAGAGATAGTCAAAAGATCAAAGGTTTTCTTTGATGGTTTCTATCACGGATCCCTGCTGTATTAAAAAGGATCTCAGGTCAGGACATTCTTGTTCACACGCAGATCTGAACAAGGGGCTGCACGGGGTGATCAAACTGGATGAAGGCTGAACACATCCATCAAAGGGCTGCCCACATTGGCCCAAACAGAAGAGGAGGTTCTACCTCCACAGCCATGACATTAACTAGCGACAGATGTCTCCCCATGGCTGCTGCTTTGATGTGTCAGGACTAAGGAGAAGCAGAGAACACGGAGGGATTGTGCTTTCCACATTACTCTAGAACCATTTTACAGAATACAATACAATAAAATAAAGAAAATAAAATAGTAATTCATAATGAGTGATTTCTAATAGCAAAGGGTTTTTGCTATTCACAGAAGAACAGAGACAACCCAGCTTGCAGACCCAAACCATGCCTTCTCACACATTGCATTTCATCTTGCAAACATTTAGTAAACAACAACAACTGAGTCACTGCAGCCCCTCTGTGAAGGGAAGCACCCTCATGCACAGAAGGAAGGAGACACTGAGACAAAAACCAAGACCCAGTCTCTGTAAAGCAGGCTGTTACAGCTTGGCCACCTCCGTGTTTCAAACTCCTGGCTGCAGGCTATAATGATTTTGGTGTTTCTTTGTGTCTGTGAGAGAGGGTGGTGACATTTTTATGCCATCTAGTATGTATCAGGTGAAGAGTGCTTTTGCAATTTCGTCTAAAGCCCTGCTCTAGGCTTGCTCCTGGGTTTCCCACCATGCCTCAGTGGCACACAGACAGTGCCATTCTCCTGCACTGAAGAGACATTTACTTGGAAGGAGTGTCCAAACAACCTGCATCCATTTCCTGAGTAAAACAAACAAAAAAAAAGCAACGACAACCCCCCACTTTTTATGCCAAGCAAATTTTGTTTACATTAGGACTCTTGCCAGGGTAAGTGCTATTATGTCTCTAAAGAATATTAATCTACCATTAAAAGATTTCAGTGTGGACTTGCCCTAAATTTCACAGACATCTCCAGCTGTCACTCACTGCAACAACAGCTCAGTTGCACCTCAGGGGGAAGGATTCAGCTCTGAAAACGCCATGTGAAGAGAGGTTTCTAACCTGAAGTATTGAAGCCATCTGCCTCATATCATCAGTGAGCTCAGGGCACTTCCATGGCTCCCACAGAATTCCCACAGAGCAGTTCATTCTGTCTAGCCCCCCATCTGTGTTATAAATGCTGCAGAGAGAATTCTCCTGCATGATTAGACATCAAAACTTAAGCAAAATGAATCCCACCATAAAACACAATGGCTTTCTATTGGGCAGCTGATGCCAGAGTTGGGATTTTAGAAGGAATCTTGCAAGGCTTGTGGCTTTTTATTCCTTCAGCAGCTCTCACTCAATTTAGATCATCCTAAATTGGTCTCTTTATTAGAAATCTACTGGGCTGATTTCATGTTTCAAGCAGCAACCATCTTTGAGATAGCTAGTTTAGTTGGGTTACATTCTGTGCCTTTAAAAAAACAACCCCCAAACCAACCCTTCCCTGATGCCCTCCTTGAGGTAGTCAAAAGATGCAAAACTAGAAGAACATGAAAACTGAAGTGGAACTTTAAATACAAAGCCCAATGCTGAGCAGCTTTGTAGTAGTGTGCGTAAGATGGTGACTGTCCCTAAAAAAGTGAAAAACGAACCTTCTCCCTTTGTCATCAGAGCAGTTTCTCCTGCTGAACAAGGAGGGATGAAAACTGGCAGGAACCTCATGATCTGAGTGTGCTTATGAAGCAATGGGAAAATTCCATTCTTGGTCTACAGTTTAAGGGAGCCTTTTTGCTAATAACCATATTACCTGTAACAGCCCCAGAGCTACTTGATTTAAGTTCCAGAAACCTGACAGACTTACAGCCCAGATTTTAGCTGTCCTCCTCTCTGCTGAGAAATTACCTGACATCATAACACGGTTTTCTCTCTTCTCAGAACATCAACTATCCAGTTCCAGTAACAGAGGGTTATTTCTCTGACAGTTTAGTCTTTAGCTGGTGGAAAAATAGAGGGGGTTCTGCCTTGTTACTAGTGCACTTTTGATACACTGCCTTGTCTCCCAAAACCATCACTTTATTTCATGTTAGTTATGAACCATGTCTTGAAACACATCTCCACAGTGGTGAATGTTTATGCTGTAGTTTTAGTGGTGGTAATGTGAATACATGTAAAGTGGAAAACCACCCCAAATTTGGTCTTAAGGACACATTGTGCTATTCATTTTCTTGTCTAAAATGGGACCCTACGATGACTAAATCTACTGGAAATTTTCAGATCAATATTCCCTATTTGCTGATGATTAGGGAGAGCAGGAAGGCCTGTGTGCAGCGTTCTCATGAGCTGCTCTTTTTTGTTGTTGAATGTAGGTGCCAGAGTTACACTGCTGCTCGCAGAGAGAATGCCTGGCAAAAATGTGAGGGCAGAAGCACATTTGTGTATGCACAGGCCATATCCCAGCCTGTCAACGACTTGAAATAACATGTAAATAGGTGCCAGTACATCTATCATTCTGTTTATTGTCTTTACTCACTTTCAGTTTGACTTCTCATACAATTCTGGTTCTAAGCAGTTGATAAACACCATTGGACTACTGGATTTTGTTTCCTACCAACAGCACATCTTTATCTTTTGGAAAGGTTGATGAAATACAAACAGTATAAGAAAAACTTTACTGGCAGGAGCCTCTGTGTCCTGCTCCACCACAGCAATGTACTGTGGGTGCTTTGTATCTGTTACATAGTTTGTTTGAGTGACACTCTGACAAATGGTCTTTTTAGCACTGAAACTTAAACAAGGAGTGGATTGAATAAAATCACAACCTGGACTGACTCAAAATGACATATCAGGAACATTTTTCAGTGGTCAGTTTCCTGATGGTTGAATTAACTGCATTTTTATCTTGCTCTGTATTGGCTGCTTTACCTCACTTTCACCAGATTGCTTTCTTATCGTCATAAACACCACTGAATTACTGTAAACTTCCAAAGTGGCAGAGCCTTGCTCTCCAGCCCATGGGTGCAATCACTGGGTTTCCCTCTCTCAGTTGTCCATTGTACTTGAAATCATCTCAAGAGAACCAAGCCAACAGAACAATATTGCCCAAACTGTCACACACAGTTAACAATTGTCATACATCTGGACAGGAATTTCATGGGCAAACACGTGCCAGACAGATACATGGCAGAGAAACAGCTTTGCTCAAGCTTCTATCAGGTGTGGCTGGGTTATAGAAACAACAACTTTTCTGTGCATTTCCTTTCATTTTGTAGTTGCCAAGATGACATCCAAAGGAGGCTGAAGGAAAGGCACTGAGACTGGCATGGATGGGTCACAAGTCCCTCTTCTGAGGGTGAGAAGTCTCACTGAGGAGAGGTGTGAGAGGCCAGGATATAATACCCTGCAAGTTAGGGATGAACTGTACACATTAATCATTTTTTATTTCAAAGGAAGTACAAGGAACCTGGCCAGGGTTCACTGAAAGATTTCGCTGATCAGCAATGTTAGGGGAAAAAAACCCTAAAGATCAGAATGAGGAGCCCAAAGTCAGCCCTGCAGCTTCTAAAAAATGTAAGGAAAAGTCTGATTTTTTAAAGTCTGAAGCTGTTAACCTTTCCTCCTTAACTTCTTTCTGTGAGGAAGCAGGCTTCTTCTGCTCAGGAGAAAGAAAAACAGTGTCTAAAATTTATCTTGTGTTTTCAGTAGCTAAGAGTCACTATTACACTCACTTGGTGATCAGCACATGTCACTGGGTCACAAGAACTAAACCCAATTACAGCTGCTGGAACACAGTGAAAGACAGAGGTGAGTCAAGACAGACCAGAAAGTGATCTGGGATCTGATCCCATCTCATGCTTCTGAGCCCATCAAAATCTTTCTTTGAAAATTCTAGGTTTTCCCAAATTGTCCCTTTCAAAGACAAATCAAGAGCCACAAAGAGTAACTAGAAGACAAAATTTTTGTGTTGATTGGAAGCTTCCAGATTTTAGGAAATCACAGTTTGTGTACCCAGCTTCAATTAATTAATTCAATTCAATTGGCTTTAGCTGAAACACCATTTCTGCCCCTTTCTCTTGTTGCAGAGGATCAGGAAAACGTGTCAAGAGGAAAAGATCCATTTTGCTTCTGTCAATAATACATTGCGAGCTGTTAGGAATGTGTGAGCAGGTGTGTGTAGATATGATTGGTAAGCAGCTTATAAGCAGCTATCATTAAATGTGTAATAATAGCACAGAGCCAGCAGAATGAGACAAGCAGAGCAGTCAGGGATACAGGATTTATAGACTACTGCTCTATGCACCATCCTTAACTCTGCTTTCTAGGCTGGCTCTCCAACAATCTCATGTTCGTACTGCCTGCTCTGTCATATGGCATCCACATTTTCCTGGGATCTGAAAATACAAAGTCATCTTTGTATAAGGACACAATTTACCTGCTCTGGTTCAAGGATGTTTAATAGCATTTTTGAAGACTGTTTTCTTTATGAGGCTTTCTGAGCTGCCCCTTATCATTCTTTGATATAGAGAGAAAAGAGTTGGTATCTCCTTATTACATGATTTTAGGATTCAGGCATTTTGTTGAGCTTCCTCCCTTTCAAGAGAGGACAAGCAACAAGCTAAGAAAGTCATCATAGTTTTATATCTATTTATATCTATTTCCTTTCATGGAAGTGTCATCTTTGCTGGAGGAGCCTGTGCACCTCTCTAGTGAGGTCTGCACAGAGTAATCAGTGACAGTGACCATAATATTGTTTTCAAAGGCGACTTAAATGCAAAATAATGTTCATGCTGTGAGAGTTAAAAAAGAACAAGTGGAAAAAAAAGGAAAAAGGGATGATCCAGCTACCCCAGTGGCAGCACGCTGCGGACAGCATCTTCAGAAAACTTCTCAGATATATTCATTGGGGGTCAAACCACCATAGCCACCTGAATTTGTCCTCTTATTTAACACAACAGAAACTGGACTGGATGCAGAACAAAGAAAAGTGCCTTACTGTTGGTCATTCCTGAAATTACCATGGGTCATACACCTTGCAAGATAAAAAGTGACTGCTGATAATCAGAAAGGCTAGAAATAGTGGTACTGTACAATTTTTAGGCTCCAGTAATGAGAAAGGGAATTTTTAATTCTTCTCTTTTTCCCTTCCCCTTCTGTAAAGCTGTGTGCCTGGATGGTGTAGATGGGGTGGAAGATTAAAAACAATGAGCAATCTATAGCAGTTAATCTGCCTGACTGGGAGGGCCTGAGGCTGTGCTGGACAGTTGGGATTCATGTCAGCTGTCTGGTTTAGGGTTGCAGCAGGCCTGGTTGGAAGCGTGAGGACTGAAGGCTCACCACAGCAACGCATATGGGGCTGCAGGGCTGTAGAGAGGGGTTCCAGGCAGATCCAGAAGAGACACAGCACATGAAAAACCATGGGGATTATTGCAGAAAGTAACACAGCTCAAGGGATCCCAAGTGCTGAAATGATTTCTGGATTATTGCAATGGCTGAAAGAGCATTTTGTAATTTGAAACATCCAGTGCTGTGATGCTCATCTCGGGTTTTGGGTAAAATTCTCCCCAAAATAAAAGGACCATGCTAATCCACATCACTTGGACCTGCCCATCTGCCTCTGACAGCCAGATTCTCTAGAGCTTCTTTGGACAAACCCAGGGTTATCAGGTTAAGCTCCTTAAAAACAGCTTTTGTTAAAGGAAAAGGAGAAGATCCGGCAGGTCCTTAGAGGATAGTTGTATTTTGGGCAGAAGTTCCGAGCATCAGAAGAGTTTATTTTCTCAATTCTGCCTGTGTGGCAGCCTCCAGTTTAACCACATTTCTGGCAGCCCTAGATAACTTATGAGATCATGCCCATCCCTTGGATAGCACAGCTGGGCTCTCTGGACAGGAATACAGTGATAATTCATATCTTTGACACCAAAAAATGCCTATGTGCATTATTAGCTGAATTAGTGTCCCACGGAACTCTTTCTTCATGGCATTTCTTTGGCCTATGTTTATTATATCAGTGCACATGTAAATTCCCAGATTTTCGTGGGTTGAGAGCATTTTTTTTTTCAAGATGGCTCTTAAAATTGTCTTCAGAACGATAGCTAATTATTTCCCTCATCTCGGAAATAAAATAGCCCGTGATTTATCTACATTTTCAGAATGAGCCAGGGAAAAAGTTTTGCTGGAATAAATTAAAAAAGGGTACAGTGAGATTATTACTTCCGTTCATCCATCCAGAACATCCTGAGAGGATGACTAAAGGTCTTGGTAGCCCATTAATTTAAAGCACTGCCAACTTTCTCAGTGCAAACATATATATGAATACAGAGGGGAAAAAAAAAAAAAAGAAGACAGAAAGATGAGTGAATCACTTCTCGCATATTCCTTAAGGTAAGGGTGGGATTTTGTGCTGGGACAGTATTTCATCTGCTTATGAGGATCCCATGAGAAACAAAAAAATGTACCTGAAGGGTGAACTCAGACACAGCTGCACAACTTGTTGGATTTTCAGCATATATGGTTCAGAAATCAAAAAAGGAAAAACTCTGTGACTCCCTAGCCTTACTGAAGACCACAAACCAAAGCAAAATTAACTTAAAGGACTCAAAAGGTTCTACCCAGGGTTTTTAAAACATTGGGAATATTTTCATGTTTGTAGAGGTTGTGGGCACCTACCTGGTGACTTTCTGGTTAAAATCAATTATTCCATATAAATAGCCCAGTTTAAAACTTAAAATGCCAGCCAAATGCAATGTGATCAACCTAATTTTAAAGTCCATTTGTAATAATCTGCAATTAATCAACTAGTTTTTTAATTAAGAAATGAACTTAAAAGTGATTACTGATTTATAAGCACTCTTATTCATAGCCAACACATTTTCATTTTGTTTGCCTGGATTTACACTAGAGGTCAATTAATCCTGATGAGATTAAAGTCTTGGTAATTTTGAGAAACACCATCTGTATGAAATCATGCAGTTTAGCTTTAATGCATCTTAATCCACTCTCATACTTGTAGTTAATTTGCATTAATTTTCCTCAGGGTCCGTGTAAGTAAACACCAAACACAATTTTAGAAGTATTTATGCAGGATCCCTGCTTATCCCAGATTTCCTGGCAGGAGTGTGTGGGGGTGACACAGGATCAGAGCCCTCACTCTGCAGTCAGGAGAAAGGCAGAGGAGGGAGATCCCTGTGTCTGGTTTTGGCAGAGGAGAGGAGCTGTGTTTTCACTGTCCTGCCTTTTATTTGCAACTACCATTTTTTTCTCCTTGCAGCTGAAGCCCCTAACAAAAGGCAAAGAATAAAATGAGACAAAAAAGCATCTGCTCTAAATGGAATTGGGCCAGTCCAGTCAAGTTTAAAGACTGAATCATTTGAGGAGTATGAGACTGGCAATTTACTAATGACTACAACTTATTAAAAAGGCATGAAAAGCTCCCTAATTACATATTTGGATGCTAAGTAGCCATTCTCAGCTTCACAGACAGCATGACTTTCCCTTCCAGTCTTGTCCCAGACCACACATTAAAAAGAAAACAGGCATCATAAAGGCTCAGGCATTTTAGATGCTAGAAACTAAAATATTGTAAAAGACTTAACCAGACTTTTACTTGAAGCTTTAGGCTACTTTCTGGTTTAACTCTTATTGGAGGCTGAAAAATTTTGGTCATCTTATAATATATGCATTTATAAATAAATTACCATATATCCCAAATCATTCAAAAACAACACAGCACATTAATCCCAACCACCTTTTTTTTTCTACTCTACCAGGCTAATTTCACTGGATCATTTGTTTTAAACATCTATTACACTGTAAACAAATCCTGAAAAGCTTACAGACACAAAGTCGAACATTCAAAAGATTGGAAGTGCCAGATTTAGTGCAAAAGTTCTGTGGGGCTCAGCTCAGGGAAATCTATTTACAATTCCTATTATACAAATTGCTCAGTGCATTTATTTGCTGCATAGCATCCAAAGCCAGCATTACATATAAAATTGTTCATTTCCTGATGAGTGTTTTGTTTTAATAATGTATTGACCTAGAGTCGGAATGCTCTACAAACATTCTTGACTTTATCTGCAGAAGACACCCTCTAAACATGCTATGAGTGTTGTTTTCCAGGATTCACCCTCTTCCCTCTGGGTCCATGAGGCAAAGCCACTTTTCTGGACATGATGGGTTCAGGGTGTGTGTGCTGCAGGAGGCTGTACATCTCACAAAGTGCAGCCCGTGCGGGCTTTGCAGCGTGTGACAAACCCTCTTCTCAGCAGAGGTGCAACCCTGCGCTTTTTGGACATTCCCACCCCAGGCAGAAGCACAGGGACCCTCCATGGAGAATGCTCATTTTCCCTGTTTTACAGGAAAGGAAGGGAGTACAGAGAGTAGCACTATTGTCATACAAGGAGAATTGATTCAGTTCCTCGCTGCTGCAAAATTTGAAATCCAAAAGCTCCCCACCAAGCAAGCACGCAGTGAAAATCAATAGCTGTCTCTGCAACAAGCATTTAAGTACAATGTATGTGTAAAGCCCAGCAAAACAAAACTGATCCTGTATTTTTGTATCAACAGCTCTACAGCTGTGTGAGTACTTAACATACACCTATTTCTTCTGCAAAACAACAGTCAGATAACTGTAAATTCTTCTGAAAGCTACTAATCCCCTATATAAAGTTCATGTAAGTCTTGTTCTGCTCTTTGGATGGACTTATGCAGACAGGTGGTACATTTTCAAGGAAGAGAGACAAAATTTCTGTGTCTAATTGCTCCTACGACTAGCACCCAAATCACAACCAGTATTTCCCCACAAAACACTGTGCATGAGACATGTCTCCTGCAGGAGCTGAAAAGTGCTGGCTTTTTTAAAGCTACGGAGTGGTGCCTAAATTACTCATAGGCCATAAGAACCCAGCTCTGCTGCCAGTGCAATTCCATTCCTAAATAGGGTGACACCAACAAGGCTCTTTGCTGCAGCATCACTCACCTTTCAAGCCTCACAACAAATGCAGAACCAGGCACACTTAAACCCTGAGGTGAGGCAGCAAGTGCAAATTGAACCATGGTGGCTGCACTTTATGTCATTTACAGGAAAAAAGGACTGGCAAGGACTTCCTGAGGAAGTGAGTTTTTCCTTGCAACAGCGGTGGCCACATTACATTTAAAAAACTAAAAAAATAGAAAAAGGTAATACAATATTGATACAGGGTTACTCTACACAGAAATAAAATCCCTTGCAGCTTTTCCCACAGAAACAACTACAGAGCTGGAAAAGGAAGGGTATGTGGGTAAGTGGCAGGTGGTCTGCCTAACTTTGTCACAACAGTAGTCACTGAAGTCGAGGCATTTCACACAGCCCCAGAAAATCCAGATCTTGTCAGTCATGGAATTCACGTGACACAGAGGTGGAGCTATGAAATGGGGCTGAGTTCCAGCTTCGTGCCTCTGAGTAGAGAGGGGAGAAATAAAAAAGCCAGCCATTCACATATGGCCAGGCACAATCTGAAGACCACACTCATTTTCTGGAGTATTCTTCAATAAACTTGGACAAAAGCCATGTACTATTAAACCAACAGAGGCATAAACGCCAGGCTCTCTGTCAGCTGATCGAAGGACAATGGAGAAATAATAGTACAACTCTCAAGTGTTGGAGGGAAAAAGGATAAAGATTATAAAGGTATTTTTATTCTTGGCTGACACTTCTATCAACCCAAGCCAAAAATCACAAGAAAAAGAATAGCTGCTTTCCTTTATCCACATAAAAGGATTCTGTGCTGAGCAGCACTTAAGAAAAATGATCAGATTGTGATTATATAACCCTAGCATGAACTTGGTGACCAGTATAGTCATGTCAAATTAGGATGCATTATTCAAGCAGCAGGGAAGGATGAAAGTGTTTACCATCAGATATAACCCCCCTGCATTTCCCTTTCTTCAAACCTGTTCTCTTCTTTTTCCTTTGCTGGCTATGTTGGTGGGCTGGCTCACTCACTATACCAGCTCTTCTTCAAAAACACAGAAATTATCAGTAACAGATGCTGATGGTGACTGAAAAGAAAAAGAAAGACATCCACTCATTATTTCTCCCCTCTGCCTTTACCAGAAGCTTCCTTCTTCTCCCCCTGGTTTATTTCTTGCTCCTCTTGTCTCCGGACCTTTGCCCATTCTTTCTTCCTTTCTGTCAGACCAGGGTCCCTATTCTGATTTTTTTTTTGCTGGGGCCCCTTCCCCTGACCCCATTCTCACTTTCTTTGTCATCTTGTCTTTAACTTCCTTACATAAAAAGGTGTAGGATTCTGTCCATCAATGTTTAGACCACAACTTGTCACTTTTCTTTTTTTTTTTTTTAACCAGATTTTAGAAAATGAAAAGGCAAAAAAAATGAAAGAAATAAATGCTGCATGAGTAAAACATAAGATGAGGCTGAAGCAGCCATAAGCAATGTAAGTTTTTAGATGCAGTTTAACTATATCTAATTAGTATAAGGCAAAATTAAGTTATATTATTCAGATATATTTTGTGCTCAATCATTCTTAGTCTCTGAAAATTCCCAACCATATCATGACCATAGCAAGTTTAATTTTTTTGACCCCTTTACAGCTTTGAAAGCCATCAGAAGCCAAATTTAACTGTCCAAGTCTCACAAAACCAGAGTGCCAAATCCACGGTTGGTATTACTAAACTGACGATCACAGAACTTATTTACATCCCAGATTAATTTAGTTTATGCAGTTTCTACTCTCCATCTGGAAATCACAACAAATGATTTGGAAAAATCAGTTAAATATTTTCAACACTACCTAATTCCTCTATCAAGCCAGTATAGACTGTCTCTTTCCTTTTCTTAACCAGTCATCAACAATGAAGTACAGAAGAGAGAGTTGATACCTTGATACCACACCTTGACACCATGGAGCAACATGTGGGCATTCAAAGACATACAGAGAGAAAAATTCCTTTTCACTCTTTTCTTTTTTTTTTTTATAAGAACTTGTCAGTAGAAATGGGTCAAGCCTTGGTTAAATATGTTACTCCAGTAACACCATTGCTTGATTATAAAAGTGCAATAAAAGACTTTCCATAGCACAGACCAGGTCCCTGGATGCTTCTGAAAGATTCACCGTCTTACCATTGACATATGATAGAAGTCTTATAAAAAAATTGCATCCCTCTTGAGGATAGGTGCTGTGGTGAACTGATGACCATCATTACTAGAGACATGAAGCCATAGTCCTGTTAAGAACATTGCAGTATAACTGTAGCTTTTAAATAATCTTGCCTTTTTACACTCATCCATCCAGAAATCAGAACCACCAAAATGGAAGACTACTGTTAGGATGAAATAGAATTAATTATTCCTCTTGTCTGCATCAATTCTGGCAGTTCCCTGAGTGCCTGGTTTCTCCCTCTGCACTCTCAAAGGCAAGAAATTACTTCTTTGGAGGATGAATTTGAGCACTCAGCTTAGGTTCCTGCTCCACATTGCTCTGGGAAGGGGCATCCATCTCCCTCCTTGGGCTCTGGCAGGGCCCTCAGTTCCTCACTCCACACACCCTCTGTGCCATGGCCTCACCACCCTCACAGTGAAGAATTTCTTCCCAACATCTCCTTCAGTTTGAGCCATTTCACCTTGTCCCATAGGACGCTGAAAGGCTGCTAGAAGAGAAAGAAATGCTGGAACATTTAATATTTCAGCACACCCTTCTCTTTGGAGCAGCAGTGGTAGAAACCAGCAACTGTTCCTCAGCCTGGAAGCAGCCTGTCATCTGCTTGGAAGACACTCCTCCTCCCTGCATGCTTTTGGGACGTTTCTTACTGATCCCACAGAAGGTCATTGTGCAGCCAGCAGCACAAAGGACACTTGTGCAGCAGTTGGTTCTTTGGAGGGAAAGCACAGGCCAGGACAGACAGAACCAGTGCAGCTCCAAGGAGCCTGAGTGCTTCTGGCTGCAGAGGTAGCCTATTATTGGCTAGGTCTAAAGGAAACCTAACTCACAATCTCACCCTTCTCCCTCCCACCTTTCTTTTTATTCCTTTTTTTTTTTTCTTTTCTTTTCTTTTTTTTTTTTTTTTTGTACTTGCAATGCTGTTCTTGGCACCCCCTTACATTCCAGCTGAGCAGCACCTCACTAAGGTATTACCTGATTACACTGAGCACTTTCACATGTGGAATTTTGCACATCCAGCACTCAGCCAGTGACAGTAACAAATAGGGTATTAATTAACACCACAGTTGATTAAAGACTCGGGATCCCGACACTTGTAATGAATGTTCCAAAGATAGTGTCCGTGCACGGGAAGGGGGGGAGGGGACACATTTGCAAAATCGTAAATCAGGGCGTTTGCAAAATGAGCTCTGCTCTTTCTCAGCTCATTGCCATTCTCCGAGTGCTAACGAGGGGAACAAGGCAGAGCTGAAGCACTTGAATAAACCCTCACTTTTTCAGAGGACTTAATGAATCATGAGCAGACCATTCTATCGTGTTTTGCAGCACTGAGGGGACGTTGATGAAGCCCTTTACTTACCCCACAGTGTATGAAAGTCACAGTGCATCAGAAGGAACCCAATCAGTTACATGAGAATTGGTTTTATTTCCTCCAACATCCAATTAGATTATCTCATTATGTTTCACTCCACTTTGTCTAACCTAGCAATTTGCTTCTAGAGCATTTCATTCTTTCTTTTTGCTCACTGTTAAAAAACAGTGACTGGTCAGATGGAAATCCCTTCTCCAGTAGGCCTTCGGTCAAAGATGAAGTTGATTAAAATGTCATATATATAATAAAAAATACTGGCATTCAGTCAAAACCTTACAAATTAGTTATGGCTTGTCTAATCCACATTCAGCTATAAAACATGATTTACTAAATACTCTCACCTAACAAAGGTTATTGGGTTTCTTACTGTATTCCCTCTATTTGACACTCTCATAATATGCAAACATATATGGATTTATTTTTTTTTCATTTCATTCCAGATGGAATATTTCAACTTGTTAATATATACACAAATCCTGGTAATCCTGAAAACTGTTTAGGCTTTATTTTTCTTTCAAATTATATTTTCTCCAGTTTTCTTTATGTTACACCCATCCTTGTGCATGGATTTAAAAGAGCAGGCAAATTATGAAAATGACTTTTTCAAAGAAAATAGTGGAAATAGACAGAAAACCAAGATTGTAAAAAGATATATTTTAATCGAAGTTATCAACTACCTACTGAGTCTTAAAATTCTCTGGAGAAATGGCTAAAATAGACTCCTCACCATGCCAATAAAGTTTAAGTTGGCAATGTCTGGGCAGAATGGCAGACAGCCACTTCAGAAACGTTTTTTCCCTGGTGTTTCAACCAGGCAAGGACTGTATGAATCCTGGGACTGTCACCCCGTGGAAGCACAAGTGCCTTTGCATCTGTTTAGGGCAACTTTCAGATTTGTGTCCTCTGTACAATGGAGATGTGAAATTCAATCTGTGACATTAATAGGATCAAATGGTGATGCTTAATCCCATGGAACATGCAGAGATTGTTTGAACACTCTCTTCAACCTTCATGGCCCTTGCTAAGGTCCTGACCTTTATATTCTCACAATAAAGTTTCCTAACCAAAGGCATCTTGTTTCTCTCTCTAGGCATTATAAGCCAGATGCATATTAGTTTCCCTCTCAGGTGATGTCAGAACTAAGAATGTGTGACAAGCAAAAATGTCTCCTTTACTCAGAAATTTGGGTCTTTTTTTAGTGCTACCAATTTTCAAAGGAAAAAATAGCAAGCATACATCACTATTTTTCAAGATTAAACATGCCTGAAAACAGGTGTTTTTTTCTCTCAGGACACCTTGTGTGATCAACTATATTCCTGAAAACATGTTCTTTTGTACAAAATGGATTAAACCACAGGATTTGAAGTGGTTATTTGGAGAAAAATCATGGCACTTATGCACTTGGGCTAGTATAAGAAAGAAAGCAATGAAAATGGGTGTTTGTGTCTTTCTGATGGGGCCCAAAGTCAATGGAAGGGACTAAGAGTTAACAATTCAACTGTGACTAAACAATAGGTTTCTTAAGGAAGTTGACTAAAGTTTAAGACAACTCCTCCAAAAGTGTCTTCCATAGGCAAATGTTTAATGAATGGAAAACTGCCTGGCACAAAATAACCATGGAGGAAGTTATGGGCCAGGGAAGAAAGGGCATGAGAAGCACAGGGGTTTCCTGTAGGAGGGCAGAGAGTCCAGATCAACCAAGGCACCTCAGAGAAATCATCCTCAGCTGCAAATACCTATTTTCAGGAAGCAATAGCACAGAGGATGTTCTGCCAAGGAAGTCCTGCAAAGCCAAGTGAAGAACCAGTGCTAACAACCCAATGTGCTTCAGGGAACTGTTGGCACAGGCCTGTCCTTGGTACCCCTTGGGCCAAAGAGTGAGGACTTTGAACTGCAAGCTGTGAGAACAAGGCAGCTGAGGAGCCATGAGAAGTAATGCACCAAGGGAGATTTGGGAGGAGCTCATTTCTTTGATTTTGATGCCAACAGACCTCAGAAATTCTTGCCTTTCCAAGGGAGAAGAAACAGCTTCACAGGTAGCAGATGGTCTATTTGAGAGACACCAACTCCTGCCAGGTTCTCAGTCCCTACCTCCACCAATAAATCCTAATTTGAGAATGGAAAACATAACCTGGCACACGTATGCTCGGCAGATCCATCACTCCCAGTTTAGCATACGGAGTCCTGGGACCCAGCAGCAGTGGCCAGGAAAGGGAGCAGTGCCAGCTCTGCACCCACAGTGACTCACCAGCTCTTCAGCACAAATAAAACAGCTGTCAGTGCCTCTCCCTGCCTTGAGCCACATACTCCCAATGATTTCATTCCTATGTCCCTCTTGTCTTCCATGGCAATGTTAGCAAGTTTTTCAATGCTTCTGCTCCATTTGGTGCTTCCTTTATGTATTCTCCAATACTTTCCTTCTCTACCACCATCCACTCCTCGTTTTCCCAGCTGCCATTCTGCTCCTCCAGACTCAACCTATCCCTGCTACTGCCAGCTCTGCAGGTATTTTTCTCAGAGGACATCCAAAATACACACAGCCCTCCTGAAAAATTTATTCTCTCTTTTCATTTGAGTCTTTTTCTGCCATCTTTTTTTTCTCTGGGGTGCTATGTCTAATCAATGCCAAGTGACTGCCATGACAAAAAAAATTATCCCATCTTAGAATTGAAGCCATTTCAGGACAAAAACAAAATAAGGAAGAAAATATCTTGAGGTCCCCAAGAGTCAGAGCAGACCAAAAGCTTATGCAGGAACCTCGTTTTTGTGCTGTGTGGGCTTTGTTCCTTAAACTCCATGGGACAAACTCCCTGATGTGGATAAAACAGAGCACCTCATGATTGGCAGGTCAGAGCAACCTCTCCAAGGCTGCTCCACACCCACAGAAAGCTGTCAAGTCGCCTCTGAGAGGCAGCCCCACCAACATCTTAGATTTAGGCCAGGGTTTTCCAGCTGTGGGTCACGACCCCACATGGGCCAGGGTCAACACAGGGTTCACATGGGGTCACAAAAAGTTGGAGAAAGCTAAAGAAATATTTAAGCTTAAGGATTTGTATTCAGGGTATTTTTCCCAGTTGGTGGGGGGAAGGGAAAGAGTGGAGCTGCCACAAACAGATGATCCAAGGAGGCTGATTGCTTCAGAAATCCTGACTTGAAATATTGTGAGTTCCACATGGGAGAGAAAGAAAGTGGTTTTGTGGCTCATGTACTTTGTCTATGCACTTTTTTTTTTTTTTTATGTATTAGTTTGAAACTAGCCAGAAGACTGGAAAGGTTTCAGTAACCTTAGAAGACAGACTAGCAAACAAATACAAGAGACATCAGCATGAGCATCCTTGTAATAGTACCTGGCTTTCATCAGAAGAATTTGAAAGGGTTCTCAACAGTGAAAGCATTTATACATCCCATGGAGTAAAAGGAGGTTTTCATTATCCCCATTTTACAGAGGGGAACCTGGCTAGGTGACTTGCTCAATGTCATGCAAAAGTTCTGTGGCAGAATTAAAGCTGAGTCCAAACTGAATTCTTATTTAAGTTAATGCCCTCGTCACAGCACTACTCTGTGCTCAGATTCCCCCCACAAAATGCATTTTCAATCAAATGGATATCAGCAGAACCTATGAAATCAGAACTTTTGCAATCACAGGAGCATTGCAACAGATCTCAGGGTCATGAAAGGTGTGAGAGAGATTAATCCAATGACTGGATTTTTTTGATCTTACACAAATAACATAGATAGAGTCAGAGACAGTTATTTGCCAATATGGTTTCATCCCTAAGGGGAATACTTGCAAAATCTTGCCCACACTTGATTACAAAGATCGAATTTGATGGCTGCTTTTGTCCTTCAGGAGCAGGATGGGAGTCAAACAAACATTGTCACACAGCAGCTAAGCAGCTGAAGGTCTTCCCTGTGTGGGCTACCCTGCAGCCCCTTGGCTGGTTGCTGGAGCTTTGGACAACCCGGAACAGTCTGAAGTGTGCCACAGGGTGGGACAATCTCACAGCAGCGAAGCCAAGCTGGGCTCATGAGCAGCTCCAGCACTGCCTTCCTTGTGAGCACAACCCAGTGCTGAGTGGTCCATGAGAAGTCAAACCCTCTTCCACAGCTTTGCTGAAATTTAGTGAACTGCTGTGGCAGCCAGACTGACCTGCGGGGGATCAGCTCACCATGGCCACAATCCCCTGGAGCAGGGACAACCAGCACCAGGAGCCTGCACTGATGACATTTTACAAGTCAAGATACATCCAGTTAGCTGATATTTGGCACTGGTTCATTAACCCAGCTGCTGGCACAAACCTGCTTTCTTGTGTAGATAAGAACTTGGCCTCACCCATTACAGACTGATTTGTTAGCTGGGAAAAGATCATTTATTGCTTTCACATCATTGCCTCAGCTATCCTTGGATAAACTGGCTATGCAATTGAATGGTTGATAGCTTTCTGCTTGCAGTATTTTCTTCATGTCTGTATTCTATATACTTTCCTACTAACTTATTTTTCCCCTCTCATTTACTTTGAAATATTTTAAAAGATGAAAACTTGTAGTAATTTTCTGTGTCATTTTCTAGTGAGGGAATCAATCTTACACATACCTTTACATATAAGAATAAGCCTATTACAAATTAACAGATTCTCCCACTGTTTTCCCCCTTGAGTTTGGAAAGCTTATCTGTTTACAATCATCACCTCTGCTTCTGCAGGGGAAGGTTGGGAAGCCTGGGACTTTCAAGAAAATATTTATGCATGTGCTGAGTGGGGTGGAGTAGGAATGGATTCACACTGGGAACATTTTGATTCCAGAGCTCTTAGAAAACTGCTAATAGGATGATGAAAGCTTGATTTCACAGATCTGTTACACTCCACCAGCCTATTTTGCAAGGTTCCTTTGTGCATGGCAATTACTAAGTTACATCAAAATACTCATAAAATTTTCACCTGCTAGAAGCAAAATCACTTTTCATTGCCTAGACAAATACAATGATGAAGATGTTTAAAAATCTCTGGCTAGAGACACTCTGGACCCCCTTGGTGTCTGAGATCTCTTACCCTTGTAGGCATGACCCAGGCTGCATTGAAGGCATGTGCCCTTCTGGAAAATAGCCTGAAGTGTCCTGGGGCATCTTACATGGCACTACAAGCTGTTGTTTCCATGTTAACCAAATCCCATATATATATTTTAATAACAGAATGAAAAATATTATGGCTCTTAATTTCATTGTTGTAGGTACTTGTGTGCCTGTACATTTATAAACAACATTAGGGCACTGCACAGCAGCAGCAGCTTGAATAAAAATGATGGCAAGGCAAGAAGGCTTGCCTGGCAAGAGACAAACTCACAGGACCTCTTAACTGTTCATTTTCCAAGATCTGGATTTTTTAAAATGTGAAAGTTTGTTTAGAATGTGTAATATCAAGATCTAGGTGTTTGAAAAAGACTTAATGTTGAAGTTGGAGATAATTGTTTGTTCTGGAAAGTGCTAGTAACACATATATATAACCACAGATATAATTTGATATATTTTTATATATACATTACATATATTTCAGTATGACAGCAGAATCAGCTGAGTTGCACTCCTCTTCTGGAAGGGGGAGGGTGGCTAAGCACAAGCTCACAGTTTCTGTTAAATATCATACCTAGGTAGTCAAGACAGGGAAAATACAGTAAAGAAATACAGAGCCAGCAGGGACTAAAAGTGGCACTTTCAGCTCATGCCACTCTCTCTCCTCTGTGACTAAGTAGGAAATAGTCTTTGTTTTCCTTCATCCTGAAGGAAAGGACAACTCAACTATCCTGCTGGAGTCTAAATGGGATCTAAGAAGATGAGTGGTCAGTTCTCCAGCTGGACTGGTAGTTTTCTGTGTTCCCTCACTACCTGATCTGGAAATTGGGCCAAGGAGAACGATCCTGAGGGAATCCTAGCCTCAGTGAAATCAAGGCAAAAGTCTTAGAAGGTGGAAGTATCAAAGGTAATCTCAAGTTGTTTGAACAATGGAAGGGTCTCAATATCAAGTATGTTATGGAGTGTAAGATTTCTTCCAGCTGTAAACAGAAGGAATAAAGAGTAGATGTACCACTCATCAGAATATGGTTGGTTTTTCCAAAGGTTTGACAGCCTTATTTCTGCAAAAAGCAGAGCTAATACAATTATAAACACAGAAAAGAAAGGTCTCCTGAACTATTCTAGCCAAAGCCACGTGTTTAAAATGCATTTCAATGGGGGTAGACTCAACCAGCAATTATCTGGATCTGGGCAATAAATAAATACTGATCACCTTAATTATGGATCCGTGATAGAACTCATGGAAGGAACATAAATACCATGTCTGGAGCTAATTAATGCTCAAAAATTAACAAACAATAGAAAGATAAACAGAATGAGATCATCTTCAAGTACTGTAAAGTTCTAAATCGTGGTGTATTCCCTAGGCAGGCTTGAAAACGGTGACAAATCTAAATCAGTTTTCCTAGGAACACCAAGATTTTGAAGGCCATATGAAATACATATTGCATAAAAATCACTGATACTTAATTCCAAGGAGCTCAGTGCCAGGTATGGTGATTTAAAACTGTTCAGCTCCCCCATGCCAGCAGAATTCTCATAAACACTGGCATGCCCAATATATTGACTGTGTGATTTCACATAAACCCACGATTATCCCTGTGCTCCCAATCCATAAACAAGAGTTATATAAATGGCACAATTTCATGCAGTGTTTTTATCTGAAGCAGCTGCCAGCTGTGCCTTTATTCACACCAGCACATCTATCAACAACTCCAAGCCTTTTCAAACACAAGACTTGCACTACAGAAAATACAACTACTTGAAACCTAAAATTATCTCTGTCTTCACAGCTGTGTCCGTGGGTTGGTGTGAGCCGGTGCTGGCCCTGTGTCCTGTACTGTGGAGCACTCCCTGGTGGGGCACTGTGGTGACAGCACAGCTGCCAAAGGCACTGGCCACGTCAGGTAACTTGTCACCAGTGTGTCTCTGTCAGCATTGAGCGTGGCTCTGGTGAACAACATTCAGTTGTCACCTCACCTCTGTTCATTCCCAGGACAGGAGCAGAGAGACACAGGCAGCATTTGCCCACAGTTATCTGTACCATCTCTGCAAAGGACAGCATCCAGAGGTCAGCAAAGTCCCAGGAAAGCTTGCCCCTGACTCCAGGAACTCTTTGGTTGGTCTGCAGTCACTCCTTGCTGGATCCCGCTGCTGGAATTGCCAACAAGGATGCCTGCCTCATGTGAAGGTGGCTCCCACACCCTGCTGCGCACACGGGCGCAACAGGAACCCAGGTGAGGCTGTGACTGATTAATAATAATTCATGGCAGGCAGACGACTCCAGATCTTGCTTTTCCTCAGTCTGAATTTGACAGCTACAAGGCACTGATGCTTGAAGGTTTTTCCATTCATTTTCAAACACTTCAAATGTGCCCTCTGCTCTCCTCACCCCCTTGCTTTTCCTCTTACTGTATGACCCATGGTTACACTTAATTTCTAAGTGGAACAAGTCAAATTTCTGCAGATTGCTGTAATGTTCAAACTGGCTCCATGGTGAATTCTTGAAGTTGCTAATAAAAAATGCTAAGCCAAGTAATAAAATCTTGTTTAATTTGAGTAACCTAAAACTAAGCTCAAAACACAGACAAGGGAGATTCCTCTCTCTCCTCCATAAAACTGTTCCATAGTTCTACTATCAAGGCAGATAAAGAGAACATATTTCACTCCCTATGTCTTTGCTCCATTAGGACTATTTTTCTCTTGTGGAGAAAGCACAAGTGTACCTTCAATACCACTGAAATACAGCCATGTGGCAGCAGAAGAAACTCTGGTTCATGCTGCTGTCTCAGCACAACTGTATCTGCTTAAAAATATTCCAAGGACCTTGCAATAAAGCAAGAAATTATTTTTCTATGAAAAAAACCTAATGTTAAAAATGAAACCAAAAAGCTTTTGCTTTTATAATTAAAAAAGGAAATTAATTTTCCAATAGTCAAATTCATTTTCCAAATTTATGGATGATGAAACCACAAAAAGTATCTACCACAGAAGTTAGGCAAACATCAACAACAGTTAATACAAAAATATCTATTCTTGCAAAGAAAAGGCAATAAATCACAGAGGAGTTGGTTGTCCATTAAAATTACTTCATAAGTTCTTCAGACTTCTCTGTGTCTTGTTTCCATGCCTGTTAGAAACTTAAAAAGGAATTTGCATTAAAGTTTCAGACAATTGAAGCAAAAAAGCCTTAGTGGCAGCTATGGCTGTGGGATAATGGTGCAGGTAGTGTGTGGTGTGTCTTGTTTTTGCCAAGGCAGAACTGGCACATAATAGACAAGGGAACTGGGTTAGCACTGGGGAAGACCTGGAAGTAATACAGTACTTAAAAGCTTCCTTGAATTTTGCTATTTTCTCTTGCATGGCTAAAGCCATAGCTGGTGTAAATCACCTCCTCAGGGGGAAGAGCATGTATCACATTGTACTTCAGCCTCCTGTAGAGTCAAGCTCTTGCAGCAGAAAAAAATCAAAAGCTGCTTGACAACTCAGTCTGCCACAGGGTTCCAGTTTACTGCATCAGCTGATCTTCCTGTGCCTTGGTTTCCCCTTTGAAATATGCAGAGGGTACTATACCCAATATTACAAATTAATTCCAGGAGTAAAACCAGGAACAGTATATCTGTGGGATTTTTGACACTACCTAACTATAGGCAAGAGAAGCAGGTGACACTGGTATAAATCATCAGGATCAGTGATGAGAAATGGGCCTTGGAAAGGGCTTTCTTCCTCAGGCAGAACTGGCATTTGCACAGCAGTTCTGCCTTGACTACTTTTCTTTGGGGCTTTGCATAGCTGGGCTATTGCATTCCTGGTCCTGGATCTCTTCCACAGCAGAAACAGTTGATCATGCACAATTTGCAAGAGTACATCATGGTTTAGTCTTCCTGTCTACCAGGGACAGTGTTTGGCAAGCAAAAAGCTCTGGAGGTGAGGCACCCTGGACTGTGTGAGTGTGCACATGTGCGCCCGAAGGAGAAGGGGCTTCAGAAAACGTCAGCTCTTGGGAGTAACTTCTGGAAAGATTTCCAGGACTTGGAATCTGTCATGATTAAAACCAGTTGTTCGCTTTCTTATCTTCTGTCAAACTTGAGAAGTGTAATGACAGCTCTTAAAGATCGCACTCTCTGAGGATTGGGAATGCTCAGAGTGGCACGTGAGCCAGAGAGAGTGAGGGAGATAAAAGAAAATCAGGGGTGAAAGTTCCCTTCTGCATGTCACAGAAATATGGGCATGCTTGGCTTTGCCTCCCCGCTAATGATATAAAAACGTATCATCCCCAAATGTTTTTGGCTTTAGAGTGAAAGTCTCAAAGGCGTCTATTGGTATTGATACCACAAACATTGCTCTGTGCTCCAAAATGAACTCTTTTGGCTTGTACTGTGAAATGTTAGCCTAGAAAATAGGAGCTCTCTGTTGTGGCAGCCTCTGATTGTCATATGTGTACACGCATCACACGCACACAAACAAATCTGTTTAGGGATGGCCTCCAAAGCAGGGTCTTTGGGAAGGTTACGGCTGCACCATATGTAGGACTTTGATTTATAGTTATATTTTTCACAGCATGACACACATTGTTGGTGAGCTGCGGCTGTGATAAAATCGTGGAGGTGTAAAGTTACACCGGCTGGATGGTGAGGAGCAGGCAGGGAGGGTGTAATGCGAGTCGAGAGCTGCTCTCCAAATGAATGAACTTGTATTGTGGATCTGGTTACAGCCGGCACACTGCCTTAATCCATCAACAGCAAGTTCACTTACAAACCAGCCTTTGTTTTTAATCCATGAGCCTTTGGGGATTCACTATAATCAAATGGCCAATCACAGGAACACATAAGAGGGGAAAAAAAAGATTGCTACAGTGGAGTTTACTCTCAGCCACAAACTCTCCCTCAAACCCCCCCACGTAATGCAGATAACAGTATAATGCACAGCATTAAGTTTACAGGCATTAAAACTCCCCCAGGTTGGAAGCTAAGGCATGGCAAACCAGATCTCGTTACTTTCTGGGCGTGCTTCTCCGAGGCTGGGGCAGGCTTTGATTTCAAACCACGTGTGCTCGCAGCACAGACACAGCCTGGTGATGGAAGACAGCCACAGGGTTTGTGAGTGCTGCGGCTCACTTGGAGTTTTCTCCTGTTCTGGACGAATGAAAAGAACGTCCTGGATCTTGCAACCAAAATGTGTCAAGCTGAAATAACATATGTTCCTTGGCAAGGGCCTGACATTAAGCCTTGGGGTGTGTCTATGTATATATAAACAAATGCTTTTCTTTAAAAATGTGTGTGTGTGTGTGTGTTTTATTCTTTCTCTGTTTATCATAAAACATAAACAAAGAGCAACCTTTAGGCTACTTTCCCCTGCAGGAGACTAAGCCAAACATCTTCTGCTGCCTAACAGCCCACATTAGGATGGCAGACACATCCATGAGGATGGAAACAGGGACAGACCATAGTTCCCATGTTAACATGGTAATATTTTGGTTTCTACTCCAAGGCCATAACTCTGGGCTACCTGGGCCACCCTGCCAAGCTCCTGTCCCCACAGTCCCCCAGGATGGACCTAGAAGACAAGGATGACTCGGTGCCATATGGCTGAGCTCCCCAATGATGTGTGCGTGCTGGGGGGGGCACAGGGTGGCAGGGGAAGGTGGCAGGACACACACTCCATGCCATTAAAGGAGTGACAGATGGTGATGAAAGTGCCATAAAACCCAGGCACTGACAGCTCAGGGCCAGCTCTGCAGCAGCTGCTGAGGTATCACGTTGTAAACAGCCCCCCACCAGGGCACCCCCCTTGCAGCGCCTGTCACAGGAGCTGTCACCTCTCACAAATCTGCCCTGTCCTCCCACAGACCCACCCCACCCAGGGCTCCCTCGCCTGCAGAGTGAAAGGCGGGTGAAGGATAGGGGGCAAGGGGCTCATGGTGGGACTGGGAGAAGCCCTTCTGCACACTGGGCAACCTGAGATGAGAACAGAGGTAGGGAGAGAAACACAGAGCCCCCCTGTGCCAGAGCTTGGTGCCACTAAGCAGCCACTGCACATTTCTGGGCACTTGTCTCCAGACTGGTCTCCCAGCCCTGCAGGTTTCATACTCAGGTGGGCAGCTCCTTGCTAGATAAGCCCTCATCACTCAGCTGCTGTGAGCTCCCAGCCTCCTCTAGAGACTCCCAACAGACCATGGAATCTCTCTTTAGGAATCTTTCCTTCCCATCATGGCAAAGAAAGAAACATTCAGTATCTCCTCTACATGTAAACTCTGGATGGCCAGAAATCTGTAAACAATCTCTCTGCTCTTAGAGAACTCTTCTTTCAAACCCTAAGAAAGGTGAGACACCACAGCCACTTCTCACAAAAGGCAATACTGGAGAACAATGCTCATGAGAGTTCAGCTGAAATCTCCTTTCTTTTAACCACTTTTCCCCTCTTTATATATATATTTACACACACAGAGAGAACTACAGTGCTGCCTGCTTGACCAAACACAGATCATGGGAGCACTGCAGGACTATTTCATTTCCCTTTGAGTGTGCTGGTGTCCGTTTAACTATGAGACAATCCCAGCATCCCAATGCATAATTTGAAGTACCTCTGTGCCTAATTTGCTCTGTTTTCAGTTAGAAGAGGATCAGAAGGGTCCCTCTTGTCACAGCCTGAAGAGCTTGTGACAGGTGCCCCTGGCTAACCTAGCTTGAGCTCTGCTGATGACAGATACCCAGAGAGTGCCTGCTTTTCTCTCTCCACTGGGAAAGGAACAGGGAGACTCCTCTCTGTGGAAATACTGCACAAGAAGCAGCACAGTCTGCTGGAAAAATTTAGCTGGACCACTTGTCATATGAAAAGCTCTGTTCTCACCCAAATAAAAACTTTAAAATATGCTGACTTCAAAAGAAATTGCAAGATATTACGTTTTTCAATTTTTTTTTCAGGGAGTTTTACTGGCTGGGCTTTGATTTGTCCTCTTTTTTATTCTTACGACACAGTAGGAATAACTTACTAATACCATGCCATTAAAATAGTTCTGTAATTTTATTTTAAGGCTTTTTTTTCTGAAGTAGGCTTTACTATGTCACGTCGAGGAAAACGTCTCCTTTTCTTGACTCATTTGATGTAACAAATAGGCTTGAGATGTAGCTCAAAGTACAGCTTTGGAGGGGGGGGGAGGGGGAACCTGTCAGGTGCTGTCCACTGATACATTTTAATGCACTATATTGCCCTGCCTCTCCTTCCTATCCTGCTCCTTACCTGTGCTGAAACTCCTTAAAAGTCCTTTCACCCTGGTGTGCCCTTCCTTTCCTTACATTTACCTCATCTGGACTCTGTAGAAATCAGCAGTTTATTCCAACTTCCTTTTGGAGGTAACTGTACATGGCAAGCCTGGAGTTATTTTCTGTTTGCACCAGCAGCAATTTAGCTGTGGCGAAGCCCAGTCCAAGGAAATGTCTTTTTTAGCAGCACCACTGAGCCTCTGCAAATCTCCATGTGGCTGTTCCTTAGAAAGCATCCACCCTTTGGCCTTGCTCATTTAGAGCCACTTGTGCTGTAGGTCAGTCTGCCCAAAGACACACCCATGGTCTCCTCACCACGGAGTCTCCTGAATTCTGCTTGATTTTGAGTCCCTTCTCTTTTATTTCTGTGCCTTTCAAACCTTGCCAGTAATATGGACCACTATTTCTTCTTTGTGTGGGTGTGGACTTCTGCGTAAAGAATTTAAGTCTTCTGATTAAATACTCACCACTAGCTTCTGTGGTTACTCTCTAAGTCATCCATGGAGCCCCAGATCACAAGCTGCAAACCACTGTTCTGTGGTACTTTGGTACTTATGTCTATACTTAGTTATGAAAATGGTACTTCTTTAGGAAAACACAGATTATCAGGCTGAAAAGTTACAAAATTTTGCCTGTTTTCAGCATCTCTACTCCTGAACAATGATGTCAGTACAAGAATCTGCTTCCTTGAGAATAAACGTAAGAGAAAGATTGTCTGGGTGCTGAGGAATGTTTCCAACAAGAACTCTGCACACTTCAATACAAGAAGATTTTGTGGAAAGCAGAGTGGTTCTCCTTCCCTTTCCCCTCATCCTGCCTCCTATAAGTGTGTTCATTTTCACTCACATTTCTAGAGTGGTTTAGGCCTCACAACAGTGACGGAGGAATGAGAAAAATTGTCATCACCACCATTACAGGAAAGCAAGACTGAAGCTCCCTGGTGGCAGTGAAAAGACTGGTGACAGTGCAGGCAGACAGAAAGTCCTCAAGGGCTCCCTGCCATGCCCCTGGAGATGCCATGGGCTGACCTGATGGAGAGCAGCTCTGCAGAGAAGGACCTGTGAGACCAAGGTGTCCCTGAGCCAGCAGTGTGTCCTCCTGCCAAGAGTGTCAATGGAATCCTGGGGTGCATCAGGACAGGACACCTGCTACAGTGCCAGCAGGTCAGGGAGGGAGCCCTTTTGCTCAGCCCTGGGAGGCACATCTGGAGAGCTATGGCCAGGTCTGGGATCATCAGGACAGGAGGGTCATGGAGCTCCTGGAATGGGGCCAGCAAAGGCTGCAGAGCTCAGGAAGGATGTGGAGCATCTCCCTGACAGGGAAAGGCTGAGGGAGCTGGGGCTGTTCAGCCTTGAGATGAGCTCCAGCTGAGAGGGGCCCTCAGCCCTGTGTGTCCCTGTCTGCAGGGAGGGCTCCGAGCAGGGCCCAGGCTCTGCTCTGGGGGGCCCAGCAATGGCACCAGAGGAACGGGCAGGGACTGATGCCCAGGAATAACTTATTTACTGTGGGGGTGTCAGAGTATTGGAAATGCTGTCCAGAGAGGCCATGGTGTCTCCTTACCTGGAGATATTCAACACCCACCTGCACCTGGTCCCGTGCAACCTGCTCCAGGTGATCCTGCTTGAGCAGGGGAGTCTGGATGATCCACAAAGGCCCCTTCCAACCCCTCCATCCTGTGATTCTGTGGATTCAGACACCTGGTAGAGTAACACTGAAGAGTGATTTGGTATCTTAAAGGATGCATGAATATGTGACTAGAGGCTTGGACTTACAAATGAATTTATAAATTTCCTTTAGCGATTTTGGCTCTTTTTGATGAATTAATTTCTCATGTTACTGATTTTTTTTTTTGATATTTGATTTTGTACTGTATGCTCATACATTTACTGAACTTAGACTGACAAGCTAGGTTAAGAAAACACTCAAATATTTGACATTATGGTTAAGTATCATCACCAAGCCTAATGGAAAGCTAGTAACTACACACCTCTATTTCCTTGTGCATAGAAAACCAAGCTCAGCTTGACAAAGAACTAATATTTTACTAAGGTAAGAAAGTTGAAATCAGATAGTGTTGTTTTATTACCTTATTATTGACACACATGGACTGCTAGAATGTTTTAGCAGTGATCCAGCCCAGCAATCCATTACTCATACAGTCCCTGTCTGTAAACTCAGGCCCTTAAATGGCTGAACTATTCTTAGCCTTATGTGGTGAATACACAGGAATGTTCATGGACAGAATATTAAGGACAGAAGATGGCCCTAACAGTGCTTGGCAAAGGGAGATGGGATTTATGGGAAGTTTCCTTTGATGCTGTTGACTTCTAACTACTGCCTTCTGATGCTGCCCCAACATAAAAAATTAGCATTAAACTTGCATTCCAGAGGAATGACAGGGAATAAAAAGCAAAAGGGATTTCAATTAAAGCCTATGGAACTAGATTCAAGCCCAAGACCTTGCCAGGTTTAAAACCAGGCTGGATCTTTTTAGCTGGAAATTCCCTGACTGAGAAACTCTCCAGCCGCTTCCTAAACCATGTCCTTCCTCTCCATTTGCTTTATAGGCAGTACAACAAACCTGGTCCAAGTGCTGTTTGTGGCGGGCATAATTAGCACAAAGATGCTTTAGAATTGCAGCCATATTACACTGAAATCTGACGTGTTCTCCTTTCAAAGATGCTCAGTGAACAAAGGAATCCTGCCCTACAGTTGTGCTTGTTTGCTATCACCAAAGCAAGAGAGGAGCTTAGCCAAGCAAGATAAATACACTATTGAAGAAAAATAAAAGGGAAGGGAGGGATGACTTCTACAGCTGTCCTAAAAAACTAATCCATATATTAATTTATATTTTATATAACAGCCACAAGAAAGGACTGAACTACAATTGCACATGAGTCTATTTTTTTGAGGATGGGTGGCAGGTAGATGGATGTTGTAGAACTTTGTGACTACCAGACTCTGTATCTCTAACGGAATATTATTTTTCATGTTGAGAATGAGTCTTTCCTGAACTGGCTTGTAAACCACTGTGATTCTCACTGCAGTGACTCAAACGATGCCTTTTGCAAGGCAGAGATGAAGGATGGCTGGGCCTGTGAGGGAAGGACTTGACCCGTTCTTTGGAGCCTTCTGGACACGGACAGAGCAGCTGCTAAAATAGCACCACAAAAAAGTGTGATACTTCGAGGGCAGAACTTCAGGACTCCTCTCTCAAACAAACCCAACCTGCCAAGCAAAAACATCTCATGAAAGAGAGAGGGAGGGAATGCTCGTTTCTGTCCTGGGATCGGGTGTAGGAACCAGCAGTCACCACTGCTCGGAGGTGGAACCGGGGGTCTTCAGCAGCCACGGCAAACGGGTTTTCTTACAGCTCTCGAGCCCCGGAGCAGCACGTCAGGTGTTGGCTTGGGAGTGACACAGAGAGGATGCTGCCACCTACTGAAATCAGGATTTTCAGCACTTGGGTTTCTCGAACGGGCTCCTGTCAGCCGCAGTCTAAAGATACTGCAGCATCGGTATGGTAATCATCAGATTAAACAGCTCCTCGTCCTTCCTAATTATTTTCAGGAACTTAAAACAGCATTGTAAAAAACTCCACCAATCCAACCCTCATGAACCCAAAACAAGCAACAGTCTACCATCAAATTGTATTATTGTAAAGCTGTTAATTTGAGAAAAGAAACCTTGCTGTGAGGGTGTCTTTAAGCTCAGGCAGACTTTGAAGCTAGATCAGAATTTTAATTCTGCTCGGGTTCTATTTACACAACAGAAAAAAATGCAAAATTATTTTGGTGGCAGAAAGTTCACTCTGCTATTTTATTCCAGACTAACTTATTTAGTGTTGGACCAATACCCTTGAACTACAAATTTGAAATTAATTACTCTAGGGACTGGAGGTGGCTTTAAAAATCTTGACTAAAAAAGCTGAGTTTAGCTTTTAATCACTCTCTCTCTCTTTTCTGTTTATAGGATAAACACAACTCTTTCATGGTGGTAAAATAAAATCCCCATTTCCCATATCAATGAACATGCATCATAACACCAGGCTAGAAAACAGCACTTTCTCTTTTCAGCAGGTGGAAGAAGTATCCCAAAGTCCTGTTTTCAGATATTGATTAGTGTTGCTGTGCTGCCACCCAGCTATGCAGAGTGACTTCACTGGCAGCTGCTTATCAGCAAGGACTGAACTGGTCCCTACATTTCCCTTAACTACTGACTGGAATAGTGAATTCCTGCAAATCCCAGGGGGAAGCTAGCTCAGAATGCTCCAGGAACACAGTGACATAATACTCACCCCATGGGCTCTAAACCAAATTTACCAGAAGTATTCAGTAACAACCAAAGCCACAAATAACATCAATAAAATGTAGCAACTCAGAATCATCTCAGGCACCTTCAACTGCAGATCTGACCAACTCTGGATGCTGTTTCTGCTGACCCACCAGTAATTTTATTGCTGCAGAGGCAATGCAGGGTGTCAGGCCATGATAGATTTGGTCTTTTCTGACATCCAGCTGTTTGCTGTTTGTGTTGGCTGCTGCTGAAGTCCTGGAGATAATACAGGGGATCTGTGCTGCTAGAGCTGACTGTGCTGGAGAGAAATCTGGGCAAGCACAGAGTGAGGATTTGTCTGCCATGGTGAGTGAGAGCAAGCAGTCTGATGGAAGGAGAAAAAGGGCAAACAGGCTTCTTTGTGGTCCACCTCAAACTTAATGGAGGCCTATTGAATCAGGCTCCTCCTCATTAAAAAGAGTGGACAATAGAGAAATAGAGATCTCTGTGAGCTGCTTGGTTGGGTTTTATCTCATTTTTGCAGGTCAGTTGGATGACTCGTACTCCCGCTCCTACAGTGAACATCTAATCACATTCCCAACACCATGAGTGTGTTTGCAGTCATGTGTTTTGCAAGTTTAAAGCTAGCATTCATGCCTAGTTCACAATGCAGAGCCATCCTCAAACTGCAGATTGATGCAAACTGAGGTGTTGACCAACTGACCATTGCTACACCTGAAGATGAAGCAATTTGTCCAAAGCTGCAGTTAAGTCTGGGGAAGAGCCTCAGTACCGACACAGGTCACAGGTGCTTCCCAATCTGAGCAGAATGTTTGGATAACCAGCCAGAGCAGCCAGGATAGTTCCTGCTGAACACCAGCTCAGGTGAGAGCTCTCTGTCTCTGGTATCAAGGAAGAAATACAAGCTAATCCTACATGTCTGTTTTTATAAAAATGCTTGACAAGTATCATGAGCAAATAAACAGCTGCCTCTGAGCTATTTACAGTGCTGTTAACCAGCTTTTAGGCTTCAAAATTGATCACCAGAGTCAACAGAGGGTTGAACAAACATATCCATGGTTGAGTATTTGTATTTGAGATTAGGTACACATATACAAGTGTGAACGCGTGTGTTCAGCCAAACTATGAGGAACTGAACCCAGACCATAAATGGCATTTTAGGCAGAAAAGCAATCAAATTATTCATGCAGGCAACTCATACTCATCCTTATCTCCTTGCAACTCAACTGAATACTTATTTGGAGCCCTTGTCAATACTTTACATTAAAGTTTGGACCTGATCTTTTCTTTAATGAGTTGCTTTTGGTGTTTCCATTTTGAATTCTTTCTTTCTTTCTTCCCTGCCAATATCTAAAGCCTCAGTATCCTTTGAAAGGATGACAAAGGTTCCCTCCACACTCCTGGGAAAACAAGGAAACAGACGGTGCACATCCTTGCTGGAGCTCCACTTGGGAGCATAGCGCTAGGAAAAAAATTCACTGAGGCCTGTTTCTATTTCAGACTTAATTTTTCCTACTGCAAGTAAATTAAACCCCACAAGTGCTCCAGGGTCGGAATCTGTGCCTCTGCAGCAGTGATATGTGTGAGCAGGGAGATGTACTCAGATGGGTGGATACTACAACTATTCAGGAGGGACCTGGATAAACAACACAGCCAGAAATAGCCCAGTGGTAAACTCAAATCAAGGCAAACAGTTTGGCTTTTGCCATAAGGTGTTTATCTTTTTTAACAGTCTTTTTTCCCCCAAACCTTCAGGAAGCTATGACAGCCTGAGATCTGCTCTTTTCACAGTGCATCAGTGAACTGAAATACCAGGAGAATATCAATTATTGCCATATTTGGGCTTTACAAATCACTCCCCTGAGGCATTTAATAAAAACTTTGAAAACAAATCTGTCCAAATGTGAGAGAATTTATGCACCTCTTGGCATGTATCTTTGGGGAAAAACCCCAGTAAATTCTATTACACACTGCAGAGGGAACATGTGCCCTCAGGGAAAAGCTTGACTCCAAGCAGTGGTTAGCAGGGTAGAGGCTCCATCAGGCTAATCCAGGTTCCCAAACCTGGACTGCAGGGAGGAGCTGCTCAAGGGCAGAGCGCAGGTTTTACGTGCTGGTGGGGGAACTCGTAGTTCCTGAGTCCATCCTACTTCCAAAAAAAAAAAATTCTAAAAGTGCCTCATTTTCCACGAGTCTAGTACCTTTAGTCTGCACTAAATCTTCATGGGATGAAAAGGGAGATTAAACCCAACATCATTCTTCTGCTCTATATAGGAGATTTGAGGTGTAGGGGTTTGGGTCCTGAATAACAAGCTACTTGACTAGAGGCTGATTTTTAACAATGCCACATTTTTATTAAAAAAAAAAAAAACCAACCCCAAGATGCATGCACTGTAACTACACACCCTGATAACCTGTTTCACTCTGGGTCTGTTTTAAAAGGGTTTTAAATCCATTTCACCTGAGTGCCTGCTGATTACCATGCTGAGTTTTTTAAACCAATCCATTGAATTCACTTCCTTTCTGTGTCCCCAGTGCCCATTCACCTATAGAAATACAGAGACAAACAAGGCCACAGGTGCAGAAAATTGGGCCTTTCCTGCTGTTTATTACAATGTTGACCTTGGGGATTTGTTGAGGGGGTGGAGGGAGAGGGAAGAACATGAAGAAATACGTGCTTTGCGATGGGATTCTGCTAGAATCCTACCTTCCTTTTCTCATGAAGTTAAAAAAAAAAAGCCTTCTAGCTGGCAACAAATGTAGACATTGAATTATTAGGAGGTGAAGTGGAGGCAGGGCCATTTCTATGGCATCTCTGAAGGGATTTTGGATGAACTGCTGCTGACCAGAAAGCCTGCTCTTCCTTCAGCCCCCCTCACTCTCTGCAGTTTGCCTTCTGGTTATTCTGGGGCATGAGATTTTGCCTTGCCCTGCAGTCACCTTTGTGGTCACCCAGCTGCCTGGTGAGTGTCCCATGAGCACTCGAGAGCACAGCCACCTGCTTGGTGTGCCAAGGAGGTGCCTTGTGCTGAGCAGGCAAGCTTGGAGAAGTCTCCTCTCACAAAGGCACGGCCCCCACCCAAAACTGGGCAGCCTTGCACCAGAGGCTGCACTGCCAAGGGAGCCCTGGCTCCCTGCCAGGAGCAGAGCTTTGTCCACAAGAAGAGTTCAGAGCTTTCTTGATGTAAACTGGCAGTAGTGAGGGGGTCAGGTGTTAAAAATGCCACTGCTGGCTGTCTGGGTGGGGAGGGTGGGTGGGTGGGTGAATGCCACCAGGGCTTATTGGAGGTCACCCGAATGCTGAGGCAGTGCAGCACACGGGGCTGCAGCAGGAGAGGGGTGTGCTGGAGTCTGGGTGTAAGGGTTCAGCTTCCTTGCTTGTCTGTGAAGAAGTTTGCACCAATTTCTGTGGCTGGATCTCAGTGGATGGACATGTGAATGTATCCAGTATAGGCTAGACCCTCACTCAAACACCTCACAGTCGAGTTAAAAATCAGGGACCACAGATGGGAGAAAAGATGTATTATGCCCAAGATTAACCATGTGGATTTGATGTGCAGAGTATAAACTGAATGCTAGAGGTGATCTTTCTCACCTGGAAACAGAACTAATTTCTACTGAGCACCAGTTCAGTGCCTTAATTGGATGCTTGCTGAAAGGGAAGTATTTCTCCTCAAGCTCATGCAGATTTAACCTGAGATTAGTCAGGTTTTTTTGGATGCTTAGGCCCTTTGGAAGCCTCTGGTCAGACCGGTCTGGAGGTCAAGCTCATGTTTGGGTCAATGAAAGAGGCACTCTGTGTTCTGCTGTACATCTCAGCACAAAGCTGACCTGCAGAGAGCAACCTGCTCCCCCTGCTCCTCCTGCTCTGGATCTCACTGTCCTGCTTCCATAGGCACAACAGAGAGACACCTCTTATGTGCTTGCTCAGGAACATCAATGGGGGCTCACTTATTCTGTTGGAAAGTGGGTGCCAAAAAGAAACCTTTCTAAGAAACCTGATCTGCAAGTCCTGATCCAAAGCACTTTGCAGCACTCTTGTTGCCCAACATGACTGTGAGGGTCTGGAGAGCAGCTTGTGCAAGCCTTGCCTAAGGCTGGGCTTTGGGGGGCAGGGATGGCCATGTCATGACTATGATGACCTCAGCTCCTGAGTCACTGA
The DNA here is from genome assembly GCA_020086605.1 of Lanius collurio. Classification (NCBI taxonomy): domain Eukaryota; kingdom Metazoa; phylum Chordata; class Aves; order Passeriformes; family Laniidae; genus Lanius; species Lanius collurio. The sequence continues at coordinate 32,183,243 of JACBWW010000009.1, read as the reverse complement.
CAGAGAATTCTCACTGGTTGCTACTTGATATTAAATTTCAGCAGCGATAGTCAGGAGAGGTTCAAATTGTGGCCCCATATTCAATGGAGTTTTTTTCCTCTCAGCACTGTATTTCTCTGCCATGATTATTCACATGGCCTTGGGCCTGCGGCTTTATATTCTCCTGCCTGTGCCTGCAGCACAGCCATTCCAAGAAAATACTTGTCTGTGCCTTTGCCTTCAGTAAATGCCACCAAAAACTGTAGGTAACCAACTCAGTTAACACAGCCAAGGACAGCTGACCCAGCAGAGGAAGGGCTTCAAGCAGGTTGAACTGCCTCCTGATAACACAGAGACCTTACACTCTAGGTGCTATAGATAGGCTTTATCTATAATTTTTAAGGTACTGCGCAGCCACAGATAAATGTCTGTGAGCAATTTTCATTTCGGTAAGTTTCCTTTTTATGACATATGTCTTGGAATACAGGTCCTGGAATTTTAAGACTTACGATGTGAATATGCCATAGTTGGTGTTAATTACCACTTTCTGCCTTCCCTAGTTTAGACACACTCACCTATTAGCAGTTGTGTTTAAACAACAACAAAATACACATGAGTTGTAAGAGTTCCCCTCCACCCCTTGTGGTCACTTTGATGAGCTAAGCAAAAAACACAGCTTGCTTTGTCAGAGTTAGGAATTCAGGTTGTATTAGTTAACAAACCTCAGGTATGAAAATGAAGCAAGTCTTTTCTGCAATATAGACAGGACTTGATGTTAAGCCCCAAAATGAAATTAATCTTAGCCATTTTTCATATAAACTCAGCTTTCTGTATTTCTCATTTTCATTTGTTCAATTTTCCGCCTTGGAATAATTACTGTAAGTGAAAAAGCATGTCAAAACCCCCAGTTATTACAAAAAAGCACACTGGAACTCTCATTCTAGAATTCATCACTTCATAAAACTGTACATTATAAGGCTGGCCATTCTGGGCCAAACATGTGCTCCATGTAACCCAGTATCCTGTCTGGTACCATGATTAATAGGGGAAAGTGGAGAAGTAGATAAAAAATGATCTTTTCCCCTGCTGTTCTCTCCCACCTTCTAGTAATCAGTGGCTTACAGATACAAAATGTGTTGTAATAACAGGGATATAATGCTTCAAATAAATCAAAATTAAATTACTGTTCACTCACAATAAGTTACTTAATCTGATTATATCCCAGTATCTGCTTTTTAAAATTATGTTCAATTTTTAGAAGCAAATATATATCTTTATGCCAGCTCCAGAGAATGAAGCTAGAAATATTCCATTCAAATTGTGGTACCCAGGAAGAAAGAGGGTTCAGCTGGAAAAGAAATTTTAGCTGAAGACATGGCCAAGTCGGCCAAGGTGAATGGAGCTGTGAATTTTCTCTCATCCTGTTCTATAGAAAATACCTAGAAAGCATATTTTATTTTTTTTTTCCTTTTTCTCCCTCTTCATTGATTCACATTCTTTATTCTCCTTTCTTCTTGCTCTTTGCATTTTTTATTCCCACTGCCTTTTTTCTCAGCTACATCTTAGGAGAATGGAAATAAACCCCCAGTTTTAAACTTCAAACCTATAGGTACATGTTTGCTTAGAAAACCTGCAGGGATTCCTTCCACCTCAAGCCTTTTTTAAACAAACACATCTATTTAGACAGTTTGTTTCTCTATCAATCTCTGAAAAGTTAATACAGTTTTGTGTCATTTTTGTTATGGAAACAGCTCTGTAAAAATATCGTATGGTCCACTGAGGCCTGCCCCTGTAACCCCAATAAATACAAATCACCCTAGAACTTATCATGGTAAGTTCAAATATGTAGCTAATGCAATCTCAAAAATCCTTCACAGAAAGAAAACAAACGAGCTCCTTTTAAACCCCTGACTTTCTGCTCTTGACTTCAGCTATTTGTTCAATATTTCAACAGCACTAAACAAATGTGCCAGAAATACTTATCATTTCTGAGTCACCCCCCTGCTATCCCACACTCCAGACTCTTCAAATTAGGGACTATCTTGAAAAGATGAATATGACCCATTTTCTTCATTTCTTTGGTTTTCAGTATTGTCTTCAGCACATCCTCGGAGAGTCTCCTATTATCAATCTGTCTAATACTGGCTAATCTTTCTGGATAATTCATTTCCCATCTCCCTGTCACAGGCTGGTTTGGCTGCTCTGTTCTGTACCTTTCCTAACTCTGAAACACTAGCATTATTAATGACAGACAACAGTGTATTTAATATCCAGTTTATGCCCCACATTAAGGTAGATTTTTTGTGTTATTTATAATCTGTACAAAACTATCAATGATGTTTAAATGTCTGTGTTGCAGCAGAGCATTACCTTCCCCCACCTCCTCCTCAATAGATGGCAATTAATTTCCACTTCATTGTTTATTTACACACATATATATTTCAGACAACCATAATCTGCCCTAATTCCTTGTGACCTATCATAAAACATAATAAGGAGCTTTAAGCAAAATGCCTGTTCTCTGAACACACACTAAACAGAAATACTCTGGGTGTTGTGGATATCATAGGAAATGTGACCAGACAAACTGTGTCATTTTATTATTTATCAACAGCATTTCACTAATGAGCATCTAGAATGACCTTTATGTCATGGGACACAGTAGAAAGCAGCTTGATTTCCACACTCAACTCTCATTTCAATCTAACTGCTCTTTCAGAGATGCACAAGAGTTCAGTTCTGAGAGTGAGCAGCAGCTTTTTGTGCCTCTCTTTCTGAGACATCTGCATGATGGCTGATTTTTAGAACATGTTTTTTTTCCTGTCAAGGAGTTCTGACATAGAAATATCAAAATGAAAAGAGGCAAAAGTAAAATAGTTTCTTTTGAGTAATTTCAGTCTTCCTTGCTCCTGTGTCTTCTTGAAGTGTGGGTGAATGGGAAAGAAAACCAGTGCTGTACATGGTATTTTCAGGGACATGATTTAGGTCATTGACACATCCCTTTCATTTTTTAATTCTGCTCTTAGGGTGGATTTGTAACAGTGGAAGTCAAGAGCAGCTACACCTTGCTCTTCCTGATGACTCCTGCCTCTATTCTATTCTTGTCTTTTCCCTTGCAACTCTTCCAACTGTTGGATTTGTGTCAGCAAGAAAAAAATCACATAAATGCAGCACCATTTGTATGAAAAATGGGTGTGCTTATTTTTCCTTAATTTCCAGCATTGCACTAGGACCACAAGCAGCAGAAAAGCACCTTTTAAATGCGCCTGACAATTCATTCTGTGTGCTTCTACTCTCACCCTACAGAAAGGAAGCAGTGCCAGATGATTGAGCTAATAAATGCCAGTTTTAGAAAGGACTATTGGGATCAGCTCATATGTAAACAGTTCTAAAAGCTGAGGGTAAATCAAAGGACTGGCTACATATATATAAATAAATCTCTGTTTACTTTTACTCAGAGGTATGGGACAAGTAAAAGATCAGAGTTCACTGTAATGCCATGAAGGTTTCAAGTTTTGGTCTCAGAAGATTTGGGGATTATTCCAAAGTTGCCTGAATGCCACCCAGCCGTCCCCACACCTCCACTGTGTTACTTGTGCAAAAATCACACCCATATGGACCTTCAATATGAGAAAAGGCTGTGCCAAAGACGGAGGCAGGGACTAGTGAGGTTGCTTAATTCTGCTTTTGTTTGTTCTTGGAGCTGCTCTGTGAGGAGCTTTTTAGGCTCTGATGCAGCCCAGACTCCCAACCTTAATGTGTTAAATACATTGTCCACTTTGGATTGTTCACTTAGCTGCAGCAAATGCCTTGTATTTTTTCCTGTCTGAGTACAATTAAAATTGCAGGATATTTGCCAGACAGGCTGAGACTCTTTCACCACTCTTGGCATCCCTTTGCAGTATTGTGAGGAATGATCAATCAAATCGCTCAGTCTCACCTATAAACAATGTATTTTAGCTGTCCTGCCAGGTTTGTTTGAGGCAGTTCAACACCCAGACTCATGCAGAGAGCTATACTACTCTCTGTGCCAGCCTGCACTTCCATTCACAAAGAAAAATTGGGGTAGCCTGAATGAATTTATCAGTGAGCTAAATTTGGCATATGATAACAAATAAAACCAAGCTATAAAAAGAAGAAATGGCTACTCAAGAATAGGAAAACTCCTACATTCCTCTCTTGTATGGCTTCACATGCAAGTCTTAATGATTTTTTTAATCTCATTGTATTTCTTATGCAGAGGAATACCTGAGAACAACAAACAAGCAGCCTTTGTGCAATCTAACTCTAATTGTTAAAAGCTGATATACTGCTGATTATATTCCAGGGAGTTTCTTGAGCAGTGATTTTTTACAAAGCCTCTTGGCATTCACTTCATTTATGGATCCAAGAATGCCTAAATAGTGTAAAAATGTCCTGGGCACAGAAAATAAATAAAGAAGGAAAAATTCACTTTTGCAGAGGCCAGAATAACAATATGCTTCATAATGATATCAGTTCTGAAAGCGTTTCAGAAGCTTCTTTCCCAGTAAGTTCATACTCAGCTTTCTGTACACTTACATTTCTCACCTTGTGCAAAACAAAAAGGCCTTAATTATACTATATACATCTTTTCTAGATTTTAAAAAATAGAAGCAGAACAAATACAGTTTATATGTTACCAATATCATCTAGAGTAGATAATACTTTTTATAAAACATTTTACGCTGTAACTTGCACTATTTTTCCTCACCTTATTTATATCTCCTGGCTTACAGGATGAAATCTGAAAGATAACTTTGTCCTGCCAGGTTTTGTTTGACAAGTACACATCTTAGCAAAAAAATACTGGAACCCTTTTTTCTTTTGTGACCGAATTGCAGCTGCATTATTCAGCGTAGTTCCTGCCCTGTTCTCTCCTCAGTATCCATTCCTTTGCTCACCACTTGGCCTGTGCTGTTTCTATTAAATTAGAAGCACTTTTAGCTTGTCTGAAACTGAAACCTCTGGCGCTACAAAGCAGCGTGTCTGTGTATGACAACAAGCACAGGAGGGGCCCTATCATTTGAAAGTTTATTTTACTGTAACAACCCCTGAGAGATTACAGAATTGGATTCAGCCTAAAGTCACTGTTAGGTGTTTCATGAAAAGTTCATCTAAAAAATCATATGAAACTGGCAATTCTGTTTGGGAAAAAAAAGTTGTCTGGACAATTTAGTTGCATAAACTTTCATTCCAAAAAGTGCAAATCATTAACTCAGTGTCTTCTTATAGATGCCCATGCCAGTGACCTTGTCCCAGAATATTTTTGTGTCTGTGTGCATTTGCACTTTCAACACATTCTTTTGCTTCTCTGCATACCCCTCTCTGTGTTTGTGTTTTGAAAACTACCTGAGCCAAACAGTGGAGAAATTAAGAGCAGGGTTTTTCCCCCCTACATTTTTTGGAAACTGTAATTTTAGCCCTTGTATATGTGAACTTCTGTGAGCCAGAACTACACCTGTACTTCAGCAAGAAACTAAATCATATAATTTGTTCTGCCTGAGAAAGTACGATTCAACAACACAGCTCAGAAAATCCTTCAGGTGTGCACAGGTTTTATGTCATCTGCCAAGTAACACACACATCTGAGGAAATCACATGAACAACTAGTTTGTGCTCTGGAAACCCGAGGAGTTTCTTCTGTTTTGTAAAAAGCAGGTCTTCATGTACATGGCTCCTTTGTTCAAATCCCCCATGACATGGCTGCAACACCTGAGTACCAAGGGAAGCTTAAAGACCCTTCCCCAGCTTCCCCTTCCACTATACACTTTCAGTATGTGCTGTTCTCATCTCTCTTGAGAGCTCCTCTGTCTCAGATATCACCTTATTTGTTTACTCACTTCTTACAGCAGGGCACTCTGGTAACTTTCCATGCAGATGATTTGTGAGACATCGACCCGCTGGTCACAGCTGAGAGCTCCACTGCAGCACTGAGTACATACACAGACTGAAAGAGGGATCCACTTCTGAGGAAGTATCCCAGTGCACACTTCTGGCAGGAATAAAAACTCTGACCCTGCAAAGCCTTTCATCTGACAAGTGCCCCCAAGCCTGTGAGAACTGCACGTGCCCACAGTGGCAGGGCCAGGCTACAGACGTGGGGGTGCTGCAAATCCAAGTCCATCCTGCAGTTCCCAGGAGGGACAGGGGAAGCAGCTCCATTTTGAAGTCCCGTTGTGGAAACATCTCAGACATCTCGGTGTTTGTGACTGTGTTTACAGCCTGGTGGAAGTGTATCTGCTGGACATACCAGAGTGCTGCTGAAGGAAACAGCTTACTGTGCACTTCCCATGTCTCCTGCCACTCCTGCTGGCCCCCAGGGATGTGCCACTCATGTGCTGTCTGGTGTTTCTATCCTCCTGGTTGGTCTTCTCTTGAATCTTTATGCCAATATGCCACAGAGCTAAATTTGTGGCATGCCAGTTGGCAGCAGAGAAGCCAACAGCAAAACCATCCCATGGGAGAAAGGAGAAGGTGGATATGGAGAGAGGAGAGAGGAGCTCCACAGGAGGGCCTGTCTGTCATTCCCAAACCTGAATGTTATGAGCTGCAATGTATTTCTTCAGTTGTAAAAAAAAAGCTTTATAAACAAGGACTGAGTTTCAGGTAAAATGCCTTCTTTCCCTGCCAGCTGGAAGGAGAAGGTTTGGAGGTAAGATAAGGGAGTGATAATCTGCTGCTTCTATATGATTCACTAAGTAGCACAACTACTACTTCAATAAAGAAAAAGCCCACATGTAAATACAATTCCCTCTGCCTAACGATTTCAAATACTATTTGTTTGCCTTTTTTTTTTTTTTTCTTTTTTAACAACTCCCTTTTCTGCTCCTTGAGCTGTGCAGTAAATGCCACCACTAATGAGGTAATACCAGTGTTTGAGAGCAGACTGACCCTGCTGTTTTCAAGCAGTTTCAGCTCTCGACAGTCAGGAGCCTGCCTAATGTTTTGTGCCTGCCTCTGGTCACTGACAGGGTACAAACTGCCTTATCTCCCAGTGGGAGGGAGCTCATTGCCAAACCCACGGCTACTTGACTGGGGAGGCGTCTGCAGCCATTCACACTCACGGCCTGAGCCAAACACAGGGCTCCAAACAAATACCCCAAAATAGCTCTGCTCTGAATGGGCTTCAATTTTTCTCTGCATGTCAGCAGATGACATGCATTGTCACAACTGCTGGGTAGGATTCGAGAGGCTTGGTTAAGCATAGTACAGTCAAACTCCCATTGTTCAGTGTTTCTGCATCTTGGGCACTTTCTCAAATATCCCCCCTTTACTATTTGCAAAGCCCTTTCAATGACCCTTTTTGTGTGAATGTAGAGCTCAGCTCACAAATCAATTGTTCTATTTTTATTTCCAATATTATGCTTCCTTCCAGAGCGCTCAGAGGACGATGCCGTGCATTTTGTCACCAGCTCTGGCCAATACCCCCAAGAACTCCCTCACTGGGCAGGAAAACAGGATTAGCAGGGAAGTGGAGAGAGCAACAGGAGTTCAAGCAATGGTAGCACTCTCACCATTAGGGCTGCTGATGTAGATTTGGGAGAAGGATTTTTACCAAACGGGAGTAATGTCTCAGCTGACCATGGGATGTCACACAGATGAGCCCAGGGGAACTTGTGGCTTATGGAAGGAGGGAGGGGACACTGCTGCATGGCACTTCCTACGCAGTCCAGTTCATCCAGAGCTTGCCCATCTCTGCCCACACTTGGCAAGACTTGGCTGTACTTCCCAACCCTGTGACTCACCACGCATGAGCAGTGTGACTCAGATGCCAAATTTCCTTCCAGGATCTCCAATTCACAAGACTTTCTAGAGCAGTGGACAAAGTCTCAGGTGTACATTGCCCCTCCTCCCATCTGGCTGCTTCTGGTGCTGCTCAGCTCCTCAGCCATTTCTGGGAACAAAGGGTCCCTCAGAGACGTCAGGGACCTTCAGCACAAGCAAGGATGGCTCCTACAAGATGACCCTACTCCTTTTTGCCTTTTACCTCATGTTAGTGGAGTGTCTTGCTGCAGACCCGGGGCTCAAGTATACTGCTTCAGTACAATGAAGGAATACACTACCAGAAATAGCAAGCTCCTCCTGACCTGTTTATAAGGGAGATACTGTCATTACAGACAAAATAAACACTCAATTTTCATACAGCACTGTGTTATTTATGGATGAAGTCTGTTCCTGAAGGAGCATTGTGCTGCCATTTAGCTCACCTGCAGATATACATTATTATTCAGGGATATACACTGATCACACATACAAGGATTTCTAATCTCTTACTTGGAAAGCCCGAACTACAAAATTGTTCCTTACCTAATTAATTTCCTCTCTTGCTTCATCAATTTGCCTTTGCAGGAGCTGAATACCAGTGATGTTCGCTGCTTCAGCAACTGGAAACCAGTTATGAATGGAAACATTTATTATGAAAGGAACAAAACAAAACAAGAACATAAGCAACACAAGAATCCCATGAACTCGAACAAGACCATGTGCTGGTGCTGCATCTGGGTCAGGACAACCCCACATAGTAATACAGGCTGGGGATGAGCAGATGGAGCAGTCCTGGGAGAATGACTTAGGGGTGCTGGTGGTGAGAGCTGGACATGGCACATTCCAGAGACCCCATGCCCTGGGCTGATCCTCCAGTGTGGGCAGCAGGAGAGGAGAGATCCTGCCCCTCTGCCCTGCTCATGTGATCCCCCCCACCCTGCAGAGCTTCCTCCAGCAGCACAGGAAGGTTGTGGAGCTGCTGGAGCCAGTCCAGAGCAAGGACACCAAGAGGGATCAGAGAGATGGAGCAGCTCTGCTGTGAGGAAAAGCTGAGACAACTGAGATTGTTCAGCCTGGAGAAGGTAAGGCTCTGGGGTGACTGAAATGTCTCTTCCAGTGCTTGAAGGGAGCCTACAGGAAAGACGGAGAGAGACTATTTACAAGGGCCTGGAGTGACAGGACAGTGGTAAATAGCTTCACACTGACAGAAGGTTTAGACTGGAAATCAGGAAGAAATTGTTCCCTGTGAAGGTGGGGAGGCCCTGGCACAGGCAGCTCAGAGAAGCTGTAGCTGCCCCATCCCTGGAAGCGTTCCAGGCCGGGTTGGATGGGGCTCACAGCAAGCCGGGATAGTGGAAGGTGTCCCTGCCCTAGGCATTGGAGTTGAAACTGGATAAGCTTTAAGGTCCTTTCCAACCCAGACCACTCTATAATTCTATGACTCTTTGAGGATAAATGAGTGCAAGACCACAGGATGCAGTGTGAGGCAGGGCATTGGTGTGAAGGACAAGAGCAGTGCAGGACCAAATCACTGCTCCAGTGCTGACCCTGGGCACCGGTCACTTGTGTTGATAGAAAAGTGTCCTGTGCAGGGAGCTTGCTGAAGGGATACTGATTTTTAAAAAGCCATCAATTTATTTCTAAAGTTTTCTTTTTTCTCCATCTTGTACCAAAATTAGGTCATTCCCCTACACAGAAGTAAGTAGAAAATACCACATGGTGTGATATAGCAGAAAGACTTTTTCATTATGACTGGCAAGGAGGAGTCTTCACTACTCCCCAAAGGTGCAGCAGCACCAGCTGATGAGATGATTGCACCCTACGAGAAAATAACAGCCTGCTCACAAATGCATCCTCCTGTTTAAAAAATTCAAGCAAGCCACTCACACAAATAGCTTTTAAATCAGATTTATGTGAACAGAATGACAAGCTTACGTCAAATCTTGAGTCAGAGCTTATCACAAATACACATAAGGGATTAAAAAAAGAAATCCATCAGTAGAATCAAAGCTGAATTAGCGTAATGGCACAGTCCAAATAAATGTACTTCACAATGCATTCTTTGAAAGAGACAGAGAGAGAGCAAGAGAGAGTGCAAACTATGCATTTAATGTGTGCTTAAGCAACTGTAACAGCATAGTAAGAACTTGTATTTTTTCTGGCACAGCCCTCTGTCATAATCCCGTTGCATACTTTCAAATGTATTTTTAAATTGCTCAGCTTCTGTCAACGGATTCATTCAGGGCTGTGTTATTCAAAAGGTGAATGCAAAATTCACAGAGCTCACAACATCCACTTTGACTGACACACCTATAATGAAGGATCACTAAATCACCCCTTTCCATATGAAAGTAAAATTAGAAATCACAGATATCAGAAAAGGAAGACAGTCCCTGTATTTATCTCCAGCATGCCAGGATGATGCCAAATATAATTCAAGACTCATTTCCATTAAAAAGGTACTGACCAAAAAAAAATATTAGAAGTATTTACCTTGCCTGACTTTACATGGGTAAACATTCCTGCATCCAATATAAGGGCTATATTTAGAAATGTATCCTCACCAGGAAACTAAGTAGGCTTCAGTGAAACCAAAACAGTCCAGGGCTTGACTCTGAGGCAGATGAAGTCAACCGGGACCCCACCCAGACCCAAAAAGTGCAGCCTCTCTCACCCGGCGTGGGCAAATTACCCCTCCCAGGCTGCTCAGGGAGAGCAGGGCTGCTGGAGCCATGGGAAGCCACACCAATTACTGAAAAAGGAACAGCACTATTGAAAAAATGTTATACAAGCAGTGGTAAACCTCAGTGGCCTGGGTTTGAGACAACAGAAAATCCCTTTGACGAGTAGTAAACACACTAAAAATAGGACTTGGTTCTTTTTAAAGTCAGCCTAAAATAAATCTCTTTGCTTTTTGTATCCTGTTTTGCAGTTTCATATGAAGGTGTCCTGCAGTCATTTGCCAGCAGTAAAAATGAGCAAGGTCTTATTCCCCAGCCTGTCCTGGAGCATAATGCAAGCACAGAAGATCACAGGACTATCAAGCAAGGGCCACATCTCAAAATTCCAGCCTGTGAGGAGTGGCTTCATATCACAGTGAGATTTTAATGTACCAAATGTATTTGGAAACAGAAAAATATTCCATGTCCTGAGCAACGAGGACCGAGAGGATAAAGAATAATTAGACTGCAATGTTCTTGCAGTTTGTGCAGACCATATTCAGAACCATCTCCACCTGGTTAAAGACTGACCTCCCCTCGAGGTCTCAGCTGTCACTGGGAGGACATCATCCTCTGCTGGTAAGAGAAAGAAAGAGTATCTCTTTCTGCACCGGGCACAAGGATTGGACAGATCCTCTCTCCTTTGTGCTTGAGCTCGGTATCAAGACACCCTTAGCAGCCAGTGGAGATAACCAAGTACTTCCAGAGTAAGGAGCACCTGTGTCAGACATGTGCTCTAGTGTTGCGGTGGACCAAGACTCTAGGATGAACTATACAGGAAAAAATTCTTTTCTTCTACATTTCCAATGCAGGGAGTTAGCTCAGACCTAAATTTATATTTGATAAATTAGATCCTAGGCTGGCTTGCTCCAGTAGACAATGCCATCTGTACAATCACCATCATTTATTACCTATGTTTCTTAGGTGCTCAGAGTATGTACAACATCAACACCTGCCCTGTAGTGATTGTGGAAGCCTTGGCCAGTCACTCCCTGGATCTTCTGGGGGTGGATGTGGAAACATAAATTCTGCAGTTCTGGTAAGAGTTTCATTTTGCCTTCCACAACACGTGATTCTGTGATCATAATCTTATAATTTAGTAACTGAGTATCCCCAAACTATGCTTGTATTTCATTGCTGTAACTCTTGCACAGCTATCACTACAGTGAACTCATATCTAAAGTCTGATGTGTTCTTTAGTTTTCAGTTCATTAAGGTTCACTTCAGCTGGTCTACAGAAAAAAAAAAAAACAAAAAAAAAGAAGCTATATTTCTGTGGTCATGGAAGCAGTAGATGGGGGGATAAAAGTCTTTGAACATCTGGCACAGTAGTTTGTTTTCTTAATATTCTCCTTGTGAGTAAATTTAAAAGAGAAATACACTGTTCATATGAGTTTCTTTTTAAGTATAGGCAATTACAATGCAGATTATGAAACAAGGACAGGAATTTACTAACCTGTTACTTATCTTGCGATGTGTAATCACACATTTTGAATATACAACAGAATTACCATAAAAGTCAGGACGGGGGCTCTGAGCAACCTGATCTAATTGAAGATGTCCCTGCTCATTGCAGGGAGGCTGGGCTGGATGACCTTTAAATGTCCCTCCCAAGTCAAACCATTCTGTGACTATATGACATAGAGCAGCAGAATTTTGGGCGCTATGTATATATTATACGCACTATGACTATATTATCATAACCAAATCTATGTGCTCTTGATGGTCAAATATTTATTCTGATCCCTGCAGAGCTCATTGCCTGGATGAGCTGAACTCCTTGTTCACCCCAGAGGGTTTTTCACTGCCATTTTTCAGATGGGGACGTTGAGGGACTTGTCTGTGGAATAAAAGGTGAGGGACAGAAGCAGCGGAGGCAGAAGCAGCACCGTCTGCTGCCGCTGCCTTTCTGAAGGACCAGTGGAGTGTAACTTTTGCTATGTATTTTTCCTTCTAAAGAAATAAGGAAGGGCCCATGCTGAGATATCTGAAGGTATATCTTTTGGTAGAGCAACATACTAGCCTTGAAATTGTTTCAGCGTTCCTCCTCATCTAGCAATTACTGAAGCACAAACATATAATCATGGGAAATGCTATAATTAACCATAAATCTCTGTTTCCAATCAAAAGGGCTCTGAGCTTTCATTTCAGTCTGAAAGACTGGAACAAGAGCACAACTATTAGAGAATCTACCTTTGAATCAAATCCTGTCAGTGTGCTGGCATTGCTTTTTTTGGTCTAACCCACAAATTTGTACCTGTATGGTTAGCCAAAAACTGTGCATTATTTACCAACATCAGCACTAAAACTCAAGGATCTGGCAGTGCTCCATCTTGGAACTAAAGAGCTGATACTGTGCTCTTACTTCAAGAAACATCACAACTATGCCTGAAATTACTGCTCCTGCAAACTACACATACAAGAACTTGACATGAAACAGAATTTTCTTACAGCTTTTTACCTTTTTATCCATTAAAATGTCCTGGATTTGTGAGTAACTCAGTATTCCCAAACACAAGGCCTGATGTTGCACAGCATTTCACAGCTCTGTTTCCCGAGTATCTACTGAGGTTGCCGTAAAGCCCCACTTCAACATAGCCTATGAAATATTAAATATTTTGAAGGCAACAAAGCAGTAACAGTATTGCTTTTTGCTTTATGTTTCACAGGAGAAATGCTGGTTGTAGCAGAACTCTGATTTTGCCATAACTGAAGTGGAAAGCCTTGAAATTTAGGCTGAAATTGGGCTGATTTTGAAGTACCCAAACAACCTTATTTAGCTTACACTGCAGTTTTCTGGCATAGCGGACAAGGTCCTGGGGGGCGATTGCTGGGGCTGGAAAACAGGAGTGTAAAAAGAGGTGGTAGAAGAGAAACTGGAGCATGATGAAGTGACTGTCAAAGTCAGCAAGTGTGAAGAGCCTGCCAGTGGTGCATTCTTCCCTCTAAGTGTCCTAAAAATCTAGTGGAGATCACAGGGAAAGGGGGAAATGTCTGAACTTCCACAGGTGCCCAGGTAAGGCATACACTGCTCATACATCAGGCAGAGAACTAATGAAAGGGGAGAGATGTCTAAAATATCTTCCTCTAAATCCTATCAAAATATCCCTCTGACACTAAAATGCAGAGATCTACTGCCAAAATCCCCAAGCAAAATAAAAACAAATGCAGATTGCAGCTTGCCTGCTGATAGCACATGCTGTTCTGGAGCATCGGGCTCAGAAAAACCTACTGCACTGAGCTCATCTGGAGAGCATGCCAGTAATTCCAGGGACTGAGGCTTCCAGGGGGTCACAGTTAAGGTTCTGCTGGCTTATGCCAGCACTCCTCATTTTCTGTGTTTTCAGGGGGATGAGTTTTGCTGAGCAAGGCATTTTGGAAAGACATGAGAAACCCCTGGGCAATTTTAACTCTCTGTTAGCAAAGATTTTTTTGGTCACCGACTGAGCTTATAGCGGATTTGCCTTAACTGCATCAGAGCGTGTGTTGGAAAGGAGCTGAAAAGGGGAAGCTGCATTTCTGAGAGAAATTCTCTCAAGCTGAAGCACTCTGCAGAACACTAGAGATTTAATTATTTGATAAAGATAATAAACAGAAGAGTTTAGGGGGAGTAACTGCAACTTCAGGTTTCTGTACCTGTCCACCCTTCCTGCCATTCCTCTTCCTGGAGGAGGAGAAATCCATGGAGAGAGGACTCCAGCACTGCCTGGACCTCAGTTTTAGGCACAGAAATCTTGGATATTCACAGTGACCTGAGGATAGCTGGATGTTTTCTGAGCACGATACTTCCAGATACCACATCCCTCAGATCCTCATAAGCCACACACAAGGGCCTGATTCTTTAGAGAAGCCTAAAGGATTGCTGGCTAAACATATGTGCAACTTGGTTAATGATTTTGTTCAAATGGCTGAAAGCGAGGGGTTTTTTTTGCGTAGGGTATTGTCGTCCTTGTCCTCTGATACAGAAAGCCCAAGCCAGCAATGTATTTTTAAATACTAAGGGTTGTTTTGATTGTGTTGGCCTGGTTCCACTTTTGAGAGTTCCTTTAGCTACACACAAACTCTGCTGGAGCTCCTGCACCCTTCAACATGTTTTCACACCCATTGTTCTGTTGTTCAGAGACAGCTCTCAGCTACAGAGTGTAAATTCAGGGTACCTTGTCTTTGGCAGGCTTATCCTGACCTTAAGAGAAGTTTTAGTCTCGTGACATTTACAGGGTTCTGGCTTGTCCTGTGGGGCACTTTTGTGCAAAGGAAAACAGGGTTTAGCATCTGGGATGGATAAAAAGATGTCTCACAGAGAGGTGATGGCATTGTTAGAGGACAGCTGTAAGGGATGAGCTGGCCACAGCAGAAATTTCTTTCTAAATCCATCATGCAGTGGTTAGACTGAGGCTCTGAGGCATGAAGAGGCATGGGGCATATGTCTGGTTCTGAGCAAATGCTAAATAATGTCTTCTAGCTACTCATAAAGCATCTATTCCTGCAAGCCTTTTCCACTTGATAGTCTAGGTAGCACTGATTTCTGCAGATATGAGTATGTCTATTTGGGGAAATGAAAATAGCATTAACCTGCCTTTGATTTTCGTTTCATTGCTTAACGCCTCCTATCTATAAAAGCATACAACTAATTACCTAAAAGGGATATTAATAGTCTGATTTTTTAAAAAAAGATAATTTAATTATACTTCCAAGCACAAGAGTCTGCTTCTCAGAACCACAGAATTCAGTCTCAGGGCTGTGCCCTAACCAAGACAGAGACCAACGTGAACTCATGAAATGAGCTCATCAGCTAGCGAGGCGCAGGAACTGAAAGTGGTCTCGTGTAAAATGTCACGAGATTTCTCACAAGTGGGCATATGCAAATTAAAAAAAAAAAAGCAACTACAGCAATATACATACACTGAATGAATCAGAAAATTAACTAGAAATGGAACCTGGCTTCCTACAGAGAGCATATACACTATATCTGTATTTATTTATGTCTACAAATGTAGAATATATATTTAGCAAAACTGAGTCTTACCAGAAGAAAGTGCTGACAGTCATCTCAACTTGAGATGTCTATTAAAAACTGAGAGAGAGAGAAAGGAAGCACTGTTCTGATGAAGGACTGAGCATAACAGTTCTAAGCTGGTTTTGCCATGCTGTCCCTGAGGCTAAGATTCTGGCTTTAGAGGTATTTAGAGTGTCATTTTACTGTATTGAAAAATGTTACTCTTCTCTGGGTGATTCTGAGTATTTTTCACATAAACCAGCCATGTGGACAGACAGCAAAAAAAGAAAAAAGAAAAAAAAAAAAAAAGAAGGGATGCATCCCATTTGATGTCAGCTCTGTGAAAGGTGAGTGTCAAATTTAAACCCAGTCATCTGAGAGATACCTCAGAGGCACCTTCTCCACTTTTGGATAAGCACAACAGCATTTCTAAGGAAATTCTCTAGCTCTGGGAATTCTGACAGTTTGCAGAGAAACCCTGAACAGCTGCTTGTAGGAGCTCAGCCTCATCAGCTCTGATCTCAGCCAGGTGAAAGCCTGGGTTCCTACAAATGGAAACTGCTCTGTATTAGATATTTCTCTGAAGCACATTGAAATAGCTGGAAATGGTATTCAGCAGTTTTAAATATCTGTAGTTTTTCAGGCTGATAACATCTATCACACAAACACAAGTTATAGCACCCGCTCATCCCAAAATCTCATTCTTTTGGTTACATCACTGAGATCTAAAGAATTAGCTCTATGCATGTCAAAAGGCTAAACAGTCATTTTGCAAATATACCTGATCTCCCTACATCCTTTGAAAACACCACATTCTCCAGGAGCTGTCATATTTAGTACCTAGTTATATTTCAAGCTGCTTCCTTCAGCAAGGGTCAGTAGTAGTGAAAATGTTCACTTGCAACAGCAAAATTTTCCCCAAACTTTGGAGTTTGCCTTTGGGAAGTGCAATGATTTTTTCCTCCCCTATGTATAAGGGACACTTCCAAAAATTTGGGGCCAAACAGATTTGTTACTATGATCAAAGCTGAATCTGTCCATTTTGACAGCTTTACTGAGCAGAATGCAGCTTTCTGCAAGCAAGGGGTTTTATGACTGAAGTTACAATCTCACAAAACATGTCTTTATGCAGCCTATAAAGGAAAAAATCCAAACTAAAACACTCTACTGATATTAAACACACACCTAAAGCCTTAGGCTGCTTGTTGTATGCCCTGAAGATCAGAAAAAAAGATAAAAATCAACAGCTGGAAGGCATCCCGCCTTCCTCCACGAGTCCCCATCCTACATAAACATGGTCAGGCAAGGGACTGAGGTTGTGTTGGAATAAACCCCCTGGCAAATGTGGAAGATACTGCTGGAAGGTAATTCTGCTGTTTGCAGTAGTCATTTATGCTCCCCGCCTGCCCCCTCCTCGGAGAGCAAACAACAGAGGTGCAGCACAAGGGTTTGTTGAGCTGTGGCCCCTCCAGGAGCTGGGGGGTCATTTGAGAATGAAGAACAAAGTTCTCAATTTTCAGCAGAAAACATGAGCAGAGCTGCCAGGAATCAGAACAGAGGGTTTTCATGTTGCACTCAGTTACACTGGGATCTGTCCCTGGACATCAGGGATGCAGAGGAGCCCAGATCTTTGCACAAAAAAATCCCTAAAGCTTTACCACTGAGGCTGTTTCAATGTTGATGCTTTGGAGACATTTCCCTGCTTCCTGTGCTGTTTCCCAGAGCTGGAAGATCAAAAAGTACAGTAAGTTTGCAGAGGATGTTTGTTCAAATCCTCTCAAAGGGATCCACACACATTATATTGCCACAACACTACTTAACACTGGACCTGAAGCTCTTTTTTTTTTGTACATCTGTAACAATCTGGTAGAAAACAGATTGCCTTTTTATTGTCTTTTGATTCAGACACTTGCTCTGACAGACCATAGAAAGTTCTTATTTTGCCTTTAGATGCCATCCTTGTCATGCATTGGGGATCAAGAGGAATGTTTAGTACAAATGTGTTATGGAAGGAAGTGAATGAAAGCACTGCTCAGAGGTTGACATTTTCCAAGAGAAAAAATGAAAAAAAGGAAAACGAGACAAAAAAATCTCCTATACAGGCAACTAAAAAGATAAGCTCACAGTATTCTGAGGCAGAAACCATAAATGGAGGGGAAGCCCATTCAGAACCAAGAAATCCAGGTCAGAAGTGCTCTTCTCCCAATGTCTTTAAATGATAAAATCATGTGCAAGCCAGAGTCTGCAGGAGAGTACACCTGTGTTGCCATAAACCTGTAAGAAAGTGCAGAGAATTTCCTGCTCTGCTCCTGTCATTTGTCAGCTAAAGAGCACACAGGAGTCTTGTTTCCCTTCCTCCCAATCTTATGTGAGATTTGTTTGAGGTATGTACAAAATTTTCCAGGCTCTTTACACCAGAAGTCTTTGACCAAGTGCCTGCTAACTCCCTTAATATAAAATGATTCCCATTCCTATAGATATTTTGAATTTTCTGAGGTTTTTCCCTCCCTGTTCCCAGAGCTTCTGAAGATTGCCTGTCATCTGGGAGAGACCGGCATGGACTCGTCTGCCAGTAGAGGTATTAAGCAACTCTAGAACTGCAGGAACTGTAATTTTTAAACAGATTTGTGCTCAAGTATCTCTGGAAGTTTTCAACGGAACATTATTTTTCTTTCCATACTAGATGATTGCAATAGAAATACAAAGTTCCCACACATGCACAAATAAAATAATCATCTTTGTACCTCCTCCTGAGCCTGCATGAAATGACACATTTTGTGGGAAGCACATGAAAAAAGATTTCAGCATTTATTCTTGATGTGAATTCAGTAGAATGAAAAGAGCTGAGAGTTGACACCTTTGCTGAGCTGTCAAAAAAACCCCAACAAAACAGCCCAACCACAAAAATTAGGCCTTCCCCCCTTCTGGTCTGTGTCTTGATATCACTGCTAAAAATCCATGTGAAACCCAGCCTTTTCCATCAAAGAGCAAGATGAATGATAATTGTAAATCTACCCCTACTCCAAACCACCACCACCACACCCATAATGTTCACCCCAAAAGCGGAAAGTGGCAAAACGGATTTAGTTACTACTATCGATATGAGAGGCAACCTGCTAAAATACTACTTCAGCTGCATGCAGCTCCGAAAGAGAAAAAAGAGGGAATGAAAGAGAAAGAAAGACGGAATAATCTATTGAATAGGATTTTAAATAATACACGTTAATTGTGAGCAATGAGACAACTCTTATTATTATTAAATATATTAGAATAGTTTATTGAAAAACCAAAAAAATAAAAATTACGAAATTAGCAAAATGTAAAAGTCTGAGATCCTTTGGCTCGTTGGTGGTATGCCCCAGGAGCGCAGGGATTAGAGATCTTTGGGCTGAGACAGCATTGGACCTCTGGTGAAAGAGAGACTTGTAGTGCTGGGCTGGCTCTTAGCTAATAAAATTATTAAAAGCTCCTTAAAAGGAGTAAGGCTTAATACGCCCAGCACTTACATCCACTGCAGCTAACCTGCACGCTCTGCCCCCGCCCCAAGCCTTCATTGGTATTTTATGCTGCCTTCGCTCCGCCCCAGTCCGCCCACAGCCTGCCCACAGCTCGCCCCTTTGGCCCTAGGTGATTGGTACTTTCTCCTTTGACAGATCATCTCTGTCCACCAATGGCTCGTCGTTGTCAGGGGGGTGGTATCAGCTGGAGTAAGGATGGTAACATGCCCTCATTAAAATTCAGGTTGCCATGGAGCTTACCTGCAGGATAAGGGCTATGGGGCTAAAAATAGCTGTTGGCTGTTAAAAACTGGGGGGTTGGAGTTGGTCCCTGGACTAAAGTGCCAAGTAAAAATTCGTAAAAACATCTTAAAATACATCTAACACATCTTAAAACAATTGTAAAAGTAGACAATGAACATAGGAAAAATAACTCTTAGAGGATACAAGTGGTTTAAGGTTCACAAAGGGATTTCTTTAACTGGGGAATTTTTAACTTGGGATTTTTTAACTTGGGATAGGGCAAACAAACTACTAGAACAGTTAAGACACCAACAATAGAACCTGATTTTTGTACCTGGGCTGATGGGTTAATTTTAACATTCAATAAAAAAAAAAAAAAAATTTAACTCAAAATTAACTAATTTAAGCACTTAATATGCAAAGACCAAGCATAATTAGGGATTTCATGTATGACATTAATCAAACCATGTAATAGCTTCACACAGAGACATGCAGTCTGACAAGAAGGCCCATTTAAGAAAGCAAAAATGTAGGAAAAAAAAATCAAAAGATCTGCTGCATTTTTTTCCAGTTTATTTTTCCCCTCTTTTCTTCTCTGCACTAACAATTTTTAAGAGGCCAAAGATATTCCAAGTGAAATGTCACCATTCTTACAAGCTTAAATAAACTATTTATTAGCAGTAGACTAAGTACTCTGAAGAAATTTATTTGCCCTGGCAATAATATTTATAAATGTCCTCTGAAATATTATGACATTGTAGAAGCAGCAGTGTTGCAGTTTGCCTGTGAGGAGTCAGTTCCAATCAGCACAAGTGCATTTAGAGGGGGAAACATTTCTGCAGTGGAGTGTGCACGCAGCACTTGAGGGAGGATGAAAAGCCCGTGAGCACAATCTTTTCTTTGACACTAGCAATAAATAAATATAGAAGCAATAAATAAATAAATCATTCAGTTCCAGCAGCCCATTTATGGTGCCCATCAACTGAGTGCGTGCTGCTCGTCCCAGAGAGGTCTAAATGCAGTGGCTGGAACAGGGAGCTGAGATCCTCAGCCACAGCCCCTCGAGGCTCCCCGAGGGGAACACAGGTCCCCATTGAGCCAGGGACACATGGGCTGCTCTTTACGGGGCTTTTTCTGACCAAAGCACCACAACAGAAACCCAGCTATTAGGTATTCCAAACAGAACTGCTATTTTGAGAACAAACTTCATTAATGCCTTGGGGGGGAGAGGGTGGAGAGGGTTGAGAAGTAAAACGCATGTGCCCACACAAAGGTGTAAAATCCAGACTATTTAAATGCTAATAAATACTGTATTTGAGCACTCATTCCCCCAAGTGACAGAGAAGACAAAATCTATTTGGCTTTGCACTGCAAAGCTGTTTTATAAAACAGTTCAAGTTGGTGATATTTGTCCTCCAACACAGGACAGACAAGAAAAAATGGAGAGATAAAAAAGAAATAAAACAGATGATTAAATCTAAAACTGGATATTACTCCCTCAGGTGAGGATGGCAGTTTTGAGCACGGAGGGAAACATGAAAAAAGGACTTCAGGGTTAGTTTTCTTGAGCAGTTTCAGTTCAAATCTTACTTGATTTGTTGGGATTTTTTTTAGTAAACGAGTCAACTCACACACAACAAAAGATCATTCCCCCCCCCCCCCCCCCCGCCCCCGCATCAGGTATATCACAAGGAAAAGCCAAATAAAACCTGCAGATATCAGCAAACAGCTTCTTGTATGTCCATCTTCATTTCCACTGAGGAAACAGTTAGCAGAACTAGCAGTGGCACAAACACAAATGTCTCCTTGGGATTCAAACACGGAAGCCCAACAGATGCCATGTAGAACACAACATCTACCTAAAACATTGTAAGACTGACACAATGTTACAGAAAGCCCCCAAATCCCAGCATTGTGGTGCTCTACCACAGGCTGCCACACTGATGCAGTAGACTTCAGTGCATAGTTTTAAGTTTCCTAAATGTTTTTAATTTTTCACCTGGATTTGTTTGTTTTCCTAACTGACCCCTAGTTCTATGCACACCAAATTTGAATGCCCTCAAGGCAGAAAGCCCTGCTGAGATATGGTCAGGAGCAGGCCCCAACAATGTGCAAGGCACAGGGCGTGTCACGATTTTCATCTTGACAAGAACATGGAGCCTGAGCTCATCTAGGGAGTGGTCCTGGACAAGAACCTCCACAAACTTGGCCCGTGTTTCCTGTTTATAACCGAATAAGGTGTCTTTTTGCCTCGTTTGCAAAACAAGCATAGCACTACTCACTGCTGATCCTTAACTTCTGCTTCCCAGAAAGACTTCTCACAGTGCACGGCCATCTGTTCTTCTGAGGGTATTTGTCAGGCTCATGGGAGTGTAAGGAGATGGGTACAGAAGCATCTTGGTTTTTTCTCCCCGAAAATAATGACCCAAGAGACATTCAGAATTGTGAGACTGCCTACAAAATTTCCTTGGGATTCTCCTTATGTGTCTCCTTGCCTTTCAGCATTTGTGCTGCAGCCCTGAGAGCATTCAGGATTTTCTCTGTGTAGTCCAGGTGACATAACCACGATTTAGACTATAGGACAGCCCTGTGAGCTGAGCAAAGCGCCAGCTGCAGAGGAGGTGTGTGCTGAACCAGTAAACCATGCCATGGCATGATCCTGCAGTCCAGCTGTGTGCTGGGGGGAAATGAGGAGCACACAGGACATGGGGTGAAGGTGCTTCCCAGCGTGGCTCCACACAGCAGCACATCCCTACCCACAGTACAGCACCACGGCCTTTCTCCTGAGGCTTGCTATCAAACATAGATGTGAGTGGCTGTGATGCAGAGATCAGACCAAATCCAGTACCTGAAGCTCAAATCAACCCTAGAAATGATCAAGACTCAGGCCAGGTAGGTGAACACGAGGTGAGGATTCAAGAATCCAGCTCAGTATGCGTGGGACTTGAGAGGCCTCTCCTCAGGCCACACTGAGGAGCAGTCAACAAAGCAGCAAAGATCTGTTTGCTCTGGAAAACAACAGGCTAAAAAATTTTTTCTAAATAAATTTCCACAGATCAATAGGATTCTCTTCCCAGATTTTTTTCCAAGAGACTATATTTTTCTTCCTTCCTTCTTACTCTTCCCTCCTGCCCCCATCGGTGTTATCCTGCTGCCTGATCTTTGTGTAGGGGCTGCTCAGAGGCCCATGTGTACCATGACAATGACGAAACAAGAAAGAATCAGAAATGGAGGCTGACACATTGAAAGGTGAAGTACAAGATATATTTTGTTCCTTGCTGAATCCAGCTTGGTCCACTCTGCCTGCTTATTCTAGTTAAATGCACATGTCAACATATAAAAAGTTATTTCAGACTGCAGCATTTGGTTCCCCGAGCCAAGCCAAATGAACACAGGAATAGTAACAGTACACACGCCAAGGAAAATGAACTTTTTTTTCCTCCTACTGTGACATTTTTGAAGGCAGCCAATTAAACATTAAAAACATCATGAATGAGCAGTGTAATTTTGGAGCCATAACTTAAAGTGAAGTATTCCTTTAAGTATGAAATTAATATAATCATGACATTTTAACAGTTTTTCATGGTCCTGCATTCTTCTACAAGGACTCATTCTAAGTAAACCTATATGCTATATAAAAAGACCACAATAATCTTTTCCCACTAGTAAAATTGCTA
The DNA here is from genome assembly GCA_020086605.1 of Lanius collurio. Classification (NCBI taxonomy): domain Eukaryota; kingdom Metazoa; phylum Chordata; class Aves; order Passeriformes; family Laniidae; genus Lanius; species Lanius collurio. The sequence goes on along the minus strand of JACBWW010000009.1, from coordinate 32,160,346 downwards.
CTCTTGTGAGTGTTACATATATAGGAGTTTTTACATACATAAACATAGTGTGGTCACTTGTGGGATCTATAGATTACATTGGGGGCATATTAAGGGAGTAATGCATGCGCCAAATTTGTTGGCATGTTTTATAGTGTCTAGATTTTTCTATCCTGTGCTATTTTGTACATTTCCTGCCCTGACATAAATGACCTCATTAACAAGAAATTCTAATAAGTATACAGAAATGTTTTTTCTTTTTTTTTAATTTCAAACTCTGAACTTTGCTGGCTACAGCTTATTTTTATTTTGTGACCTCCTTTTGTACGAAGAAGGAGGAGAAAGAGGAGGAAAAAAATAATAAAATAAACCAAAATTCTGCTCACACAAGGGAGTTTTCTGCTGAATGACATAACCTGTACTCCAGCCCAAGCTATGGTCAGCCTGCCCAACCAGCCAGTAAAATTAAGTAAATGCAGAGAAGATATTTTGGGGATTGAAATTTGCCTTCCAAATACAAGCAGTGGGTTTTTGCCTTCCAAGCCAAAGAAGGAAATCACACAGCAGCATATGGAGTACTCTGTTCCCCACATATTAAAGTTGCACAGTTCCTGTCACCATTTGGTATCTTACCCCCCAAGCAGATATGTTTTACCACAGGATCAGAAGTCTATTTTTGCAATCCCACCTCAGGGTAAAACTCATTGGGACTCCAGGATCTGACCCCCTTGTAGTGATCTTTGCAGTAATAGCCCTTCTAGCTGAGGCTAGAAATAAATTTGTTCTCAACATCAGATATACAGTTTTCTTTTGGAATTTTTTCCCTCTGGATAGTGAGTTCAGAATGTGCTACAGTAGGAGAGCTGAGAGTACTTAGCAAAAGCTCCTGTCAAAAATAACAGCAATATTCAGCACTTCTAGAGCAATCTAAGTCCTTTTTAGACTTTAAAAAATGGAGGCTGGAATGTGTAAAATGTAAAAAATAGCCAACAAAACCCAATGTAGATGCAAAAACTACAAAACATCAATCAGAGCTCTGTATGTTTACTGCACACCCAGTTAACACACACAATACAACCAAAAAAATGCTGCCTAAGGCACAACCATGCAAGGCTGCAGGACCAGACTCTAGTGACACCTGGTCTGAAGCAGATTCTGAGCTCAGGCTCCAAAATCTTCTAAGAAAATTGAATCTGTTTGCAACTTCCACATCCAGCAAGAACAACTTCTTGTTTCACCTCCACCGTTTTCCTCCGTCAGGCTCCCATTTCCCAAGCTCCTGCTCCTGCCCTGGCCTCACCTCCCAGCCATCTCCCCCCATGCTGCAGTGACGCTGCTCCCCTGGGGCAGCTGCCCACTAATTTAATGATGAGGGTGAATGGAGAGGTCAGAGCTAAGGGGGGCACAGAAATGCATGTCCTGAGGGCATTACTGTGGCCTTGCCTACCCAGCCCTTCATTTCTGAAGATGGATATCCCATTTATATGGTAATCATACTTATAAATTTGGCTTTATGGTGAGCATACTTTTTGGATATAGTCCTGCCCTTCAAAAAATGATTTCTAACTGGCTTGCCTGGACTAATTTCAGGTATGTGCAGTGATGCTGGGAAAAGACTGCTGGGCTTTAGTTCCTGGGCACTCATCAAGGACCATCGTCTTTCTACAGTACTAAAGAATTTTGAATCAGAGTGGAGTCTCCTCTTTGACTGCAAATCCTGAGGCAAACTGAGCACTCCACAAAGGTGTAAATGCTGTCTGCATGGCACCCACTCAATTGTGGTATGAGTTCCAGGCTCAGCCTGTCACGGGCAACACTTGCTTCTCGTGGGTTCAGAAACTCTGCAGATACCTACGGTGTCAAGTTGTGCAAAGCTGCCCAGCCGTTGGAAGGCAGGAACAAAACTGACATTAACAGGCAGCTCGTTGTAAGGCTGAGGAGGAAAGTTGAGGACGCTGATGTGTTTTGAGCTGCTGTGAAAGAACGTGGGCTTCTGCTGCCTCCTAGGGTATGTCCTGATGGCAGAGCCCGGGAGAGACCTGAACTCCTGATAACCTTCCCCAGGGCAGGGAAGCTGGCTATGGGCTTATGGGGGGCAGAGGGGCCAGAGTGCTCTAGTTCTGAGCATTGGTTTGGCCTTTCAACTGCTTTTTCTGCCTCCCCTGGACCTTGTGTAGGGATATAAACCAGAGTCTGCAACAGCTACTTATGGTCAGTACAACTAGAGTGCCTTAAAAAGCCTAATGTTTTAAACACACGCTGCTTTTCATGTTCATCCTCTTCCTTTTGGGAGTTTTGAGGCTTCAGCGTTTCTGCTTTTCATAGGTATCTCCATAGCAAGGGCTGTGCCAGGGGGAAGGTTCAGGTTGGACATCAGGGAGCGTTTCCTCATGCAAAGGGCGGTCAGGCACTGGAAGGGGCTGCCTGGGGTGGTGGAGTTCCCATCCCTGGAGGTGTCCCAGAAGGCCTGGACAGGGCTCAGTGGCTAACGGGTATTTTATTCAAACACCCCAGAACACCCAAATTTCTCAACAGGAGAAATAAGAATATAATTTGTCTACATTTTTTACCAGTAGGCAGAGTAATTATGCTGTAGAGGTTTACATTACTGATCTGCTCACTTTTTTTCTGCTCCATAAAATTTAAAGCTATTCACTGAAAAGGACAAGCTGGCAGTATATACAGGGAAAAAAGAGTTTTTCAGTTTTTCTCTCCCTCACCTCATAAGCCTTTATATGAACTCTTTTATATGAATTTAATGTTGAGTGCACATTCTCTTCCCTCGATGCAGCCAATACATCAGGGAATGTTGTCACAATACAAGTGTGTCTTGGTGGGTTTTTTCTTGTTTTTATTTTTTTCTTTTACAGAGTGCTGTCATCCTGTAACTTGCCTGGTACAGCACTATTCTTCACACTGCTTCTTGCATATAATCCATTGCAAACACCCAGAGACCAGTTACAGCAAATTAGGCTTGAATTTGTCCATTCCCTCAGCTGCCATCGGTAGATGAATTGCTCCAGGATTAAACAGATGCTTGCTCTGACTCAGCACCGCAGTTCTTGCATGAAACAGAAATCCAACTGGTAGTCTGGGAACTATTTGAATAATACAGATCCGTTTTTTTTTTTCAGTGTACTTTCCTTGATCAAGAGGAATTAGAAGTCAATATTACATGGCATTCAAATAACATTAAAATTGCCCTATAAATTACTGATCTGAAAAATATGGTAGGTGAAACAACTGCAGTAATTCTGAGGTAAGGAATACTAGAGGAAAAAAAAAATCTTTTCCTATAAGAAAATTTATCTGCGTTCTCTATAAATTCTTCTGTTGCTGGAATGTCTTTAATGCAATCATATAAATGAATTAGAAATTAACCTGGTCAACTGAAATGCTCAGAAAATCAAGAGTATTTCACCCCAATTGTCATTTTCAGAAAGTTGCTCTGAAGTGGAAAACTGGAAGCACTTTCCTTCGGTACATGATTTAAAACACTTGAATGTGACACTTTCTCAAAAAATGTTCCACTGGAAACAAATTGTCATTTTCAGCTGGAGAACCATTACAAGGAGATATTCTCAACCTGTCTGTAGGAAGGGCACCACTTGCAGTGCACAGCCATAACCAACAAAGAACAACTACAAAATCTATTTGGGAAAAAAGCTTTCTAAATTAAATTGTTCAACATCTGCAACAACTGAAAGTTGCACAAAGTGTTCAAATAACTTCTTTTTGCATCAGAAAATAACAATTTTTAAAACACTGCTCATAAGAAAAGACAGGCTTAATGAATTTACAATTTTTTTTTTTTTTTAAGAGGATTGTTAAAATACTCCCTTTTCACATTGCTAATTAAAGGCATTTTGATTTGGGGCCCAGGATCATGTAGAACATTATGTTTCTTTAGAATAACCTACTAAAAGATACAAAAAGCAGAAGCAAAATACTTAGAGCTGATCTGATATCTGTTATTCTTTGGACGCTCAGGTCAAAGCTCTTCGTGGGAGGATCTGACTTTCTAGAAAAAAAAGGTGAAAATCTCGCAAATATGCGATTTTTTTTTTAACCAATAATAGTAAATAAATTACTTTATTGCATCATAAACAACAGAACCAGCAGAGCTGGTGATTCCTATCCATTTGTGGCTGGACTTTCTGGCACCTGAGAAGAGCCACCCTCACACTGCAGTCAGTTCTGGGAGCAGGGGGATTTCCAGAGTGTCTGTTCTCTACCCAGGCACTGATTTTCTCTAAAACTTACAGGAAATCACCATCTCTTAGCTCATGACCCTTTCCTCGGTGCTGGTTAAAGCCAGTTGTGATGCTGAGAAGGTTTTGGTGGAGAACCAAAGGCATGGACAGGGCCCCTCATCCACAGCCTTTTTGGTCAGCGATGCTATTTCCAGGACCTTTTCCCTCCAGTTGGCTGCATCAATATGGGTTAGATTCCCAAAGTTCTAACAGTTCCCTTTCGAGGGCTGTGGTATTTCCCAGCAGCCCTAAGTCACTCTGGTGTTTCTCCCTCCTTCAGCGCTCACAGTTAATCCGTGTGCCCTTTTCCAAGAGTATTTGTGCTTCATCTGCAAGTGACTCTCCTTCTTTCTTACAAAAGGGAAGCCTTGAACCCAGCAGATTCCAGCTGCTCTACCACATCTGGCTGCCAAGCCCCAGCCTGCCCCCTGCCCTGTGTGCTCCAAGGTGTCCTGGGCAGTGTTGGATGGTTGGGTTTGCTCTCACCAGGGCAGTTTCAGCCAAGAGAGCAGAGAAGCAATGAGACTGCACCAAGTGCCTAATCAGAGCAATCCTTGTGACTGCTCTATGTGAGATCAAACTGTTGGGGCTGGATCCCAGTCAGTGCAAGCCCTGGGGAGCAGACACTGCCATCTGCATGCTCATTTACTGGGCTTTGGAATTATTCAACATTTGATTTACGGGGTGAATTGCGTCCTGGCAAAATTCACTGTGCAAAACTCTCTGTTGCCTCACCCATTAAAAATCAGGGCCTGATCCATGTGAAAACTTCCTGATGAGTTCACTACGTTTTGGATCAGGCCTCTCGGTCCCAATGGCAGATAATATTCCCTCCCTGTCGAATTTTCTTGCTCAAATTTAGAAGAAGCTCAAGTGTTTTCCATCAATGTTTTTATGTTTACTTTTGGGAGAATCCTCACAGTGGGTCAGGTTACTGTGATATAGAAAGGATGACCCACTCTGACATTTAAATTTTCCAAAGGATCTATCTCCGCCTGAGGCAGACATCTGCCTCAGAGAATTTCAGCCCAGATGGCTGGAGTTTGGCAAAGCTGTAAGGAACTGAAAATAGAGCTCTGTAATGGAAAGTGGTGTAGAACCTTAATAATAGGAGGGTGCTACCAAGTACCACATATGATAAAGCTCTACAACAAAAAGCGTAAGGGAAGCATTGAGGGAGGATTCTTTCCGTTATGCCTCAGAATATATGATCCCTCTCTTCTCCTACTTGAAAGGGTATCGGAGTTAGCTCTTATTTTTGCTTGATTCTCCAGACATTACTATCAAACCCAGGCAGCTCAAACCCAGATTTTACCTCTCAACTGTATTAAACAAGGTTTATCCAAGTAGCATAAACCCATCCCAAACAGTCAGAAGTCAGGGGTGCAATAGTTCCTCTCTGCACTGAGGAGTCAGTAGTAGGCTAGAAAAGCTGTGTAGCTGAGATCGAAGCAATTAAATTTTCATTACTTGGTTTGCAGATTAAAAGTCCACCTTGATGTTTCAGTACAAGAACACAATTTCAGTTCAACAATACCCAGTATACCACAGAGATTCCCTTAGTCGTAACAGGTGAAAAACATGATTTCACTTAGATCGGTTCTGAAATGTTTGAGTCTCTATTTCTGCTTTCTCTCCTCTCTGTCATTTCACTCCTGATGAACAGGATGTGAACACAGGAGCTGGAATCTTGTTAAAGCCATTTTTAAGAAACTTGCTGCCATTTACACCTGTGTAAATCCTGAGAAACTTCACTTGTATAAATGGAAGCAGAATTTGGCTTGAGGCATCAGGGCTTTAATTTTTTGTTAGTTTTGTTTTGTTTTAATTCAGCAACAGATTAAAAATAAAACTAATGACATCATGCTCATGGCACAGAGTCAATGGATTTATGCTGGTCTCTCCAGAGTAAATGAGATAAGGCTTTGACTTCAGAAAATCCACACAACACCCATTTGCAAATAGTCTGCTGAAAAGCCTTCTGCTATGGAATGACTCCATCTTTAAGGAACTGGGGGCAAACAACTCACAAACACCTTGGTGCCAAAACATGATTTTGTTAACAAAGGGGTTTTTTTCAGACATATTCTTGAAACCTCAAAAGTGCAGCATGCTCATATTGCAACTGACTCACTCATTGTGCACTAATTTTTGGCTTTTTTTTTTTTTTTTTTTTTAAAATACATTTCAGTTATGCCCATCACCCCACTCACAAATTAGGGGTTTAGAATGGAAATTCTTACCAGCCCTTCAAGCTGGTGGTGCTTGCAGGCACTGCCATGATAAATAATTTACTATTTAATGACTCCTGATGTAATCACAGCAGGAATCAGATTCGCCAACACCCATTTCTCCATTGTTACCACTCTTCTCTGAGACCATCTTTTTACCTCCCAACTCAAAAACAAGTGTTTAAATTGGTACAGAGAGAGTTTACCACCACAACCCAACCTCTACATTTGTTTATGTTGGATGACATTTTTGTCCTGGCTCTCATTACTCATATGGATAAAACTCAGAAGGGTTCTGCTTTACTGCCCTGTTTTCTCTTAGTGTTCCTGCATTTTTTAAATGCTACCAAATGGTTGCTTTTGGCTCTCAGCATTATCACATGTTGTCTATAAGTATGGAAATAGTTATGGTAATATGGACGTAAATCATAACTGCAAATACCACATAAAAAAGACTGCCATATAATTATAAAAATACCTAATAGATTTCTTTTTCAAAGACAACACAGCTGTCCTTTCTAACCTTTCATTTACAGATTCTTTTCTCTCCTGTTTTTATTTATAGGTTGCCGTGCAGTTTGACACAGCACACCATGATTTTTGTTTCTAATTTTGAAAAGAAAAGGAAAAGAAAGAATACTCATTTCATCATAAAGAAGCATTAGTTTACAATTTTGAAAAGAAACTAACGCCAGCTCTAGAACATCATCTTGGAACCAATCTCCCTCTTAATACATTTCAAAAGGATCTGTCAATGGCTACACACCACAAAATAAAATTAAACCCTGCCATGGAACTGAAGGAGGGGTCGGCCAAATGGCACACATCACGTGTTGAGAAAGAAGCCCCATTCTTTCTCTAAACATCCCAGTGGGTTTTTTTTTGTGAAAAGAACCACACTAGGATATTACATTGGCCAGAACAAAATAAAATTTTATGCCCTACTCAAGGAAAAACAGGCTGAAAAGTGTTCCAGGCAAACTCACACTATGCAATGTGCCATGTCAGTGAGAGGAGTGAAGCCTTGCACAGCTTGTTGCCAAAAAGGGGGTTGGAATTTTTTGCCTGAGAGCTGCCACCATGCATTTTACCTGTTTCTAGTCAGCTTTGCAATGCTTAAAGGCAAAAACAATTATATTTTTTTCTATGTTCTGCTGGAGTCTCATGGTGCTTCATCATCCACAGACTGGTTCTTGCCCCTACCCTGTTACTTCAAACTTCCAGAAGGAGCCTGCTCGGTCACAGAAGAGAGGCTGCAGGCAGTGCTCTCATGCCACATGAATGGAAGGCTTCTTTGCATCTTTGAAACATTTTTGCCTCAAAGCTTCTAGCTCTCACCAAGCAACCCCTTCAGAGACCTGTGCCTCTGCCTTTCTGTACAGAAAAAGCTACGTTTCCACTGAAATATTAGCAAAGCTGTCCAGGGAATGGAGTTCATCTTAACCATCAGAAATGTGTACTTCTCTCTCCCTCGCTTTGCAAGAAGAGCAATTATGGCTTTATGCAGAACAACACACAGCTCTCAATGGGTTTGTCACACTCTGATTCCCTTCTGGGGAGACAGCTAAAACAAATGAACTGCAAAATGCTGCTGGGAAATGTCAGTCTGGACCAGAGGTGTGCTCATGGCTTATTGATACAGCTTACTTAAGCAGATAAAATGCTCAAATCCACACTGCATTTTTATCAGTCTGCATTAACTGGCCTTTGTCCAAAAATGTGTCATTTTATCAGATGTGTCACTCTTTTGGGAGGCTGCCATCACTAGACTGGGTGACTGAATGTTAGAATAATTTCTCCAGAGGGAAGAGGTTGATCCCAAAGGTTTTCTAGTTCCATGGGGGAGATCATTTTTCACCACTAGCTGGAGCCTGATGTCAGACATGCCCTTGCTTCATTTATTCTCCTCAAAGGTTGAAACTCAGTTTGTCCTTCCTGATTCCAATATTGTTTCACATTTGGGCACATAGCAGCTACTACATCTGTTCTGTTAGGGCAGGAGAGCCCATGAGACATGGGAAAATAATTTAGGGGAAGCAGTTTGACAGCAGGATGCAGTAGTTTCTATTGTCCCATTAAAACTGAGATAGCTGGGAAGCTTAGCTTTGTATTCATTATGTAAACATGTATTTTAGCCTGATGTGCCAAAAAGATGCAAACACAAAAAGAACCCCAAACAAACCAAAAACCCTGAACTTATGCCACCAAAACCCCGAGCAAACAAACACAACAAATATTTGCCCTTTTTCAGTACCTCATCTGTTTTCTTAGCAGGGATATGAGACTGAAGCCCTGTACACCTGAAGGAATGATAATTTGAACTAAAAGATGAAATACCCTGGGTTCCCTCTGAGTCTAGCATTTCATTTTACACTTGCAGTTTGGTCTGAGAACAAAAAGGAAACTGCAATGATTGACTCATCTTATGAAAACATCTTGACACATTTTTATTCTTTTCTATGTGTTTTCTCCACAACAATAAGTGGAGAGAGAGAGAAATCACCAGTTCCCATGCAAAATTTAAAGCACCAAGTTTAATTCTTCAAACAAAAGAGCAGCTTAGTCTTGGTCACTAATGCCTTGAGCTTGCATTGACTTTATTTAGATCACACCTAAATTAAAGGCAGAACACAAGCAGGTATCTGCAACAGAGATCAGTCACTGCAGCATTTCCTGCATCCCCTGTAACATTCCTCTTCTTACACCAAGATGCCTCTGCAGCACTCTAAGTCAGGCTTTGAAATAAAACTGATCAAATCCACAGCACATTGTGCTAAAGCTGGACCAAGGCCAGACACAGTAAAAACTTTCTCACTTCTCTTCTTCATAAATATGGAGCAGCCAGGAGACCATGAACTGCTGCTTCCAGAGGTATTTACAATACCAGCAGTACTTCACACTCAAAGCACTCCAACTATTATCACAGACACTTTTATTGCTAATTTTTCAATCTGTATTGGGGGTTTCTCTTTATCTGCATATTCAAGAAATCTGAATGAAGTTGTGGTATGAATTTACAGAATACACAGAGCAATTTCTCTCTTTTGAAGTGAGTAAGGCAATCTGAATGAAAGCCATTTTCACTTTGAACAGCTGTGTCTGCACAAGGGACCAATACACTTTAAAAGTTAGCCCAGATAATGTCTTTATCTGTGAGGCTGATTCCTTGACACTGTGCAAGAAAGCTAAAAATCAAAGAAAATTGGTCCTTTGACAGTGCAGTGTCACATATTTTCTATGTTGCCCTAGCAACGATCATTAAAAATTAGGCAAGAGATTGTATTAGCTAATTTACATTTCTGCTTTTTGGCAAGATGCACAGTTCTTAAGAATTATGAGAAGTTTCCTTCCTCTTTCCTTCTTGCCTCACTTCCTCAGAAAAAAGTGAAAAGAGAATTTGCATGACAAATTTGAGTGAGACAGGATACAAACAGGCAATGGATACAGCAAATTCAAATGGACTTTTGTCTCAGCCACATCACACCCCCCACCAAAGCTACTGTGCTGCTCCTGCCCACACAAAGCACCCCATGGAGGGACACCAGCTTTTAGAGGTAGGTAAGAGAGCTGACTGCTAGAGAAACAGAGTCTGAGTTTTGAGCAAACTTATATTTTTGTTATTACTTGATTGGAAAAAGCTCTGGAGGATGTTTGGAAGAGATCTAAGACAATAGAGCCTCATTGAACTTTGGCCTTTGGGCACACTTCTAAGTAACTCTAATTAATAACAAATATTCCTGGAGAGAAGACAGTGAGAGAGGGGCAGAATATGTGCAAAGGTAACTGCACAGGGGGAAAAAAAGCAGTAAACATTAAAGAATTTCAGGATTTGTAACTGGGATGTCAACTGTTCCTTGTCACAAAGATTCTCGACACTCACATTTCTGTTTAATTCACTAATTCCTGTGTTACAAACACCAGCCAGTTCACAGCGCTTTTATACAAGGTGTGTGATTTGACTTCAACATGAAAGCAGCTCCTTTTATAATAAAGAACCAAAACTGCATAGCAGGTAAACGGTTAATGCTGAACAACATGCACATGATACTTCATCAACTCCCTCACCAAAATTAGGATATTATTCTTTATTATGGAGCCCTGTAATTCTAAAGTAAATCATGCCAAGATACTATCTTGCAGGTCTCTAGATCAGATATCATTACTCTGAAAAAAACCCCAAGCTTTCATGCACTTACCTTATCCTCCAGACGGATCAGTCTGGCTCCTATACTGTAGTATCCTTTGTCTACCCCTTTTTCTAAAGAAAGATAATAAAAAAATGGGACATTCATTAGGTGGAGAATAAATTCAAACTAAGAATTATATCTGTGGTATTTAAAGCAAAAAATAAAAGAAGCTGGTAATAGTAGGGTAGCATAAAATGCATGAACGTAACAAGAAAGAATGAAACAGAAGTGAGAGTGTGGCTGGAGAGACTTTGTCAGACACACAAGATTAAGTTAGTCTGAAGGGCAACCTGGACCTTGGTAGAGGCAATCTGTGGACATGAAGAGCTATAGATGGAGTCTGGAGTAACCTGTTTAATTATCTCTGTGAACCACATACCTGGGCACACCTCCAGTTTTGAATATCACTGTCCTGAGCAAGGTAAACTTGCTATATATAAAGAAATCAGAACAGTTTTCCACTGAGGTTGCAGATCTAGGAGGCAGCACTATCCGGGGATTCAAGGGCTGGAGGGGCAGAGATTGATCCATCTGTGTATAAATCCATCCGTCCATCCTTCCATCCATCCATCCATCCATCCATCCATCCATCCATCCATCCATCCATCCATCCATCCATCCATCTCCTCTCTGCAAAGGAGTGACACTGGGAAAAGCTCTTGGATCCTTATTTTCCCTCCTACTCTTTCTGAGACCTGGTTAGTAAAGCCCAGTTACACATTCCACTGCAAATGGTGGAATTGGGAGCCAGGAGTGAAAGCTGTGGAAAATGGGGTCTATCCTTTCTGTTCACTGCTAAGGAATGCCATAGTTTGAGGGTGTTATTGCACAGGCAATGAAGCACAAACCCACACATATTCTGAGTTGGGAAAAAACCATTCACAAATTAAAAACCACAGTCTGATACTGAAATATCTTCAAATCAGATGTCTATGGAAGTTGGACAATTTTTCTACTAAACTATATTTCCAATACTGGGATGGAGTAATTACTCCTGGAGTTTTTCATACATCACTCCATTTTTATGAGTGATTAAGGTTTGGTTTTTAAAGCTATCCAAGTCAATTTTGCTTAGGGCATGAACAAAGCTTGCTGGAAGGTAGGCTGAGATAGAATTTACGCTGCATCAGAGCTCACAGTGAGTGCCTGTGTGTGTGCTCCTCCTGCAGGGAACTCGTGTTCCTGGATTTCTCAGGGAATGGTACTTGCTTTACAATATATATTTGCTAATGGGGTATATTAAGGGATCTATTTGCAGCAAAGTTCACCTCAAGGTAACTTGTGCCACATGCACCACAACCCCAGAGGAAGATAAGCAAAAGCAATGCTGGCAAGAGCACTTTGGGCTTTCCTTCTCCTCCACACATCATCTAGAACCTTTGAAAGGTCCTGCACCCTTGGCCCCTCTTTGCAGGCTTAGAAAAGAGAAGTGTTTACCCAGAGCACCTGCAGGAGCAAATAAAGCCAGGAAAGAAAATGTGGGACAGAGAATAAATGACACAGCTTGGCTAAAGCACGTGTGCTATTCATCATTCACAACCTCAGAAACTTGTTAAAAGTTAAAATGTTAAAAGTGGCTGAGGCTCAAGTTTATCTCTGTGTTCACCTCTGCCTAAAATGAGATAACTGGCCCTGCTGTCTACTTTCTAATTAGGAAATCTGAACATCTTTCCAAGTATATATCAGAAAAAAAATCATGACTTTAAGGATTTCTAATTTGGGATGAGGTTTGAACAACAGTGGGCAGGTAGTGTTTTTGTTTAGGTCTAACACCAAAAAGTCCCCCAAACCTGAAGAAATACTTCAAAAAGCTTTTATGTTTTTCTAAATAATAAAAGAATATTTTCCTCACCAGCTCTAATTCCATCCTGAAGATAATCACCAAGACATCCCAGACCTAACTAATAATGTTTCCTATTTTAGTTATTCCTGAAAGTTGTGTGGATGAGAAAACAAGAAAATAGGAAGCAGATAAGCACTAAGAGGCAGTATTGTGGTAAGTGGCACTGCTAGAAGAAGTGGAAAATCGGGAGTGGGAGGAATGATGCACATGGAGGGAGTTGTGTCTCATGCAGCCCTTTGCTGGCATGCAGACTGTGTTAGTCACAAAATGCTGTGGTCTTCCCCAATTTCTTATCAGCCTCCATGGGGAAGAGCATCCAGCCCTAAGTTACAAGTTTTGCTTCTAATAAAGACCATCTTTAAAAGCAGGTGTGGTGTGTGCACAATGCACCGAACACTGGGGTAAGGAGAGTGGGCACAAGTTCAGATAAAGTTGCTCCAGTACATTTGATTTCTATTGCATGTTTATGTTTTCTCTCTCAAGTCTTTTCTAGGTAGATGATTTTAGATTTCCTACATTGTTAGATTATTTGTTCTTACAGAGTTGAAAAGATTGCATGGCCAGCTATAGATCTGAAATTTCTAAATTCCTCCAGTCTTCGCTTTGTAATCCAAAATAACTTTCCTTTAGTGTTGAGTTTTTGCTCTTTGTGTTGGGCTGCAATAAAACAAGAGACCAGCTAAGCAATCCTGTAACACTTCTGGGAAAGGCACAGAGGGAAAGGGTACATGGCATGATCATGATGAGAGGAAACACAATTACTTATAACTGGATGAAAAAATATATGGACAAATTTTTACTCAGAAATAGAAAAAATATTGGAAAGATCTTGTGTCACGTGGTTGGTATGATACAAACATTGGTGTGATACATTATTTATATACTTAGATTTGAATCAGAGAAAACACTATTAAATAAACAGTAGGCATTCTAATTCAGGAGACTGAATATTTGTTAATATAGATAAATATTATTAATACATATTTATTAATGTAGACATTTATTCCCTGAGTATACATACTATTCTACTTCCAAAACAACACAATCCTGCATTAATTTCCTAATATTTTCACTAAGCTGGCCCATGTGTTTTCCTAGTGAAGAACAGGAGATGCCTCTTGTGGAAAAAAAAAAAATTAGAAAAAACAACCAACAAAAAACCCCAAAAACTGTTTTAGGTTTGCTTCACACCAGTTCAACAGATGATAACTCTTAGAAGCACGTGATATAAATAACATATACTGATATGAGAAGGAGGAAGAAAGCAAATCAAAGGAGGAATGGCACAATAATCTTACTTTTTCACACAGTTAATGTGCTCCATCTCATCAGAATATACCAAACTTCAAAGAAAATAATTTTTTTTCCTTTGGTTAGGAAAAGGTACTTATGAGGAGCTTTAGGACAGTGAATGAATTGCAGAGAGATGGTCTGAAAATTGAAAAAGCAAGAAATGACTCTTCTTTATAGAGCAAGAGTACCTCCTTGATTTTTACACAGCTAGAGGGAAGCTAATTCAAAAATGTTCAAATTTATCTGAAAGCCATCAGCTTATTTCAAGCAGAAAATGAGGAATTTGACCATTGTGACACCAAGAATATTCCAGATTGCTGAAGACATCTCAAAACCTTTGTAAATGGTATCTCAGAAAGCAGACCAGCCCAGGAGACACCGCTGCCTTCTTTTGGCTAACTTGGTGCAAATGCAGCCCTCTGGACCTGTGTTTGCTTCAGCTCTGCCAAAGCTCCATGTAGGGATAAGTTTGATTGGGCTTATGGCAAGATCTGGATTCTTGCGTTTGTAAACTGTTTGTGCTGCTGAAAAAGAAGGTCAGTATTGCCCCTTTAAACCCATAAAATGGCAAATAACAAATTGCCTCAGTCATGGTGACTTTTGGTTGGAGTCTCTTTTCTTGTCTGTCAGAGCCTTTTACAGCTGATTGGTAGAAGAAATTAAAAAAAAAAAAAAAAAAAAAAAAAAAAAAAGCATAGTCCTGGATCAGACACTTGTGGTTTCCTTTGGACAGCCTAAAAAGTAAGCTGCCAAAATATTTTCATCTCCAGGAGGGATGGGATAAATCAGTTCCTGCAGAAATATGTGTATCGCTCATTTCAAATATTAGTTAACTTAAAAAAGACAAAAATTAAGCTAAGCATATTTATTACACTTTAAATGACACAGTGACCCACTCTCTTCTTAACAGATGGGAAGGGAAAAGTATCAGAAAGCTTAGGTGGTACTTAATGAAAAAAAAAAGCAAACAATGGAACTGTCAAAATCTAGTAAGAAATCCCTTTTCTTCAGGCATTCCCACCTGTGTCATGCAGAACCAAGAGGTTCAGATAATTTGCTGATAAACATCAGCTTTTTGCGTACTTTTCTGAACCCAACACTGGACCTTTTGTTTTACCTTGGCATTATTCTTCACCCTTGCCCCTGAAAAGCTACAGTAAGTCTCAAAAATTGCATTCAAAAGCAGTTAACTCCATCGTGCATAGTGAAGGCCAAGTAGGACACACTCTTTATTTGTGTCATTATATGTGTCTACTTTGTTGATTCCATAGATTTAATTAATATGTTCTTTGCCTCTACATCAACACTTTCCATTACTAAGGCATGTGTTTATTATGCCAGGAATCTGTTCCATCTGACAAAATTGTGTCCCCTGGGACACTGGGACAGACTTCTAATGAAATCCAGAGTCTTCTGAGTATACTCCTAAAAATAGAGTGATTACCATGTATAAAGGTCTTTGGAAAATTGATTCATTATCTTAGTGTTTTTAAATCTACTCCTGCTTTTAGGAGTTTCAAAGAAATGTAGGAGATGCCAAGACCAAAATAAGCAAAAAGGGAGAATTCCTCACAATATGCACATGTCAAGGTGAAATTATGAGAATTCCTTGCACAAAATATGGCATATGTTGTAAGTTTAAAGGAGTAATTAGGCAAATTGATTGACGACAAACCCTTTTGGACACTACATACACTGAAACCTTGTCAGGAAGCCTCTGATGTGCAAAGGACTGAAAGTTGACGGGAAGGTTGGAGGCTTTTTTTACACATTTCCCAAAGCACCTTGCTCTTGGCTACATCAGAGTCAGGACTGCTCTGACCCTGACTCTGACCCAGCATGGCTTTTATTCTCTTCTCATATCCTTATCTTGTTTTAACACAGCTTTTAGTGCTTTTTATCTCAGAGAAACTAACTTGAAAAATAACAATAATTTCTTTCCAGTGAATTCAGATTCTGGGTCATGCATGACATAATTCACTTTTGAAAGGTAATAATACTATAGACAAGCTGCAATTATTTTATATAATATTATCAAAGTCCACAACAGGGTTTTAGTAACAGCCTGATCCAAACACACTGAGGTCACTGGAAAGATTCCCGTTCATTTCAACGGGCTTGGAATCAGACCTTAAGATTCTTTGAATGGGAGTATAATAAAACAAGGAAAAAAATAAAAGGAGCTAGAAAGGAAAATTCTTTTCATGTTTTTCTCCTTGGCAGTTTAATTTTCTTTGCATTGTCATTTCTTTTTTGCTTGTCATCAGTACAGAAATAACACAGTCTGGGGGAAACACCCATATTATTAAAAATGAGGGTTTTAGCAGTGCCTGGAAAACTATTATATTGAAGATTCATGTTCAGTGTAGAATAAGCCATGCATTCTGAGGGAAGAAGGATGGTGCATTCTAGAGAAAAAGGATGGTGCAAAAATCTGTCTTTACCCCAAACAGACAAATACTGCACCCACTCATCACTGCTCACCACTTGCAAAATCCTGGGAGTAAAGGCGGGTTGGGTAACACCAGGAGTAATTGCAAACCAGGTTTAGTTCTGCAGACCATTTCTCTGGAACCACTTATCTTATTTTTGGATTTGTGGAGGGCTTAAATAAAATAACTACTTGATCAAATAACTTCTGGTTTTGGTTTTGCAAACCCCTAACTGAGCTCATCAGCTTCTGCCTCCCTAACCACCATTCTACCTTTTCCAGTCAGTTCCTTGGTACTTCAGATTCTGTCTAACACTTGTTCAAAGCCACAGGCCCACCTAAGACCCTCCCAGTGGTTTCTATGACCCTTTTGAGTCAAGATTTGGTGAGACCAAACTTCCTGAACATCTTCAGCTTTTCATACCTCTCAGAACATTATTTCACAATGAGTTTCTAATTATTCCTCTCCTCTGAAACCAGAAACTCTTTGATAAAAAGTGCTTCTAACATCAGTCTTTTTGAGCACAAATTGCAGTTCCAGTTTGGTAATGTTATACTTGAAATAAAATAATACGTTCTTGGAGGTGAGGGATGTTTTTCCATAAATTTAGCTTGCACATTGGGGAATGAATCCTCATGTATAAATATTTATAGAAGTATTCAAGCTGACAGATTCTTTTCCTGTGGTCCAAAACCAGCTACAGGGAAAAAGGATTGTCCTACTGAGCCTTCTGCAGCAATCAAATGTTGAAAATGTGTTTTGAATGATATTCCTTATTCTGATAATATTAACCATTGATAACATGCCATTTTTTCAGAGGATCTGAAATTAGTTTGCCACCCTCAGTTGTGCTCCAGGTTACATGGGGATATGGATCTTGAGTTCAGAAAGGAAGAAACCTTTCTAAGTGGAATCAACATATATTGTAATCCCAGACCAAAAGATGTAGACAGAATATTTTTGTGGAAGAATTTCCCTCAAGATATTTCCATCTCATCATGTACTAATATACATCTTAACATTTATTCTTAATTTCCATTTATTCCATTACCACCTGAATGAAAGGTATTTATCTTTACACAGGCATTTCAGGGCTTTTCAACAGAATTATATTCATGTATAATTGACTGGATTATAAATCTACACTACTGTAGCCAAGGGTATTTTCCCAAAGTTATGAAGATAATAATTTTGCATAAAATGCAGTCACTATACCTGGGAGGAAAAGACCTGGCTTTCCCAAGGATTGGTCCAACCTGAGAAGCAAACAGAGAATTACCAGCAGAGCAATTACCAAGCAACTTAAACTCTGTTGCCAAGCACGGGAGCATAATTTACATGAGAATTTACAGTAGCTCTAAACCCAAACCAAAACAAGCAAAAACATGAGACCAGCATGACTTTCTGCACACACAGTCAACAGTTTAGCTCTTTAGAGTTTTTCCTCCAAGATCACACCATATTATTATTATTGTTATTTTCGTAAGTACCAATATTTCTCAGACTTTCAAGCTGTAACTAAAACATAGTTCTCCTGTGTCCCATGTAATGTAATAACAAAGACTATACAAACAGAATGACTTCTTAATAACATTTGCAACTATTCCTAGAGCCTCATGCAGGCAGATTTAATAGCTATATATGTTGACACAGTAGATTCCATCCAATAGGATATTTTTGTCATTTCATTTAAGGGCTAGGGGAGTTCATTCTGGTGTCCCTGTCCACACTATTAATTTGTAAAGAGAAAAGCACTTTGTGCTGAAACAGAAGAGAATAAATAGTTTTGTGGCAAAATATTTCCGCTGCAAACCCCCAACTTGGAGAAAGCATGTGCATGGAGGAATGTGGGCAGGGAAAAGTTCCAGATAGTGCAGCACAAGCAAAACAGATTTCTCTCAGTTGTGGAGAACCACAGAGTGGAAAAAGAAAGGTAAATCATTATTTGAAAAGTTTTCCTTTTCTAAGAAGAGGACAGAAAAGCTTGGATCCCACTATAAACTTCACAGCATGCACATTCATTTATTTTAATTCCACCTGGAGAAAAAGGAGAGGAGAATAAAAGATAATTGTAAACTTGGTCATAAAAAGGGTTAAAAATGGCTCCAAGTTAAATCCTCCAGATATTGTGCTCCCTGTTGTGCTTGCAATTTTGGACAATTACTGTTCATTAAGTACACATCTCTCCTAAAGCCAGCTGGCACTAGAGAAATCAGGTATTTCATGAGGTAGACAGGGCCTACCTTCTTTGAAGTTCTTTTATACGAACCATCATGTTGAGGTGTCCTTGGGAGTACTGCTCAATCACATCACGGACATCATACGGCTTCTGAGCTTGCTGGGAAAGGAGGCAGGCAGCACGTTGAAAGGTGAGTATTGGTCAAACTGGATTTTTATTTCAGTCAGGCATTCATTCTGTTTTTTTCTCTTGCAGAGCTTATTTGCCTGCCATTTTGCAACAGTTGTAAAGAATAAAAACTATGCAGCCATTGTGGGAGTGAACGAATATTTGTTGTGGAGATGGAGCCAAATGATTCCCATTACTGTCAGTTAGAGTCATGTCTTCACGTTACTCCATACTGAGCAAAATATTAGCCCTTCCCAGTGTATTTGGGAAACATGAACCCAGGATGGATAATTTATCTGTGACTCTCATGTGCGGTATCTCCTGGCTCATTCCAAAGCCATCTGTTAATCATAATGTCAGGGGACTGAACCCCAGGGATTGGCCCAACTCAGAACACTTGGACCCAGAATCAAATGTCTCTGAAGACCAAAGATGTCTGGTGACAGAAATATTGCTGCTTGAGGAACAGGGAGGGCAGATGCTCTGCATAAGTCAGGGAACTGCCGCACGTGGGTGTTTTTTGTGCTCCTTTGTCTTTCGTGATACCTTCAAGATCAGATAAAAAAGGTTAAACTCAAATAAAAAAGGACAGATAAAAAATGCAAGAGAGTGAAAAAACTGCCACCTGCCCAGCTTTATTCCCATCCTAAGGAGAATCCAGATGCTTCTGCCAAGCTTTGGTTTCTTGCTGCAACTACTGTGGCTGAATTTTGAAACAAGTCTAGAGAATTTGCATAAAGTGATGTGGTTATGAAAAGTGCAGCACAGTGAAATTTTAGCAAGTAAAATCAATGTGCCTGTGGAGGTTTAAACACAAATCATGGCCTTTTGGAAAGATCAGCATTTTGAGAAGCCTTATGGTAAATGTGGGGCAAGATGTCTCCCTTTTTGGCTCTGACTCAATAAAAGAAGGGGGAGACATAAAAGCAAAGGTAAACTGCATATCTAGTAATTGGGAATTACTGAAAACAGCTCATTAGTCATCTTGTTGTCTGTTTGCACTCTGTCACAGCCTCAGCCAGAGCCATTAGCATGCACCACTGCACACATGCATTGAACACCTACAGTATGTGCTGGAGTCATGCTTGGAAGGCAGCCACATGATCCTAGAAATTTCAAATGAAAGCGTGGAACTGGAATGGAAACAAATCCTGTGAAATCACTGAAGAAGCGAGAGCTCTTCATGACAAAATGCCTTCCCTGCACTCAGCACTTACCTGCACCAGCACTTCCAGAAGAGTGGTGGCTTTGGAGGTGTGTGTGTGTGCATTTGAGTGCATGTGGGAGCAGAGGCTTTGTGGGGGAGGGAGGTTTCAGCTTTCAGTTTATTGTTTTGTTTTGGGTTTTTTTTTTTCCCCTTCCCCAGCTCCACATTTTGCAGACGCTGACACATCACTATTTCTGGCCAGAAAAGCAGTCTATTGTCTTCACCCTGCTCTTTAGATGGCCTAGTGGGGGTGCCTGGAGAGCATTTTGGCTAAATCCTGTATCCTTTCTTTTGGACACTCTCTATTTAAACACCATGCATGGCGCAGAGCCTGGATGTGCTGGGGAGTCTTCCCCTCCCCTCTCCCCCATGGGCTACTATGTGCATAATTAATTCTACTCATTCCCAGTGAAATTTCTTTACCCCCTTAAAAGAATTCCTCTGTCTGTTATCCATTTCACCAAACCATCAGCTCCGAACCTTGTAGCTGCAAAGTACTGGACACTGCCTGAGTCCTCTCTGAAGCTGAGTAAAAATATCCCTCCAGCTTTCACCATTCTTCCCTCCTCTTTTTCCATAAAGCTTTAGATCTGGGCATCTTATGCCCTGCCAAACTTTGGCACAATCCCCTGCCATGTTTTTATCAGGAAATGCTAGATCGATACAACTGAAGCCAGAAGGTAATGGGCTTCCAGGGAAGTGTGGTAAATGCAGAACTTGAACAACTCCTTCAACTTTCATTCTGCTCATAATCCCAAATCCTGGCCATTTGAGCTCAGTATTCTACAGTCAGCATGCAAAACTAAATAATATTACCCATCTTTGAACTCCTAAAATCTAATTAGCACAGGGATTCCTATAAACTGCATTTTGTGGCCTTAAGAAAGGAAGAAACAGAAGAATATTACTTCTTCTTCTTTTTCCCTGTCACTGACTCACAGAATTCTCTCCATATATTGATGAAATTCAGTTTTTAAGTTTTGGCATGACTGCTACTGGCTGACAGCTCCAGAACATTAGGTCTCTGGTGGTTTGAAGTATCCTAATTTTTAACATAATTCATTTATAAACTGATTTTATTTTCCAGAACTGGTGTCTCCGTTTTCTTTTAGTTTTTGGGTTTGTTCTTTTAATTTCCCATAGTGTCTCTGGTATATTTACAATATAATCCTGCTCTCCCAATTTTTGCTGAGTTTAGCAAACTGACTTCTCCTAGACTTTCAAAAGGTGGGGTTATCTGAAGATACATGTCTGCATGGGATTAGGAAATATATAAGCTATTCTGTCTGCCCTAATTCAGAGCCTTCTGTGTGCTGAGAGTTTATATCAGACTTCTATCCCTTGTATTTAAGTGCTCAGCTCTAATCAAACTTCCCTGAAATGTAAGTTTTTTATTTATTTTTTTAAAACCTCTTCAAAAGGATTATGAAAGGCCATTAACTTGCAGTGAATCCTCTTGGACAAAAAAGCATAAACCTTGAGATGGAAATAACAAGGGCTTTGAAAATCAGTCCAAAAGTTAATTTTTCATTTCCATGGCATTTCCAGCCCATGAATGATGAGAATGATGATATCAGGATCACATTCTATACAAGTTTTATCATAAGAAGTGTCACTAAACAGGCAAAATGAAACAGTATTTTCGATGCTGCACATTTAGTTTGAGCACTTTGTAACTTGATTGAGAAAATTAACTGAACACTTCATAAAGACAGCAAATTTCCAGAAGGCAGATGCTCCACAATTTTATAAAATATGGCCTATGAGGTCCCTTTCTGGGAAATACATTTGGAAATGTCTCACACCTGTGAAAGCAACTTTGCACCCATAATACTCATCAGTGAGCCCTATTGATCTGTCAGCCATACATAGCATGGGACTGAACATTCTCTAATTGATCAGATGATTGATAACATTCTTGTTATCATCAGTGTTTTCACAGACATCCTGACAGAGGTGTTTTCACCCCAGCACCAGTGTTTTCTTCACTTCTGCTAGTGGATGGGTAAGTACAGGTGAGTATAGTAAACAAACAGAACCCCAAAAAACAAGTGCAGTAAGATAAGAGAAGTAAAAAATAACGATGCTGACTCCACAAAGTCAGGGGTTTGTGTCACACTACACCCATGATCATTGATAATTTTGCCCACACCATTAAAAAATCCACAAAAGGTGTGAGACCAAGAACTTGACCAATACCTTTGACTTATCACAACCACATTCACCAAGACAAGTCCACTCTGAGAGCACCTGCAATATCATGAAAGCTCATGAGCTGCACTTGTGATGAATCCTGCTGCTTACCTGAAATTTTCTTCTGGCCACAAAATACTGCATTCTCCTGATGACTTTCACAGCTGTTCTATGTGCTTCAGTCAGTCTGCCAAGGAACACAAGGAACACAAACACAGACAGACATCAGCTGGGGCAGGGGGCAGGAAGGAGGAAAAATGTCTTAATGGAAGATGTTGACTCCAAGCACCAAAATCTACAACCAATCCATGTTTTATCTTTACAATGCAAAACTGCAGTGTAGCACGCTGTGTGTGCATTAATGCTTTGTTCTGCTGCTTTTCCTTCCTGCAAATTGGGGTTGTGAGTACTCAAAACTGATGAGACAAGGAAAGCAGGTGTACAAAGATAATTCCTGTGGAGGAGACTAGACAGGATTATTGTCAATGAACACAACTGGCATCAGTTTGAAGAATGCGAAATGTTTTTTAGAACCATGAGTACATTTCTTATTTTGCATGTACTGAGTGTTTACCTATGAGCTTCATTGCACAGAAATTAAGTCCTTTAAAAAGTACTTTGAGCTCTCTAGGAAGGAAAGAAAAATAAAAGTGTCACATCCTAAAAAAAAAGTAAATTAAAATGAACACCACGCACCCTCTCAGCACATGTGGGTGTGTGTGTCTGTACGGGTATTCAAACACAGAACTGGACATTTTTTAACTCAGCTGTATCATTTCACTCAGAGGATCCTGCATTTACAGAACATTAATTGGGCCACTTGGATAGCAATTAATGACCACACCTCTTCTTTATGGTGAATGATGGCAGGGTAGAGAGGAAGCAGGAACATGGTAATTATAAGAAGGAGTATTTTCTTTAAGGACTGACTCCTTCCCCATGGACTCTTTAATTCACTCAAAATGAGTGAACTAAAGAAAACAAAATTTTCTTTCCAAGGAAGTTGCATTGTTGGGAAATCTGTGTTCTATATGGACATCATTCCTGACATGTGATGATAACCCTGGCAAAACTTTCCACCAAGATTCTCAAGTCTCCTGAAAACACAATCTGTTGCTTCTTCCCAGTGTGTCTGGCTGGGGAAAAGAAAGTATTGGCTTGACCACCTACTTGTGTGCCACAGTTTAGAGACAAAGTCTTTAAAAAGTGGAAAGGTTATGGTGGGTTATTTCAAAGGGAAGGAAATAAAGGCTAAACAAGCCAGAACTGTGTTTTAAAAAATAGCATAATTATTAATTTTTGTAATTATTCTTTGGGAAAAATAGTGCTTATCACAGAATCATAGAATATGCTGAGTTGGAAGGGATCCATCAGGATCACTGAGTCCAACTCCTGGCCCTGTACCCCAACACACCCAACCTATGCCTGAGAGATTCTGCTTGGGTGAGATACCACAGCTACAGGCTTTCAAAGTAAGATTTCAGTAGCTTTTTCTTGCTCTTTCTACTTCAGGTCTCAGAAGAATATTAAATGAGTGAACAAACAGGTGTCTGTCCTACCTATATGCTCATATTTCATGTATCTGTGTATATCCATGCACATACCCATATAAATGCACTCACACATGCAAACACACAGAAGACAAGGCAGGGTGAGCACGACTGAAGAGCCACCTTTGCTGTACACCATCAGCAGCACTGCTGAGGAGGAACCTTTACATTTGTGTAAGCCCATCAAAGGGATTTCAGAAGTGTCACTGACAGGCTACCAGTAGTTTAGCCTACAGGACCTTTATTATGGTGAAAGAAAAAGCTCTCAGCTTGATATTCAGGGCCCCAGCTGAGCTCCTGTGGCTGCTGACTAGAACAGAGGTGACACTCTGCTTGCAAATGGCACAGACTTGATAGAGAGGTCTTTGTCAGCACTTAAAACTTTTTTTTTTAAATTACCAGAAAAGAATCACAAGTTAAGGTTTAGGGGTTAGCCTACCTCCCTTGTTAAGACAAAGCCTACCTCCCTTGTTAAGATAAAGCAGTTAAGATAAAAACTTGAAATCATCCCCTAGAAATAAATGATGTGAAACTTCATATATATACTTGAGCGATTTTTTATTAGGCTAATCCACATGAGACAGTTCAGTCACTGTTTAAACAAGCTTAAATAGACAAGCTTAAAGAAGTCAGAGATGGAACCAAACCAAGGCTGTACTTTCCTCCTAATTCCCCTCCTTCAGCAGAAATCGGGGCTACAGAACTTTTCCCACTTTGTTATCAAGCTAAAATGTTCAAAACCATGAGACTGAACACTTGGAACTTGATGCACAGTTGAACAGGCCTAATTTTCAGAGAGAAGTCATTTATTTGTGAAATACAGCTAAGAATGTCACCCAACTATTACTCCAAAGCACTTGATATCATCATATTCCAATTGGCAAAACTCACATCAATCTCATTGGGAGCAAATTCTGAAATAAAAGTGACTGCTCAGATTTGATGGTCACTAGTGTTAAACTAAGAGTCAGAAATGTGTGAAACCTGACTTTGATGGAAAAACAGCATGAAAAGGTGCAAATCCATAGAGTGAGACGTGGGTAAGTCTCTTAATTGCCCCAATAAATCCCCAGGGAGCACAGCAGCTCCAGGTGATAGAGAGCAGCTCCAGATGAGATAAATTCCTGCTCTGTACAGCAAGCACAGTTATCCTCCTGATGGGGTGTTGGGGCAGTGTGGCCATGATCCTAAACACTTTTTGAGATTTTAGCTGATTTTCTTAGGTTTCTGACCACCAATGTCCATAATGGATAATTACTGCTACTACTGACCAGGTTACATTTAAAATCCCTGGATGTACCCTGCTAAACATTTTATTTTATCCCAATCCCCCTGGATTAAACAAAACTTTTCAGCCTTGAAGGTGTCAGTCTGTCATGTGCCAGAAACATCCACCAGGAGACAACTAAAGGACAGAGATACTCCAGGCCCTGCTTTGGTAATTCTCAGCAGGAGCACAGCACCACTTCTGGATCTTCTGGATATTTTAGGATATGCAGCTGATGAGACAACAGCCTGAAGGGGGTGTGATGGACACCAGATTTGCAGAGTTTTTCCATGTGGCATTTTTTAGGGACATGAGACAGAAAGGGATATGAGACAGAAAGGGACAGATCTGGACAGGGATTGTGGTTTCTATGTCCCTCGTGGGTGAGGATTTAACTCCTTTCATAGCTTGGCTCCCAAACAGCAGGCCCTGAGCACTTGCTCTAGGTAAGAACAGGGGTGGGTGGGTGCCAAACAGAGCAGCCAAACTCTCCTGCCTCTGTGCACCAGAGGGCAGTGGCACACACCCCCACCCACCCACACACCCACCCACCCACAGAGATGCTTTCCAGCACTTCAAAAAATTTAATAATTTTAAAAGATTTACCCAGAAACCCAAGTTTAAGCTCCAGACCTCACAGGGATGGAGTCCACCACACTGAGGTGAGGTGGGTGGCAAGTATTGGGTGGGTTGTTTTGTCTGTATGTTATGCTCAAAAGAATATAATTAGAGTTTTATTGACACACAATTAAATGCTTTTCCTTTTAACCTAAACAACAGAAAATAAGGTTTTGCCAAAACCCTCCCCTAAAATGCTTTCTAAAGGAGAATAAAATGACATTTGAACAGAAGTGATCTGGCTTTGAGAAAGTTATGAGCACATAAATTAATAATTGAAGCTTGCAACATCTGTTACTATAATGGATACCATGAAATGTCTACAGAAATAACAGATCCTTGGATCCATAAATGGTACTGACATCATGTCCAACTATGTCTTCAATAGGACCCAAGCCTATTGAATCCAAGCACCATGAGTTTCTTACCTCTCTGCTCAAGGGTTTCTCAGCAGGATGCTCAATTTTAAAAGGGCTCAAACCTACCCTTAATTACAATGAGTTGTTCCCAGTTTGGCTCCTGGGCCGTCACTGTGGTAGGGGAGGGAGAAAGGGCAGCAGGCAGGGGTCCTGGGTCATGGATGTTCACAGAGTCCCCACCCTGGTGGATGCTCAGAATCACTTGGCAGCTGTTCTGGAAGGGCTGGGGAAGGGGACTCCTCTTGGCTGGCTCAGCCTCCCCTCTGCAGGTTCTGGCTGTGCCTGTGTGGGTGCAGAGCCTGGTGGGACAGCTGTGTGCCCAAGTGCCACTGCAGCCTGGGTTTGCTCCTCTGCTCAGGACTCAGGTGGCACTGAAAGGCATCACTTTCAGCTAAAACACTTGGATGCGTTTAAGACTGGCTATTTTTTCTTTTTTTAACTGCAGGAAGGCAGTAGCTTAAGCCAAAGAAGTCAAACATTTTCTTTTTTGCTGAAAATAATTGCACCAGAGGAGGAAATAGAGATGATGACATCCAAAGCAACTGCAGAAACTATCCCACAGGGATGTTTTTATAATCTTTCTTTGATATAGCATTCTGTTTGTTAAAAGCTGGTGTTGGCCAGTTCAGATGTACTCTTTTTCTCTTGTATGGAGCCCGACAACTTCCAGCTTAATGTGCTTTGGAGCAGTCAGGGAATTTTTTAAGTGAAAAAAAGATGCCTAAATGGACCCTAAAGCCAGGCAGAGTTACAGGTACTACGCTGAGGCACAGCTCAAGTCTCCAAACAAGCCTGTTATCAGTGGGATGCACTTTTCAGTCCAGCAGCATTTTTTAATCGTTAGAGTCGACTTCGGTGGGTGTAGGGATCAGGGGATGGACTTTGCCCAGGCTGTGCTGCAGGGTGGCTGCAGATAGTGGAACGTGCATTCCAGACTGGTTTTCCTGACATTTATTCAGGTGTCATGAATTAGAAGAGTTATTCAGTGTAACATCATGAGCTGTGGAAAATAAAGGCCACTTCAGTAAGGTCAACTATAGCTATCTGTCCCAATTTGCCAAACAGGTTTGAGGATACACACTCAGAGTGCCTAGGTTACTGATGAGCTCCATTCATTTCTCAGGTTTCGATTGCTTAGCAGGAAAACAGATATAGAGTCACACTAACTTTGGTTTAATACTGGTCCCTGGGTGATGTGGTAACTCCTGCAAAGAGTAACATACAGCATCATCTGCTCCGGAGTTGTCCACTTGGCACTAGTTTCTAAGCCAGCACCAACAGGGACTAGATCAATGATGGCAAGTGAAATGTACAGAAGTTATTTGAGAACTCAGCCCTCCATCTGCCTTTTTGTTTTCCCATCACATTTGATTAAGATTATTTGCTTTCCAGCTCTGTTTCTGGGAAGAACACTGATTCCTAGTCCGAACTTTAATTTCTTTCCATGTACAGTTATCTCAAATGGGCTGATATTTCATTAGGTAAAATTTAAAGGAAATCTTATTTGCAACTGAAATCAAAGGACAAGAAGGATGGGAAAAGAGAAACCAGAAAGAAGATAAAATTAGAGAGCTTCTCACAGGCAGATGCAGCAGTTGGTCCATATGAAGGCACACACACAATGTGGACCTTCTATTGCTGGAGAAAAGTGGTGGAGAGACATGGTTCTCATCACAAGGGAAACGAGCTTATGTAATGTGGTTTTAAAACTGAGGGAAGCTGCAATGTCCAAATTAAAAAAAAAATCACTTTCCCTATAAATGAAAATATTATTGCCTTCAGCTAAGCCAAGCCAGACAAAATGCCTTGAGCCTTTTAAACCACATGAGTTAAGAGAAGGTCACAGCTTGAGTCTGACATGCAAACACCTGGAACTGTCAGGCGATGATTCTGTTTCCAGAGCTCATCCCAAGCCAGGAGCAGCAGAGAAGTACAACATAAATATAATTTGAGAGGTTTCCAGTCTTGTAACATTTCATCAAAGCCTTGTAAAGAACAGATACTCCTGGAGCATTTCCACCACTTACACCATGGAAATTATATAAGATGCTATTTGCATTGAAACTGGAGGGAACATTTCAGAAAATGTTGGCACAACTTTACTTTTCGCTTTATTCCGAATCACAACTCCACCTTAAACCTACCTCATCTCTATTCTAACCATATCCTTACCTGAACCTTTTCAAGCCCATGTTTGGCTCAAAGCTACTAATAAATTAGGATTGGCTCCTCTCAAAACAGAGCAGCCTGGAGGCTTATTTGGCTTCACCACACTCTGCTGACAGCCTCAGTTTGTGAAGGAATGCTGCAGACTCTGCAAATCTCTCCTCTGCAGGTACAGTCCCAGGTAAGAAAGAGTATAGAAGTGAGACAGTATAGAAAGCACAGTTTGTGAGGGGCTGCTTTCTGGGATCTGGTTATTTTGCTGAAGATTTTGTGGCATTTGCTGTCTTCACCCACCCACCCATCCCACACACACACTGCTGCCTCTGAATTCGTTCCAGAACACAGCTGCCTCTACTTCTACCTGCCCTTCTAACCTGAAGTGAATGAGAAAGAAAGCAGATTTCCTACAGCAGGGAATTTTGGGGCAGGGAAGACAGTGCAGGGACAGGACAACAGCTCTGAGGGAAACTGCCAGAAGAGGAAGAAATAGGACATCATTTAGAGAGAACAGGCCAGACAATATATTGGCAAAGGAAGCACCACTGGGAGAAGCAGCAGCACAGGGTGATTTCTTCATGTTGTCCAGGAACAGAATAAAGTTAGTAAAAAGCTCACGAAAATGATCAGAGGTGGATGTAACCTGCTCACTGAATGTGATTTCACAAAGAAGAAAAGCCCTGAACTTGGAGTTGTTTTTCTCAACCACAGACAGTTGGAGTTCTCAGTTACAAGTTTGTTCTTTAATATTACAAAGTGGGTTTATTGCGAAAGTGGGAGAAAAGCACTGTGTTAGTCCCCTGCTAATTAAAATGCATAATTAAAATGAGTAATTAAGCTTACTACAGAATGCTCTTGTGTCCGGGAGCCCAACTGCCCTTGAACAACAACTCATCCACTGAACTGTCTCTGAGAACTAAAGTAGCCATTGGATATTGCGGTGACATCTTTCCTCTATTTTTTGTTTGCAGCAAAATAAAAGTTCCTGGTCTCTTTTCTGCCATTTTATTTCTTCCATTCTTTCTGCAATGTCAGAACAAACAAGATGATGCCATAGGGATGTCTTTTCAGTGTGGAAATGAAAACACAGAAAGATTTTCTTCTTTCTTTTTCTTTTCTAAGCAAACAGCGTCTAGAAATTGCCACAATAACTTCTATGTTAGTACTGACCATCACTACTGCTGGTCCCAGGATAAGTGAAATGCTCCTCTCTCCATGCCAGTTCTCATTTGCTTAGAAACTCCCTCAAGCCACAAACCCCTTCTTGGGATGTGGACAGATAAAGACTATTTTTATCCCACATATTACAACACACACTGATCCTAACGGCTAAGTATTTTTTTTTAACTTCTCACTGCTCAAAACTTGGTCTTCATGAATTCATCTTTTAAAAAACACCTACAGACCATCTAGCTGGTAAAAAGACACTGCAGCGAGAGCCATCACCAAGCCCTAACAACTTCCCAGAGATGCCTTTCTGGAACCTGAATAGCCTTCACATCTGTGTAGCACAGGAATGGAACAGCCTTCTTCCACAGGTTCTGGTGTGCTCACTTTAAAAAAATGCCACAACCAAAATTAATGAACTTTAAGACTTCATTTTCCTCTTCCCTGTATTCAGCATTTATGGGAACAACGTAGTGTTGTTAAAATACACCAATGACTGAGCGCTGTATTTATGCCTCAATGATTTTCTGTCATGAGAGTATAATGCCTGGCAAAGACTGATTCTCTGAAATACCACTTTGTTTGGGGTCATTAATCTTAATGCCTATCTTGCCTGAATAGGAACTGGATAACAGTCAAGTCAGGGAATAGTTCTGAGAATTAAAACTTCAATGACTTTTGGGCTGCCCAAGGCTTTACATTTCTTTTTAAAAATACATAATTAATTAATCTGCACCAAGTACTAGGGAGAGACCCCTTGGAATTAAGGAAAATACTTCTTGTGGCTTTCTAAAACAAAAACCAGTGGCTTTTGGCAGGATCTTTCCTTAGCAGTCCTTATGATTTAATAGTTGCAGCAGGGCTATGGAAACACAACTCCTGGGTTCTTGAACTGATTGATTTAACTGGCCTCTGTGTTTTTGGGTGATCTTGTTCAAGTTCTTTTACCTGGCTGTGCTCTAGTTTATATGTCTATAAAATAGGTGTAAAACCTGTCTAAGTCATAGAGGTGTTGCAGGGATTTTAAGGCAATTAGCAGTCCCAAATGAAGTTGTATTTTATTTATGGAATGACTCAGCAGAAAAAGAAAGAAAAGGACAATATGTGACAATATGTTTATCCCTTAATGGTGATAAGAAGCAAGGGATATTGCGCTGCAGCCTTGGGATAAACTGCCATGTCACTGACCCTGAGCAGAGGCTGTTCTCCAAAGCATTCTCCCCTCTCCACCTTCCCTGCTCCTCCTCTCCTGAGCACCTGAGCAACCCATGTAGGAATTAGTTCCCCATTCACCAGATACTCAGCAGTGCAAGACACCCACGGCATCTGAAGCCAAACAGGACAATTAGATCATAAATGCGACCTGCTCAACAGCGCAGGGGATTGCATTTCACACAGCTGCCCTTGCCCTGAGCCAAAAACCTTGTGTAGGACTAAAGTAACTTTCCAGAAAGGCATCTGGCCTTGATAGAAAAACCTTTATATACTGTTAAAAAGTGCCTTATTTTTTTATTTACATTTGACAGTATTCAGCTTCTAGGCTCCTCTCTCCAACTGGAGTAGCAGAGCAGTTTTAGCCTTTTCCAGTCCTGTCTTTATTCCAGGCACCTTCAGGGGTGCCGGATGCACTGCCCATGGCCTGGCAGGGAGACCAGGCTCTGGTGTAGGGAAGAGAGTACAGTACTGCTCTCTGTGGAATTGCAAGGGGAGACTGAAATCCTACAACTTTTTTTTTTCATTATTTTTCTGCCTGTGGTTTAAATCATGCTACCAGTAATTACAGAGATTCATAATAGAAATGCTTAGACTGGCCAGAATGGAGAGTGAATGGGAAGGTCTGTATGTGGAAGTGTTAGAAAGGAGCACAAAAAGCTCTGTGAGGATGGCAGGTGCTAGACCATGAACATCACAGCATAATTATGAACAGCTTTGGAAAATACCCAATTCAGGAACACAAAGGAACAGGTTCAGTCAGGAAGTGAAAAAAGACCACGAAGAGGTGATGGAAGGACAATACAGAACAGGGATAGACTCTTAAGACATGCTGGTAAGGAGACAGAGTAGAGGAAACAAATCCTAATCATTCCCAGAGGTGGCAGAGCACCAGAGGAAAGAAAAGATTCTGGTCACTGTCAGCTCCCAAAGGCAAAGAACGTTTGATGGCACCTGGGATCCTGAGGAGATGCCAGCATGAAGATGCAGTAGAGCATTACACGGAGTTCCACACAATGGCACGAAATCCTGAGCATCCTACCTGGATGCACACGTATTTGTGAGTAGCTGGTTATGGGACGTGAATAACTGAAACTGGCCATCTTCAGAGAAAATGATCTTGCCCTCCACTAATGCTTTGTATCAAGCCTTGGGACACAACTACCAGTTTATACTAGCAGAAAAGACCCTTGAAAACTGGTTCTCAAACTGATCTCCTATTTGATCACCTGCAAATTCGCCTTATAAAGGTTTTCTCAAACCCACAGATACTCTCACAAGGTCCTTGAAAACTTCCATCACAACCCATTTTGAGCTCCAACACCAGTTTCTACAAACCCACATGCCAAGAAAGGATATTGCTTTGCCACTGGAGGAACTGCCATTTCAAAACCAGACAAAAGAATCATGTCTCTTTAGAAAAAAAAAAAAAATTAGTGTGCATGAACTATTTTGCAGACAACAGTGATCATACTCATAGAACCTCACAGGGAACTTTACGTGACCACAGACACATATTATTTTTCCACCCTGTATTTCATGTAAGAACATGCATAAAAATCCTACAGGTCTCACTTGCCTAATACTGAAAATATGCAGCGCTTATCAATAGTTTACTACAGAAATAAATATCTTACTAAGAGCTGCAAGCATCACTTGTGAAAACAATTACTGAAACCAGAAGTTTTGCTGAGCTACTTATTTCAAGAGATTTCAGTTGCTCATTGAGAAACTACTTTCTGTTCAAAGGTTGTACATTTTTTCTGTACTTTCAGGAAAAGATGCTATCTCTTGGTGTTTTTATTTTTCTGGCAGACCTTCAGCTCAGCCAGTGGATGAACAGAAAGAAAGTGTTCATATACCAATTGCTTGTGATTTACTATTAAAGAACAGGAAAAATTCTGTTTTCAATGTAAGTGAGGAAGTCTGTGCCTTCATGCTCAGGGGAATTCTGATTTTCCTGTCTTTGTTTCCATCCTAACACAAAGGAAAAATACTTTAAAAGTCATTATGAAACAAAAGATTCTGAAAGCATTTGAGCCTGAAATGATAATATGCTTCAATTTGCCCTCCTCCATTTTAAACACACTTCTGATTCCAAAAAAGAAGTATTTTATCCTCTTATAAAAGAAATACATTTTATTTGGTTTATGCCCTTTCTCCTCCCTGTAACTGGGACTCTTCCCTGCAGACATACCCTACACTGCATCATCTGGTGCAGAATGAAGACCACATGTCTCAGAGAAGATGTAAACTGGTTTACAGGATACTCTATCCATGCTATGAATCCCATGAAACAGCAAATCATCCCAGGACGACTCAGTTCAAATATTGGAACTTTGACAATTTTCCACTAATAATGGTGTCTGAATTCTGCCTGCATTGAGTGAGTTTTGTTTTCACTCCTTCTGTTACAAAATTAAATTAATAAAATTTCCTCTGCCCATCAAAGTTTTCTTATGGAAAAACTCAATTTTAAAGTGTTTTTCTCCCTCTCCTTTGAAAGATCATCAGCTCTTTGTCCACTGAAAGTTATTAGCAAATGAAAATCTGATCAGAGCAAAAGATGGCCATTTACTATTGAGTGCACACGAGGTGATCTAATTAACAGAACAATGGCTATTAGTGCTTCAAAGTCTCAATCTTTTGGGTTTTGATTTTTTAGTGTGTGTTTTGTTTGGGTTTTTTTAATTGGGCCTTGAGGATGCCAGTACTGCAATCAAAAGTGTTTCTAAATAATTATGCCGTCATTTAGGTGGCTAACCACCTGAACTGCTGTAATTAAAACACTTGATACAAACAATTAATTATGTTAGCACTGCTGAAGGCTGTTTTTAGGATCTAGATACAGAAATATGTTCAAACAAAGAAAACCCCAAAAACAAGGGGATCTTTATTTCTTTTGACACATGCCCACTGATTGTTCTCTGAACAACAATCTGAGAACTCCTCTTGGAAGTCCTGTGTAAGAATGAAATAAAAACTGGGAATGATGCTATCAAGAGTCCCACTGAAATGGAATTACTTTTTTTTTAATCCAAGGAGCAGACATATAGACATTGCCTCAAATCAGCTTTATCTTCTCCTCGAGCAACTGGCTTTATTCTGAATCTGAAGGAACTTACTATAGAGATGAGGGAGCAGCTCAAGTATTCACATACTCAAGTGTTGTAGTGTGGGGAATCCTTACAACAATATATAAGACAGCGATGGAGTTGGAAGTAAAGATGAAGCGGTATTTTGTAGATGTTCAGAGATGATTTTATTCCTCCAGCCGCATGGCCGGAGTTTCAGGCTGACTCTTGGGACCCTGCTCTCTTCCCGGGCCCAGGCACACACACCACCCAATCAGGAACAGGTATGGGGCACACGGGACATGGGGACAGGGACAGAGTACCCTGCAAGGTCCCTCCCCCCAGGATTTCAGGAGAGGCACCTCCATACTCAAGCCTAAAATTTCAGTGCTCCAAAAAGTGAAATAGGTCATGACCATTGGTCCATTTGGAGCTGAAATAAGAACATGCTTCTTCTCCTCTAATTAATTCTCTTACACGGAAGTTTCCTGGCCTTCAGCTGTCCTCCAGCAAGTTCTCACAGCACTGAGCTGGCTTGATAATGAATTACAGGTGTAGTTTTCTAGAAGTTCACAAACCTATAAACTTTAACCCCATTCCAAAGGAGCTTGACACAATTTATCTTTTTGCTTGGCTATTATGCAAAAAGAAACTATGCAAAATCTCAGGTTTGGCATGGATTCGAAACAAAACCACTTGAAAGGCCGCAATTTAAAGTGAATTTTCTTTGACAATTTCAGTTTGCCCAAACCTGAAACTCAAAGCAAACCTCAGGGCAGAAGTGCAAACCAGAACAGATAGAAATCAACAGACGTTTACACAACACTCCATGAATCAAAGGTACCTTACTTCACCTGACATCAAACAGAGGCTGACAAACCAGAAATCAGACAGGAACATTTTTGAACATGATCTACGTCACATTTAACAAAATAATTCATCTCCACTTTTACCAGTCTTCTCATAATCTCAAGTTTTAAGCTTTTCTCCTAACCTTAAAATTCTTTTTATTATCACTTCAATCTTTCTCAAATTTTCAAGCATCATGCTGTGAGAACTACAGGGGAAATAAAGCCATCTTATTCTACCCAAACGCATCTTTAAATGTGTTCTCTGTAGAATAATCACCTGTGTCTGACGAACTGGTGAACCAGTTGAGTCTGAGTGATAGCTGATAATTTCCCTCAATTATAAAGTGTCACAAATATAATCAAGAAAATTGATAATGGACACTTAAAACTATGAGGACTCTTGAAAATGCACAGGAAGTTTTTAAAAATACATTATTTCTGTGCATTGCTTTTCAGATACCTCATGGTTTGTTTTGAAAATGCAGTTTCCATTCCTGGCAGCTGTAAAGTTAAACCCTGAAAGTGTTTATGCACCTCTCCTACACCTTCCAAAACAGCTCTGTAATGGAAGTACCTAGGGAACAGGGAACTAGTTGACTTTCCAAATGACTGAGGAAAAATACTTGTATAGGCCGAGATCTGTTCAGAATTAATGAAGGGCTTGATTCTGCAAACCCACATCCAAGCAATTCTGTACATGAGTTATTTCCCTGAGTGCAGAGGCTGTGGAGAGGTACCAAACTATATTCAAAATTAAAGTTTTCAACATGGCAGCCTGATTATGCAATTAAAAGTGATATTGAGGGAGTGTTCTTCCCTTATTTATCCTATGTCTGCATGATTTTATTATGTATTTTCATATCGTTCACAAGAAAATCGGGCATTTTGGAGACAGAAGTGTATAAAACTCCACACTTAATATACTTCCATGAGTTAAGATCTTTGGTAACTTCCAGAAAATAATTAAACATGCATTAAAGTATATGCAAAGTTCTAGGTTGTGAGCATAAATATGGATAAATACAATTTATAATTGTGCCTTTATAAGCACAATTTATAAGCTTATGATTTATAAGCTCAAAATAATCTCTCAAGAGCGATTTAGCCATAATTTTAATAGCATGAAAATGACTAATTTAAGGTTGGGAGTAATTTAGTTTTGACTGACTTGGCAATCCTTTGTTCTCTGGGTCATGTAAGTGTTGAGTAAATTATAAACCTGTAATTCTATCCTGAGGTCAAGGGACTTCAGAATTGATTTGATATATTGGTCTCCTGGAAAGTTCTTCCAAGGCCAGTACCCCCTAAACTGTGTTTATGAGTGGACTGCATTAATAACTGAGTCATATAACATTAGCAGAGGTGAATTAACCCTTAAAAAGAAGAGTATGTTCAAATGTGGGATTTTTCAATGAGACAGGAAAACCAGATATATCTGTGAGAAGTCAAGTTTCTATAGAGTATTGAAAAAACCCCAAACAAACATGATTAAGAAAAAGATGTAGATGTTTGACTACAGGAACAAAGTCAGACTGACTGATCTCACAAACATTACCTGGAAAAATCCTGCATTTGTGACGCAAAACTATTGCACATATCTTATTAGGGGTAAAAATAAATAAGCCATCAACCACTCTGACAGATTATGCCAGAACCATAATTACATTAATTAAAAAAAAAGGAAACTGCTGGTCTAATGCAGGTTTTGCTCTACTCCATAACACTTGCTATTGAAAATCTTAGATGGGATGTAAAGTGAGAGGTCTTCCATTCAAGAATTTAAGTGTGCATTATAGCAGCACTTCTTAATTTTGAACCTTTTAATGTTTCCAAATGAAAGTCATTGCACTGCTAAAGAAATACACTGTAAAGCCCAGACAAAGAGCCTGGACTATACTTTCATCATCAGGCAAACATTAAAGTTAATGGTCCTCAAAGTGTTTAGGGTTATTTCTTTTGCCTGACATCACAGTCCTGAACTTATTAGTAAGAGGTGTATTCAGATTACTCTGTTCAATTCTGATTTAAAAGAAACTCTACAGTAATCACAATCTGAAATCTTGAAATCCTTAAGAATAACCTGGTGGAACCTTGAGCACTCCTTTGAAAAATCAGAATTAGGTTCCCCCCACCTCCAAAACTGTAGATTTCATATGAATAATATCTCCTGTTAACTATGAATGTTTCTCCTGGACAGTCCTTGGATATCTCCTTCCACTGCTTTCAAATTCCTAGCAAGAGCACTAAATTTACTTTTACTGTATAAAAATCCAACAGTTGGTTAGATTAATGATCAATAAACACACACCCAGTTTAAAGAAATATCAGCATCAGAATTAAAATTGCTCATGCTCTTCCCACAATGGGTTATGGCATTTCACCTGGTCACAAAGTAAGAACCACTCTGAAAAGAGGCACTGTAATGCTGACACAACTTCAGGCCTTCCCCAGGTCCTGTCCTGTTGTAAGGTGTTTTGAATCATGACAGTGTGCCCCAGCCAAACCATCTTTAGTTATTCCTATCGGAGCCCTAAGAGAGAGACCAGGCTGGAATTACCCTCACCAGCTTCACCTGGCTATCCACCTTCAGGTGTAGCAGGTCAGCTCCTGGAGCGTTCTTAAACCCAGCCAGAAGGGTCCGTGGAAAGTCAAAGAAGAGAAGAGAGAGATGAGAGGGGTTTGTATGTGCTCTCTGTCCTGTGCTGTCTTGTTTGGATTTCCTGGACTAACTTGGCTGCTGATCACTGGATGGGTTTTGTTGCTGCCATCATCTTGACTCTGCTTGTCTGGGTCTGGAGCATCAACGACTGAAAGATAAATTGTGCTAAACTGGAATTGGGAAAGGGGAAACTCAAAGGCTAAAATACCAAGGCAGCAAGGAATAAAGAGGACTGTGCTGCACTACATTAGGAACCAGTTGTATTATCTGAAAAGTGTGTGTGGAGCTCTCAGACAGAGTAAAGAGACCAATCAAGTAATGTGTAATCTCATGCACAGCAGTTGCAAATGTATATGTGCTGTATTGTAGATAAGTTAGTAAAATGTACAAGTACTGTGTTAGGTATGAGTTACTGTGTTAAGGAAGTGAACTGTATGAGTTATGCATAAGTATGTAAAAGTAATATAATGTGTTAAGTATAGGATAAGTAAGCATAATACACAAAAGAAGTGATAAGTAGCTGTTATTGTACAAATTAGAAGATGTGTGAGTTCCCGCATGATGCCCAAAGAGGTGATGCATATTTAAACAATAAGAAGCTTCTGTGTAATCACATTGATTTGTTGTGCAGAAGTGCTGAGTTCCCACGCTGTGCCTGGTCCCAGAGAGCAGAGCTCAGTGCCTGCCCCTCCTCATCCCCTCACGAGAAGCTGGAACTGCGATGTCTCCCCTCAGTCTCCTTCAGCTGAACAGACCAAGTGTCCTCAGCTGCTCCTCACACGCTTCCCCTCAAGGCCCTTCACCATCCCTGTGCCCTCCTTTGGACACTGTCTAATGGCTTTATGTCTTTCTTCCACTGTGGCACCCAAAACTTCACACAATATTTGAGGTGAAGCTGCCCCAGAGCAGAGCAGGACAATCCTCTCCCCGGCCTGGCCTCCAGGGCACTGCTGCCTCATGTCCAACTGGCCAGTGACCAGGGCCCCCAGGTCCCTTTCCCTGGCACTGCTTTCCAGCCTCTCATTCCCAGTCTATCTGTGTCTCCAGGGGTGCCCCATCCCAGATGCAGGATCTGGCACTGTTTCTTTTGAACTTCACATGGTTGGTGACTGCCCAGCCCTGTCATTTGTGGAGGTCTCTCTGCAGGGCCTCCCTGCCATCGAGGGAGTTGACAGCTCCTCCCAGTTCTGTATCATCAGAAAACTGATTTAGTATTCCTTAGGGTGCTGTGTCCAGATCATTAATGAGGATGTTGAAGAACCCAGCACTGATGATGGAGCCTTGCAGAACCCCACTAGTGCCCAATTGCCAGCTTTGTGTCACCCCAGTCACTGTCACTCCTTGTGCCCAACCTGTGAGCCTGTTGCCCACCCATCATGTAACACGGTTATCCAGCTGTGGGCTGGACAGTTTGTCTGGAAGAATCCTGTGAGAAATGGCATCAAAAGCTTTGCTGAAGTCCAAAAAGATTCATCCTCTGGCTTTCCTGGATCAGCCAGATGGGTTATCCTGTCACAGAAGGAAATCAGGTTTGACAAGCAGAAGTTTGCCTCATGAAGCCATGCTGGCTGTGACCAATGACTGTGATGTGGTCCAGGTGTTTTTCAATACCTGCCAGAATAATCTTTTTCATGATTTTCCCAGGCACTGAAGTGAGACTGATGCAGCTCTGTGAATTGGCTCAGAGCTTTATCACAGGATGATGGGCAGAGCAGGCAGGGGAGGGATGTGCAGCAGGAGCAGGACCTGCCCATCAGTCATGGGAAGCTTTGTGTTGGCTCAGCCTCAGCATGACTTGTTCCTTCAGCTCAGTGACTCCATGTGCTACAACAGGCGTTTGACAGCTTGTGAAAAAATAGGTGAAGCCTGGCAGGTTTGAGAACCAAGTGCTGTAACTGCATCTGGCAGGGGAGGAGGGCAAATTAGCAGTGAAAACAGCCTGTGCTAATTTGAGAACGTGGGCACTTGAACTGGCTGACTGTGAGCTCACTTGCAGAAGTATTATTTACATTATATGCAAGGTAGAACTCATCCCTTATGCTGAGCTCAGGGCACTGGCACATTCCTCGCTGAGAGTCAGAGGGAGTTTATCCCAGGTTTAGGCTTTAACAACATCAGCAGAAGGGTGAGGCCTTGAAGCAAGGACTCAGATCTGGGTTTAACTTGCATTACAAACTTCTCCCCAAATACTCTGTGAATAGAAACCTCTGACTGTTCACTGTGAAAAGCAGTAAATTTGAGTGGATGATGTGTGGGACAGAAGATTTAGTAACTAAAGGCCGCCCTCTGTAACACACAGAGTTCCTACAGTTGCAGTCACTGTTTTGTTTTCTAATCTCCATCAAAAGCATCTTCTTAATTCTATATTTGAGTTTCTCGGTGTATCAGTACTACAAAATAAAATCTCAGTTTGCAAACATTTATCAGCTGCATTTTAAATAAAAGCTATTTTCTGGGAGATTCTGTAAGAAGCTTCCCTCTGCCCTCGTTTTAGATACTATGTACTGTGTGGAGGGTATATGCTGTATTGTATATTTTCTATAAAAACATTACAATTTTAACTTCCTTGGGACCATGTATATAAATATTTGTACATGAAATTATAAGATAGGCTTTGAAATTTATGCCATAAATTTCTGTTAATGTTCTAAAAATATTTGTGCAGGCAAATGAAATTGCAGAAAAATATTTTACTACAGATCAGTCAAAGGTTCTCAAAACTTTATCTTCCTAAAAAACAATCTTTTAAGCTAAAAAAGGCAAATTTAACCAGCTTTACTTGATTAATACTAAACAGCTTAACATTTTTGAAAACACTGAGAACTAAGGTGAAATAAAGTCAAGTTGTAAGCATCTTCTCTTATTATATATAAGTTTTAATTTTGTTTTCTAGAAACTTACACTGTTGAGGCAAATGGCAGTGGATGGGGGATTACGTACGTATTTCCTATTGCAGTTAGCACTAACAAGAGCTGGATGTGTTGCCCAGCACACAAAGCTCCATGTATACAAATTGTTAATAAATCTGACTCCTCACAAGCCAGAAAATTAATGCTGCATTCAGAACGATGTGTGGTCCCAGATAAACTTCCGAACACGCTCCTTGGGGTGTCCCAACACCTCAGTCAGGAGCTCAGCTCCACCTGGAGACTCCCAACGGCTTTTACCACCCACAGTGGAAGCTCCTGGGCAGTGAGGGAGAGCCCTGTTCTGAACCACCATTTCTGCTCACACAGAAGTCCCTTTAATGGCAGCAGCCTTCCCTCAGGAAGGTTCCAAACCGCCCCCAAATCACAGGCACAGTAGCAAGAGTTTTCCTGCGTGTCTCCATGGAAAGCTGTTTTCCCTTCTCTAAATCCCCACCGAAAGGCCACAGCCAGGCGAGCTGGAGTCCCCAGGAGCTCACAGCTTAGCCACAAGCTCAGCATAGCTGCAGACACCTCACCCCAGCATTCTGGCCAACCCCAGCTCCTGTGGGAGAAGCTTCTGCTCCCCGCCCTGCTCATGCTGCCTGGCCTTGACCACCTGCACATGCCAGCTGCCAAAGCCTGTTCCCTGCCCTGCCTTCCCTGTGGGACCCCCACTCCTCCGGATGCCAACATCTCTCAGGGTGCCCGTGCTGCACACACTGAGCCCAGTGCCAAGGGGATCTTTCAGGTAATGGGTGCTGAGGGAACAGCACAGAGAGATTCATGGGCTGTGGGCACAGACTCAGCTTTAGGAATTTACACCAGCAATTTTTAATCCCTGTGCATCTTTTAGATGTGTGCAAATATTCTTCCCCTTGTGGCATTAGCGTGTTGCCCAGCAGATGGAAATAGTTTTTCTTCCTCTCATTCACATGTCAGCAGCAAGCAACAACTCCTTGGGCTTGTGACAATTTTACAACTTTTAGGGTTTTTTTAGGGGGGAAGGGCATATTTTTGTTCTTCTTTTCAGATTTAACACAATTTTCTTGTAGTTCATGTCCTGCCTCTAAACACAGCAATTTTATGGTCATCTCAGATGTTGTTCAAAACAAAAGAAACAAGAACACCAGTAGTCACACCCAGATTTCTGAAACCAGATCTCTACATAAAGTTTGCTGTTTTCCATTGCAATAGATTCTGGTAAGACAGGACAGAGGAAGAATTTGTTATATAACAGTATGTGTCTGTATCTCCTTTGGTGCTGACCCACAGAACAGTTTTACCTCTAAAGTTTTGAATCAAGGATAGGATGGCACTGTGTCATTACTGCTCAGGTATATTTTTGTTTTTTGAACAACAGCAAACGCATTCCAGAAATAAAAACTGTTGATAAAATTTAAAAAAAAATAATGTCAGGGTGGCAGCATCAACTAAGAAAATTTAGGAAATGCCATAGGGTAGCTTCCTGCACAAACTCAGTTGAAACCTCTATGCATTAGCATTATATTAGGATTGCTGGAGTCTTCAAAATGAGTGAAAACCTATTCAGATATTATCTTCTGTACTATACTCAGCAGAGAGTGGAGACAGTTTGTGTTACAATGTATTCATTACTCCAGTCTCCTTCACCTGACTTATCTTGACTTTTGCAATAAAGTTCAGGTGACCGCAGTTTTTATGTAGGCTTTTGGTTTCATTTGGGTTGTTAATTTTTTTTTTTTTTTTTTTTTTTTTTTTTAATATAAAGAAAATGCCATGCAGTAAGAATAGCACCCCAGTAAGGAAGCTTCAGTTCTTGTATTCATTTAAAATCTGGGTTACTGCACAAACATTAAAATAATCCTAAACCAAACAGCCCATGCTTACAGCTAAAGAAAGGTGGTGGGGAAATAAAGTGCCTGGGTTGAACTAACAAAGGTTAGAGACTGAAACACCTGAAGATGGGCTGGCCGTGTAATTCAGCCATTAACCAGCTTCAGCTGTGAAAGAAAAGCTGGGGCCACCACAGGTGTGCCTTTCTTCACACATGATGGCACACTGCAGAGTCAGCAACAGGAAAATTGAAAACTTTGTCTGAACTAAAGTGCACACGACCAATTTTGTGTGGGAAGAATTTGTACCAAATGGGAAGTTAGGTTAGGCTTGGACGTCTGTGCAGCTTTCCCAGAGATATTGGCGTTCCTCAGAGGCCTTACCTGTGTCCAAGAAGCTGATTGCAAACTCAGTGAAGAACTAAAGAAGTCGCAATGAACAGATGACGCAATGTCCCGCTTATAAAAACCCCAAAAGCATTGAACAAAAAATTTAGTAAAAAAGCTTTCTATTCATGTAACGTAACTGTAAATGCTTTTTACACCTGGAAAATCAGAATGCTCTAATCAGTGTTCACACAGAAACCTAATTTCAGTTTTTGGGGTTTTTTTAAACATACTTGTGCTCATAGTTTGCAAACCTAAGCCACGGAGCCTAATGGAGGTGGCTTTGTGTCAGAAATGCAGAATACAAACTTTTAACTCAGACATTAACTCAGATCCACTGCAGCATATCAGGATGGGAGATAGACACAAAAGGTAAAAGTTTAATGAAAAAATGCAACAAAACAACAAAACTCTACTACTGAAACTTCTGACTTCTGTGTCTTTTACTTCATGACCCCAAGGTTTCACTTCACAAACAAGAAGAGTGTTTGCATTGAATATATTTTCTTTGCATTCTTTTTGGAGATGGATTCACATGAGAACTGTGTCTTTGTTTCCTGGGATTCCATCTGCTGCCACTGCTTGTTGCTCACCTGAGGCCATAACCCTCTGTGTGAGCCTTTTACAAATAGCTCTTGTGGACACAATTCAGGGCTTCAGGTGAGGAACAGTTACAAGAGTCAGACTAACTCTTGAGATGAAAAGATCTCCTTTTCATTCAAACTTCATTGGTAATAAAGAATGAAAGAAAGTGGGGAAAAAAATAAAGAGAGAACACAACACACAGCAGTGACAGAAGTGTTTCTAAAGAAAAAGATGCTCTGAACTTTATCTTCATGAAGGTCCTGCCTACATGGGAAGGGTGCTGGGTTGACAGAACGGGTAACATGAACTCCCTCAGAATTAGACGATGTTCTGCCAAAGCTATAAAAAAAAGCGTGAGAATGAAGTGGCTTAGTCACCACTAAAATCACAATTGTACACTCACGCAGCTTGGAAGAGCAGTTCGATCCCTTGTTAGCTCAGGGCTAATGTCAAAGTAAGGTCAGGTTGCTCAGGTTTTGAGAATCTTTGGTACAGAATCTCCAGTTATGAGGTAATAATAACCCCAGAGGCCCATCAGGCTGGCAAGCTGTATTCCAATATCACATAAAGGAACTAGGATCAGCTTTGTGGCATGATAATCACCAGCACACTACACAGAAATACAAGTAAGGACAACGCTACAATTGCAAATGTTTAAGAAAATTTCAATTACCATATGAGAGGTTTATGGAAAGGATTTTGGAAGGTCAGCAGTAAGATCAGCTTCTTTCCCAAAAACTACCAATGAACTGTTGTGTGACCTCATGCGAAACCACTTCAGTGCTCCGTCCTGCTCCCCTCCCCACTGGGTCTATTTAGACTGGGAGTGCTTTGGGGACAGGGACTGTCTCTCCCTGTCTATTTACATAGTGTCTGGCACAGCCAGCCCCTGGTCCTGCACGGGACCTACAGATGCTATTGCATTACAGAAAAATAACTACAGTGACAAGGAAGCTGTAACCAAATTAGGCAAATGTGAGAGGGATTAAATTTACTCATGAGAAGCTTTGCTGTTTTTTTTGTTGAAGAGTTTATTATGACAGCAGATTTTAATGCACAGTTAGAGCAGGCAAAACCAGCAATGAAAACGCATGTAGGGGAAGAGCTGCACAAACTGAAGGCTAAAGACCAG
The DNA here is from genome assembly GCA_020086605.1 of Lanius collurio. Lineage (NCBI taxonomy): Eukaryota > Metazoa > Chordata > Aves > Passeriformes > Laniidae > Lanius > Lanius collurio. The sequence continues at coordinate 32,116,577 of JACBWW010000009.1, read as the reverse complement.
CTTTGGGTCTCTTAATGGAACCTACAGTTAATCTGTTAGAGCTGATTTTTGTTGCATGTGATATAACACATTTTCATTTCCCTATTTTCAAAATGGGAAGATACTGAAATGATTTTAAAGACAGAAAACAGATTAACGCTGATTGTGCTTGATAGTGAAATTTCACCCAGTTGTCCCTCATAATGATACCAATAACTTGTTTCATATTCTTATCTTCAAGGGTATCCTCTTTATTTTCCATGTTTCAGTGAGACAGCAGTAATGACTTCAGTATTACCCTGAATTTCTTTCAAATTCATTTTAATCCTGTGTGAACTACCCATTTCTGAAGTCCATGAGAATGCTACTGTAGACTCCAGCAGAATTTTTAGCTCGTTCCAAGAAATGCTTCTAAGAAGAAGGATGTACTGATGCCTGATGAATCATTCATTTATTTTTTTCATGTCAAGGAAAAAAGCAGTCTTAGGAGGAGATAGCAGAGAGTAAGCAAATAGATTAAGCTGCCTTGTTAGAAATACTTTTATTTTCTTCCTAAAATACACTTTAGGATGATATGACTTCATATACAAACTATTATCACTTGAAATGAGAGATAAAGAATTATTTTTTTGTACTTCTCTATGGGGAAAGTTTTTGGAAACACCTGATACCTGAGGCAGTCTATTCCATTTCAAAGGCAAGTGTTTGCTCTTTAGGAGTAACCTCTGCTAATGGATGCAAACCTAGCAAGGCAGCAAAATCACTTTGATCTCCCTTTCAAAATGTTTATAGAATTTATCCATTGCCAGGGAATGAGTTTTGTCTCCTGGAAAGCACTGAACCCTTGTATTAATTATACCCCTTGATCAACAGAGTTGAAGCTTAACATTTTAGACATAAAATATGATTTCTATCAATACAAATGTGCCTTCATCATCTAAATATTCCAAAGATTTCTAGGTCCTTTCCTATTCCAGAAATAAAAGTGAAAATACTTCAGCCCCAACATTTGTCACTTCTATTTCAGTGTTTTGTAAGCAAGAAACTGTGCAGAGACTGCACAATTACAGTGCATACAATCAAAAAAAACTATACTGTACATTGTGTCAAGAATTTCCAAAATAGTTTTTTATTTTTGTGCAATGAACTGGATGTCCGTGGATGTTTTAAATGCTGGATATCTGTAGCTTTTAATTCTATGAGATGATTTACCCATGGACATAGTCCTACATAAATTCAGATAAAACTAACTGGAACATGGAGGAGTTCAAGTCTGAAATGGACTTTGGACCTTTAATACAGTTTGATCCGGAAGTTTATAACTCTTGCTATATGGGATTCTTAAGTCTTAGGGAAACAAACTAAAAAATCCCCCCCTAAATGGAATTTGTTTGCTTAGTATTTTTTTCATTAGAACCAATTATTTGTCTTGTACTGCTGCTTTGCCTCAGCCAGAACTGAAGAGCTGTATTCAATGAGCACTTTATCTTTGTGAGATCTCTTGGAATAAGTTTTTTTCCCACAGAGGCAATCTAGTACGCTGAATTGTTGAGGACTTAATAAAAGAACAAAAGTCATAAGGAACAATGGAAATTTCACAGGCAATTCACAGTCCTTGCACTCAACTTGCACTAAAACACCCATTGAAAAGCCAGTGTATTAAAGAAATCACAGCCCACAAGGCAGAACACTGACTATGTACTCTGCAGTCTGGTCTCCTGGTTTTGTATATTTTACAGAGGTCAAACTGAGCCTAAAAGCAAGTGCATGAAATGAAGCATTGGACCAGAAGTTTAAAAGGTGAAAATTTAGTTATGTTTTATCTTTATTTTGGTTTCTAGTCTTAAAACGGTTGTTATTGGCTTGTACGCCATGTATAAAAACAAAGACTCACCCAAGAGAAATATTAATAAATACAGGATTGCACAATAATTTGATTAACCCAATAAATTAACAAACCATAACAATCCAGTACACTGGGTATAATTACTTAGAAAGAAAGCAGAATAATTTAATTATGTATTTTAAACACTACCAGATATATGACCAAGTCATACAATATAAATCAAGATGAAGATTTTACTTCCTGTGTTCTTCATTCAGATTTTGACAATAACATCATGCAAATGCAATGTTGGACTTCAGAATATTGCTGAAAAGAGCAGATACTGATTCCTGACTGAGGTTCCCTTTGAAATATCCAACAGCCTTTCTATCCTTGATGAATGATTTTGATTATTATTTTAAATACGTTTTATTATTTGACCTAGACAGATGAAATCATATTTATTCAACCTGGAATGAATTTAACTTATGGGTCTTCTTAGAGGTGTAATGCCATCCAAGCTCTGGCCAAAAGGCTGACTGGTGGAAGCAAATCATCCCATTGCTTAATTTTGAATCAATACTCACTCACCTTTGAGCTATAAAACATATTGACTGTGTTTAATGTGAATATTTAAGGAATTTGTGTTTGGGGAAAAAATTGGCAAAATGAGCTTTCAACATTGGGACTGTAAAAAAAAGAATATTAATAGGACAACACTATATTTCTTACTCTTTTGGAAGGAAAGAGGACATAGAAAAAGAAACCTTAAGATGCAATATTTGCTTTTTTTAAGTGAATAGACCTGACATTTCTCAGAGAGTGGCTGATCACCTCCTTAAAAACACAGAGTCCCCCAGCACCAACACATGTGGGCTTCCACTGCAGAATGCCTTCCTACGACACTGCAGAGACACTTGACTTCCTCCTGGGGAAGTGCAGCTTTTTTCCCTAACAATGGCCCAACTGGTTTTCATAACGGAGACAAACGCTCCCTGCTGTGAATTGTAATAGAAAAACATGTCAAACAACCAACAATAAAAAGAAGCACAGCCAAAAGACTGGCTTTTCCTGTTTTTATGTGCAGCACAGAGGAAACCAAGCACGTGAACTGCACTTGGCTCCTTACAAGTCAAAATATCATTTCTTTTAAATGAGAAGAGGAAAAAATGCAACTCTTTTCTGACCCTTTTTTCACTCTGAAGTGTAGACATGAAAACTGAACCCATTAGCACTTAGTTGCCAGAGGTTATAATGAAACCTCTGAATGTGAAAGTCATATGCTTTGTTAAAAAAAAAGAAAAAGAAAAGGAATGGTTTTTCACTTAGGATTTTTCCACCCTTTTAAAAGCTGTTATAGTATGAGTGATAAGGACATCCAGCTGCCATTCTGAGGACCCCATGGTATTTTCTAGTTTTATGCTCTCTGCTTTTGCTGACAAAAGGTCCCTTGCTTAAACTCCTCTTTCATCCCACCATGTATTTGCTTTCTCCTGCCCTCCATGCTTATCTTCACTGCCTTATTTTCCCCCTCAACTAAGTTTTACCAGCCTACTAGTTTTATTTTGATCTCTCCAGTTAATTGGTTTGGTGAAATTCCCTTTCTTGCAGTCCTTCTCATTTGCTTAAACTGGGAGATGCCAGAAATGCGGTTCTTTTCAGTGGGCATGGATGAGCTTACAAATTATTATTTAATATTAGATCCCAGTTTGGGTTAAATTGTGCAGAAAATGGTCAAAGAGATCAAATGCACTGATTGCCATGGTTGCAGACAACCCAGATTTACGGTACAGCCCTGATAATGGTTGATGAGCAGGTAAGAAAGTGTCATTTGGAGTCTGAACAGCTGCTTACAGTGCCGAGAGCCATTTTGATAAGAGTGAACTTCTGACAGTCCTGCTTTGACAGAGTGAACACTGCTGCTTGTTAGTGCTTTTCCTCAAGCAGAGACCTCATGTCTTCTGTTTTTCTGTTCCTCTTGTTTGCTACCTGTAGCAGACTCCTGGAAGGAAATACAGGGGCACGTGCTAGGCACACTGCAACAGACCCACAGTATCTAATATGTAAGTTTTTCTAGGAACACCAGTGCACAGAGAGGAAACCTGACACCTCCACGTCTCCGAACACTTCACTGAACATGCCTAGACAGACTCCACAGTGTGTATTTGGGTGCATCTGACTCATTAAACCTATACAATCAATACTGGCTTGAGATCTGAGGAATTCTAAGCCACAGATGCTGTGGAAGGTGAGCAAGTGTCCCCGTGTGCCTCTTCTATTTTTCTTAAAGTATCCACATCACTGGCAGGGGATGAGGCTGGATGGACTCTTTATTCAGTATGTTCTTAGGTGAGAATCCTGCTGGTGAGAGATGATGATGGAAGGGCTGAATCCTCCCAGGGGCCTCTGATGTTCAGCATTTCCACGTGATACTTTTTGTTAGCTGTGATTCTGCAATGATCCCATTGCTGCTTGATTTTAAACCAAGCATTTCAAAGGGGCAAAATTAGCAGTGACTACTTCTCGTGTTGCTGTTTATGTACTACATTTTAACACATCCTTGCTCCATATATGAAGCCAGAACCTCACACCTGGAAGTTATGGTGATATTACTCATGAACCCTAAATCTCACAGAGCCTAAGAAGGTACGTCACTCACTCTCATGGTGGATGCCTGTGCTTTGGGAGCAGAAGGCACTGGACTCTGTCTCTGTTTACAAAAATGACATTCTAGACAAGCACAAATTGCGAGATTAGGAACAATAGATTAGAGAATGCAAGATGTTTGTTACTGTAATAAGGATGATTAGACTGTGAGGGGAATGACAGAGGTCATGGAAACAGCAAGAGAGGAGTCACAATGAGAGGCCTCCAATGTGTGGTTATCAGGAAGGCTGCTTCCACCCTGCTCTGGTTTCTGTTAACAAGACCCCAGCTTGGAGCCCATCTGAAGACTCTGAAATATAAATGCATTAAGGTACATTAGCTACTATGGCTATAAAGAACCTTAAGAGTCATGACATTATCAGATACACGGGACAAAGAACAGATTCTCAGAGCAGCCAGAGAAAGCAAACAATTAATTACAATAATAGCCTGCCCACATGTTGTTCTTCCCAGACCTGAGCCAGACACAAAACTTTCAAAAGGCATAAATTAGATTTTAAGATGCTCCTAACCAAGGGAGATGCCGAAACTCACTTCCATTAGATGAAGAATTAAGGATTCTACAAAGCACATTCGTACACTATCCGTGCATAGTGTGGAGAAAAAAGAAGCTGGAAACATAACGATGATCACAATCTCTGTTGCATTGCAGAAGATCCAAGAAAAGAAGTGGATGCTGGAGGATCTCTTGAGCCAATGTACTCAGACTGGGGTGGGAAAGGGTAGGAAATGGGAAAAGAATAAAGCACAATTTTTAGATGGCTGAAGTTTTCTTTCCCCTCAAGTCACAGCTGCCAAATAGCCCTTATGGAATCTTAGAATTGGGATATTTAGGACAAGATTTTTTGCATCATTAGTTCAAATGTTAAAGACTGCTAATATTCTGAATATTCTCAGAGTTACATTGGTTGATATTGACTACCTGTTTGTTCACTCACTGGATTTCTGACCTTTAGAATGAAAAAGAACCAGACCCTGTATTTCTGAGGGTTTATATCATATCAGAGAGGCCATGAGTGATATGTTGTAATGGTTGGAGAGTGTCTAGAGTGAGAGCAGTTTTTTCCAGGTAGGAATTAGGACATTTTTTTTCCTAGTGACTGTCAGTCCTTATTACCACATTTTACTGAACTGGGGCCAAACATGTGAGCTGTTGGAAATGGTACCAGTCAGAAGGATGTCGTCATCCATACCATAAAGTCTAGGTTGCAGTTTTTAAATTCAGTGAATAGATGTAAATAAACATCCCCCCGTAAAGGAGTGGAAAGAAGCAGCTGGCTGTGTTCCATTACACTTGAGACTAGAAAAAGGAAATTCAGAGAAAATAAAGGAGAACTGGTTACCTTGCATTGTCAGTTTTTGTATTCCAACAAAGAAAAACTGAGACCTAGGAATTTTTAAAAATATATCAGACTTTTAACAGTTTAGGATTTGTTTAGGATTTGATAATTTAGAATCTTAAAGCTAAAGGTAGTAGGGATGTTTACTAATAGAGGTTGCCCAGGAGTTCCTTTATGCCAGAACTTGCCAGCAATGCTCATGTCAGAGTTGAAATTCACACAATATTGGTGTGGCCTGTACAGGTGGGTGTCTCCTACTGTACCCAACCAATGCCACACTCACCATTGTCGGACAAAATAAAAACAACCCTCTGAGAAACTGGCCCATGCAAGGCACCTCTGGCTACTGAACTGCAGCACTGAGGCTCTTGGCAGTAATTACATTTTGATTCATGTTTGCAGAGAATTTTCTTTCCCACCCTACGCTTGAACTACTTCACTGAACTTCTGCATAGTGTGAAAATGAACCTAAAAAGGAACAAAGGAAAGGGACAGCTCCTAGAGACAAATACACCATGTGGAGTCACTTCCTCAGGCCCAGACCTGCTCAGTTCCACATCCACGACTATCAATAACTTCACTGCCTTCAACAGCACTTTTTGCAACCCTGGACTGATGCTTGATGGGCAGAGGCCTCAGTCTTGGAACTGTAAATTCCCTACTTCTGAGCTAACATAAATAATTAAGATTAAAATTACCCAGTCTATTCATAAAGATTTCCCTCATTTTTATAAGACATACTTTTTCCACATGAATGTCTTAAGCGCAGAATAGCTCTGAGTATTAAAACTACACCGAGGAGCATCATTCCAGTGGGTATAACTAGCTCTGTCACGAGACATGTTTGTCAAATATTGAAAAGTGTATCAAATATTTACAATGGTGGTTGTTTTTTTTTTTTTTTTTTTTTTTTTCCCAAAAGCCATGTACAATATGTGGCCTTATGTTACTGCATATCAACTCTATTTTTATTGCTGCTTATTTAAAATCTTGGTCTGTCATAGTTGTGGTTCTCTAGCAATCTGACAACTGTGTAGTTACACTGCCTGTACTTTGTTTCTTTTCACAGCAGAACCACAGAAAAAAATGTTTATAATTGACAGTGCAGTGACATACAGTCACCATGTCTTTGTTTTATTTTGCATGAGTTATCTACACTCTGTACTATTTCCTGTTATGTGTATGGCTGAATTCTCCTGTTTTCAGCTTGGATCTGCTCCAAATAGGCAGAATCTGTTGATATCTGTGCCTACAGCCCAGAAACAGTCTGAAGTTCAGCAAAGCACTAAAGGACAAAAATAACCTCTTTGTCACTCAGCAAAGCAGATTATTTCAGTATGCAGGTGAGCATTATGCTAAAAGTGGATGGAATGATTATTATGTGGTGCTAAAATCGTGGGCATTTCTTGCCCAGGCAATGAAGGAATTAAAGGATGACCCTCCAGATTCAGCTATAGTGAAACTGTTGGTGAAAACTTAGGAAACAGAGTAGTTTTCTCAGCTCTATTTTCCTCTATTCTCCACAATCAACTGTGGTGGCAGACACAATTGAAGGAAAACATGTCTGTAACCCACAACACCTTTTTGTGTGTTCAAATGCACAGGCACACTTATGTTTCAGCTGTGTTTATAAACTGGCATTTTCCAGCATTAGTAGTAAACCAAGTGACTATAAATGCATATTTTGCTTATTTAAACCAGTCCCTTATGAACCATCTATATTTAAAATAGAATCCTTGTATTGAATGTCACATCCCAGCAAAAATGTGAATGCATTAGAACCATGCCTTTCAGTATTGTTAACATTTATTTCCACCACAGATTTCCCCTCTGTTTGCTCTTACAGTCTCCTGGCCTGTGAAAGCAAGGCGGGCAAGCCTCCCTTTTCCATGACGTTCCATGTGGTTCGTGCTTCTTCAGAGAAGATCCAGGAAAGAGCAAAGAGGGATTTGAAATCTTTATTGCTGTGAGTCATCACCAGAGGGGTTCTGAGATGCAAAGGTACTTGGAGGGATGTAAGTGAAGAGGCTTGAGCCTGAGGGAACAGGGAGAAGATACCCAGCCAGGAGAGAAGCAGAGCGTGCAAAAAGAGAGTTGTGCTCTGTAAAGAAAAATAAGCAAGGCTAGGAAAGGCATGAAAAGCCAGAAGAGATGTTATTTAGGTGCTTTGCTCTTGAAGATGAAGGACTTGGCACTGAAATGTGCAGGAAAGCAGAAACAGGAATTTCAAGTGTTTATCATGTGGTTCAAGGCATGAGGGGACTGTGAGCAATTTGAGGAGCAAGGAGCAATGTGAAGTACCAATATGTCACAATATTAGACAGAAGTGAGACCACTTCAGAACAAGGAGTCTACTTTTTGGACATTTAACTGCCAAAAAACCCCCATCCTCCAAGGGCTTCTCATATTTCCGGATGGAAAGGATCATTGTGATGCATCAAGAAATATCTAAAAGACTTACCCTTCTTTAGTTGCCACCTTAATGAAATATTTCAGTGGGATCCTGTCCACTGTTATACTGAATATTGTTACAGGACCTGGGGCTTCTGTGGCAGGATCCAGAAAATCACTTCAGCCAGGGGACATGAGGAATTTGTGTCCTACAGCAAAGCATTTACACATGCATATTCTGATATTTGCAGTGCAAGGGTTTATTGTTGATGACAGAAAGTAGGAGAGGAAGGGAGGGAAACAACTCTCTGCAAGACAGAAAATTTATGGAATGAAAACTCAGATACATCCCAAAAACATGAAAGAAGATCAGATTAATCTAGTCTTTTCTCTGCTTTTTTTTTTTTTTTTTTTGTTTACATTTTGGGATATAATTCATTCCTTGGGCTAAGGACACTGACTTAACTTGAGATAAAATACTGCATTTAGACTCACCTATGTATGGGCAGAATATATTTCATATTACTTATTCCAACATAATAATAATCTCAAATGTATCTTTTCACTGCTCTAATGCTGTTGTTATTATTTTTATATTTATGTTGTTATTTTTATAGCAGGTGCTTCACAAAAATATTTAATATGCCTATTGGTCATTAAACTTGGATTTCAGCATTTTAAGTATGGCAGGATACAACAGCATGCTTTTAACCCCTTGATGGATAAGAATATACTTAATATGTAGTAAAATCTCTAGGTTTCAGTAAACACATAATAGCTGTGAAGTTTTAATTCTTTTTCCTCTTTATTTCTTACTATTCACATGAAATTAAATGTTATTGGAGGTTAATGTTTGCTACTGAAAATGGTGGAATTAATACCACCTAGGAGAGTTTACTGTAAAACTGCTTTTTTTTTTTTTTTTCTTTTTTTTGCAAGGGAAGTAGGGAAAATGAAGAAAAAGAAGTGGGAAATGATTTAACTAGCTCTGGATCTAGCTTTACAATTTTTAATTTCATTTTGTTTTAAATTACGTCCTCCCTCAAAGCACATTTCTCATTTTATTTTGATGAGCAGCTCAGACAACTATTCAAAAAGTCCTGGTATTGCTGGTAGAAAACCCAGAAGAGGTAAAGTTTATGCTGTAACACATATCACTGGAGAGTGCAATGAGCTCATCTAAGCCCACGTGGGTCACCTCATAATTAGTGCAAGGCATTATTGTAAGGGTTAGCAGATCACAGCCTGATACCCCAGAGCTCAGCCTGTTTATTGGATCTTGCCCTGAGCCCCGAGGGAATCCACAGCGACTTCTCCCCTCAGCTGCAGACTTTGTGGAGTCTCTGTAGCCTGGGAGTTTGGTAAACTCAAGACTCTCAAGATCCTTGGAAAACTCCGTTTTGCTTTGGTTTTAAATCGGTCATTACGCGACAACACAAAGCGCAATCACTGCTGTAGTTTGTGGCGTCACCTCTCTGCCATTCCAGAAAGGCCATTTTACAACTGTGGAGGAGCAGGCTTTAAAAATAATTATTTCAGGGTTAAAGAGAGCACTGATCAAGAAGCAGGAGCAAGAGTATTTCATTTACAGAAAGGCAAGCTCTTCCCCCACACCCCCCTGCCAGTGCCAGTGACCTGCTCACCCTCTGTCATTGCAGTCCTGGGCCCCTGCTTGGCTCTGCCAAAACCCCTCTCTCCTGACCCGTGACACCCTTGGCTCTTCCAGTCCTGGGGCTCCCAAAAGGCTCTGCCAGGAGCTACTTTCTGCTGTGCCCTGAGCTCCCTGTGTTGCTCTGCCTGAGCTCCTGATCCCTGTGCACTCCTGGGCCCCTCCATCCTCTGTAAATAAGCCCCTGTCCTGACCTGCAGCAACCCTTCCCATTAGGAACCAGGGTCTCCTCCGAACAGAGCCTGCCAATCATTCCAGACCACTGCCTAGGGGGGTTGGGGGGATTTTTCCTCCTATTTTTGCTGTATGTGCAGGAAGATGGGGAGGGAGAAGAAAAAGGCTGTTTTTAAAGCTTAATAGAATCAACGAAGAATTTAAAGAATACAGTTTATAACATGTTATGAAAACAAAGGCTTTGCCCTGTTTCACTGCAGCAAAATCACATGAAATGACACTTTTCTACTTGTGGGAACACATGGACTGAAATAGAAGGAAGGAGCATGTAGGAAAGGATTAGTCAGAAGCAATCAAAGATCCTGATAGGCAAAAGAAAAACATAAATATCTTTGTGTGCAGTTGGAGGTGCAGCCCTGCACAGCTCAGCCCTGCTCCCTTGTAAAATTCCCTTGCTGATTTCCCATATTCAGCAGTTTTGCTCGCCCACATCTTTTTGTATCCTTGCCCACGTGGGGCATAACCCATCAAATCTGATGTGCTGAGTCTCCCTGAGCTCAAGTGGATGGGTTCACATGCCTAGAGCTACTCAAATGTGACAAGACAGGCAAATTTGAGGATTCAAAATTTGAGGATTCAAACCATGAAGTATTTGAGAGATATTTTTAATTTTTGCCTGTAGAGCTCCACTCAAAAAGGTGCATCTACAGCAATACTATCTTGAATTGTACTAATGTACAAGATGATGAACCATAAATGTAAAATCTACTACTAGTAAAGATGTAACTTCTGTTCCTTTCTTCTAAGGCTTTTGTAAATTCTTGCCCTACAACCTTAAAATCTTAGTGTTCTCAGTCTGGATTTTTTTTCCCCCTAGATCAGTATCAGCAATTAAAATATTTATTTTGTGTTAATTTCTTATAGCTTTAACATCCTCTTTCCTTGGTTCTGAAACAATGTGGGTTGAATACTCCCTGACTCTTCTACCCACTCCCAATGTGCTCCAGGCTTTTGGTTTTTTCACATCACCAGGAACATTTGTTTGCTGATAGTTGTTTGTTTGTTTGTTTTAATCTTTAACTGTGTACATTTAGGAAAAGACATGAAAGCAGTAACTTTCTGTGAATTACTTCAGATTCATTAAATGTCTGTACTTTGCAGATTTATGTCAAGACCACAGGTTGAAATTACTCTGATGCATTTGCTGATTGGTCTATTTGGAGACTTGCTGAAAGCGTCATCTCCTAGTTCAGATAAAAGCTGCCAATCATTAGAGACAAAAATGTTTATTCAGAAATTTCAAGGCTTTTTGGATACCTCTGTAGTTTACAACATGATGCACTGGGTAGAAAGTAATTTTAGACATGTATGGATCTTGCTGGGCTGAGCCAAAAAAGTGTTTCATGTCTGTGAAATTCCTTTAAAAATAAAATTTACATATATTTCTAAGTCAAAATTTAAGTCACAATGTTCATGTTAGCACTGATAAAACTATTTAATAAAAAACTTCTTTTGGGTTTAATTTGGCCAAAAGAAATGAATTCTACTGATTCCAAGAACAATGTATGTACAACTAAAACCCCATGTAATCTGAAATACCTAATGAGACATAGCTACAGGGGATCTTCCCTCTGCTTAGAACATGATTATATTTTTGCCTTAGGTTCACTTTGAGTTCTAACTACAATATGAGAAAAAGAGTTGTTTGTTAGGTGTTTTGATGGGGTTATTTCAGCTAAATATGTCCCCTGAGTAGTTTACATTGGGTGGAAAACAGAACTGATTAAAAAATCTTCCTCTTTAAATGTATTGAAGGTGGGGGGAAATGGACTCATTAAAAGAATAGGAATCCTTCATTTTATAAAGCCCTAAAAAAGTTAAATGCAGAGACAGGCATGATACACATGTGATTATGCATTGTAAATGAATTCCATGAAAAAGGCCTATTTAAATTAAGTGTTTACCACATCGTAAAGAATATTTAGAAATGGCAAGTTGGCAAGAGAGATGGCAGATCTCAGACTAGCTAGGAGATATTTATGGTATATATTGTGAAACACAATCCTTCAGATTCCAAGGTTTAGATCTTCCTTTTCCAGCAGGACAGGGTACCAAGGATGTGAGCTAGAGCAGGAGAGACCAGAAGCAATTAAACACAGACAGCTAAGATACCTCTAGGAGTGGATGCTGTCCCTCCCACCCCAAACCCAGCAGGTGCAGGTGTATTTGACAGCTTTCTGGGTCCAGTGCCAGGGATCCCAGCCCTGGGTTGTACCAAATCCTTGCAGTGTGAGGTAAGGAAGGAATTGCAGTTCCTCATCTTCCCTCCTCTGTTCCTCCTATGTCATCAGGTTCTGCCTGACCCATAGTTTGTAAACCAAAGGAAATTAATCGAGCCTAACCTTGCTCTTACTCAGCTGATTTTCAGGAGAGCTTTATTTTAGAAAACTCTCCCTCTATGCACCAATCTTCCTTCTCACGGTGATCCTGTGAGCCAGACGCTGACTTGATTTCCACAACACCTGGTGAAACAGCCGTGCTTCACTCCTGCTGCAGGAACAGCAGCAGATCCACAGGTCTGGGCAGGCTCTGGAGAGGGGCAGTGCCCACTGGGAGCTGCAGGTTCCGCAGGCCGTACTCCTACATCACCAAAGACGAGACCCTAAGTGACTTAAAATACTTTATGCAGGCTCGATGCATTTCAAAGATCCCAGAAACTTGGTGAATGCAGGGCCTCAATGCGAAAAACACAAGCGTCTGACCCAAGGGAAAACAATAAAGATGAACTGCTATTACAGGTGCACCTGAAGGAGAGACGTGGCTTGACAGTCGTCCTTTGCAACACCAACCTCACAAATCCTTCAATCCATCTGGCATTACCATCCACAAGTGCACAGCAAGAACATAGGTGCAGAAAGGTGCAGGCTGGGTTTTAAACAAGTTCCTGCTGTCTTTAGTTGCCTCCCCAGGGTTTGTGGTGGCCCTAACACAAACCTTATTGAGCATAACCAACACGGGAGGATGGGGGAAGGGAGGGGTAGAAGCAGTCGTGGTAGGGATTGTGTGACTAAAAAAAAGGTATTGAATTTCTGGGTTTCACAATGAAACACTCCAGGACAAATGAGGTGCTGAAGCAGGATTTATAATTCATTGAGTAATAGGATTTTGTACTGTTTAGCAGGATTAGGCATGTTAAAGAAAGACCTATTTATTTCAGTCTGACAATGGATGAGAAAAGTGTATAGGGCTCTTCGTTGTTATTTTAAGCAATTTACAGGATTACTTAGTAGTGGAGGCCCTGTGCTGCCCTATCTGCAATGTGTCACAGTAATGGTGATATTTGGATAATTGCAGTTTTCTCCATACAGTTTCAGAGTCCCAGCAGTTGAAGGATCAAAGGTGTGAAGGTTGGTGGAGAGGAGGAGGGAGGGAAAGGAGGGATGTCAGGGGAGCAACAGTAGAAACCAATTAAAACACTCCCTTATTAGGCCCATGACCTCAGTGACCTCAGCCCGCCAAGCTTTTGGGACAGCATGTTCTGTGACTTAATGGTTTTTTTTCAGGGGTTTTATGCTAAAGTGCTGACTATGCTTTCTCCAGTGATGTCTGCCATTGATGTGGGGACCGAAACCTCTCTTGCAAAGTGGTTGGAGGGGGAAATTGTTTTTCACTAACACTCAGAATGAGATTTCCTGTTACAGACATTATTTTGTTCCCTCCTACTCCTTTCTTAAAAAAAAAAAAAAACAAAAAAACCAAAAAAAACCCAAAAACCAAAAAACCAAACAAACAAGATGTACAGCTTTATGACTTTTTCTTTTCTTAATATTTGACAGTTTTATGCAGTTTATTTCTGTTGGCCAATGTGGAAATAAAACTATCAGCACATCCAAGCTAAGGTTTCAGAGCAAAAAGCATGTGCAGAGCAAGTGGGACTTTTCGCAGCAGTGTTTATTCTTCAGCAAATGTATGAAACAGCAACTTCTGTCAGGAAAAGTGCTCAGGTCAGGGAAGAGAAGCTGAAAGCCAGATTATTCCTTTGGAATCTGAAATGCATCTTAGTTAAACCAGTATTCACAACAAAGTTTTTAATTGTCACTTTCTGAATTTAAAACATGTAAGGCAGTTTTAAAAACTCAAATCCTTTCTCTCCAGAAACTCAGATGGCCGAACTCCACTGCCAATTAAGTTAAAGAATTCCTGTGGAAATCTTCAGAGGTTGCATAATGCCCAGCTCCAGGCAATTTTAACCCCGAAAATAAGCCCCGGTGGCACGATCACTTCGCTCTCAATACCCTTGAGCTCTGCTCTGAGCAACAGAATGTCCATGTTTCTTCTGGAAACCCCATTATTGATGAAGAAACTGGAAAACGAGGTGCCTAAACTGGGATGAGTTTCTGCTGGACACTGCATTACAAATATAACATGCAGAAAATTAAAACCTGCTTTTTATTCTTCCTAGTAGATGGAACATGAGGCTATTTAGAGCAGGAAAAAATGGGTAATGGAAAACAACAAGAATCTTTAAAATCTTTGTCACAGACTCGTTTGCTGGTGTTCTCAGCATTTAACTACTGGCACATATTCTGCTGGCAGAACAAGGTGACAACTGAGGTGGGCACCTATCTCATTTCCCTTCCTACCTAAAGGAAGAGCAAAATCTAGTAAAAAACCCTCTGAAGAATAGCGTAAATTTTGTACATGTATCTATTTTCAGCAGCACCTGCAGAAGGTTGTTACATTCTGAATTACCATCATGTCAGGAACTTTCTGGTCTTATGTCAACAATAACAAAAACCTGCAAGTTTTGTTCTTCTCACAATTTGAAAGCAGATATTAAATATTTGACAATGCTAATCATCACACGGTAGAATTAATTAGGAAACAATTTCTTGCAAATTGGCCATTAGTGCAGGCAGAGACAGAACAGAGGGGGGTCAGTAATCTAACAAAATGGTCATTAGCAGCAGTTTAAATACTATGATTTGACTGGATTCTTGCTAGGATCCAAACCAGCCGGTTACCCAGCAACAAGTAATAAAAATGGGGTCATAAAAATATATTCATGCAATCTGGCAACAAACACTAATCGGAAAGACAGGACAAATTATTTTGGATCACAGCATTGTGGATGATAAGAATCATATTTTCTGCTCAGAAAATGTTTAGCTGAGATGTGAAACCCTTTTTCCAACCAGAATTATACCTCAGAGAATTCCTGGGAGGTGAATGTGCCAGGTTTTAAAAGTAGTCTGTATGCTGACCATGACATAGAGAAGTACGTAAAATATTGCAGATAAAAAGCAAATTTGGGCACTCATGGATGTGCTTATTTGCAGGCACGAGATCAGAGCTCTGAAGTGACTAATGAACATTTACTCTTGTGACCTCATGGACAGTCTCATGATACTCCATGGCTTTCTCAGAACCCCAAGCCACTGGCAGCAAGGGTTTGTAGGAATTGTTGGAAGTCCAGCTCCCAGGGCTCATGAAAAATCTGTGTGTGTATGATGTCTGTGATTCAAAGCTTGGAATAAAACGTGGAAGAAGTGAAAATTAATCATAATAATGAAGCATTTTGTGATTTTTGAGGTTTCTGGCTTGCAGTTTTGGCATGTCTTGGAACGGCAATACTGGCTGAACTTTTGGCTGCACTGCTCATTAGATTCAATAAGAGGTCTATAAGTAAATTATGAGAGGCAGAAGACCTGCAATTATTAACTTATCTATTGTTTTTGTACAACTTCAAACTGCATTTAGAATCCAAACTTAAAAACAGCCCCACCATGTCATATTTTTTCAAAGGGTACAGTTAAAATTAATTAGAAGTCATAGTATGAGGTTAGATTTTTAGACTTTGAATTTTTAATCTATTTCAACATGTAAAATACTATTAGTACCCTATGTTTGATGTTCTGAGAAGCATCCACCTGCCACACTGTTATATACTGACTCATTCTGACCAGTGAGTAAAAATGGCCTGCAAGAAGACAACCAAATCCATCAAAATGATGTTTAAAAATAACCCTAAACAATCATTCACTTCAGCCCCATTTTTGCTGTCAGTGGTTGGTGCTCAAAAGTAGACTGAGAGGTCACATCTGAAATTTTCTATCTACAGTTGTTAGGAACAGCAATTATCGACAACACAGACATCTACCATCACCTACAAAATAACGTAAGAATTCTGTGAGATGCGCTTTGAGGAGAATTAAGGTCATTTTAAGTCAAGGACCTCATCAGAAATGAGTTAATGTCTGCAAGCTAGGAAACTTCACTGGGAATTTATCCATTCACAGTGTTTCCAGTCATTGTCTTTTATACTATTATACCTGGAGCCATGTTCTAACACACTGATTCTTTAACTTGAATTATGTTACAGTACTTTGGGTTGCTACTTTATTTAAAGACATTATTTTAGTAGCACACAGCATGTAAGTAATGTTGGCAGGATTTGGCCAGCTCTCCAAAGAAAAGATTCTATTATTCTTATGGAGTGTGGGATTAAGTTTCTCAGT
Organism: Lanius collurio; assembly: GCA_020086605.1. NCBI lineage: Eukaryota > Metazoa > Chordata > Aves > Passeriformes > Laniidae > Lanius > Lanius collurio. The sequence continues at coordinate 32,100,014 of JACBWW010000009.1, read as the reverse complement.
AGTACCTTGAAGTAATCCATGAACAATTCTTGAGCTCAGTGAAGCTCTGTACTAAACCCTTGTTTTATAATGATAAATCAGTAATGAAATAGGTAGCAAAAAGCCTGAAGAACGACTGCAAATGTTTCAGTTAGTTCTGCTTGGATATTGTAACACTCATAATCCTCAAATCCACCAGTTCCCAAGGATTAGCTCTGATAGATACAACTTGCAGTATTTGTTCACAATATTTGTTAAGAAAACCTGGTGTTTCAGTTCTGCATGCTCAAAACATCTGTCTGTACATTCCAAGCAAATTCATTACAAACCAAAATCGACTGCAAGGCAGCATAAGAGTAGAATGCTGGTTCAAATGCTTTAGATTTAAGAAGCAGACTAGTAAAGGCTTTTGAAAAGTATATCAAACACGTCTTAGAACAAAAACAGAATGTATTTAAATGTGGATATTAGGCAGGCACTCATTCCTAAATAGTAACTAAAAATACAAGGTGCAGAATATTAACTTTCCACTGCTGTTACAAGCGATTTAAAGGCTGACACTGTGAAAGGATGTGTAAATTCTCTCTCTTGCTACTGGAAAACGAATGAAAATAACATGGCCATGGTAAAAGAGCAGAGTCACGTGTGTGCAGTTTGCCGTGACAACACGGGAACACGTCCCACAGGCTCCACAGCAGAGCTGAGAGTTCTGCCACAGAGGCAGCGGAATTTTATCTTGTTCAAATACTGCCATGTCCTCAAAACCCCAGTAGGAACAGGCTCAGTTCTGTGATGCCCCAAAAGCCTTAATTCTGTTGGAGTCCAGGCTGGTATCAGTTTGGAAGGTAATTAATGTCATGAGAGTGGGCAGCGCTGGGATTGCAACAATCTACTCAGGAGTCAATCCTTTCTCTGGGAAAGAGTTAATATTTACTCTTTTCTATCATTTATCAGACTTGCACTCTTTGGTTTTCCATCATGTCTAACACAATGACACCTTGGTGTCCAGAAACACAAATGATAAGCAAAATTATCCCTGGTGAAGGGCATATATTTATTATTGTTTTTTTTCCACTGGTTACAGTGCAGATTTATTTATAAGAGAACATGTCAGTACTCATGCACAGCTGAAACAGCACGTATTCCAAAACCCAGTGACCTGTTTGTTCTTTCCACCCCTTGGAAACCTGAAGTAGGATATTGTCTCTAATAGCAAATGACCCACAGCTTCCAGATGTCAAGTTTCTCTAAAATGTCAGCTGGGGTACTCAACATCATCAGTCATTTTTAAAAATGTTAGTCCTCTTCCCTGGGACACTGGCTGTAGATGAGTCCACCCAGGAAGAAATCTGATTCCCTGTCTAAATTAAATACATTGTGTTTCTGCAGTAATGACAGTGGATACTGGACTGACCTTCCTAAATGTAACAAAAGCTTGTCCATTTAGTTATATGTAATGCTTTGACCTTCTTTCCTCACAGGAATTATGATTTTTTTATTAGCCAAAAAGAGACCTTTCTATCATACAGCATTTAAAGACAAAGATTTAAAGAAAACTTTGTGGGTTTTATATGCTCTTTTTTTTTTTGAAAGGAGGCAGTTCAATTTCACCTACTACTTCAAGGAAAAATACTGTACAATTGCATTATGGCAGATGTAAGTAACCATTTAAAAGAATTCAGTATCGAAATTTATACCAAAATGAAGGCATTAAATCCAGGAAACAAAAAGAGTATGGTTAAAAGGGATAACGATCTTTTTATTGTTACTGATTTATTCCTAACTCTGATTGCATTCTTTTTTTTTCCAAAATGGAAAATCACTTGTATAATTCTGGCCTATATTTCCTGAGGATGAATATAAAGACAGATTAATTAATTTTTACTACTTTTCACAGGGTAATTAATCTGGCTAAGGATCTAATGCTTTTCCTGAAATATTTATATGCATATGAGCTTTCACATAAGCATAACTGTACCACCATTAAAATGCCTTGTACCACTAAAGTGGAAATTCCCTGGCATGTCTGTGAACATGCACATCTCTCTAAACCTACACGAGGGTTGTTTATACTCAATTGCTCCATCAGCCAAGTTAACCTGCTGGGCTGTATGAATTGGGACTATTGTTTCCTCCTGTTTCATGCTATCAAACGAAATAGTCACAAGAGTGAGAGAATTAATTCATATGTAACTTCTCAGTGCCTGTTCTGAGCACTGCCCCTCCAGATTATTTTTACATATGTGGCACTGCACTGAATACACACCTCCCTACTAGTGGGCTGCTTTTCATTTCAGACTTTAGGCACGAATGTTGTTGCATTAAATTCAATTTCTAGAGCTATGGACATGAATATTGCCAGAGCAAAAGTGCCAAGCTAACCAACAACGTGTGACAGAAGTTAGTCCCACTGCAGAGTGCAGATCTGTCAGTGAATGGGATTTGGGAACCTGTGCAGAATGGAAATCTGAATTTTGTATTGCAATATGGGAAAGTTCTGCTGAGGAAACAGCTCTCAGGAATAGAAAGATGTGGAATGCAATGTTCTATTTTTTCCCCCCAACACTTCTAGACCTCTTTTCTCACCCATCTGTTCAATAATAATTTTTAGAGCTATATTTATCAGAAATGACAATTAGCATGTTGTACCCCTTTAATAATGTTCACGCACAGAAGCAGTAAACTACTACTTTAAATGCAGCAGAAAGTTTGGGGGTTGTTTCTTGTTGTGTTTGAGGGTTTTTTTACTGGTTAGGGGTATTTTTTCTAATGATTTTCTGTGTTTAAATAGAGCAATTAGATATGTGCAAATGAACTCTTTTGCCAGCTCTATTTTCTGTGTGTGTTTGGTTTGGAATACAGAGCTGGGGTATGACTCTGGAAACTTGCAGGAGCCATTTAAACTCCTGTTTAAACTAAGAGTTTTCCACAGCAGCTTCTACTAGTGCCCTGTTGGTGTGAAAACAAGGATGGACACAACAAGGGATACAGTGGGTGTGTAGTTCTGCTCTCCAAAACCGGCCACAGAATCTTTCTCAGTTCCTAATCCTAAAGGATGAATTTGTGCCTAAGAGCAAACTCAAACAGGACATCAGCTCTACACCTGAGTACAGAGCTGGGTTGGCCAAAACTAGAAATTTTTAGCAGGCTGCTTTGCACTTTGAATAGCAGGGTCTGTGTCTCTCTCATCTGTTTCACAGTCTGGGTGTCAGAGTGAACCAGTTGGGTTTGCCCAGCCTGCTGACCCAGCACAGGGCTGGTTTGGTGCACTTGGCTGTACTGCCCAGGAGATGTGGCCAGGTTTCATGTTGGAGTGAACATGGAAGACTCGTTTGTCATCTAAAGCCATTTAAAGCCCGTTGGACACAAGTCTCCCTGTAGCCTCTTGGTCCTAAACTGTTCCGTCTCTGGTGCTTAAATGTCCAAAACAAAGCCAGATGATCCATCCTCCAAACCTGTCTTGTTCCATGTGAGCACATTTTTCTGATAAGGCAAATTACAGAACAAAGGGAAAAGCACTGCTTCAGCCCTCCCTCCCCCCTTTAATTATCAGTAGCTGGAGACACAATTTATTTTGGAATTAAGACTGTCTGCTTTCATAAAAGCATATCCTTCCTTGTCTGGCTACACTTGGGGTTTTTTTTTCCCAAGCAATGTTAGTAATTATCTTCTGGGTCACCTCTCAGTTGTCAATGGGCTGTCTGTGTGCCCCTCTGTTTCTGCAGTGTTTACAACAACTGGTTGTTTGTGACACAATGTGGCACAGCCAGGGAGAAAAAAACAACCCCAAAATACTTCATCAGGGCTGCAGAGTCTGATATGATGGAGTAATTACAGATGTCATACAACCTGATAGCATCTTTGAAACACAGGGCCTCCTAATGAGAATGATAAAACTTAGAGCGATTGTTTCGAGTCTTGAACGTGGTATAATTATGTAAAACAAACCCCCAGTTCTGAGCTAACCAAACCCCTGACTAAAAGGCTCGTGGATTTCACAAGCTTCAAACAAGTCTTAGAAAATGCCACCATGACCCACTCTGCATGATCCTAAGGGAAGGCATTCAGGAGAAAGAACATTCAGGAATGGTGACACGGACAAGGATAAAACTGCACACACAAGAAAGGGCAGGGATTTCCTGCTGATAAATATGTTCACAACTGTGGAGATTGGAGTTCTTTTCATAAAGTCTCTGCTCAGACTCAGGAAGAAATGACACCTAAGGCAGGTGGGTGTAGGGTAATTTTGCCTTCATATGGTCTTTGATCTCCCCTTGAGAGTGCCCCAGGGCTGACTGTCACTGTAGCCTAGACCTTACAATAAGATCCAAAAATGAAGGCTGGGACTGGAATCATAATTGTCCAAGTAAATTAGAGGTGTGCTGTAAATTGCAACAGGAGATAGACTTAGACCAGGATGCTGTTAATGAAAATAAAATAACCCAGCACCTTTGGCCAGCCAATCAGTTTCTGATTTTAATCTCAGAAATGCCCCTGCTGTGTTCTAGCCCTGTCTCTCTGAATTGCAAGCCTTAGGGGCAGTCTTTTACCTTTGGATCTGGACAGAGGAAGGAATGTTTTCAGAAGAAATACAAATAAAAATCACATCTTACATTGGTAACTGAAGCAATGCAGATCTCAAAATGATAATTCCACTTCTCTTTGAAAATGAGTGCTTGGCTGTCTTAGGAATCCCATAAATTTCTGGGCCAGGGATCCTGCCAGCCAGCACATAATGTTACCAGACTACAACATCAGAATATCATTCCTCAGTTTCAGTTTCTGATATGGTGATAAGTGTAGTCCCCTTGCCTGTAAAACAAAACTTATACAAACACTGACTCATTCAATGCATCTCATGATTTTATGAGTCTATTTTGCATACTTTTTGTTTCCTCATATTTGAATTTCTAGCAGGCCTTCTAATGATACAGTATTCTTAGCTCCATTTTAAATTTTTGAGTTTCCCTCTCTTTCTTTTAAATCCCTATGTGCTTGTGGATAACTCAAAGGCAAGTTAAAAGCAGAGAGGAATTTGCTAATATAAATGTAGCTACTGTCCTCCTTCAGAAAAAGCAGATTATTTACACAGTGGCCAACATCTTTCAAGATAATTTTATTTTTCCTAACAGTTACAGTTCTATTCTAGTCTGCCAAAAGCCCCACTGTCACAGGTGAAACAATGTTGTTTTTTATTGTTTATCTAGTGGAATGCACTAGATGAATGCACTTTGTGTTTTTCTTTAATTTTTATTTTATTCTTTAGCATCTTAACTATCAAGTGTAAGGCTTGATTAAACAAGATACCACTCAGTTTTCATGGAGGTTTTGGGCTACTCTGGTTTATGGAAGTCATTTCCAGGTATACCAAAGGTTTTAGTAGCAGCAGCCAAATGACCATCCACCACAGCAATGAAACATTTTAAATACTTGATTTTTTTTTTCTCAATAAGGTGACGGAGAAACTGTAAAAGCCAAAATCAGCAAGCAGGAAGAAGGGCTCAGAAACACATAAAATTAGAATTTGCCTTCCATAAGCTATTGCATATAAAGCAAATGCAAAAAGGTGGAAGAACTTGATGTTTCCATCAGGAATTTTTAGGTCAAGGATTCCATTCAGAAGCTGTCCAACAGGAACATCTGAAACAGATTCTTTCATCCAGTACCCTACTGAATGGGGTTCTCTAACCAAAGGAAGGTCCCACCTCCTTCAACCCCCATTCCCACAGCACTGCTCCTCTCCAAAAGCTGTGCTCCCGCAGTTGGTCCTTGTCCAGTTTATGAGGTACCCTTTAAGTAAAGCAGGGCACTTCTGGAGCCCCCAGCATAGCAAGTACATGGATCCACTTGAGTGGGTCCAGAGGAGATCAGGAAGATGATTAGGGGCACCTCTGCCATGAGGACAGGCTGAGGGAATTGGGAATGTTAAGCCCAGGGAAGAGCACACTCTGGGCGGACTTTATTTTGCCTTCCAGTTCCTAAAGGGTGCCTACAGGAAAGAGGGGGTGGGACAGGGAGTGTAGTGATAGGACAGAGGTAAGAGTGAGATGAAAGAGGGTAGATTTAGACCAGACATTGGTAAGAAATTCTTCCCTGTGAGGGTGCTGAGGCCCTGGCACAGGGTACCCAGAGAAGCTGTGGCTGCCCCATCCCTGGAAGTGTTCAAGGCCAGGCTGGATGGGGGTCTGAGCAACCTGGGATAGTGGAAGGTGTCTCTGCCTGTGGCAGGGGGTTGGAACAAGATGATTTCCAGGGTCCCTCCCAAGACAAACCACTTTGGATTCCATGATTTTATGATTCTGTTCTATGGCCCTGTGTGGAGTCCGTTTCCACTTGACAATTCACCAATAGCTTGGCACTTTAGCAATTATTCAAATCAAAAGAAAGAAGGTATAACTTCTCAGTAAAGGAGAATGCACAAAGGTAGAACAAAAATGACACAAAAATAAAGTAAATAATTCAGTGTTCCTGCCTCTCTAAAAACTGAACAATATCATGAGAAATCTCATAAAGCTTCTTTATAAAAGGCATAATTTTCTATAATTTTTTCCCATGTTGAATTTAAGGTTAATTTTTGAGGCCAGAGAGCCACTTGGCTGCTGCTGCTTAAACCTTCAGTTGTACCTGGAAACTACTTCCATTAACCAGAGTAGCCCAACCCCTATATAAAAACTGAGTGGTGTCATTTAATCAAGCTTTACATTTTGTACTTAAGAAACTAAAGTGTCAAATAAAAATACAATAAAAGCACAAAAAATGCAAGACAGCAATAAAATAAGAAAAATTATTGTTTTATCTAATGAAAATAGGTCAACATCTTAAAATAGGTCAACATTCATTATCTAATGAAAATACAACATCTTCTATTGAATAAACCTCAAAATAAATGGAGGCTTATAAATGCCAAACTTAAATGGAGTAATGTCTTGCCTTAAAATCAGAGTTTAATTTACCCGGGGGAGAACAAACAATTGGACAGATTCCTTCTGCAACTGAAGATAAGCTCTCACTATTTCAGGCTGTCTTCCAGGCTATGTAGTAGAGCAAAGGAAGACAATCAGGGAAAAAGTAGAAGTATCTGACCCTGTACCTGCAGTAACAAGAAGTCACATCTAGTTGCCAAGGAGGTTCCTTCTGATGAATGAAATACAACACAACCATTCTTTCCATAAGACAAAATGACTTGTTCTCTGTTATTCCAGTTGTACAATGATGTAACTCACTGCTCTGACAGATTCTTGGCAGCAGGGTTGAAAAAAGGTGATCAAGTTCAATGATCAGTACCTGTAAAACAATGGTCACTGACTCGTCTGGCTAAGTGGGATGTAAATTCCCAGCCTATAGGACAGGAAAATGCTCCTTCAGCATCAAGTCCCACACAGTGAGGATTTACGTGGGCACAGGAGAGAGTCTCTGTGACTGGAAGGAATATCTACACATAACAGGTTTCTGGGATTTTCACATGGAGGTCAACTCAAGGAATGGAGGGCAAGGACAGGGAAAGAGTCCTGCTTTAGTTCCAGTGGTGTAGGAAAGGATGGAAGAACAGTTTCTGTGCTTCATCTGCAGGTCCAAGGTGCAGCCTCTGAGCCTCCAGTACATGGAGAACAAAGAGCAAAGCAATGTGGGGTTTACAAAACTCAGGGAGATTACACAATTATTAAGGTTAGGAAGGAATTCAGGGCCAAGTGTGATTGCACCAGAGGTGAAAGAAAATCTCACTGCAATCCTTGAAGCAGCAGCTTGGCCAGGCCAGCAGGATTAACACCTCCAGGGCCTGCAAACACATCATCAGAACTTTAAGAACTAAAGTGCTTCAGCACTTTGTTTTCATCTCTTCTCCAACTCTGTGAGCCAACAGCAGATTTTTGAATAAATGAAGTTTACCTACACTGTCTGCTGTAAGACCAATACACAAGAGCTTCAGTAATTCATCCTGGGTGTTACCAAAGGAGTTTCAGTTCAGGTCAATCCTTTTAATTGGCAACTTTTGGCATTCAACCAAATAGTTGTGACTTAATAGGATCTGCAAGTTAAAATTAAAATCTTGCATGCCTGTCTGTTTCAGTTCTTATCCCACACTTCCTCCCTGGGCAAAACACTTCAGTTCAGAGCCTTAGAGGCAGAAAAGAGACAGTGCATAAGCTCAGCAAACTCAGAGCTATGGAGATGCATGGAAGACATGATAAAGCATATTCCTGAATCCAGCAAAAAGAACTTTACAGGAAGCATAGGGCTGAAAGTCCAATTTAGAACATTTTTTTGGCGACATTTCATTGCCTTACTTCAAATTACAAAAGGGATTCTGATACCTGCTCAACCAAGGGATTAGAAATAATGAACAACTTCTGTGTTTGTATGCTTTTTTAACTGCATGGAAAGGAAACAATTTACATTATGTAGCATAGGTCAGCACTTATAAGAAATTACTTATATGTGCTGTAACTACTGAGGACAACTCTGAAAGACATTAGCAGCAATAATTTCAATCACAGTTCAACTGTGAATTTTTCCTTCTCTTTTTTATTTACATTCCTTTTCCTCTTCCAGGCTTTTTCCTCCCTTCATCTTTTTTTCTGCCTCACATTTCTATTCAAACAAGTCGGCCAAATGCTTTAAACAATAAAATGTGTAGCAAATTCAGTATCTGGCAGCTCCTTGTCCTTTTGCACAATGGACATAAACTGTGTTTTCTACTCCAACCTCAAGGCTTTGCAGACTCGGGAGACACTGTGCTTTTGTATACCAATAAAAATAAATATACATGTATTTTTAAAAGGATGCAGTTGCTCTCAGAAGAGCTTATAACTAAAATAGTTTCCTGCTTTATACGCTGCAGTAAACAAAGCAGAGATCAGAGTTACAAACTGAGAAATGCTGAGACTGATGTTTCCAAAAATTTGCTGTTGAGTATCTCTTAAGTGTATATGTAACATTTATTATTCCTGTGAACATTGCGTAAGGAAAAGTTCAGCAAACTTGTTAGAAATTCTTATTTTAAGATGTTTTAAAACTTCATAAACCTCTGTTGATAACAAAACAATAGGGGTAAGATAATAAGTTTCTACCCTTGATTACTTTTCTGCTGTATTAGGGTGCTCCCACTGTGACCTGCACCAGACATTTATCTGCCAGAGAGAGGAACAGAGGGAAACAGGCCGAGTGATGAAAGTTGATGTCTCCTTTCTCCAGACACGTGCCCAGGCTTAATCAACCCGACGCCAGCAGTCTCCCTCTTCCCATCTGAGCCTGGCAGATCCCACCCCTGTGCGGGGCTGTGGGAAGATGGAGGTGTGGTGTGGAGCGGGCAGGGAGAGCTGAGGCTGACCCTGCCTCTGTCACTGTCCCACACCCTGCAGCACACGCAGAGTGTCCACGAACAGGATGGGATTGCTCCTGGGAGCCCAGGCGTGCACAGAGTGAGGCTTGCTCTGCTTTTTGCCCCTGATGAGAATGGCAGTGCTTTCAGCATTAATGAGCCTGCCTCTTTGCTAGTGTTGAGCTGTCCATCTCCACATCCTACACCAGTCAAACAGGAAACACATTGTGGCAATGGAGGTGCTTTTGAAAATTTCCCAATTCAGCTTACACACACTGACCTAAGAGGATTTTTTTAAAGCAACACCTATTAGGCTTGCTATATGAAAGCAGTAACTGTTCCAGGCCAGGATTTCCCTCAGGGGCAGAAGCCGAACAAAAACCTGTAACTCAATCTCCAGCATCCACTCTCCCCCACGAAAAATGCCAGCAATGCTGCAGTTTGAAATTCAAAAAGAAAACCAGTAGGCATAATAAATGTCTCTGGGCTCAACTTGTCCTTGCTGAGAATAACATTGGGTTCTCCCCTAAAAAAAAACACTCAAGAGGATGAAATGCTCGAACAGTAAATATTGTGTTTTAAGAGGAGGAGAGGCAGACGTGCCAGCTGTCTTAAACTGAAATACAGGAAAAATCCCATTTCTTCCCCCTATCCCTTTATAATTTGGTATTTCAAGGTCCAAAAGAGGAATCACATTTATGCACAGGACGAAAAGAAAGGCACTGAAGAAAATGCATGACTGTGGAACACTTTAAGTAGCTCAGGTAATCTAGAATCAAATTCAAAAAATCTCATTTCAGATTTTTAAGTTTACAAAAAATTCCAAGTGTGAGAGTGGGAGGTGACTAAAATAATTACAACAGTAAGAAAAATTACAATTGTGTAGCTGAAATAAAAACCCATTCCTTTACAAATTCCTTCAATCTGCTACAGTTCTATGATAAAAATTTTAATAAAGTACTGAATGAGAAAAGTTCTTTTCAAACAGATCTTTAATAAGCTGTAAATAACTGGAAGTTTTCCTTTCTTTTCATGGGAGAATATGGTTATTTGAATGGCATCTATTCTCAGCCAAAAAACATAAGGAGGATACTTAATTCAGGAAAAGCAGGATAAAGAAGGCTCCTGAGAATTCTAGACCTTCCCAAAAATCCAGATATAGAAAAGATCATTGACTCAAATATAAGGGAGGAAAGATAAGAACAACAGGAGGTGTCTCAACCCCAGTGTTTAAATAGTGGTCATATAGAAAGTGGCAGATGGACAATCCTGTCCTAATAAAATGTTCCTTAAAATTCTCTCTATTAAGATTTTTTTTTACTAAAAATTTAAAGGATAATGGGACAAAATTATCAGTACATTTTAACTGCTTCTTTTTGTAGGGCTGGTGCTTTTTCTCATACTTAGAGAAATATGCTTGCCAAAAGATGCAATTTTTAATGAAATATTATCATCACCCATGACAGCGGAGTCATGGATATTCCAGCAGTCTGGAGAAAGCAGGAGGTCATAGCATTTCATCTAAAATACTCTGAATTCCAAGTGATTCTGTATGTAAATACCAAATATAGCCAGATATACACATAGCTCAAAGTCTGCCAGGTTTCTTATAAATCTTTTCGACACAAAGTGAATTTTGAAGAATAAAAATAAGGAAAAAAACCCCCACATAAAAATAGGGAAATCAAGCTTTCCCTACTTCTTGTTTTAAGTCTCAGCTGACAGCTGAGTCCTACAATTAACAAACTTCTATTTCTGCCTGATCCTGCCATTGAGTAACAGTCCTGGGTTTGAGACATTGGAATCTGTTACCCATAAAATGACATTGATCCAATTCAGAATTGCCTGAACTGGATCAGATGGGAAAGCACAAGCACAAAAAAATAAAGCAAGAGAGCTCCAAGTTTCCACTGATGTTTTCAATAATTAGAAGAACAGAAAGCTACATTTTGAAAAACAAACAACATCATTTCTGTTCAAAGAACGATGCTGTCACCTTGCTAACAGCCTTTCAAGAAATTAATCATGTGCGAGGAAGGAGAAATTATTTTCTTTCTAGTCAAGAACTGGTGAGTCACCATTGCTGGGGCTGCCAAGAAGCAATCACTACACTCATCCTTCTGCTTTCTTTAAGATTTATTTCCACAGGAATATCACGCATTTCACAGACCTACTGCCTTTTGCACATGAGACACCTTTTTACCTACTGTTCCCTTTTCTGGCTGTCAAGTCTTTTGTAACAGTCTCAAAAGACAGAGTGGAAAAGTCAGTCCCTTTTCTGGATCCTCCCAACCCTTTCTCTGTGGAATGAAGGCAGTTTTGCTCAGATCTGCATCACCCCACGTCAGCCAGGATTTATGTTTTGCCTGTCTGAAAGCTTTCTTGGCTAGGAAAATCCTTCTTTAAAAAGAACAAACAAAAAGCAGGGAGAAAGAAAGCTCACTGAGCAGTAGAAACTACCCAAGTAAAACAGGCTGAAGGCTGTGGTATGTGATTTAATTGGGGAAATGCCACTGATAAGAAGTTAAGGACTAAATGGACAATGTCTTCTAAGGGATTTCAAATTCTTTGATGGGCCTGAAAGGCAGAAGTCCCCTTACAGTCTGTGCTGCAACCAGAGTTAATTATGGATTTATATATGTAAAGAAAAGGCTTGATAGTTATCTGTAATAAGCCTAAATTGGAGAGAGAGAACCTGAGGTCAGAGAAGTTATTAGTCTGTCACAGAGAACTTGTAATGAAGCCAGAAAATGATGCGTGTGTAAGAAACCTCAAACCCACCTCCCCCTCCTTCCCAACATAAGGTAGCCCTGTCTTCATCACCCTCACTTCCTTGCTGGCTTGCACAAATCAAGGCTTTCCCCTTTCACAGTATCTGTTAAATTTACTTCCTCCTTTCCATACAGAATCCAGATTTAACAATCACTCCGTTAACCATGCTGTCACACACATACAAGGAGTCAGCTGAAAAAGCAGCTGGTTTCTGGAACACAGGAATTTTTCAGGATATCACCATGTTATGAAGATGGAGATAGTCTTCCTTGTACAGGAAAAAAAGGGTATTTGGAGGCCAACAGCAACTCCTCATCCAGGCGAGCAGCCAGGGTTTACCTGGCTGAGTCTCTGCAGCTCTGACAGAATATGGAGGTCACAGTCTGATAGAGTTCCAGCTGTGATGTAAAAGTGCTAGAAAAGCTCTGGAGGTAGTGGATTGAATGCCAGTTTTCTGTTGTCTTGTCAAAAACATGAGGTATCTACAAATGAACAAATTATTCACCCTGGGGCTCTCTAACTTAATTTGGTGTATGCATGTTAAATCAAATTTAAAATCTTGCCTTTCCAAAAAATTACTTTAATGCATTTACAAAGGTGCAGCTTGATCAGCTGAATCTGATTTCACCAGAGACCTACACTGTACAGAGAGTGCCTGCCAAACCTGCACATGCACATGCAGAAGTGTTTAAGTGCCTGTTCTAAAAGGAGAGAGAGAAAAAAAAGTCCAGTCTTCCTGGCTTAAAATGTTTGATACTCTCCACATTCTGAAACAGAGAAGTAATGGGCAGTTTTCAAGGGAGAAATTTAGACAAAAATAGTGGTGACAGAGCAGGGGTCCCAGGCAGGGCTGTACACCATTCTTACAACCCAGTGGAGCGTGAGCAGGAACTGTCCTGCTGCACATCACCCTTTACAGTGCTGGGTGCTCACACCACACTGTGATTTCGGGAGTGGTCATGCAAAATTCGGAAGTGCCAAGGCTTAGGTGAGGTCTGAACACTCAAAGCAATACTAGGAATGGATTCTTACTCTTGCCCAAAAGAAAGAAACTCGAGGAGGCAGAGTTCTGTGCCATGCTGGACTTTGGGCTGTTTATGTTGGGAACTGGGCTTCCCCTGCATGTTCAGCACTTCAGGGAAGACCCAGGTATGATGCCCACAGCTGGCTCAGCCCTTTTTGTCTGCCTTTTTGTCAGCCCTGCATCTGCTCACAAGGGCTTTAATGACTGCCAACTGCAAGGACTGGTTTTGTTAGAAAGCACAGAGGAGTGGAGTATAAAGCTTCCTTTTGCAGATTCCCACTAACTGCTTTCCAGAGTTTTCCTGCACAAAGGGAAAAATAGTGCTTCTCTCTTTCCCTTTTAGTGAAGGCCATGATTTCGATTTGAGTTATGAGTGGGATAAAACCTATCTTTAAATAAGCACATGAGTAGAAATGGCTGAAGAGCCTGGGTTTATGGATCAAAAGCTTCAGAGCCAGGAGACTGCAGTAATGTGTGCTTCCATTAGAAACACGTGTGCTGAATTTTAGGGAAAATACTTGGAAAGTATAGGCAAAATACTTTTGTTTCCAGTATCACCAGATACTAGAAATCAACCATCCATATTTAGGTCATTAAATTAAATCACTTGCTACAGACATCATTCCTAACATGAAAGAAATACTTTTTGGTCACCTACAAGCCTAAGATTTCATGTGGCTAGCTGCTCAAGTAACGTCTTTTCCCTTCTGAAAACATTTAGATCTGTGTAAAGTCTTCATCTGAGACTAATGTTAAATGTTGATTTTATCTGTGACTAAGAAATTATACCAAGGCTTGTACAAATCTATTCCTAAGCCTCGATATTCTCACGAGTGATTGCATTTTAAATGCAGTCAGTTAAAGACCTTTCACCTTTCTTCTTAAAGATGTGGTAAAAATGAGAAGCAAAAATCAATTATCTGTTCAACCTTTGATTCAGAAGAACCACACTGCAGGTGTGTTCTGCTGCATTTTTCACTATGACTTTTTGAGTCTTTTTTGATGGAAGAGATGCCAGTTGAATTACAAAGCACTTTACACATTTTCAAAGATGTCTGGGTTTTTAGTGCCAGGAACCACCACCAGATTTTTACCATACTTAACCTAAGTATATAAAGTGCTGCTCCTGATTTTTTTACTGCATGTGTAGTTCAAAACCCACCTGAATAATTCCAGTACTGGGATGCACTTCTGACTCTCAGTTGCAGCAATGGAGCAAGCACAACCCAAAAAAGGATGTTTCAACAAAAAAATCTGTGCCAAATAATGACCTGGCTTAGCTTTATTTAGCTTGTGGTACCTAATAAGGCACAGCCAGTGACACAGTAGTGATGTTACAGGAGGAAACTCTCTCCCTAAGTTCTTCTGGTGCAATGATTTTCTTTCCTTAAAATTACCAATGGCTACATAAAAAAAAAGAGGAAGGAAAAGCAACAAGAAGTGTTTTACAGCTGAGTGAGAATGGAAAACCTTAATTTCCATCATTGCATTCTGGAAAAGCTATGTACAAACAACCACCAGGTTTGTGGTAAATTCCCAATAGCACTGACAGCAAGAGAGAGTCATTACTGCTATTCTGAACCAGAAATGCCAAAAACCAGCAGCCCCCCAAAATGAGAAAGGAATAAAAATTACAGACGAATTATAGAGCTCATCTGCCTCTGTGCTTCATACACAGTTCTCACATTTAATTCAGAAAAAAAGTCAAAGTACAGCTGGTGGGTCAAGTCTCTGACCTCACTTAAATCTTTGAGATAATCTTGTGATTATGGCATTTCCTTATGACTGTTCTAATTTGTGAGTTATGATATCATGATTTTCCTGCTGCAAGCTGTTCTTGCAAAACATACATTTGGATTGGCAATAATATATAAAGTATCTCCATGTGTCTCTCAAAACAGAGATAAACCAGGAGAATATTCTATGTGGTATATATTATTATTAAAAATACATTTATTGGCTTCTAGATAATATCCCAGGTATTGGAACATTGAGAAAACAATGGGGCTGTTCTGACAGCTACATGAGAGTCATCCATTACTTTTGTTTCATGAATTTCTCCTGGTCAAACCTGGTACCAGTTCACAGTGGCTACAGAACCCACAATCACTTTCCAAAATAAGCTCAACCTCCTCCACAGCACCTGAGTAAATCTGAATGGCTCCTGTTAACTGCTGATTTTCTTCATTTTGTAAATGATCACCACTTCAGAAATCCTGGAGTGAGCCACAGAATAATTAATATTTGGAAGGGATGCACGGAGATCATCTAGTCCAGGCTCCTGTTCAAAGCACAGCCATCATAGGCCAGACAACCCATGCCTTGGTCTTATCAAGTTGTGCATCTCTCCAAGGATGGAAATTCCACACTCTTCCACCACCAGTTGTCCCAGTACCCCATCACCCTCATGATGATAAAACATTTCTCTGTATCTGCCCAGCATTTCCCATTGCCCAGCTTGGATCCACCCCTCCCCCACCCCCTTCTGTCACTGGGATGGAGGTTTTTCTACACCCTCCCATCAGGGGGTTGCAGACAGCAGCAACGTTTCCCCTGAGCCTTCCCTTTTTACTCCCCAGTGCCACAGATATGACAGGTACCCCAGTCCTAAAAATCTTGGTGATACTCTGCCAGACAGATGGAAGAGATGCAGATAAAAATGCCACATGAAAAAAATGCATTTGAATCTGGTTACAGATAAAATAAATAAAAGTTTCCAAGTACTAAAGAGAAGTTATTTCTCAGAGGAAAAGGGTGTCTGATGAGCCCTCAATGCTCTCACATCTTTCAGAAGCACTTGTGCGTCATAAGGGTTTCTATGGCACATTTGGATCTTGGAAGCACCTTTCAAAATGCACAATTATTCAGTGTTACCCAGCAGAAAGCACAAGCTGTAGTGCTTACAATGAGCTCAGGAAAAACAACACACCATTCCTCCACCTGAGCAGGGAACTGAGCCCACAGACCATGCAGGAAAACCTTCATCCAGCATCATATCAGGGAAAACAGTGTTAGTTGCCAGTGGAGAATCTATAACCAACCTAAGGGACACATCCTAACCCAGAAGGAGCTTCTCTTTTACAGGATAGTTTTTATTTATCAAATACAAAACAGGGATTTATAGAGACACAGCAGTGGATACACAGGTGTCCAATAATCATATTACAGACATGCAGAGAAAGCCTATAAAAACCCAATTATTTGCTATTGCTGGTACTCTCTCTCTAACCCAACCTTCACCAACACAGCTCAACCACACAATAATGCAGCTCAATCACATCAAACCTTCCAAATATGCAACCCTGCATTAGATCTCAGCAATTAACAGCAATATGAGCTACCTCTTAATGGCCCAGGTAGTGTTCTCCACCAAAACACCAAATATCTATTACATTTCCATTCATAATTACCTAATTTTTGTTATGGATATGAACTAATATTCTAACTTCCTACAAAACCTCATAGATAAACACACTTCCCTTAAATTATTAATATTTAGTAACTGTGTTGTTTGAAGACCTTGGGAGTTCCACACATTAGGCTCACAATTTAAAAACAAACAAACCAGTGAAACAATCCCTAACAACAGAGGAACTATCCCTGGTTTATCCTAAAATAAAACTGCAGTTCTGAAATTTAAACCATATTTTTTGTTTCTGTGGAATGGAGACAAAATGGTGCTTATTAGCAGTTTGGTCACTTGTTTGGATGTTGCCAGCATCTCCCCAGGAGAGGAAAAACTAACAGCGGGACACTCAAGGAGACTTGGATCACTTCCAATATTTCTGTGCTTTAATAATACCTGGAGCCTTTCAGATATCAAAAACTGTCATTTTTATATTCCTGTCTTCCTCCTGGGTAATTGTTCTTCAGACTCTAACAAAATGATCACAGCTGCTTAATTAGTCTCAGATTTTAGGAAAATCTTTAATAGGCACTTCCAAGATCGCCTCCAACATGGTGTAATTTGCCAGCTGCTACATGATCCTTCACATCAGTCTTATCAGACTGACCCAACATTTGATTTTAAAATCCTCCTCTAAGTATGCTTTTTAATGACTGTCTGAGCTGTTTATTTTATTCATTATCACTGATTCAGAATTAAAGAATTCAGAATCTAAAGTTTTGAGATCAAAAGACCACGTATTCCTTCCTACAGAAATTCAAGCATAATTTTTTTCTCTAGCCACACAACATGGACACAAAAATACCTCAAACAGAGTACCTTTATACAAACAGTTTTGGCCAATGACTTTAGGTCATTAAGAGCTAGCTTAGGTTACTGTAAATTTCCAAGCTACAGAGAAATGTTATGTATTTAAGAAGCTTAAATGCTTATTAGCTCAGTCTTTGACAATTTAGCAATAATTTGGTCAGTTATTGCATGGGGTTTTAATGACTTTAATGGTACCATGCTCTTAATGAAAAATCATTTAATCTAGTTGAACTGCAAATTTAGTTTTTCCCGATGAGGGTCACAATTCACTACCATTCTTCTCCTTTTTTTTTTAACTCTTTATCAAAGATAGTCCAGCTATACAACTCCCAAAGCATCTACTTTTCATAGAGTGCAGATTTCCTAGGGAATGGAATGTGAAGTATTTGGAGGTTTCCTGCACATTGAAGTATGATAAGAATTTCTACTCTCACTGCTGGAAAGCAGTGAGTGTTAAAAAATAAAAAAATAAAAAGGAAGTTTTATGTAAAATAAGTGTTACTTCCAGCAGTCTGTTCTGCTGTTACCAACAAGGATGCACCTTCTTTGATAAAGTGTGGTTCCAATACTACAACAGAGCAAGTCCTCTAGATTAGAGCCATGAAATCACAAATTCACAGGGTGGTTTAGGTTGGAAGGGACCTCACGAGCAGGGACACCTTCCACTATCCCAGGCTGCTCCAACCCCTGAGGCCAGGTTGGACTAGGTAACCCTACACCTGTCCCACAGCCCCAAAACAGCCTCACTGAACTGCACTGTGCAGCATCACCCCGCCGTCTGCAACAGAAGAGACTCTGGAGCAGATTTCCCAGTCCCTCCTCTCAGACCGGATTGAGTTGCTTGGGCCTTTCTCACTTGAACTATGAGTATTTCTCGGGATGGAGATTACACACCTCACACGCCTTCTTCAGACGCCTCTCCCAGCCCTTCATCACTCTCATGGGAAGAACTTCTCCCTTCCAAATATTTGCAAATCCCCTTGGCTGCAAGTAGTGTCTGCTGTGTGTTGTGGTGGAATTTTACCCAAGAGCTGTGCACCTCCAAGAAGTGTTTGGCCCTACCCACACTGCGAATTCTCTTAGTGTTCTGAACAAGTGCTGGTCAGCAGCACAAGTGACTATTATGTATCTAACACTGTTTACCAAGATGATCACCACACACCTGCATTATAAAATGGGATAGATATGCAGTGGTATTTGCACTCTGGTCATGAACTGAGATGCTGCAAACCACGAGCAACCTGATATCACTGGACACAGGCACTAACCAGACTGAAAGCTCGTTCCCCTCAAATCGTTTCTCAAAAGACTATTTTTTATGCAAAAATTCTGTGAAATTAGCTCAGGAAAAAAGTTAATCAAAATATAACTTTGTTTGACACAGGAGTACACTGAGGTCATACCCAGACCTCTATAAACATGTGAGTGCTTGAGGGGTAAGAACAGTAAGAAACAGGAATTTCCACAATAATTGAATACTGACAAAACCATTTATTATGAAGATCAGCTGTATAGACAGATGTAGGAACACAGCTTTTGCACTCCTCAAAAGAGGAACTGCTACTGCACCAGCATGAATATAAAACTAAAGCTTCAGAGCAAGGGGTGCCAGACTCACTGTCAGCTTCACTTTAGTGGATCTCCAGTCCCTTCCGTTAATATTTGTTTTTTTCAGAATATATGTCTTCAGATAGATGTCCTTTAACTTTTTCACTTAACAGATATATTTCTGTCAATCCAGCAATGTCTTGTTTTGTGTATGCAGTAATGAGAGGCCAGGAGTGCACTACAGAACAGATCCCTCAGGTCAGGAGGCCTTGAACAAAGGCAAATATTGCTAAAGACAACATCCCCTTGACTGCTTAGTGAGGGAAACTAGAAAAACACCACATTGTCTTCATCAGAATACTTTTGTCTCCAACAGCTGGAACTTTTCAACAGAACTATTACTGGAAGAGAGTGGCACAGTAATGTTTTTATCATTTTACATGGACAGCTACTCGTACAAGCCAGGATCAGGCTGTTGTAGGTGTACTGGCAAGAGATTAGTGGGAGCAGCTGGAATTTGAAAAAATACACTTCTGTGGCCAGCTGTTTGAGTCAGACATTTTGAGCTCTTTGGGCTCTTTGGCTCTATGACAATTTGCTTCATTTTCTTTAAGTAAACAGTGGCTTCTGTCATTATATTAAAATATCCCCAAATTACATTAGGTCTGACAGTTAATTTAATTAAGCAATGACTGGCTTTGATGAATAGCTAAAGGAGTTTATCTTCAGGAATTCTTCATTGCCCTAGAAGCCAAAAAGAAAAGAACATTGTCTTTTTTTTCTGATTCTGTCCAATAAGTTCTCTGGGGAATGAAGGTATCTTGCTGTCTCCTACAGCATATGCAACTTCCTTAGGAATTTAGTTTTATATTTAGTTCCGATAACCAAGTATTTTCCAGAGAATTATAAATCAGGCAGCCAAGCAGCAGTAACAAAATCAAGGTAACATTTATATATAAGAATTATTGCTTTTGAAACACTGGAGCCACAGCAAATCTCAGCCTAAGAGCATACAAAGCAGGCAAGGTTGTGGTCTTCTCATCTGCAGTTCTCACAGGGATCATGCTTTTACCTTCTTGTCCCTGTCTGAGTCCAAAAAACATCTTGCAGATTTCCATCATAACTCTCATGGTTATAAGTCTACATCTCTACCCCTGAACTCTCCCAAAAGCCATGTTGAAGGTCCATTTTGATTGCATCATCTCAAAACCCAACCCATCACCGAAGGTGTGTTCTTCTTGCAACACATGATTGTCTGAGGACTCTGAGATGAGCTTGGCAGTGGGAATCAGTCCATTCATCTCTATCAGCCTAGGCATGACTGGCCATCTTTCTGCAGTCAGTATCAAGGACTCCTCCTGTGCCAAGACCGCAGTATTTACCTTTGATTAAGGTACTGCATTAATTACTGCTTTGTGCCATAGCTGAAATTTGACACTTTAAGATCACACTCTTTTGCAGAAAAATCCTTTATGATCCACTGGAGGTTGCCCAAAACTTTTGTCTTACCCTCATCAGAGATTAAATCTCAAAACCACATACATGATATGTAGGAAAAAGACCAGCAGCTTAATGAGGTTATGTTCCCAGATTGCCACTAGGATGGATGTGCAATGTGACTTCAGCATGACCTTTTCCAAAGTAAGCCATGACACTGAACTCGGGCAGAATCCTCAGTGAGACCAGAGAGAATGAAAACAGCACTGGACTCCTCTTGCTTTCTTCAGCAGTGCTGAATGCAGTTTGTTGGATGTGGCAGGAATTTTATCAGGACAGTCCTGAGAACCCTTGTGAAAAACAGGTCTGAACTACTGGCCCTTGAGGAATCTCAGCACCCCAAAAAGTTAAAGGAGCAGCCAAAACAGCATGATACAGCAACCATAGCTCGAGAGTGAATCGCTGTAGTGGGTTGAATCTGAGTTGACAGACAAATTTTTAGACCAATAACGCTTCTAACAATTTACACATTTAAACCGCATGGAAAGGCGGGAGTTTCTCTTGTTCCAGCTCGCCTGAGGGAGGTTGGGCGGCCTTGGACCCTCCGGGCCGGGCTGGGCTGGGTTGGGCCAAAGCCCCGGCCCCCTTCCCCTCTTCTTGATGCTGCAGCACGGACCCTGGGCCTCTGGGGGAGGAACCATCCCAGAGCCCAGGCAGCTAAACCCAGCCATGGACTGCTACACAGCTAAAAATCTTTCCAGAGCGGCTTCTTGGGACCGGCGGGTTCCCCCCCCGTTCTCCACATGGAGCCGGCGGGAGCCGGCAGGAGCCTCCTTTCTGCAGCCAGCAGCACAAAAAGAGCAAGGCTTTCTTCACCATAAAGCCTGAACAAGAACATTCATCAACATAGAGGTTTCGGAGTCAGAGAGAAAGTGAGCCATGTGAGAGCTGAAAATGGCGACAGAGAAAAAGGGGCGGTGTCGCATTCCTCGCATGTAGCTTAAAAATACTTCTTGCATGTGGTGGTAAGAAACTGTAATATCTCAAACTGTTTGTCTCTTTAATCCATTTGAAGTACATGGGGGGATGGAAGACTTACGTGTGGCCCGTGAAGTTCGTATAGAGAGAGTGCCTATGCCAAGATATACAGAAGCAGTGAGAGGCTTTTAAGGATTTGTAGCAGATAAAGCCTTTGTGTTCAGGATGAAATAACCCATCCTTAAAAAGACTGATAGCCTCATGTGATGGTCCATGTATGGCAGTGTGAAAAAAATGATATTTTTTCATAGAAGAGATGTATTACACCACAGCAGATTGTTTTTTTCCTGGCAGGTCTGTTGTTGGGGGCAGTTTGAGGAACCACGCGAAGGAAGAAGAAACCCTTTTTCCTTAAGCATAAGAGAGAGACTTTTTGAGAACTGTAACACTGACTAGAATCCTATGTTGTGTTATCTTTTGTGCTAGTAAAAAAAAAAGAGTAAAGTGCTGAGAAGAAAGGGGGGTGTGTTTGTTTTATTTTCTTGTTATATCTTTTATATCTGTTAGTAATAAAACTTTCTCCTTGTACTGCAACCGTTTAAGTTTGAACCTGTTTTTGCCTTGCAGCTATCTAGTTTTCCTCAATATTTCCTTATTTTGTTTTTCTTATAAAATAACTGATATTTTAGATGCTTGACGCTTAGTTGTGTCAAACCACAACAATCGTAAAATATAAACTTCAGATTATATTCATATCACCTGGTGGAGGTGATTAATTTAGGCATCACAGCAACCAAGATTTAGGTACTCAGCCCTAGCAGGACATTTCAAAGAAATGCTCAAAACAGTCTGGAGCCATTTCCCAGTCATTTGCCAGGGGCTGAGCTCCCTCACTTGATAATGATGGGGATATTTTTGAATATCTCTTATTGATCTGATTTCCTGCACAAAAAACACCTACCTCAAACACCACCTGATTCTCGCAATTCCTTAAAATTACATAATTCCATTTGATTATGGTAGGAGAGATGCTGCCAGTGTTTCAACAAGTCCTGAAGATGACCAGCACTGGTACTTGTGCCAGTTCTAGAAGTGGCTGGGAATGCCACAGGCCTTTGCTCCCCTCTGTTCCCACAGTCCAGGGCACAGGTAGGTACTGAGGTGTTTGCAAAAGGGACCACAATCTACACAGCAGAGCCACTGCAGAAATATGACCCAGCAGTGCCTGAGCTGCTAAAATTCCTGCCACATCCAGCATGTGGCAGGAATGATACCTGGTTTCATCAAGTAACATCCACCCATCCTGGAGGGGAAGGTTTTACAAAGGAAAGGCACAAAATCATGTCCAGCACAGACACAGGAGTAGAATTCTTACAGATTTGTCATGTCTTGAATACTGACATATCACCTGAGCACCAAGTGGGTGGAAGTTTCCTCCCTTGTCTCTTTGGAGCCACTCAAATATGAGCTGTGGGAGGTGAATTTGATCCAACTGGCCCAAGTCCAGCTGTGACAGCAGCAACTTCATCCACTGCCCCTGCAGACATCAAAATCACCTCTTTATTTTACTTCAGGTGCACAAAGATTTGTTTGTGCCTACCCCCATTTGGAAAAAGATAAGAGCCTCAGATGAAAGATGAAATGCACAAACAGCCAACAACCTCCCCCCAACAAACATTAAAACAACACCCCCCCAATCTGCTCTTCTATTTTTTAAATCCTTTAACTATAAACAAACACCAGTAAGTTTGTTGTGTTTCTGTGATCCTGAGAAGCAATGTCTGTGTTTCAGAGTGTTTTCCCAAGCATCTGTATTGTAAAGATGTTTCCTTTGAATACACACAGAGAGATCAGAAGAGCTGCTCCAGCATTCCCATGGGAAAGTTTAAACTTGTGAAATAAATGTTTTCATTGGCTGTGCTAAATCACATTTTAACTTTTTTTTTTTTTAATTACCAAGAGCAACCCACATTATTACTGCTGCTTTGTCAAAAATTTAGTGATTTAGTGAAATTAGTGATTTCAAGAGACGAAAAATGGAATTGCTTCTAAGGGTTTGCAGCTAATGGCTGAGGGACATACAGCAGCATTGTTATTTGTTCACAGATGGATAACTCAAAATGCTACCAGTGCCTCAATGTTTAAACAAACAACTTCTAGAAGTAATTGACTGTTCAATCACTTTTACTTCTGGATAGTATCAACTCTCTCATTTCCAGTTTTTCTGCCTGTCTTCACAGGCCCTGCTGGTACTGGATCTGTTCTTCCCCTTAGAAGTCCTGAGGCACTTGTATCCATTATCATCAGTCAGAATAATCATGTTTTATGCCTTTGATGGCAACCTATATTATCATATTAAAGTATTATCACCATTTGTAAAAAACAATTCTTATTCATGTTTTACTTAGGAAAAAACCAATATGTTGCCTGAAAAGCCAACCCAATTTTTAGCCCTGTGTCATAAGAAAATTAAAGTGATTGTAAAATCTGTGTAATTTTAAGTCTTTGTTGGCTTTCCATCTTAGCATATCTGAATGGACTTTTATAACCAATTTGACAGAGGAGCAATGATCAAAATTAGACTTTGTTCTAACAAACTTAATGGAAACAGAAGCAGCAAAGAAGACAAAAAAAGGGGAGCCCCCATCAGCAGTGCCCCACAAACAGGAAAGACTGCAATATAAACTCCTATTTTGTTAGACACCAGAGAGTTGAAGCAAACAAGAGGATCTGTAAATATCCCAGCTGTGGGAAAAGCTTCAATTGGAACTTGGATTTTACTGGACATCAGAGAGTCCAGCCATGAAACTCAAATCCATAGGAAACCAAGCTTCATCAGCTGCAGTCCTCACAGACGGTATGTTAGTAAATAGGTATTTATGAGAAATTTGGTCCCACATTCATGTCCTCTACTGTGTGCCCACAAATGTCAGTAGAGGCAGGCAGCACACACACAGCCTGCAGGAGATACTGTCTGCAAGAACAAAGCACTACAAACCAGGAAACTTTGGCATTCTTCCTGACTCCTTCACCAGGCTCCAATATGTGATCTCAGGAAAATTTCAAAACATTCCCATGGGTCAGGCTTCCTCTACCCATATATATTTATGTTTATACAGAACTTTGTGATTCCCAGCTAGAAGGTGCTCCACGGAAGCGAGGAAGTTTGGAAGAGCTGCTAATATTGCTCATTTTCCTACACACCACACCTGACTCTGTACTAAAAGGTCATTTGTTATTTCTACAGTAATTTAATTTCTTCAGTTATAGAAATCCTCTCTCAAATAAAAAACAAAACAATCATTTCTGAACCACTCTCTCTCCAACCCCAGTGAGAGGACCCACCCACTTAAAATGCAATGCAGTTTTACAGACTATAAAAGCATAACAATGTCTTAAAAGTCACATAGAGATCTTTTATTACAAGGGCAGAAAATTGTACAAGAGACAGATTTTTGAAAATAACTCTGTTAAAAAAAAGAAGTATTTTCAGAATTTTTTTTCTTCCGCTGAGGTAGCTGTCCAAGAGGAACAAATTCTGTGTCTCAGGAATCACTTAAAGCAAAGGCTTTACCCTGCCAATCAAGGCTATGAGACTCAAACCCTTTTAAAATTAATGCCATCTCAAAACTCTAAAATAGCAAGTCTTGGATATCTTAAAGCATCTCTTTGTGCTAAAGACTCTTTTCCTAAAGGCCAATTTTGAAATCAAAGCACTCACTTTTTTTCCAGGGAGCCAACCTAAAGAAGGCAGAGGGGTTATTTGATCTTGGCCACCCCGTGCAGGGAGGCTGCAGAGCACAACAGTGGAGCGGAGCTGCAAGCCCAGCCAAGGAAGGAGGACAGAGGGACTCTCCTGGTCAGCTGGGCCATAGTGTGTGCTGCCTGTGAGAGGTCATCCCGGGATA
Source organism: Lanius collurio (assembly GCA_020086605.1). Classification (NCBI taxonomy): domain Eukaryota; kingdom Metazoa; phylum Chordata; class Aves; order Passeriformes; family Laniidae; genus Lanius; species Lanius collurio. Next base: position 32,074,833 of record JACBWW010000009.1, on the reverse strand, counting down.
CACGGGGAAGCCTGTGCAGACTGCTCTGCTGGGAGAGTGATGTCTGCAGCACTGACACACGGTTTTCCATGGAAAGGGTGTGGCCAAGGATAACACCAAATTTCTTAAGTTAGCTCACTGCCTCTCAGGAGAGCCTTTTCAGAAAGTGGGAAGAGGCAGGAAGAGGAAAGTAGCTGACTTGTTCCTCTTTCTCTTCCTCTGTCCTTTCCAAACCCCCCATTCCACTATCATCAAAACACCAATTTATAAGCTGCAGCAAACAAGAAGTCAGGAAATAGGCTCATAGGCACGTCCACTCTGTCTCTTCTCCAGGCACCGTGGATGGAAGCTCATAATTAACAGGAAGTGTTTCAGTGTTATGACTAGGCCAGAAAAAACAAGGGTTTACCTAAAGTAACACTGGCAAAGCCACTATTAATATAGCACATAGTCCTTTAATGAGGTAATCTCTGCACCACCAGAGCCCTTCTCTGTGTGCCCCCAGACTGACGTCTGACCTCAGCAGTTGCCAGAGGGGAAAACAAAGAGTCCGTGACAACATGGCTAATAACACACAAACCCCTCTGCTTGTGCTGGACTTTTATTGACAAAGGTGACACCACAGCTGACTTCCACCCCAGGAGCTACAACAACAAGCCAAGCACAACCTAGACACGGCCTGAATGGGTGTTATCACAGAGTGGTGGCACTGAAGAATGGCTTTAACAGCCCATCAGAATGATCCTTTCTGGCAGTGGTAACATATCTGCCCAGCTCCAGGCCCATGTTATGTTTGGGTATTGTTGGCCATTTGGGAACTGCCCATCATTACCGTGTGAACAAAAGCCACAGGTCTTTCCATCGAACTGGGCAAGCCCAGTGATGGGCCCACTGATGGCCCTTTGTATAAAACTGATAATTGATGTGCTGAAATGTCCCCAAAGCCCTTCATTATATTATACTGTGTAGGGCCAGTGGGTAATCAGAGGAGAATGCCAGAAAAACCCAAGAAGTCTGCTGAGACAGCAAGTGCTAATTCAATTTTTTACCACAATATATAAATAACCCCCCCAAGTTCCTCTTGTAAGCGTATGTGGTAAAAGGAGCATGCAAAGCTTTTATCACGCAACTCTTGTGTTGCTTTAGAATAGTTAATCAAATAAAAGCTTCCAGAGCTCTGACTAATGAAAATCTGCACCCTACATTTGCTTTGGCAGTTGGACACAATATTATGTTACTAAAGCAATGGAGCTTTAGTAACAAAAATGAGCGAACTGAGGGAATTGTGCTAAGAGAAGAAAGATGAGAGGAACAAGATGGTGTTAAATTCCCACGACACCATTAGAGAGATCCACTATTTTGCCCTTCTTTTCAGGAAGGTCTCCAGATCTCTGTAACAATATGAAAACATCTATGTGGAAATAAACACAGCACAAAAGTGTTTATAAACTAACATTTCATCTCCACCTCATCCAGCTGTGTCTGCCTTTACAAAAGCTGCCCATGGACTGAAGGAAAACCCTCAGCTCACTCCTTCCATCACACCTATGCTCTCCATGCTGTGCCTGAATTTTAACATCCATTGTCAATATTCAAACTTCCTTTCTTCATTGAGAAATTTTGATATTTCAAACACACATCAGCATAAATTAACTGCTGCTTATGTAAAATAAAACCTATTTATTTCTTTTATCTCACAATTTTAAGATGATTTTGAATAGCAGGAAAACCAGAAAAAAAACCCCAACAAAACACAGTTTCTGGAGGCCAAGGAAATTTTTACTTGCATTTCTCTTGCTATCAACATAATTTTTTTTAAAAAAGCATCTAATTTAAATCTATTGAGCTGACACAAAACATATTGTCAATCAATCTCAACATTAAAATGCATTTCCCATTGTCAGTTCAGATCTCATTTGTCTTAGGCTTTCTGTATCTCCCATAATAAATTCCAGTTGTGTAACTCCATGATGACTTGCACAAGACCAACCATGATATGTTACAAACAAGATGGTTCAAGGGAAACTATTATTTTATGTCAGAAATAGCCCTCTGGTCAGCTCAGGCTTCAAGGACACAAAGGCAGCTTGGATTTCAAGCCTCGAAGGGAAATGTGCTGCTTGGAAAAAGCAGGTATATTAAGTTGTTTTAAAATTAAATGTTTGCAATGCATTCAACTGAATTCTAATGGGCACCAAACTGACCTGAAACAATATACTGCAATTTGGGTTTCCTGCTGTGTTTTGGCAAAATTTCAGGCTCTCACATGGAAAAAGTAGATTTTGTAGACACTGGATTTTCCACCTGGCTCTCCGACAGGTTCTGTCAGTAATTGAAATTATTCAATATTTTAGTGTATACAAGACCCTTTCCCCTCCCTCACTCCTCCTGCCCTGCCTACACACACAAAAAGGGGCCAAACCAGCAAATGGGAAGGGTAAAAGAAATTTAAATTACACCAGACACCACTTGGCTTCCTTGGATTTTGCAGTTCTATTTTCAGGGCCCCCAATAATTTCTTCCTCCACTTAACTCATTAACGAGCAGACACAGACAATCCCTCATCACATCAGGCGGAGGCTCCAGGGAAATCTGCCAACAACTCATCCAGAATTCATTCTTCTTCTGGAAATGCTTTCCTCATTTCTGGACATCTCACAAAGGCTAACCCAGGTTAGCTTGAAAAGTGGGAATACCACTGGCCATAAAGAAACATGACTGATGAGCTATCAGTGTCAGTTTGCCATTAACCTTTGCTTGATGGGAGTTGAGAGAATCTGGTTTTGTCCAGCTCACAAAGCAGGAACTAAATTCAGTCCAGCTCATTCTTATGTGTATACCCCACAGAAACCAGGAATATCACAGCACAGACCTCAAAATTATTAATTATTTTACCTTTTTTATATTTTCATGGGGCATCAGAAGCTCAGCTTCCCTACCAGTAAGAGAGCCCTGAAAAGTGGAGGCAAATGCAAATGTCATTGCAAAGTTCAGTTCCTGCATCCACTGATGACAGGAAATCTCCATTAGAACCCACTCCTAGATCACTGGCTTTAAATCCTGGTGACAATCTGCAGCAGTGTCATTAACTCTTCACAAATAACACAGGTTACAGGTGGAAGGGTGGGAGCAGTTTGGCACACAGAGGTTAAGGTAAAGAAAAATGAAATTATACTTCTCTTTCCCTTTGCCTCCCCTCTCTCCACTTCCTCACAGAGGTTTAAAGCAACTTTAGGCCCAGGGACAGCAGAGAAAAAGGAGGTTCACCTTTCACATCACCAAAAAAACCTACCAATAGCAACAATTTAAAAATGAATAAAATCAGAACAGCCTCTCATGTAGGCTGTTCAAAGCACCAACCAGCATGCCATTAAGTGAAATCCTTAAGCTTTACCCAGATGTCCATTACACAGCAGGTGACTCCTTCCAACACAGTAACTCAGAAGGGGCTGCAAGCCAAAGTTTCAGCTTGGTGGCAAACAGAGCATAACAACAAACAGCTAAAATCCAATTCAATCTGTCAAGAAATTCTTTACCTCCTCAAAAGTGAGGTTCATGCTTTATCTCAAATTAACTTTAAACATTCTTCTGAACTTCTTTTTCTTCAATACCCTCAGAAGACTTCATATATAGCTTGCCTAACCCAAGGGAGAAACATCCTAAGCCAAAGAATTAATATGAAAATATTATGGTTGAGTAGCTCAGTTTCCAAGTGACATAAATTGGCAGTAGCTGTTGAGATTGTTGGAAAATTTAGTAAAAAATTAAGTTTTATTGTGCCAAAAAAACCTTATGCCTGGAATCATATAACACTGTCCCATTGATACCAGTACACAGAAACCAGAAAAACAGAGAAAATGAGAAAATTCTCCCCAAGAGTTCTAAAAATGTCACTGATTCTTCGTGTTTTGGTTAGAGTGCCCAGCAGGATACTCCCAAAACATGCTCTGGAAATCTGCATATTCCTAAAGGCTGTGAAACTTCACAAGGGTGCATTACAAGACAGATTCATTCTTCTGAAAGAACTTGATTTTAAGCACAGCCTTGCCTAAAGATTAATGTTCAGAAATATGGCAGAAAGCGAAAGTTCTTAATAGTGTTTATTTTTCGGAAGTGCAGGGTGGCTGTGCTAAAAACAGACACACAAAAGATAAGCAGCAGAGTCTTGAGATGCTTCTGCCAACAATTTCCCCTCATGGCAGCTTCCCCACCAAATGTCTGACAGGCTTTGAAATAATATTAATTTTTTAAAAAGTAAGATTAACATCCACTGGAACAAAAACTAGACAACTGTGAAACAGGAATGCAAAAATACTAAACCAGAGAAGGAGAAGCAAAAAAATATTCCCTATAGCTACTCTATTCTTGCTCCATTCATGGGTTTAATGAAATTGCTGACTTTAAGTACCACTAAACTCTCTTGATTTATTTTTTTGGTGTTTTTTTTTTTCTGTTTGTTTGGTTGGTTTTGGTGGTGGTTATTTTGTATTGTTTTGTTTGGTTGGTTTTTTTATTGGAAGTGGGGGGCTGTATTGCTTGTTACTGTATTTTCTTTCAGAGACTCAACACTTGCTAGGAACCTGAGATGCAGCATTAAAATAAATGGGAATGTGATCATGAGAGTTAAAGACTATTGATTGGGACATCATAGCTACTGGGAATTATCTTCTAAGACAGACACAAATATAAAAGCACCCCTGTCAAGGGAATAACGTGGTGTCAAGGCCAAGCCTTCAGAAATGAGGAACACCTGTTAAAAATACTCATTTTCATACAACCTCAGGCAAATACTCTACTGAAAAATGCGGAGTGATTATGCAATTAAAGACTGGGTTATACACATGAAGTTGAACATACAGTGAACCTCCAGCCTCTGAATTATGGTATCTGAACCACTGATGTCTTTTCGATGCCATTTTTAATATGAATAATTCTGCATTTTTCATCTATGTGCATTTGTAAAGCACACACAAATAACATTAGTTTGATGGAACTGCCCAGATTTACTGCAGCAATAAAAAGTAGAGAGAGATCTGGAAGAGTTTCACACTAAAAGAATTTGTTCACTTCATGCAAGAGAATGGGTCTCTGCAAAATGAGGAAACCCCACTGGGGTTGGAGGCCCATTCTGGTTTGGAAAAAGGCTCCTTCAGAAATGCAGGAGTTTTATATGTTTGTGCAGTTCTGACTACAGTGGAGACTGGAGTACAGCACACCAACGCTAAAGCAAATAAGAATTACTGAAAACCAGAACAGAACAGAAGCAATTAATCATATCTGACTTGAATATGTTTTGTATTACGCAGTGTACTCCAGAGATAGAGTGTTTTCACTTCAAATACTGCATTTCTGCACAAGATGCTGAAAAGAAATGCACAGCATTTACAAGCACATAGCTACAGTAACAAAACTGCTGTCACATCCCATGGCAATTATGATAAGCTAAGAATCCTGGGAGGACATATTCCACCAATTCCACAAAAGAATCAAGCACAGACAATTGATTTCTCTCATTTGAGTCTCTGCAGGGCCTCCACAATGTGACAGCTTATCTGAAAACAGAACCAAAAATGGGTTCAGAGAACACTTCTCATGGAAGTGACTTGAATGAAAAGGAAATCATAATAAGGACATCACCAAAAATACTCAGTGAAATGGAGAAGATCTTTCAGGTGGCTCTGAATGAATGACTTAAATCAATCTGTTCTGAAGTGGAATATATAGAAATTCCCTCAGAATTCCTTGTTTGCTTTCACTCCCAGTGTGCAAGCACAATTCCCAAGAACATGGGCTGCAGGTGTCAGGTCCTTGTGACACGACTCTGTTGCAGTGAGCAGCAAAAAACCTTCTGCTCAGTGTCAGCAGCTTCAGCCCTGACATTAATTAATAAAGGGAACCCAACACCCTCCCTTTGTTTTACAAAATGTGTGTAACAAGAAGGGCTCTGCCATGTTTTCAAAGGAACTAACACCCTAGTTAAGGTTTTATCTGTGTGCTGGTCACCCAGATCATACAACATGGATTGAAAGGCTGCGTGTGGCAGGAAAAGAAGCAGTTTTAGCTCAGAAGTACTGTCTTCTGACAGGTTAAGAGACTGAGTTTACTTCCATAGAGTAATCAGGTGCTTGATTCAGCCCTCATGGTACTGAAAATGTCCCATCAGGTGTCATTTATGTCCTCAACAAGCCAACAAAATAAAACATTACATAAAGGGGAATTCAATTCAGAAGGAAGACATTGTCTATTTAAAAAAAATTAAAACAACAAACCAAAAAAATCCCACCACTGTTCTTCAGTGAAAACAGACTCTCTTAGGGACTTAAAACAAGACCTTTTCAAGGCTTTTCCCCCTCTTTGTTGGTTCCACCTTGAACAGGAGCAGTCATACAAGAGGGACATGAACATCATTCCCTGTGCATTTAAAGGTAAAAACCCAACTCATTAAAAAAATACACACTTGGAAAGGAACACCACTTTTTTATTCCCAAATTTTGCCAAAATGAAACAGCAGCCAAGTGAAAGGAAAATGCTCCCATGACAATTCAACCTTTTCACTGCCTTTGTAAAAACCATGTTTGAGGGTACCTGCCTGGGCCAGAGTGATTCACACTGAGGCAGGAGGGTGAATTGTCCAAACTCCTTCACCATCTGGCTGACCAGACTGGGAGGTGTGTGGGGTTCTGCAGGCCTTCCCTGCTGGACTCACCTGGGAGAGTGACCAAAGGCACCACAGCAGGACAACCTGCCGTGAACCTGCAGCCAGGAACATCTGTACAGGATAGAGGATGAAATCTGATTTTTATTGCAGCAGAGTAAAAATTCTAGGTGGGGAGGAGAACCATGTGTTTTCCAAGTGTAATGCCAGAGCTGCAAATGAGGCTCCAACACCCCTGTACTCTGAAGGGCACAGCAGGGTTAGAGATGAGACTGATGTGAGCAGTTGCCATGCCCAGTTCCTGGAGACTCTGTTTGCCATCTCATTTTGGTTTGGCTTGTATTCCTGCCCTTCCTGGTGTCCTCTGAATTGACCAACGATTAGAGCAGATGTGGAATTAGGCAAATAAAGCAGAAAGAATGTTTCCCTCTTAATTTGCAGAATGTATTTTTCATCCAAATGCAAATAATTTTATTTGGTTAAAGAATGATCTAATGCAGCAATTTGGTGCTGTGGTTTTTCAAGTTGATTGTGGTTGGCCGTGGCTGTGCCCTGCAAATATCCCAGGTTCATGTGTAATAACTGGATTGAATTAATCCTTCAGGAAACAGGAAACTTCTACTACATTTCTCACTATATTTTGAACAAAGGCTGTTTTTTTCCTATGAGTTACTTTTTTTTAAACACTATCCACAATTTTCTTGTTGCTTCTTTTAATTAATGACATCATTACTACTCCCTAAATAACTAAAATACAAACACTCAAACTCCAGAAGAACTTAAATCTCTTACTTTCTTCCAAAACAAGGTCTTGTGTTTTGGTCCTTCCAGGCCATCAAGCTCTTTTTGCCACAGTTCTTTGGTAAAATACCACAAGTACCACTATGACTCAGCTAGCAAACAATCCATGGAAAAAAAACAAGCCACACCTTCTGTCTCTGAGGCCTGACACTCCTTGATTTAGGATCTGTAAGAGAAAGTAGTTCTCTTCATGCTATGTCATCCATTTATAGTGTTGATATTAAAAATTAATTTATAATATTATGCCAGGGAGACATGAATTGGTGACACGTTGATAATGGATATACCCGTGCTGAACTTCAGATTGTTTCAGTGACCAGTAACTGAAGGAAATCTTAAATAGTCCATTGTAGAGAACAACATTTAGCTCAGTATAATGCTAGTGAACAAGTTTATCCCAAATGAAAACTCTGGTGTTAATCTCAGTTCATCTGCAGAGCTGGGAGACACAGAAGGTGATGTCAGTACAGGAATCTAGATCCTGAAATCTTTATTTTTTGATGGCTGAGATCAACTAATTTGGCAGATATAACTGGTAAGTATACACTGAAAAATTAAACATAGAAATACAGACAACAGTCAAAAGACACTATTGAAATGTATTTCCTAATGCCATTGCAAATATGATTCATGAAAGAAAAACAAATAAACACAGCACACGCATTGAATCAATAAAAGTAGCTATGGCATTTCTTGAGGTTTTTTTTCCTAAATCACTGGTGAGAACATCATAAAACTTCTTTATTCATTTGAGACCATCATTCATGGCAGGACTCAAATAGTAACAAATCATTCCCAGAGGGAACCCCCCCCTCTATGTCTTTCTGTAAAATTTTGCATTTTGCTTTCTGTCTTCATGCAAGAGAAAATCAAAGTAGAATTTATTGCTAATATGATGACAGACGTTTTTCAAAGACTGCTACCCTTTAATTAAATTTAAACTTTTTTGCTGGCACTAGATATTATCCTAACATAAAACTGTCCTAATTTTGTTTCAAGAAGCCCTAACTGCAACACCATATTGAGCAGCACTGCAGCTGACATGAAATAAGTGTTCTACCAAAACTAGATCTTAAACAGTCTGGTTAAAAATATTTTGCCACCAAGGAACTCAATTTTCAATATATTTTTTGAGAGTATTTGGCAACAGATATACTGTATGGGGGAGATCATATAAATATTGGGCACTTAAAATCAGGATATTGGAAATAGTTACATTTTCAAGAGCCTGGATTGAACCATACTATTTTTAAAGCCTATGTATTTAGAGGTTTTCCTATCTGTTAGATTTACTAAAAAGAACTAAAACCCCAATTCAAACAGATAAAAAACCACAAACAAACCAAAAGCCTAAATAATTCTACACTCCTCCTTCAATCTATAAGTAGAGATTTTTCTTTATTCATCGTAATAATAATAATAATAATAGTAAATTAATAAGCTTCAAATTACATATAAAGGCAGGTATTGTATACCAAACATCCAGACATACAAAAGCCCAGGTTGGACACAAATCATGAGCCTGAGCTTCAGCAAGGAGGTTGATTTCCCAGCTTTGGCCATACTGAGACTGCACAGTGGGAATGATTTATTCGTGGGATTTGGTTATCACTTCCTTCGTGTTCCTGCTTTGGAGCTCCCACGGTTACAGATGGAAAAGGAGCCCAGTCCAGAGAGGGAGAGCTGGTCTGAAATGGTGTGGCAAAAATATCCATGTTCTTATTTGGCTGGGGCAACAGGAGAAAGGCCAAAGTATACATTTCTAGTAGTATTTGAATTAATAACTCCTAAAAAACCCCCAGTGGGGTTGCTAGGAGGGGAAGCCAACACCAGAATTCAGAGGGTATAAGGGGGCAAATCAATGAATGGAATTCTTTCCCATTTCCTAAAATAGGTAAAGCTGAGGGAGAGGAAATCAACATAGCAAGATCCCAACTAAGAGCAGAGAAATAGGGGCATGGATGGTTTGATCTGTGGCTCTTATCTGCAGTGCCACTGGGAAGAAAACACATGGAGGAACAGCCAGCAGGCGTGGATGGCAACCTCTACCTTCCCATTCAGAACAGCTCAATGGCCGCACAACTCTGAGAAACACCCCTTTAAACAGCAATCTACCCCCTCAAAAAAAGATAATGTTTCACCAGCCCGGACAAAAAGTGCCTATTTCCCTGCTCACCTGTCACTGTGCAGCTTTAAAATAAAAAGCCAAGCCCTCCCCACACACAGACCCACAAAGCAGAAGTGCATATTGTGCACACATGTCATTGAGAGGTGGCAGGGCTGCCAGATGTTTGGGTCCAGATCAGTAACCAGACACCACACAGCCCTGAATAACAGGTAAAGAACCTTTTTCCCCCACAATGACATTTGCTTCCTTGGGAGATGACAGATCAGCTCAGCTTCAGTGAAAGTGATTCATCACTTTATAATGACAAACCAGAAACCTCAGGAGGAACACACCACCCTCCCTGTTCTTTGTTTTTCCAGGGGTGAAGAACAAAGTGGCAGCAATTAATTATTAATTACAAAGATCTTTTCACATGTAGGATTGTAAATGACTGTGCTTTGCTAACAATAGTTAATTTGTTTCTGAGCAATACTTCTGAAATATTTCAGTATTTTTCTTCATGTTATATAAAAAGATTTGAGAGATTAATTGTCCAGATGTTTCCTTGGGTTTTGTTCTCTCTTTCTCACATAATAAAAATCTTTCAGCACACTTTTTTTCCCAATAAACCCACAGTCCATCTGTTATACTTTGCTGGAGACATAAAACAGCACTACATGTGTGTTACAATCATTCTAAATGTAAATCTTCACCATTTTCTTTTACAAATAAGGTGAAAGATTCCATTTTTATTTGTTAGGTAATGTCTTGATATGTTGCTCTTTGCCCTAAAACAAAGCTCTGTTCACTAATACCTTCACCTTTGCTTCTAATGTCATGGGGTAAAATATTCAAATTCCGAGTCAGGCCATCAAGTATTCCTGTCTCTTTCACAGTAGAAAAACTCTGGAAAAATACAGCAGAGCAAGTCTTTAACAGCTCTCTCCAGTTTAAATACAGCACAACCACTTTAGAACAGTTTAGAACTACTCAGACTCAGGCTGTCATGAGTGAAGTGAATAATGGTAATGTGCATTTTTATTTCTGTATGTATTACAAGAAGCATTTGTTCTGTAAACTGAGCAAGTGAAAACACAGATTAAAGTGTAGGAAGTGTCAGAACCTACTTCCTAGATTGCTGCTGCAAAATGACAGTCCGACACAGAACTGATAAGGAATTTTTTAGCTGTAGCCACACAAAATTGGCAGTTTTCAAACTTGGTTTCCAAACATACTTTTGGGAAGCAAAGTTTCAAAGCCGCTGTTGACGTAATGATTTTTAGTTTAGTTGATACTACAAAAAAAAGAGTCTCAAAAGTCTTTCTCATCTAGTCCTTCAAAGTCCCACTCCAAATAAAACCCAGCAGGAGAATATTGAATAAAACAGTAAGGGAAGGCGATGTCAAGAAGACATCAGCAGATGTGTTGTAGTCACAACTTCCACAGATTTGAAGGAAAACTTTATGTAACAACAATATTCTGACAAGGCAGGTGAGACTTGAAGTGGGGTCTACTACTTGTTGGAAGATTTCAGAGTCTTGAAAGTTTCCTAAGCATCAAAGAGGTTTTGCACAGGGCTAAATCCAAATTGGTGCCAGTTTGCAAGAGAACTGATGAATCCATCTCAAAGGGCATTTCAGGGTGTCCTCAAGTCTTGCAGGAAGACATAAAATATTTCCAGCTACTTGTTTTTTCTTATTTTCTGCCCTTTAAAATGCATGGAGCTGGGCTTTTTCTTCAAATGGGAAATGCCAGCTTTCATCATCCATGAGGAATATGGTACTTTCCCTAAAACAAACCACTCACATCTAAGTAAAACCAACCATCTGCATGAATTAGTAAAAAACCTCAAAGGATAATTTGTTTAAATGTTTACATAAACACTATTTCATGTGTGCCAAAAAGAGCACAGAAACACAGCTAACATTAAGAAACACTTCAAAGGGTAGGCAATGAATAATCTATTTACATTTTTATCATAGTTAAATGTCCAAGAGATTACTTACATTGATGTATACCTTAACTTTCAAAACAATATCTCATTCAAAAATATTCACCCCAGCATCAGCTGCATCCTCTGAGAACACAGGTGCTCTTCTCTACCAAGTTATAAAACTGAGATTTTTTTCACATTGCAAGATAAACAAATAGTGACATTGTAGTCATTTAGCAGTATCCTGATTTTCATTACTGCCACTGCTCTACATCAGATGGTTTCAGTCTTTATCTCAACAATGACAAAAATGTGCTTCCAGGCAATAAGAAGGACCTGAAATTACTTAAATATAGCCAGCATTTAACTCATTAATACCAGTTACAATAGGATTTTAACAACCATTTCTAGGAAGCCACTGTTTTAAGTAAAAAGCGATTTAGACCAGTCAAGCTGAACATTCTAATCCATAGCCATTATTGTCAAAGATGAAACAGGGAGGTATTATAATGGCTCCTTGGTTTTCTAGCTGTTGCCTGGACAAACCTGGAGTCTGCAGACTATTTATAAGAGGCTAGGAAATGTCTTAAATGAAAGCAAATTTATCTCAGCTGTGCACATTTGTGCCATTTCTAAAGAGGTTTGCATACTCACTGGGGGACGTTCAGGATGTGTAAGTAAAAACATGCTGAAAACCCAGTACTCCTGTCACCATTTTCTGGGAATCTTGTGGTAACCAGCTCTTGCAAAGTGAGAACACTGTTTCAGAAGGGCATTTGTTTTCCCGGAAAGGCATGGGAGAAGCATAAGGAGCAAGGCAGGAAAAGACAGAAGGAAAACCTTTCTTCCTTTCTGTGAGGCCAGAATTCCAGTGTTACTCAGGTTGGTTATCCTTCTCTTGGAGAGCTGTCTTTGGACTCATCATAGCCTGTTTTAAAAGGCAAAGTCAGCATGTGGTATCCATTCAAGAGAATGCCACAAAGCAAACACTGCAACTTGATACGGGATGCCAGGTTGGCCATGACCACTTTGTGGCACTCAGCACTTTTAATCAACACCCCCAGTTCTCATTTTCCTCAAGGCTGAGCAATTATTGCATATTCAGACATGACAAACAAACAAGGGAAAATCCCCCAACCAACTGACCCAAAAACCTGGCCCAAACATTTCAGTGAGCTATGCAATTTTCTTTAAGTAACAAAGACTATAGTTCACTCCCTCTCTTATGAGCATAAACTAGTTATTATGTTAGCCAGCATGTGCTGAAATCATGAGGAAAGAAGGAAGAAAGAAAAGTTCTTCTCTGATAAATGCATTCAAAATTACAAAGTCACCTGCTAAAGTCTCAACAGCTGCCAGAGTTCCTAGGTGGGCACAGAAACCTTCATTTAAGTTTAGTGACACAAGTTCAGCATTTTTACATTAGTGGAGAAATTATACCATGTAAATGCTCACCAGATAAAACAATTGAAGGCTTGACACTGCCACCTCTGTAACCCAACCCTACTGGGCCTTTGGTGTCTCTGAAGGGATGCTGTAACACAAGCTTTTTAATAACACTTAATAAATATTTAGGGCCATCCGTTATAAATGGTGGGTTCCACATGCAGAGCTGGGCGGGGTCGTTCTTTACAGCCACTCACCATCTGGTATCCCTGAGGAAAGTGATCTCCTGAGCCTGGCTTCGCTGCTGTGGTGTTAAATTTCCTTCCTCTGCCCCCATTCACTTGCACCAGGAGTCAGGTAGATTCACCTGTCTGTGTCCCCTGCAGGACTGTGTTCTGCAGCTGCTTCTATCCCCAGCATGTAACAGACTGTTACATTATTCTGCTGCATTTAATGGGCAGAGTGTGAGCAGAGGAAGGAATAATATCCATGGGTTAAGTGTTCAAAGGGTCAAACTAGAGAGTGAATCCCATGCCCTTCTCTCAGCTGCCGCTGCTGTAAGGAGGCTACAAAACCTTTACCTGATAAAGATTGCTGGGTCAGCAAGAATGATTAGAATTCAGTCACCACTGCATTTCTCCTTTCCTTTTGTGTGCCAGAGCATCCAATTTCGTGGAAGAGGAACTACAAGGTGCTGCATCTGGCCTCAGAACTCTGAGAGTGAGGCGAGGAGCAAATGACCTCTCTGTGTATGACCCATATGTAAAGCAGGTCACCTGCTCCCCTTAATTTGAGCTACATCCCACCATGGAAACCACCTGGTTCATGGACAGTGTCCCTAACAAAGGCTCAATTCCTGCCTCCTGTCCCCCATGTTCTCCTTCCTATTGCAACAATTCCTTATCTTTAGGGCTTTATCTCAGCCAAGAGACACAGCCATTAGAGGCGATCTCAATCCACAGATCTTTCCTGTGGTCCATATGTCTGTATTGACTTGTCTGTCTGTCTCCTAGCAAACAGACTCTTTAATAGCCACATTTTGGTTTAGTAGAGGCCTTAACATCAAGGTCCCTTTTCCCTGTAAGCTTCAAAACTTATCAAGGATTCAAAGTTTTGAGGAGAAAATAAAAACAGACCAAAGACAGTGATCTCACCTAAGACCTACTGCCCTAGGAAGGCACACTAAAAGATAATTATATCTATACCCTGGATATATTAACCCAGGAATGTGTGTTCTGTTCTCCTTATGTTTTTTTTTTTTATGCTACTTTTCATAAACAAAGTAAAAGAAAATGTTTCATTTTAATATATACACAAATAAAATCATTCCCTAGACAGCAGGTGTCTTAAGAGTTTTATCAAAGGAACAGAAAGCAAAAGAAAATGTGTCAGCCTAAAGTCTCATCTAAACTATGAGAAAAACCTTAAACCTTAAAGAGAGAAAATGTTCCAGTATCAAGGTATCTCAATTTCCTATTTTAATAATAACAAAACTAACAAAGTGATATCTAACAGCTGTATCATTGCTGTTCCCAGTATTTTTTTTCACTAAGTCATACCATGTTCCCTCTTAAGTTCTGAACTTTCAAACATTTAAGCAGTGTCTAATTTTATTTGCCTGAAAGGTTCCAATGAAATCCCTGAAGCCATTCACAGGAGCAAATCTATGGATGTGGTTGGGTGCCTGCAAGATGAGGCTTAGATAATAAGCATTTTATGGCAGCAATTTTGTGCTGTTTATTTGGACTGCTCAGCCACCAGCATACTTCTGGGCACTGCATGATGTTAATCTGAATATTTATTAAAAGATACTGGGAACCAGCACCTGGATCACCAGGAAATGTTCATTAAAGTATAAATACAAGGCTTGGAGAAGTGTCACATCAGTCACATTGCTTATGGTGCCTTGTCTGCACGGCTAATCATTTCTGGGATGACATAATCTGACTTCTTTGTGCAGTATCAGTCCCTAAACAATATCAGCAAAAAATGATTAGCATATATATGAATGGAAGCTTACACTGTACACATAACCTCCTTGTGAACAATTCAGTGTACATTTGATGTGTCACTGATATATCATCATCATTCTTGTGGGGTTTAGGTTCAGAGCAAATGAATTTTTCATATCAGTGCAGGTTTCATAGAATTATAGACTCCCTTGGGTTGGAAGGGACCACAAAGATCACCTGATTCCTACCCCCTCCCATGGGCAGGGACATCTTCCTCTGGACCAGCCTACTCCAAGCCCTGACCAACCTGGCCTTGGACACTTCCAGGGATGGGGCAGCCCTTGCCTACATATTTTTATAGTGAATTAAAACCAAAGAATAGTAATTTGACATTTTTTCTTACAGAAAAAATATTTTCAGAGGAAAACTTCTTGTGGTCATAAACAGAAGCTGCAAGGAATTACCAGACCCCACAGAAAGGCTGCCTGTTGAATTCAATTACTTGATTGCCACCGAATTCCATGGGGCAAGATATCACATTAAAAACAGGTAATGTAGCATGTTTAACTTTTCTTTGTATCTTACAGAAGAAGCTACACAATCAAGGGGTGAGGTGGGGGGAAGAAAGGAAATGAGTGCTGCTCTATGCAATATAACCATGCAGGCACATAGTTGAGATAACAAAATCCACAGTGCACAGAAGAACACAGCAAAGCTGAGTTGAAGCTGGGATCTCTGTCTGTCCCACTATGAAAGGACTTTGAAGTGCTTACATTAGTGGGAGGCAAAGTGCTACAGCACAAAGCATGAGAAATGCTGGAAGCTACCTGACAAAGGATCCCTTTTGCTGAAGCAGCAGAAGAGACAGTGGGAATATTTGCCACTGAAATTCCACCACGTGGATGCAGAAGTCGTCTCCCACTGGAAATGAAGACAGGGCACACGTGGGAAACAGAGAGGCCACTGATGAGGGGAAAAAAGTGCTGAGCCACTGCTGTTTTAGCTGGAGCTCTGACAGCAGAATTGTCCCTGGGAAGTTTGGCTGCTGTTTTTGCTATCTTTATTAAGAGCCAACAGGAACTGAGTATATTGTATATTCAGGGTAAGAGCTACGTGATCCATGAGGGTGAATGATGCACCACAGACTCTGCTGATTCCTCTTTTCACAGGAATGGAAAGGGCAGTGAGAGAAAGGCTGTAGGAGTGCCCACAGATATTAATTGCCTTCCCCATCCTCTGCTGGCAGCACACAATTGTCATCAATCAATCTTTACTCAATTTCTGCAGTTTCGCTGGGCTCATACACAGAACACAATGATGACAAAAACTGCTAGGGATGGTTTGACTGCAGACAGGAGTTTTACTTGGGTCCCTTCAACATTCTGTGCTTTGTTGATAAAATTAGACAGCAGAAAAATAATTGGCAAGAAAGGAGTGTCATGCATGGCAGAAGCTAAAGAACAGTCATTTCAAATGTTATGGGCTTTCTCCGTGCTACCATGGGGTGCTCAGAGAATCTCTTACGCATTCCTTATTGCAGCAGGCTTCTTGCATAACTGAACTCAGAGGGAATTTCCATCTTGCTTTCACCAAGATTTTTAGTTTTTATTTTATCCACTCTATTGTGGGTGTTACGGATGAAATAAAACACAAGGGAAAACCGCCACTGCCTTAAAGAATCCAGTAGAAAGCACAAATGTGCATTAATACACATGCCCAGTACTAGTACAGATGTTTACAGCATTCGTGCCCATGTTCTGATGCATCTTATGAGAGAGGAAAGCCAGGAATGCATCCAAGCCACTCGACAGTGGTGTGATGTAGTGCACAGCAGGACAGGTTTTCCCATTCTCCAGCATCAGGAAAACAGTGAGTAACTATATACAGCACCTCCTTCCTTCTCCTCTGTCTTGCCTGATCTGAGAATGAACCATCTTATTTCCAGTCTATCTTTTCCACTTATAGAAAAGTGACAAAATTGAACCATGAAGATGAAAGAAAAGGATTACTCCCTGGCACACTGAAGCTTAAAACCTTGTCTTTAAAACATCAGGAATAGAATGGCTTGGAAGGAGTAGAGCATCCAAGGATTTTAGGTAATCAAACCAATACCTACTTAAATCTATTGAAACAACCACCCAAAACAAATCATGGCCTAAGCTGGACTATGAGAATCCAAAGAGTTTTTCAGCACAAGCTTTTAAGCACTTTGAAACACCTGAAGGAAAAATAACTTTAGTAGGTGTCCTTTGCAATAGTCCCTCCTTTCTGGATAACTGTAAACCAGGAGGAGGGAAAAAGACTAATTTGGACTGGATTTGATTTACATCACCCTCAGCTTGCTGCCTGTAACTGATTCCTACTTGCTGCTCATAAAATGGAGATGCACTATCAGGATGTTTCCTAAAGCCTTTCCGCTGACTTATATAAATACAGTAATAAATGAGATGGGATTAAAAAGAACTGTGTTTTAAACAGAGAGAGATTGGTGAGAAGAGTTATTAAAGCACAACTGAAAAGATAATGGACAAAATAAAAATAACTTTTGATATAATTTGCATAGCAAGTGTTTTCTCTTTTTAATTTTTGCATAAATGGATTTTACAAAAATAAAGACCCAACTCCAACCAAAGTAATAAGAAATCCTTCAGCACCTCCTAGTTTTCAGCCTCTCTCTCTCTAATTTTTAATTTTTGGGGTGTATGGATTTCATGGGCAAAGATAGAGGGATGGGAAGGAACAGAGTTCATTTTTACTCCTTTTTTTACTAAATTCAACTATTTGCTTGCACTACTTCCTAGCTACACGATTTAATAAAACTGCAATGTTTAAAATGCACATTAATGTTGTAGTGCAACAGATCTATTCTACTTTAAAAGAAAAGCAACCTTGTAAGCCTGACAATAAACTCCAGTGTCAAGTTGCAAAACAAATGGAGACTTATCTAACTATGTAAAGGAAGTGTGTATATAACAACACATAAATTAAAAACAGACACTCAGGCAAACATATTCAAACTTTATTTACATTATGTAAGTTCGATATTCACCAGAAAGCACAGATATGATGTAAATAATCAGCAGTTATTAGGATGTACTGTAAGTGCTCGTGGAATGCAGGACACTGTATTATTTCCTGATGCTTTAAATTAGGTTTATTTAAAACAATCAATTGTTTGATGAGTATTTTACTCTGTAGAGATGTATCAGCCTTCTGATTTGTTGACTGCTCTTTTCAGTTGAGGAAGGAGTTGAGCCAAGGAAAAGCACAGCATTCCCTATTTATGTGTCCTCACAAAAGAAATGCTTCCTAATGCTGACTCAGCACATTAGGCAGAAACACAAATAATGATCATTAAACCTCAGAGAAGCAACATTTAGAGCCAGAGAAGTTTACTAAACCAGCCACAAGATCAACCTGTGTCAATTCTTTTTGGGATTTAGAAAGCTGGGAAAACTACCAGCATTGCTGACAGGTTCAGCACTAACAGAGAACTTGGATTCTGTCCATGGTCGTGGCAAAAACACTCTGGAAAAAAAAACCCAACAAACTTCTCTGAAGGCATCAGGAAATTTCACTAACAGGCACTGACACAGGTAGTACAAGTCCATCACTCAGAGAACACTTGGAGCTTGATTCAGGAATTGATGGTTTAGAGGGACAAGACTTTTCCTCATGGACCCCAGGGTCGATCTTGTGAAAACTAAACCCACACATTGGCAGTCAGTTTGTCTGCCCTGCTTATTCTCTCCCAGAATTTTGGACCTGAAACTGCTCTGTGCTTTCCCACACAAACAGTGGAAACATGGGCAAGGTGCAGAGGAAGCAGAAGCTTGAACAGCACCCAAAAGGACTCACTTTACTCTAAGCAGTCCTCAGACAACAGCAGAAAAGGCATTACCAAGCTGATTGAGGGCAGTGCATCATGTAACATGGTCGAATTTCCCCATTCCACTCACGCACGCAACTGTCTGCCTTCCAGTGTCCTAAGCAGGTAACCAAGAAAATCTGTGAAAAAATTCACAGCTAAGAGCCTGAAACTAAGTTTTTCTTCTATCACTAGTGTGTTACAATCACCTTCTTTCTAAATAACATTCAAGGTCTGAAATTAAAGTTATTGTTATGATGTCACTTGAATATACCATAAGCCAAAGGAGACGCATAACTGGAATCTGAACAGACGTAATTTTTGATGGTAATATTGCATCTGTCTTAATTAAAGTTTTAAGCATAAATTAACTTTCCAGAATGATTGCTTTTATCCAAATATCTGAGAATTTGGCCTGAAAATAGTTGCTTTCTGTTCTGTTACACACCTCACAAAGAAAAGAAGCTGGACAGAAATGCTTTGTTTTGTTTAAAGTGCCAGCTCTGTTCCACTCTGTTCACACCTTAGAGCACAGGAGTTTCATGCTTGTGGGATTGTGGTATTGTAAAAAACATGACACAGGCTTTGCAAAATGCTCTATCTTCAGGTCTGTGAATGGTGGATACGTTCTTACAAACTCCCAAAGACCCTGATGACACCATCATACATTATTAAAAACCTGACGCAGCTCTTATTCCTCAACAAATTTAGTTTTATTTCTGAGGGGAAAGGAAAATACCATCTGGGTCAGACTTGGCTCAGAGTGATGGGTGAACAGAACTGGCAACCTGAGCCTTGAACAGTTCCAGCAGCAAGAACTCGGAGAATAAAAATGCGTGTCCTGAAATGGTTCCAGGTCAAGCAAGGTTTAAGCTGGCATGGAAATAGGAGAGAGAAGTTGTACTGTGTCTGAAAGTGCTGTATTCAAGAATAAAAGCTGAAAATGGCCAGTTGGACAGAGAACTAATATTGAACACAGTATGAAATTACCCAGTATTAATAAGTAATGAAAAGTATCTTGGATATTTAGCATGTGTTTAAAAAATTAGTTCCTCCTGAGGACTGCAAGTGCTAAAACAAATTAGCATTTCCCAGTTCATAATTTAGGCATACAAACAGCAGACTGTTTCCAGAGCCTGGCACACGCAGAAGTTACAATATTACAAATTCCTACCTTACCTAATGTCTTCAATGTATTTATGTCTTGGTTGTATCACCAGGGTAATTATGCCTGCCTTAGTAAAGGCACTACTTAAGGAATCCTGGCATGCACTTCTTCAGTAATAAGCACTTCATTTTGTCAATGACTTCACTTAAAAACTCTTAGCTTTCCAAGATCTGATTATTTTTACAGAGCATGAAAATTAACAACTCCATCTCATATAAATTCTTTTATCTGCTTGGAAAAAAGTGCTGGTCCAAACTGCTGCACCATTTACGTGTTTAGGCTTAGCTTCAGCTGCCAGTGGTTTGCATATTTGGCCTTGTGATATTTTTACTGCACTTTTCTTTGTCAATGCCAAATGTGAGCTGTTTTCTTTGGTCAGCTGGGCACTGCAGCCAACAAATCCCCCTTCCCCTGGTACCAGTGAGATAGCTGTCAGTCAGAGGCTTGGCACACTCAGGACTCTGCTCCCCCACCAAAGACTCCAGAAAAATAAAAGATACAGAGACAGGCCCATAAAGAAGAAAGAAAACATTTGTACTACACTGGGAGCCCAACAGCACTGCTGAGCCTCAGAATCTGGCAGCTGTTGTGGTACAACAGAATTGTCAGAGCCCATAAACCTTCACAGTGGACTGAAACTTGGCATGAAATGATGCCACTTGACTGATCCACATCTTCTCCAAAACTCTGTTTCTCATTCAGAGACAGTGATAGCACACAGCACTCTCTATTCATAGCAGATTTGGGAGGTTTTTGCCACTGCTACAGCAAACTCCATTGTTTGTGAAGGTTTCTGAAGCTTGATGAGGTTATGTTTTGAAGCAAAAGTGACCTTTGGGATCACTATTCCCCAGGCTTCCGATATGTAGGATTTATTCCAAACTCAAAAGTGGCAGATGACTGGTTTTTCCTGCCTTTCTCTGCCAACAGGCCCATTTGGCCACAGCAGTTTAAAAATTCTCTAAAAGCTGTGGGAAGCTTTGATTCTTTTTTTTTTTTCTCTCCAGTTTTTAATCCAGAGACTGAAGATGCTTTCCTTTTTCCCTTCCTTCCTCTTTATTTTTCTCTCTACCAGATAAATGACCATTTTCAAATCAAAGATAACCTTGCCCAAAGGCATCAATGTTCACAAGCCTGCACAAGTTGAAATACCAGGGCCCTCAGGTCCAACATGTTGTCATCAGGACTGGCATTTCACCGTGAGAGCTGGGATATGGGAAAAAATACAAATTGCTGATGCTGTTCCAAACAATATCCTTGATTCTAAGAGGTCCAACACTTCCAGCTACCTTCTACTACACTGATCCATTTTGTCAGCTTGGCATCTCTCTGTAATATTATCTCAAATGCCCTTGAAAACAAAACTAAAGGTTCTGCTGCCCTGTGTGATTGAGGCATTCAATGTTCCAAGTGCTCCTTGCTGTTCTCTAGCAAGAAGCCAAAACCAGATCCTTAAATAAGGTGTCAGCACATCTGAAGATTGAGGCCAGAGGCAGATCTTCAAAATATCCAGCATTTACAGTGAAAGTAAAGCCATTTTGAGTGAGCAAACTCAATTCAGGTCATATCCCAGTAAGTTTTAGTTTAGGATTTTTTTGTACATTGTTCACCATTATACTGATGCTTTAAAATACCCACTCTTTAATCAAGTGTGTGGGGGGGAAAGGTCTGCAGTTGAAAAAGAACAGCACTCTGCTTTTCCCAGGACATCTTACTATAGCATTTGCTGGCCTTAGGAGGTGGAAGCATCAGGAAATTAATATCATTGGATATCACAGGAAGCATCAGCTGAAGTGTGGAGGTATTGAAGGAAACACCCAAAATACACAGAAAAATCTAAGGTGTTGCTGTTTGGCATGGAAGGATGCTCCCTAGAAAGCAAAGAGAGACCTAGCTGTGCTGAGAAAAACTTTGCCTCAGTGGTAACTTCAACAGTCCAACCAGCTCAGGACGAAGAGAGAATCAATTCCAACATAAAAAAAGCCTGGAATGAGAGATACGGCTTAAGGAGCAACATCAGTAAAATGTTTAGAAAGAAAAATCCCCACACCGTGTTGTAAATCAGAAAGTGGCAAGTGAGCAATTAAACCATGGCTGGATGATGACACCACTGACCACAAGGTTTTAGTTATTTGGTGCACGTTGCTGAAGTCTTCAATTAATGTCAGTGCCAGGAAGCTGGTGCAGCAATATTAACAAATTCATTAACTAAGCATAGATAAGCTTTCATTACACTGAATAAAAATAGATTTACTATTATTCAGTAAATACATATCACGCATTTGCAGCCCTTCATGGATTTACCTTAGGACTTCCAAAAACAAGGTATTGACTGATAAGACTTTATGGCAGTAGAAAATCTGGAGGCTGGTTCGAAAAAAAAACCCAAAACATGTCAAGCCATGAGTTTTCTAATCTGTGCACAGATTTGGAGTTCAAAGATGTCTAAGTAAAAATTGTACATCTTTGAATCTCTTATTAAATTCTGAATATGCCTGAAGCAAGAAACCTTAGGCAGGGATGAGATTGGGACATGGTAAAAAGTGCTAATAAGTGAAAGGAAGGTGGTTTTCAGGGAGGGTAATTGATTGTTTGGTTTTTTTTCTTCAATCTTAAGTATTTGGGTTCCAGTTCTGATTGAGAAAAAGTAGGATTTGTCTTTGTCACTAAAGGGAGTGTACAATTGTACAGTTACATGCATATGTATAAGGTGAAGAAAGACTCTCCCACTAGAGCATCTGACTCTATGTACTACAATCAAGGATTTTGCAACGGACTGAAGGCTCAAGCTGAACTTTCAATTTCCCTTCTTTTAGAGGTTTCAACACCTACTCTTTATTTTTGCAAATTAATAACAAGAGTTTAGGTAGAGGTTAGCTTACTCATTAATGTTGAGCCTGGGGCCTGAATTTTATATACAGCTAAGCCCTTTGCCTGCTAACATACAAGGTCAGCACATTTTTGTTGTGGAATATGATCTAAATGGATTAAAAAGAATAAGACTTGCCTTTAGGAACCCTTTATATACCAGCAATACATAACAATAATCTTTTCATACATTGAAATCTCAGTAGAGATTTCGTATTACCACTGTGCACCCGTGATAATACCTCACTGTGGCCACAAACACCCCTAACAATCCTTAATTACACATCCTCCATATCTTTCAGCACACTTTAAAATTAAATGTATTTCATTTGAAATTGCTATCTCGTCTTGAGGTTCAGAACATGACTCAGATTGTGCAAAATGTATCTTTTCTCCATTTATCAGAAGTTTTGAAACTATTGAGGAAACAAAGAGTAATATACTGAACAGCTTGCCCAGAATAGTGTCTGACTCAGAAACATGCATGTGATATTCGAAAGGAGTACAAGAAACTTAAATACACCACTAAAATTCTTCATCTTAGAACTCAATGAGCATATTATTAAAAGTTAATTTCTTTTTTCCGAACAAGGAAAAGCTCTGCTCCACCACTAAATGTGTGACACCAGAGCTGACCTATGTGTAGGGATGCAGCCACCCAGAGCAGGAAGAGGATGTGGCCCTTTTGTGCAAGGGTAGGAGCTGACTGCTTACTCTGGCTTTTCTTACATGAGAAAAAAAGGGTTTGCCTTTCATCCCAGCCAACTGTGATTGGATACTGTCATTAGGAGTAACTCCTGTCTGGAGCTCTGGAGAATGATTGACTGACAGCCAGAAAGGGAGATTTGAAGCAAGTTAACCATATGTTCAGAAGACAAAAGAGATTTATCATCTGTCTCCCCAAAGGAGGCCAAACTAAGGTTATTGAGTCTGCACAGAAAGTCAAATAATCACAGTGACATCAAAACTGACTTAATTGGTACAAAAGACACAGACAGCTATGCTGGTTAATGACTAAATGAAGTACGATGTTACACATAAAACACTTTTAAGAAATTTTATCTAGTTGTGTAACCAGAAAAGGATCAGAAGCTGAAATACAGACACAAGTGTTCTAATGGCAAATCCAAATTTCTAGATTGAGAGACTTCATTTCCAAAGTCAGCTTCATGTCCTGGCAGCTGAAACAATATTTCCTTGCTAAATCATGGTTTTCAGCAACAAAAGACAACAAAGAAATACAGAGCTGACTGGGCTGATTCCATCTTCTAAGTTGAAATGAATCAAACACGACACACAGAGCATTTACAGCACAAGGAATATTGGTCAATTAAAACCACTGTTTTCTTTTTAGAGAAGTTTAACTTTTTTTTTATTTCTCTCCCCCTAAACTGCACCCCCCCAAACAAAACAAACAAAAACCAAATAAAACACCCCTTACCCTGAAACATTTATTATTATGGCATAAAAATAATTTTACTAAACAAATGAATTTCTACATTAAAAACTGGTGACTCTAATGATTTCCCTGCCAGGACACATGTTCTTAATTAAGAGCACAGTGGGCACCAGTGAATAAACATCTGATACCTCTCCACTGAGGCAAGGGGGGAAAAGGAAGGATAACAGAGCTGACAACAACATTCTCACCCACAAGAAAATGAGACCGGATAGACATCATGTTTTGACTTCCAGGAGAGGAAGAAAAAAAATTACTTCCCAAAACAAGGGAAAAATAAAACTTATATTTATACATATAAATAAATAAATTAGTATGGAAACTGCAGGTAATGAGATGTGCATTCCCACATCCTTCAAGGTACTTACTTGTCTGACCTTGAACTGTTAAGAGTTTGCCCCTGCTTAGCCACAAGAGGCAGGAAGTCTTCTGGCTCTTAATATTATCTTTGTGGATATTTTCGTGCACATTTCAGGAAGAAACCGCTGCAGAAACAGATTCACCATGGCAGAAAACTTGCTGGAAGTTTTTCAGCCCTTTCTGCAGGTAGCCAACAATTCATCATGCAGTAGGTAGGGGTGTGATGAAAAACCACAATAAACCTGGAATACCAGAACTGAGCAAGAGATTTGGATCAGTGAACACCTACTGGGGAAAAAGTAAGATGCTGTTGGCTCCTACTAGAGTTTTTTCAAGTGCAGAGTGAGTTTGATTCAGTGTTACTCAAAAACAGTTTCCAAGAATTTACCAGGTGTCTGAGAATGCAATGAAAACTGTCAAAATGTAATCAAAGAAAGCTTAAGAGTCAAATGTTAGGTGATGGCTAAACACAAAAAGGAGGAGCTGTTCAGCAATGGATTAGAGTGCAGAACAAAAGAGGGGAGAAAACATACATCTGACTTTCTTCTTTAAAACAGAAAAAACCTCAAGTTCAGACTGGTTTATTTCAACCATTTCTATTAGACAAACTCTTACGTGGCTTTGGAACTGACAATTTACCTTTTTTTGGGTCATCATGATGAAAATCCTCCAGCACATTACCTGGTAACATTTTTAAAAAGAAGGAAAAGAAACAGCCTAAGAGCAGCCCTACATAAAACTCAGATACTGCTGGATCACTCCTATCTGCCTCTGTCACCTGAGGGTGACTCCAATGTGCTCCTGTGGGTGGGCGGCTCTGCAACTCCAGGAAAAAAATAAGATCTCGTAATGCTATGAGGAAACTGAGTTCTCTCAAATCTTCAAGTTCCCCTTTACTCTTCTGTGCTCAGAGCACTAAAAATAATGAGGTCAGACACAACTGGCAAGGGCAGTTCAAATGCCATGTTTAACAGACATCATTTTTGATAAAACTGTATAATATGCTTACATTTAAATTTCAAAACATTCATCTCAAAAGTAGATGATTGATAATTTCTCAAAAGAAAATAAGGTATCTGATAAAAACCAGAAAAAAATCCCTTTACATTTCAAAATTGTGTGCAAAAGACAGCTCCAATCCCAATTAACAATACTTGGTTTGTAGTAGTGTTGTCCCACCCTCTCCCTGGTTAAGGCTTCAGAAACATCCCCTTTCCTAAGGCAGCAGGCTTTACACAAATGCCATGTCTGATATAAATCCTGTCTCAGCCTCCTCTCAAAGACCTTCAGTACAATCTGAGAGCATCTTCTAGAGACAGAAAGTTTACATGAGATTTCTCCTA
This sequence comes from Lanius collurio, assembly GCA_020086605.1. Lineage (NCBI taxonomy): Eukaryota > Metazoa > Chordata > Aves > Passeriformes > Laniidae > Lanius > Lanius collurio. Next base: position 32,048,954 of record JACBWW010000009.1, on the reverse strand, counting down.
AATCCATGTTGCTATAGTAAATGCCCTATTTTAAATCTTGCCTGTCAGGGAAATAGTGCATAAATGTACATAGTGTCTGTGGTACATCAGTTCCTACCTCCTGACATAAGTTTTGTGTAAATTCTCAAACTCTCACAGTCATTGTCAAGCTTCCCTTCCCCAAGCAGGAAAGCAGGTTCCTCACAGGTCCTATTGTCCAGCTTTCTGATCATCTTTCTTGCTCTCAGTTAGAATCTCTTTTTAAACACTGTTACCCCAAACCAGACACAGTACTCTCTCCCGGTGATGTTTCATGGGATTACTTCGTATGCCTTGAAAGTTGCATTAATGTTTATATGTCCCAAGGTGGTATTTTCTCCCTTGAGAAAAGAAAAAAAACTGCCTAATCCTCTGTGTTGGGTCTGAAATAACATCTCTACCCTTTTCTGTAAAGCTGCTCCAGTCCCTCACCCACTGCTTATGCACTTCAGCTTTCCTGCATTTGAGCCTAGGGAAATTTCTTGCTAATAATTTTCTCTTTTGTTTTTTTGGGTTTTTTTTGCTTGACAATTTTTCTCACTTTTCAGGATAATTCCATCTTAACTCAGCCTGCCCTACCCACAGGAACCTACTCTCAAAGGGTGATTTCCTCAGCACTTCTGCAGATCCACGCAGCCAAACCCTCCTCCTCTGAGTCACATTTCCCCAGCTCATCTATGTCACAGGAGACGGTGTCGTGTCAAAGCAGGGCTAAGTCAGGAGAAGGTTCCATTTTTCCTTGTTGAAAGCAAACCACTGGCTCTTTTCCTGAAGAGTTGAGCTCTTCCTTGGGTGGCTCTGAAATAGTTTGAATTCAGAGAGCTGTTTGCCCTCACTGATGTAAAAGCCACTCACCATCGCTGCCTCTTGGCACACTGGCCACCAGGAGAGAGGCCCGTGGGGCAAAGTCCTGACTCACTTTTCTGGATGCTGATTCCTATTGGTTCACTGTTGCTTTTGGAACAGGACAGTTCAGCCTTGAATGAAAGTTTTTTCCAGCACTAGAACTAATTAGCACTGACAGGGAGGGACAATGGATTTGTTATCACTGACACAAATTTCTAACTCTATTGCCTCAATTAAACTGATGTCATACACAACACTACAGGAAAGTGGCCTGAATTTCAAAGAACTCATGTGAAGACCTGGTAGAGTTATTTCAGACCTGATGGAAATGTAATGAAAGAAATGCAGTGTAATATACAGAACTGATGGCAGAAATTTGGATGAGATTCACATTGCACTTTTTACTCAGCAAAGGCTTAGAGCATACATAAGTAAATGATGGATTTATTTTTCCAGGAGATAAAATAAATAGGTAATTTATTATTCCACTGCTAGTACTAGTATTTTAAAGAGGTCACCCTCTCTCCATATATATGGTCACACAAATGAATATATACTTATCTGCTGGAAGCCTTTTCTGAAGTGTTCTTAATAAAAACAAGAACTTCTAAGAATGACAAATGTTTGAGCAGTCACATACTGACATAGCATAACTGCTCTGCATTCCTTTGCCCATTTGCAACAGAGTCAAAAGGTTTCTGAATTTAAAATTTAAGAAAGTAAAATTCAGTCACTTTTTAAAAGAAGCCAAGTGTTCTATTGCAAAGTAACTGCAACTGTGGAAATACGTTTCTGCATTCCATGCTAAAAAAAACCCACTGAATGCTCAGGAAACGCTACTATTTTTGTAATTAAAGGAGTAGGGGTCTGAAAGACAAATCCACAGTTCAGTAGTGCCATGATACCATGCCTACAATAAAAACTATTACTGTAGTATGAAAGCTGTAATAAAAACAGGCATCTCTAATAGCAAAACCTGAATTCTAGCTTAATTTCTAAAGCTGGAAGTCTCTATCTCCATAAACATGACAAAGAATCCCTGGACAGAGTGTTCCTAACTAGTATTTGACCATAAAGTTTCATTTCTCAAACATCTTCCCCTTTGCTCCAGGGTTATTCCGCTTTAATGACAGAGCTGTCACATGCACTCAGCTGGCCACAAAGACCTTTCATTTTGGTGACAGTAAAGATGAAATCATAGCATATTTTTGAACCAATATGTATGGAGACACTTTTGTTTTCTGAGACCAGATTTATTTTTTTTTTGCAAGGCAGCAAATCATTGAGTACCCCAGTCAAACTGCAGATGATTCACTGCTTGTCCAGGAGCCAGAGAAAAATACAAATAATGTAAAAAAAATCTAAGCAAGCTGAAGTAAAAGAGGGTTTAATTATTCACAACAGCTCTCCCCAAAATCCACTGTATTAATCAGCATTTTGCGTGCCATAAATGCTAGCAGGAAAGAGTTCAAAACTGAGGGCATTGGTATTAAAAATGAGTTTAAAATTCAAATCACCCTCATAACCAGGAACCTTACCATTGCATAGTGCATTGTTTTAAGAAAAGTGAATTGAATGAAATTGAAACAACCTGAACATATTTAAAATGCAAAAGTCAAAACAAATCCACTTAAGTTCTTATTTGCAAGCTCAATTACAGAGTTACAAATGTTTAAAGTGCATCAGCCTAGTGTACAAGTTGGTAAAAGCTTGGGTGCCTATTTGAATTTGCTTAAAATGAAAATTCAATTTCTTCAGGGAAAAAAAACCCCTTTAAATTTAGACAGATATAGCAGAAAAAAAATAAACCATCACTTTTCTCTAGACACAGGTCCCCCTTTGATCCATCTGGTATGCTGGCTACATGCATATATTGGTATGTGACTTAACTGTGCCACAAATTAATTTAACATCAAAGTGCTATAATTGAGAGTTGACTCAAATCACAATTACCTTAGTTCAAAAAACCTCAATCTGGCATTTTCTATACCACTAATAAACTTAATTCTCAGCCATTTTGACTTAAATAGTACATATTTATAAAATATTAATTAATACATTTAATTTTAAATTCATTAATTAATAAAATTATTAATCTAGTATGAAAATAACCTTAAGTGAAGGAGCAGTCCATGGCCCTGATCTTTGGCAATTAATTTTGATTTGCATACTCACTTTTAAAATTTTCATATTGCCGCAGAACTTTGAAGGCAGAGCTCAGACTCTTTGTTCAGACCCATTCTCCATTCTTCCTTTTGCAAACATAGAATTCTACTGGAGAATTGAACAGTAAAATCTCAGAAAACATCCCAGTTAAGTTTGTTGCACCATTCTAAGTCTCTCTTCTTGTGCATTTAGAGTATGAGGCTGTCTTAATTCCCCACTCATGTGTTTCAATGCAATATGTTTTTCAAAAGAAAGACTGGCCAAGTTACATGGAAATACGGAGGTCAATTTTTTTTTTAAAAGGATTTAGGACTGCTAATTGTGAAAGACTGAATTGCTCCCAGCTTAGAAGAAAGAATACAGACTTTGTCTGAAGTTCTGCAATGCCAGAAGTTTGGACCAATCACAGAATGAATAAAAGAACAATTTAAAAGAAATCTTGAACATCTTTCTTACAAGAGGAAGGTGAACTCCTAAAACTTTGTTCACTTCATTTTAACCTTAAATTCTCTGGTAGAATTCTATGTTTGCAAAATAGGGCATGGAGAACAGGTCTGAACAAAGAGTCTGAGCTCTGCCTTCAAAGTTCTGCTGCAATATGGGAATTTTAAAACTGAGTAGGCAAATGAAAATTAACTAAACCAAAATTTCACCCACACACATTTGGAAAAGTCTGTTCTGGACACCTTTGTCCTTTTGAGCCCTTGATGTCCTGAATTCCAACTCCTGTATTTCCTTTGTTCCCTGACTCCTACCAACTGCTCCCTACAATGACTTTCCCTACCTAGGTATGTGCAAAGTAAAATAATTTTTAAGGATTAAGCACATTAAATGTCCCAGTCAACAACTCAAGAGGACTTGTGCACAGATGATCTTTGATCTGTCAGGCACATTCACTCATTTTCCTGCCTCCAGCAGGTCATTATTTACTCCTGCAGTTCAAGCAAATGTTTCTTCTTTATTGGAGCTGGGTTTTGGGACAGGATAAGGCTACACAATAAAAAGTGCTTGCAGAAGAAGCCAAGAAAATAGCAACTCTCTAACTATTGTAAGAATGTGCAATCTTAGTTGCAATAAAATGAAGAAAGAGTGAGGGTGGTAGGGGGGGTGACCTGAACCATATGATTGCCAGCTGGGAGAAAGAATCAACCCAGAAAAATCTGTTGGAAAACAGCTTCCAAAAATGCTGTTGGATTGAATTTAAAGTTATTTATTCGAGGTACACTTAACCTAGGAAATGACTGCAATATCAAGAAAGGCCTCCTCTGGGAAAATACTTTCTGTACCCCCAAATTGATGTGATTCTATTCTATCAGAAGCATTTGTAAGAAGTGGCACAGATGAGTAATTGCAGCAAGTGTCAAGTGTTGGGTTTGGTATGACCACTATGAACTGAATGTAATCTCATTTCACTCCTACTGCTTTGTAATATGCTCCCAGCCTTGATTAGTGCTCCCTGAGTGACCTGCTTCTGCATTCACGACATTTCTAGAATATTGATTCACTTCCGAATGTTTGAGTTAGCTTTTGCCCATTTGACTTAAAAATACCTGTATCACTTGTGTGCAAATCCTTTAAATAGTTTTTCCTCCTCATTAACAGATTTGAAACATTTTCAAGAAGGAAAACACACTCCTCCTCAACTCCTCCTCAAAATTTTGTTTTCTCATGACTGATTTTAAGTATTCATCAATTTTTTTTTCTTGAAACCAGGTCCTACAGCAGGAATGTTCTGATCTGTCAAATCAAAAGCAGGTTCTGCTTTTTTCTCTTTCTGTAGGAAGATGATTAGGCTGTCCACCCTTTGGAAAACTCATCTTTAGCATTTTTATTGTAGATAATTATTCTGGATTGAGTCTAGCTGAAAATAAATGTATTCTTCTACATCAGAGATTAACCCAAAGGGCTTTGGGATATTTATTTAAAATTCAATGACTTTCCGCATTATACAAGCTCCTTACCACCACATTTTTCATATTCTAAGTAGACTAACAACAACTAAATCAACAATACAACAATAACTCAAATTGCTTCAACTTTACACTTGATTTTCCTCCATCTAAAAGCAGGTAAAAAAAGCAAAGACTCAGTCTCAAAATACAGAAGAGGTGTATATAAAATGATTAAAAAGTTCTATTCCACATATGTGTAAATCTCTGAGAGCCTCATGCATTATTCAGTAGATGAAAGAGAAGGAAGAACCTGGAAAAGGCCAGGGAAAAGTGTTATTACTGCTCTGCTTTGTAAAATTAACTATTTCAAGCTGCTTAACCTTAGCTCAGAACATTGTGTTGGACTGGTGCTCTTATAAAGAGGAATCTGCTGCAAATTAAAATCTTGTCTGCTGCTTTTGAAAATGAAAAACTTGAGAATACTTATAAAGTGGAGCCACCTTCTTTCCTCTTTTACTGGTTTGAAAATGAGTCACATTTCAAATGCTTATTCCCATGTGTCATCCAGAGAAGACCACCCAAAGTTACTGCATTTTGAGCAAACTTTCAGTTCTCCAAACCTGCAGTAGCCCCCTGCCCTCCTCCCCTCCTGACCTCATCTATTTGGCTCTCAAACACAAGTGTTAAGCAGGACAAAGACCCACAAGCCCCAGCTTCTTTAAAAACACAAAAGGAAAGGGAAAAACAAGCCCCTATAATCTCAAGGTGCATTTATTAAAACAGATTGGTAAGAAAGATAAGAATTTCTAGTAAAACCAGACCCCCTAGTCTTACTCCAAAAGTCCAGCATCACAAGCCCTGGTACAACGACAGAGGCCACAGGCTTCCACCGTAGCTGATCTCAACAGGTGATGTAACTCTGATACAGTGACATTTTCAATTAACACTGATCATCAGGTGACAAGGGAATTAAATTTTAAATAATAATGAAATAATTTACTAATTAAATACTAATGCTTAAACACTTGCAAAACTGCAGTCACCCCTTATTCCTGAAATACCACTCATCTAGAAATATGTACATGACAACCAGCTGATTAAGAAGGGTTAGGCTTTGTAAAAAAAATAAAACAACCCAAAACCAAATAAAACATCACATTCCATTATATTGTGGGTTTGTTTCCAATAAATGCCTACATTGTATTCCCAAACCTTCTCAGACCAAATAAAAGAATTGTTTATATTTTCTGCTTTCCCACTAGGGCATACACTGAACTGCCAGTAAATTCATCAAAAGCCATTTCCTCTCTTTGTTGAGTTTTTTCCTTGACTCAGGTTTTCCCATTTGCTTGCAGTCCAGGAAAGGAGCTGAAAACAGACTCGGTACTTTGAGAACTGTTGCACACAGAGAACCTCTTAAAACATAGAAAGAAGCACTGGTTGATAATTCCTGAATGAAATGTAAATTGATTTGTCTGATAATCTACTTCTTCCATCTAATACATTTGTCATGTTTATACCAGCCTTCCAGTCCTAAACACTGTTTCTGCTAAACTAAGAAACAAAGCTGTGGGCATTTTGTTCCTTTAGAGTCAAAGATTCAGCAGATGGAAATTTTAAAGCTTTTTTGATCTGGTACATTCTGTTGCCCTGATGTGGGATTATTAAAGTTGTTTGTTCCCTTCTGTGCATGTTGCTTGTATCTTACACAATACGGAAGAAAGCAGCATATCCCCCCTGACACCTTTCCATGTCATTCACAGAAATCTGATTGAAATTACATCTGCTACAAAGCTTAAATGATGATGGCAACAGGTCTATACTTTTCTCATGAGATAATTTTTGAATGTATGGGTATGGGGGACAGGAGTAGCCTCACTTGCAGCTAAACCATTCCTTCCTACCCTGACTGTAGCTCACACGGAAAACTGCACAAAATGGAAAATTTCAGAAAACAGGTCCATTAGTAACATCAAGCATTTTCACACAGATAATAATAATGTTACTACATATAAAGTACTTACATAATTAATAACTTGGGTTATTAAATCAATCTCTGTATAACACATTTAGGCAAGACTGGTATGAGTGTCATAAGCCATTCTCCCCTAATATGTTTCATTTGCTGCTTCACACACACCCCTTCACTGTTGATAGTTCCTGCTGTGAGCATAACTAGTTTATCTGTTGCCTAAATATTTTCAGTTTTTTATCAATCTAATCCAAAATATGCCTGGTACTGAGTGGGGGGGAAGACAGTGTGTGTGTATATATATACATATATAAAACCTATATATATATATATATATGTTTGTTGCAACATTTAATTTATGAATTATAAGTGATGACTCACAAAATTTGAGCATTGACTACAAATTATTATTACCAACAAAAATGATAATATAAAGTGAATGCTTAAAATAAAACCAGGTGCATTTTAATCACTGCCTACAGAGAGTACCACCACTAATTTAGACTGGACCACTAGAAGGTGACTTAGTAACAATTACTAATAAAAATTCAATGCAAAAAATCTTAAACCTGCATATTATCAAATATCTACCTGACAGTCCTATTGTCAATTTATTTGTTCCTGAAAATCAAATTGGATTCATGTGACCAAACTTCTGTGGGTGCCTCCAATGGCCAGGAGATGTGGCCAGCCCAATTTATTACCTTTTTCAAGCCATGTCACTTTGCTGGCCACAGAAAACAGCCTGAGATACTGCATTGAAAAATGGAGAAGTGTGTTGGATGCTCATGCTTTCAGAGAGGACACTTTTCCCCTTCAAGCTTTCCTTCCCAGCACCCTTGTGGAGGCCCGAAGAGGGTTTAGCTCCTGTGCCATCCCTTTCCATCGGACAATCTCCTCATGTCATGGCACAGTCCTGTGTTTAGGGGACCCTCTGCAGCTCTGCCTGTGGGAGAAGGGCCCCTTTGACCCTGTGGGACAGAGGTGGATTTGTAGGTCTCAGTCTTCAGGGACTTTAAACTCATCTCCACAGCTGGTTTACTGTAGAACCAGCTCTATTGGCAAAAAAACCCCCTTGTCTCTGAAGTGCAGGGTGTGATTGATGGCTCTCAATTCCAGCTTCTTGCTCCACGCTCCTCTTCCTCCCCTCACACCACAGCACTCTCTGTAGATGATTTTAAAACACCCCAGGAGCTGCATTTTTTCCTCTACAACACATATGGGAGCTTTTTCAGTCACAAGAGAAGGCGCTGACCAAAACACTTGTATCATTCCTGCCTCACAAGTTCTGTATTGAGCTTCCAGGTGGGAGAAGAGCTTTGCTGATTCACATCCAAACAGAACGATAACATCCAAGGAACTTTTCACACTTCCCAAATACCACTTTCCAGCTCCTCAGAAATGCCAAGCAATTGCCTAACAAAGTAATGCCAGGAATGCCATATCAAATCTGCAGCCTTGCAGACTTAATAAAAGCTCTTTTAAAGGGACAGCACTATTCATTCATAAAACCTACTGAAAATACAGAGAACTTAAAACCCACTGAACAGCATTTTCCACACTTGTTTATCCTGAATCACTTCCATTGTTGTTTTCCAAGAAGGTCACACACTACCATGACCTCAGAATTCAGTGTAAAACTGACATTTTAATATAGGCTGAATGGGATAAATTAACTATACATGAAATGTAATGGACTGAAAGTACTCCAAAGAGCACAATGCTTGAATTATTTAACAACTTATTAGACAGTGTTCTAACATTTTCAGGCTGCTGTAGACAATACCTTATCAACTAACGATGTATCGTTGTAGAAGTCTGCATTTCCCTATTACTGTCTCTCTAAAACCAAATTACAACAGTACTTATTTGGCAGGTGATTTGTAGATTATAAACTTAGGTTAGATCAGAGAGGTAAAAACTACTTTAATGAGAGAAACTGAAACCTGAAATCAAGGAGTTTTTAAATACTATCATAAAATTTAAAATTATAGTAACAGATAACCATGACATTTCAAGTTGGCAGTGTATTTTCCCTTTTTTTGGTGAAAGAACCTGTGTTTGGCAAGTTTGGTTGTGATGAGAGAATTTGCTGCTCTAATTTAAACAAGGAATTTTATCAAAAAGCAGCTGTAAGCAGGGCTCCCATGGGAATGTATTCTTCCACGTGGAAGTTCAGAACCTTCACACTTCTTTTTAAAGAACGTATTTACTATCACTGTGAAATATATAGCACATCTTCAATGTGTGTTTCACTGTCCCAGAACTAATCAAAACTGGTGATATTGTTTTGTTTTGAAGTTTATAATGTAGTTTTCAATGCACAAACACCTGCAACTTTCTGAAAACAGGACTGTTAATGATGCACCTCAAGTTAAAATCCTATAATTAAAGCAACCAAAATATTTAAATTATTCCACCCATCTTGCCTTAAAACAAACAAAAAATTGGTTTCCTTACTCTAAATGTAAGTCACTTGATTTATCATAAAATGGTGAGTTCAACCCTCCAACCACACACATTGCATCAAAAACAATGTAATAGCATTAGCTATTACAGGAGATCTCAATAACTATTTCAAGCTCCACTTTGTTTCTGAACTATTTTCTATAACTGCACATTTGTTCTTACTTCTATTACTCTGAACTAGACAGGGGAAAGAGGGAGGAAAGAGATCATCTCAGAAGAAAGACTTCCAGAGTTTCCTGGTGATTTTTAACTTCTTCCTCAAGTAGCTGATTCAAAAATTGGAAGAGCTGTTATGCAATGTAAGAGCCCAAGTGTACAACCCTGAGCCAGAAATAAATTAGAAAAATAAATCCTTTATTATAATAATAATATTTTATTTGCTTCTTTCTGGATATTTTTTTCATGTGAATTAGTGAAAAGTTTTCTCTTGTTATCTCAAAGCTGGTGAGTTACATAAGGAGAACATTTCCACATTTGTTGGAAAGTGACTTCCAAGTTAAACTAGTAAATTAAAAAGCTAGCTCAGCCTTTCTCATTCAGGAACTGCAGAGTATCGCCTGAGTGGGGAGTGAAACATCAATCATTACTTACACTTATGAAGGAATGCCAAGCTTTGTACAGAGGAATCTCTTCAGCCCTTCAATTTATTTATATTTTTGCAGTAAAATGGTCAAGCTTTCCTGAATTCACTCGCAGAGAAGCAGTAGTAAGCTGAATGTGAGAATGCCTGCAAAGGGAACTCAGGCAGGTTAGGTTATCCTGAGGTCAGAATTAGCAGACTCCGGAATTTGGTAGAAATTACAAGTACAACTTGGTAGAGGTGATTCGTAGCTTGAAGCAAAAAAAAAAAAAAAAAAGTGTTTGGAAATGAATTAATGAATTCTCTGTGTTTCAACCAGAATATTAATTCTATCATTACTTAGCATCACTGTAATTAACTCCATATGCAGGTAATACCCAGGAAAGAACCTTGGGGAGCTGGGGGAAAAGAAACATTCAGTGCAGTGGCACCTCATGTTTGGAGGAGATAGCTGAGTGTTATTGTAAAATAAACAATATTAATTGCTGCTATGCAAAAAACTCTGTGCAGTTTACTTCTGAAAATATGAGCAGTGCTCTTAAAGGTTATCTTTTACCCTCAACTAGATGTTACAAGTCTTTCTAGCCTTTAGAACTGAACTTTAGCAAGCTGATCTGCAGTCACAGAACACTTGCAATCCAAAAGAGAAGTTGCATTCCACATGAACATCGATTTCTACAAACCCTGAGCTTCCATTTCTGCACAATTTACAAACCAGCCTCTGAACAGATCAACCACACCAACCTAAGAAAGAATACTCTGAGGTTTATTTTATGTTCCAGTACACATTTTAGGCTTTCCTAAACACAGATCTGACAGTCTGATTACCAAAAACAGTGTGAGCACACAAGAGACGCCCTCTTTGTGCCAACACTGTACACCAATCCACTCCCACAAAAACATCGCCCCCATCCACTTTCATATGGATCAGCCAACTGCATGGTTAAACTTTTCTCTAATTTTCTCCCAAGTCACCATATTCATCCCCAAATCAACAGCTATGTTCCTGGGATACAATAAAACAGCCTTTTTTTTTTTTTTTTCCTTAAATTGTCTTTGTTTTCCTCATGATTCCTAGAGGAATACAGTAAATTTGCTTTAAACCACAGTGATCTCCTGTAGTGGTCCAGTCCCAGTTTTAATTTTTTCTCACAACCTGTGGAGGATAAAATATACCACTGTAAGCATTTCTAGCTAGCACTCATATAGAAGACAGATAATAAAATCTTTATATAAAGAGTATTCTATTCCATAGCAACATGTGATAATTATACCCTGGATGTTTTTCCACACAGTTACACATTTTTGATTGTTGAACCAGGACTAGGAGGCAGGGCTTTGACAGCTGGTTTTTTGCTACTTCTCAAAAGTAGTATTAGACTAAAAGTTTCAAGTGCAGTGCTGATGGAATATATTACAACCATTGTATACCTGACATGGTTTAACTTGGAGAAAGCAAGGAGAACTGGAGAAAAACAACATTTTCCATCCATGAGACACCACTTATCATTCAGTTGCCATCAGCTGTGTAAAAACAGAGTGACAGTCACTGCTGGGGACACAGAAAGTGTGATTAGCACAGACAGGTCTTTCCCAGATTTCACCACTGCTAAAATAAAATAGTATGCCACAAGTAACATTCTTGAAGGAACATAAACTTTTACACCAATGTTCTGCATCTGACCCAGTGTTCTAAGCAGCATCAGTGTCCTGAAAAAAATGCTGAGGAAACATTTCCTTGGGCTCTCCTTCAGCACTATATATGTTCAGCTAAACTTCAGGCCACAAATAGATGAAACTGAAAATTCAATCTCTTCCAGTGATGAAGATGCTAGGAAAAGTATTCTACATCCCACTATAGTGTATTTACCTTAGCAAATAGGGCAGCAATGAAGGATTAGCTTTGTAAAGAGATTTTCTGCAGGGGAACTGACAGGTATTATGGGCATGTTGGGGTTTTACCTCTGGCTAGATCTAGTCTGGATTTGTGGGCTAAAGGATGCTAGGATGCATCTTCCTGTTTAACTGCAGGAAACAAATACATTTGCATGCTCAGAAAGTGCTATAAGGATGTCATATTTTTAAAGAATTATCATGCTTAAGCACCTACTCACTAGTAGCTGATTCCTTATTCTGGTTATAGAGATCCCATCTGTGTCCACTGATTGTGTTATTATTGTCCTAAGATGTGTAGGGAATTACAGCTAAGGCAGTGGCCAATAAGCTTTAAATTCACTCACTCTGTGGGACAGGTAAGCAAAGCAGCAATGAGGGAGTGAAATACCAGACAGAAATAATATTCTTCCTCCTAGACTTTCATGTGTGCCTGAAATGGCAGGAAAATGCACCACAGATTCTCAAAAGCCCTCATGTTTTCTGACAAGGGCTGGCAACCCATTGCTCCAAGTAAGGTCTTGGCAGAAGCAAGCCAAGGATCCAGTCTGTTTCCCAGGTAGGAACATCGTGGCTGTGATACAAAACTTTCTGCAACAGGAAATAAAGGACTGCATTTAACCCATTAGACTATACTGCACCTGGGAGCAAGGAGAAATTTGGCAAGGAAGGATAAAAAAGCCAAGGAAACAACTGCATGTAAAAACCAGGAGTCTGTTCCATAATAAGGAATAGTAGTCGCTAAATTAGCCGAGGCAAAGTTCTTAATTCTTTGATGAACTGAGAATAAAATCTATGATTTTCATGAAGTGAGTACTCGCCAGATAGAAATGGTGGAGAACAGCTAACTTCTGACCAAGGAGTGAGTGACAATTGAAATATCAAGATGAATGTGCCAGCTGACTTGGTTTAGTTATCATCCCAACTGACAAGGGGGGAAAAAGCCCTCCTCATCATAATCCAGTCTTTATTGAAACAGCCAATCTCAGCATGCCATTGTCCCCAGCCTCATGATATTCATTCCCAACAAAAGGACCATGAAATTACAGAAAGGGGTTTGCAGCTCTTCAGGAGCAGGTAGCAGAAAAGATAAACCTACAAGCCTTTTATCTGCAAAAGCTTCAATTTTAATCTGGTCCAGGTCACAAAAGAGAGTGGTTTCAATCAAATGAAATCAAAGAGGAGCCACACAGCTCAACTGAAAAGGCAGAGACCAAAAACTAAAACACTTTTTTTTTTTGAACAACCATAATGTGTTTATCAAGTTATGTGGGAAAACTCACATAGTGCTATTTGGTTTTGTATCCTATGCTGATATTCTGATATTTTTCAGATCCAGAGATACTTCCCGTGCCTGCTGATTTAACAGTGAAGGTGTGCTTAGTCACAAGGCACTGTGTACCTCCTGTAATCCCTATTTCTATTTCAGAAGCTTAAGTAATTTTTTTTAAGTCTCCATCAATTTTTCCTTGCTTGCTGTCATTTATTGAAAACTGCTGATAGAAGTAAGAATTTCTCTGAGCAGTTTCTCAGAAGTTTATTTAACAGTGTAAAGGGTGATAACCAGGAGACACTTTAAAAAAAAATCTGTAAAATTCTGTCATAAATAAATTCATATTTTAATCAACAAATGAAGTCAAACAGCAAAAGAAGCTCCATTTTTTCTGTATTCTGACTCTAAACCAAAACAAATACTAATGTAATAATGCTACATCAAACACTGTAATGAATTTACACTGGTGAAGTCTTGGCTGTCTGATGACAGCACTCCCCCAGTGAATAAGTGCACAGTGCATTGTCCCCTCTAGAGCTCAACTTCAAAGCCCTGGAAAATCTCCTTTGAGTTTTGAACCTTCCAGATCAAAGCGTTGGAGTTCATTTATACTTTTAGGCTCAGATGAAGGCAGGCAGTAAGACAGCCGTGATTTAGAGGATAAATCACTTCAGAACAATGTCTATGAGCACTCTCTATGGCATTACACTTGAAATTAGGTTTAGAAAGTGATACCACACAGACACAAATGCAGTTTTAGGAAAACTGAGGCAAAAAACCCCCCCATTCTTTTTTAACTTCCCCAGTGGAACTTACCTTTTAATTTTGCAAGTTTGTTTACCCCCACATAGGTCTTGATGGCTCACACCAATGAGAATTTGTTCATAGATGGGATTTAACCTATCTGTTCACTGCATTAGAGAAAAATAAAGACTTCCGTGTCTAAAAAAAACCCACAGAGATATCTGAAAAAATAAGCCTCCCCTCATCAGACAAACCAACACTCTCTGGACCAAACCTGTGGTTTGATCTGCATGCAAGTTACATCAAAGCCTGCCTCGTCCCACCCTGCTGCATATGAATGGTTGAAAAGGACAAAAAAACCCTACAGCAACCCTGCTCACGCTGAACAATGAAATCACTAGTTCAGATACATTATCCACATTTATTCCAGTATTTATAGACTCCTCAGGTGTGCTTAAACATAGGAAAGCCATAATCAGCCCAGCACAGTATCCAGGCTCGAAAGCACTCCCATGGCTGATGAAAGGGAGTGGTTTAAGGCCTTGGCTTCTCTTGACTGGCTGTATAAAAGACTGAAGCCCAGGGCAGCTTGGGCCATGGAAGATCCCCTTGAAGAGGCTCAGTATTGGGAAGTGTGCGCAGAGCTGCACAGTGCAGCCACAGCACATCTTCGACTGCTGCTGCCCCTCTGCTCTTGCAGTGCTTGAGGTCCCTGCGCACCTTCAGAAGGCAAACTGTGCAGGGACTTGCCTAATTCTTGAGACACCATTTCTTTTTCACACCTAGAAGTGCTGTTCTTTTGTAAGCACACTGAGCAGTGTGTCCTAATGGGCACTGAGCTGTGGGGAAGAGCAAATCTCCAGTCTGAAGAGTGGACTGGGACTTCATTTTATAGAAGACACATCACCTATTTTAAAAACCTACTTTTTAAAAAGTGCTTACTGCTAACTGTAAACAGATTTACAAAATCAGTGAAAAAGAATTTTACTTCTCTAGGTCCTCCTTTAGATAATTTGTAAACCATCTGCACAGAGCTGAAAATTTTCAAATGGAAACTTCTAAGATCTAAACAACCAACAGTCACAAGGTTTTCTGAGTTTGGATAAGAGTTTGGCTTGGAGTCGTGTATAAGAAATTGCTCAGGGTGTATATGGGAAAAGACTCTCTGGGAGAGCCTACAGGGAACTCTGAAGAAATAACCAAACAAATACAATTGAGCCTCGACATTTTACATAGTGGTTTTAATGAATTAAAGTTATAGCCTATAAAATTATTTAATTGTGTTCAAGAATTATATTCAATTAATACCTTTTTGTTTCTTCTTACTGTCAATGACATCAAATACAACCAACTGATTTGCACCATCAAGCAATAAGGGTAAAATGCTCTGTGTAAAAGAGTCAGCTTGTTTGTGCAAGTTCTGACCAGCTGCTCAATATAGAGAAATGCTGCTGTATTCAGATAAAAACCCCAAAACATATTTCTGATTTGCTTCCTGCCAATAAAAACAAAACCTGAAAGGAGACAAGGGATGGCTGAATGGAGTAACATTAATTTCCTTACTGGTCCCCTATTAAGCATTAGAAGCTGTTGGACAAAATCGGTGCACATCATTTGCCTCCATGTAAACAAGACAAGGACTTACAAAGATGTCACCCTTTGATGTGACCAACAGAAACCCTGATGTTGCTGAACTGGAAAGCTTGGGGCAAGTTTTGCCCTATGTTTAAATTGTATGAGTTACCGTAAGTAAAGAACCTACCCTTCCCTTTAGGAAGCTTCCTTGGGAAGTCTCTTAGTCCCAACTGCAGTAGTGTGTTTACTCTATAGGAATGAACGCCTTCCCTGCCTTCAATCTGTAGAAATACATATCCTGCCATAGAGTGGGACTTTAGAAATGTTGACTGAATGCACACAGATGGAAGCAGAGTTAGGCCATCCTTAACTCACAGGTATCAATCCAACTCATTCTAACAGCTGATGTTAAATACTGGGACAAGATACTAGGATTGAGGAAATCAACCAATGCCAATCTATGGTAAGTGGTTGCTTGACCCACCTATTCTCTAATTAACTTTGAGAAGAGTCCACTTGGCTTATCAGTCTTTGTATGGCTATGGCTTTATCTAAGGTTTTTCATTTTTTCTTTCTTTTTGAGGTTTATGTTTCGGATACAGGAATTCTGCCAGGATGCAGAAGGATTTATAAAACACAGGCAGCACATAAGGCAAGACAACCACTAGCCATGGACAGCCTGGGTAGCCACTGGAGAATGACTTTTACATGTTCCTGCTTCACTCTCCAAGGACTCCTATTTGCAGAACGCACTGGAGCCAAACAACCAGGAGATTACAGATGCACAGGGGACAAGCTCTAAGTAACACTAAATAATTCAACTTTTAGCTAAATCATCTGGATCTGTAGCTTAGCTAAGTGAACACAGAGTCAGTAACACAGAGATGGGGAGTCCAAGAAGGAGCACTGATCCACAAACATCTGAAAATGAAACAATTCTCAATAAAGTGAACACAAAACACAACTTCCCTGATGTCTTTTATTTTCACACTTATAATTCCTGTGCAGGGGAACAACTTCTGCTAAATAGCATCAAAACAAAAGCCAAATCAGCTTGGTTCAACCCTGAATTTGTTCAACCTTCCATAATTACACAACCTGGAATTTGAAACTGCTTAGAAGAATCCTGCTCCTCACCAACACAGAATAAGGAGAAATGAATGGAGATAAAAAGGATAGAGAGTCATTTCTACAGTTGCCTACTTGGGTTTTCTTGCAGAGAAGCTACCCATCCATGCCTGTGAACAGCAAATAATGTTAAAATATTTTCCTACCAAATGTTTAGATCTTAACCAATTGTTCTCAGTTAAAATTGTGGGTTAATCTGTACATCATCTATTAGGTCACAATCCCACGAATTACAGAAAAAGGAAAAATAATTTATTTATGCATTCTTGATTACTAAATGCTGTGGCACGCTCAGGCAAACTTTTCCTAAAATTTGATGGGGAAAGACCATTAAGAGACCATTTGCCAAATGTTTATTTACAGGAAAATAAAACTAAAAAACCCCAAAACAACAATAAAGAAACCGAAACAAAAAACCCTCTATGGAATATGGTTTGAGGGCATAAAAAGCTAATACCTGGCTATGAAAACGTGACATATATGTTAATCTGTAGTTAATTTAGAATAAGTAGGAATGAAGGCACATTGCAATTGTAGCTATGCAGAGGCTTTTATTGCTCAGTGTCATGGGAGTGCAAAATAATGCTACAACTTCAGCACAAACTACAGCCCAAGAGCAATTTTTAACTCTCATAATGATAAACAATTACTCAAAAGTTTACCAGGAACCTCAGAATGTTTTGCTGTCTAAAATCAGGGGGTTTAATCAAGTGCTAAACCAGCATTGCATTTGTTGATAGTTTATCTACTAGAAATGGTGAAGGCCAAAGTAGTTCAAAAGAGATTGAGAACTGTCCTACCCTTTCCCTTCTGTTATGCCAAGAAGGATGGGGAAAATGGATATTAGCTGGAAGGTTTTAAAGGGAAAACATGTGAAGCTGACAAAACTCCATCTGCTGAAAGGCAACATAACGACGATGACAACAGATGAATTATCAAGCACAGGACATATCTAGGACTCAGAGATTTTGAGGCAGCATTTTATGACATTGTTAGGGCATAAAATGGTGAATGAATACGGTCAAAAAAGAGACTGAAAAGGAACCTTTGAAATCTTTCCACAGTTTTTAAGACACTCGGCCTTTCACACATAAATAAATATATAATATTGCTTTGTTTTTTCAGGCATCGAAAAATTAGACTAGTCCCATGTCTGATGGTTAACTGAGAAATACCAACCCGAAAGTTCTGAGGCAAAATATTATGAATTACCTGTAGGTCCAAAACCAAAAGATGAAACCAGAAATGTGAATAATATTACACTATACTCTGGAGAAGTTCAGGAGTAGGCCAGTGATGCCTATTTATTGGTTACAAAGTAGACAGTATTATTGGGTGAGTAAATGGGATTATGATTTTAAAACTGACTCTGTGACTTCAGAGCAATTGGACACATTTCTGAAGGATTCAGAATTCCTGGAAGGGACCTTTGCATCTGTACACTCTACCCTGCTTTGATTATGATCTTCTCTAGGTATCTGTTACTGCCCACAGATGGACACAGAGGCTGGACAGCAGTTTCTATCAGCATTGCCACTGGCCTGTTCCCCAGGATGTTGCCCCACACAGGAGCCCCACGCAGCTCCCTGGGGGCACAGACTCTACTCACACTCATTTCTGGGCTGGGTTTTCTCTCCCTGCTGTATATATCTTGTTCCATGTGACAGAACCGGCAGTGCTACGCTACTTAAAGATGATGACATCTGACACATGAGCGCTGTTCTTACTGGGATTAACATTTAGGTGAGAAAAACTCCATATTAACATTATTGTACATACAGCTCCACTTTAAAAATATTTTCCAGCTGGCAAAGTCAGTCAGGTGTGATGTGACCTGTCTGTGTGTAAGTACTGGAGATGCTTGAGACACTATTCCACATCTGAAATGTTTGCACAGGGCTTCAGGCAGGAGAAAAGATTGATTGGGGACTTGCACTTCTCAGAAATCGCAGCCAGGAGCCAGCTGGGATACCCTGCTGTCTCAAATGACAGCAGATACACTGAGGTAACCAAATCCCACCCTGAATGAGACAAGTACAGAAGTTCAACCTGTAAACAGCTTTCTTGTGCACCTACTCCATACACAGTCAGGAAACTGCAGCCAGGCAATTAAAGAATGCATTCCTAATTGCAACTGATTTGAAATAGCAGCAAACTGAAACAAAGTGGTTTTTTCAGTCTTTCCAAGGTATCACTTTGCCAGGAAAGTAGATGTCTTTTTTATTTTTGCTAGGATGTTTCATATTTCATTAAATATGTCACTACAGGATTCTAAACTATTTAATGTATTCTGAAGCATATGAAAATAAAATCTGTTACTTAATTATCAACCAGCTCTAATCATCGTCCTTATGTGTACAGGGAATGAATTGATATCACACAGACAGTTATCAATCTGGCCTGCCCTGGTTTCCAAACACAAGCCTCTTCAAATATGTGTCTTCAATGTGGTCTTTGTAATGAATATGACTTATCTTTATGGCATCAATAGTGTTCTGTTTACTTCATGGACAAGTCATGACCCTGTCAGCTCCAGACTGGCAGTGGGAATGAGACCTGAAATATTAAATATCAAGAAGTACAGTTCTGTGCATAAAAATCCTCCTTGAACTCTAAAGACAAACCCCAGACTGCAGAGCTGCTGAGATCAGCTGTTGGTGAGTCATCCTCACATAGTCAGGCCTTTTTTTACAGTTTGGTCCTGTACAGACAACATGAGAAAGAAAGTATCAATACTGGACTGTGCAATTAGAGTAGTCCATGTATCTTATTAATGAAAATAAAAAATAATGTAACATAAATACACATACACAGGTGTGTATAAATATATACAGTTGTTTTTACTGCTGAATCCTGCCTTGGGAGACAGCCTTTAAATACAGGCCTTTGAAAACCTTTGTAAACATGTCCAATCTTTTTCCTATTTCAAGTCTGTAATTTCCTCTCCATTACTTTGCACACTGTCACCATCTTTACTAGTTCTGGATGTCCATGATGCAGGATATTCAAAAACTCTGGGCACTTGGCTACTGCAGACAGCCTGAGAGGTGTCTGTGGAGCCAACATGGATGCACCCACCAATTCCTGGAATGCCATGACAGTCAGAAGTAGGGAAAGAGTTCCCCTCATGCCAGGGCTGTGCTTGCCATCACAGAATCACCTGGAGCATTATCAGTGACTTGCACAGGAGAAGAGGCAAATTTTCCTCCTGTCTTGGTGTGACTTTATGATCCCCTGCTACCTCTCTATGCCCAGACATGAACCCTGTGCCTTTCTGTGCCTTTAAACTGGGTGCGAGAGAAGAAAAAGGAAAGTCAGATGAACTTTTCAAAGCAGTTTTGTGCTCCAAGGTCACTGCTACTCCTCTGCGTGCATCTACAGCGGCAAGAGCGGAGAAAGCACCCTTCCTTTTTATTTTTTGCTGAGTTTTTTGGCTTATTCTCAAGAGAAAGATAGCATGTTACAATTCTTTGCTCTTTAGCCGACTCGCTAGCTGAGGCAAGAACTATCCTTGGACTATTCTGGTCTGGTCCTGATCACCAGCATCGGGAGGCTCATGCCATGGCCTGGAGGGGCCACACCTCAGCTGCATAGAGAGAACAGACACACCTACAGAAGGACTTTGAATTTTACCAGGTTCTCTCCACAGTGAGAGGTTTTATTATTTATTATTATTCTGTTCCCATGTGTTTGTTAAATAAATAGGTTTTCACCTTCCTCCGAGGAAAATTTTTTCCCCAAACCTGGAGGGGGAGGGGTGGCTGTAGTCTGCCTTCTATCAGAGTACATACAAATTTGGATACTCCTCTGAATTTGTCTCAAACTGGGACATCTCCCATTAGCAAGCAAAGAGGAAAACGTAGCGTAAAATACCTGCAGAGGATGGCTTTGAACTGCAGGAACATTGACTAACAGAGTAATATTCCAAGAGGCTTTCACAGTCAAACTGCTTCACCTTTGCAACACAGCCACTACACAGGTTTGTACAAAACATCTTTTTCATGTTAATACACATTTCCATTTGTCTATAAGCAGGAACAGAAGGAGAGACAGTGGAGAGCTGAACTCTGAAAGGCCAGCCCCAAAGGCTGTTGAGGAGGGCATGTGTCTGCATCCCCCAGGAGGCCGGTGTCACACACACACAAGTGTGCAAACAAGTAAAGAAAATAAATTCAGGTCTGACTGCAAAATGTTCCCATAAATTTCCCATGCAGCAGCACTTCTGTGATTAATCCTGACACAAAGCACAACATTTAGCAGCCTAAACCCAAACATATCTACAAACACTAGGACTCATGAAACAATGTCTTTGTTTAGAGCTGCCCCTGTGCTGATTACCTGCACTCTAACAGGGGCTCCATTTTACACCAGAAGCCTTTTCCTCTGTGGAGGACAACTCCTTGGAGTGCCTCTCCACTACCTGACTTCCAGTTTTCATTACACTTCAAGGAATTTAATAAATTTCAGACTTCTGCTTCAGAAAATGAAAGTGAACTCAACCAGGGAGTTCAAAAATTATTGGTGAAGACAAAATGAGAAAGAGGGGGAGGAAGGGAAGAGACTGCCAAAACCAGAGACACAGGGGATGATCTCATAACCCTCTTCTCCTTGGGAAACCATGAAAATGTGATCGGCACAGCTCAACCATGACATGTAAGAGCTGAATTAGAGTAATACCTTTTTCTCATGCCTTCACATGCCACAAATATGGAATATTCATTTAAGCAATAACTTATTACAGCTTCTGGAAAAACTTTGAAATAACTGTTGGGAGCTAGAATACACAGACATGGGCCACAGAGCACAGACCCACAAACTCTCACCTTGCAGACCATCTCTGTCAGCTCAACCAACACAAATGGAAACCAACTCTGCTTTCTTAGATGCACGGGATCAATGGAATGGTGAGTGATCCTTGCAAAGAAGAAGATCAAAGAGTGGAAAAGCACAAAAAAGGCCGATGTCCCTGCATAAACTGTTTTCGTCAAACCCCTGTAATGCAGTCACACCAAAACAGATTGTCTTGAGATGTGTTACTAGGGATTATGACCCTTCATAAATTCCAAAATCCTGGGGGTGGAGATCAAATTATTATTAGTATTAGTATTATCATCATCATAATTTTCTATTTCAACTACACTACAACTAAAAATGTACTATGTATGTGCATTTCTATGTATGCATCATATAAAAAAATACTTTTCTCAGCCTGAAAAACAAACATAAACAGGCATAAAACATTAAAAGTTTGGAGAAAACCCTTCTTCCACATAGCAATACAAATGGATAGTTTCAACCTAAATGAAAACGTTTTGCAGAACTGTAAACATTTTATAAAAAATGAAAAGGAGAGTGCCTCATCACTCAAGGTTTTGTTCCATATACCATCTCTAATTATGCAGGCATAGTCAAGGGCAGATTGTCAAAAAAGCTGACGAACAACAAAAAGAAACTCAGCACAGATATCTGTAGTCAAAAAAAGTTAAATCTTACACTTCCATGCCTAGTGAACAGAAAAAAACCAGATTGCATAATGTTGGATGCTGATCACGTCTGAAAATCTGTCTTAAATAAATAGATGAGAGAAAAAAAGTAAGAAAGCCAAGATACCTCTATTTTCCTCAAGCCAGGTTTTGAAGCCTAAATTTAAGAGAAGAAAAGAGGCAGTTTTGATTATTGCATGGGGATGTTGAGGTACTGCAGGCAGTTGTCAGTAAATCTTAGGCCACATATTAATACTAGAGCTGAGGTTTGGGTTTAGGTAACCAAATGCACAAACTCATGTACCTTTAAATATTTTATCAAAGGAACAATTTACATTTCCAAGTATAATGCTGTCATAACTTTAGACACCTTATATCTAAGAAAGAAGAGAATGTTTTTATATAATGTCTGCTGTCTTTCATACTTAAAATAAAATTCAAATATTATTGCCATTTCTAGAGTTTAAGAAAGCATGTTACAATACATATTCCTTTCAGTAGCTTTCATTATCCTAAAACCTATAAATGAAACCCTTCAAAATGCAAACAAACCTTGAAACACCATTCACTTGAAGGTGTAATCACTTGGTTAGTAATTGTAATTATAGGATACAAGAGGTTTTACAGAGTCACGGGGCACAAATTAAAGCAGAGCAGCTCAATGCACTGATTATTCCTTTGGTGTCTGAGCGCCCTCTGCATCTTTTGAGGTGCACATTGATCTAAAGGCCTGCTTTAAACAGACTCCCAACTCCTTTTTTTCTCTTGCCAGCCACTCCCAGGCATGAGTTTTCTTTCTCTGTTTTGAGGAGCAGTGGAAAGTAGTGAATAATCTTATTGCTTTACTTGGGAATGACAAAGGTCAGTCACAGTCAGGGCATGGGGCAACAGAGTAGAACGATGAGTTTTAATTCTCTACTTAGCCAAAAAAAGTGACACCTGTGAAGTGACCTGGTGAGGGTTTGTGGCACTGTTACATGGCAATGGCTGAATTTCACCCCCAACTCTCACACTGAATGGGCAAGTCTAGACCTGGGCAGGACAGAGCTACAGGAGAGATGGAGCTTTCACTTCAACACACAAAGAGAAGCTGGCTGTGCCCACAAGTTTCTGGCTGTTTTTCGCTCCTACAGCATTTTTTAAATCCAACTGCGTGAGAGAACAACTACTAGCTGGTAGTAGACAGAAGGTTTGGCAATTTTCTTTTCTTTTCTTTCCTTTTTTTTTTTTTTTGCAACACAATTATCTACACTGAGTAACTTTCTACATTAGAAATGGTAAGAACAGTTGAAAAGCACCTGCAATATATATTGCTTACAAAATATTCCAGCAGTTAGTGAAGTGTTCATACAAGAGTTGGGAGGGGGAGTTGTGCTGTCTGAACAGCCCTACTCCAGGGCTGCTTCTACTAAACAGTATTGCAGCAACTGCAGTTTCAGAAGCATTGACACACAGACTGGGATGAAAGATCATCTGCCAATGAGAACACAGTAAATCCAATGGCAACAGGCTCAGCTTTGAGCTGGCCTTACAGGGACACTGATAATGTGAGACTTTGAGCATGCAGGGCTTCCCCAAAGTTCAAGGAAAAAGAAATAGGAGGGTGTTGGGATCACAGAGAAAACTTCCGTGGCCAGTAGAACAAATGGACAGCTGGGCTAATTTTGATCTATGCCTCATTGAACTCTACACCAATTTTTAACTACATAGTTTATTCCAGGATATGAAGCCTCCAGTTCCAGAGACTGAGGACAATAAAGTTTCACTGAGCTGCTTAGGATGATGCTTTTTCTACCCTGAGAGGTATCCATAGCACACATACATTGCCTGTCCTCCCCCATCATCCCCTCTGGAACAGAGCTTCCAAAAACACATTTTTCAGTGGTTTTGTGAGAAACTATCATGAGCTGAAAAAAAAATCCCTAAAGGACAGTTCCCAGCAGCTGCGCTATGGGAAGTTTCTCAGCCTTGGGAAGAATTCTCTGATAAAATGGAGGATGGGACCCTTTTAACCCCATACCTTCTTTATCATTTGCTGAATATGTAATGGGAGACCCAGGTTCATCTGCCTGCCCTGCCAACTATGATGGAGAAACTTGCAACTCAGTTTCCCACAGTCATATAGAATAATAGTCCCTGCCCAGAAAAAAAGAAAAATCGCACGTTTTTCTAACCAACAGCCCCATTGCACCTTCTCCAGTGTTCCAGAGTTCTCCTTCCCTTTGATCCAATCTAATTTATGTATTAAAAGCCAAGACACATTAAAAATTCACTCTTTCCTGCAGCATAGCCTGCCAATCACCTGGCAAGGAGATACCAGCACCATCATTAACTGACCAACAAAATGTTTTCACTGATGACGTGAAAAATAAGAATCTTTTGGTTAAACCTTGACATAATCTTCACAGCCCAATAAAGTCATGGGGCAATTAGAGAACTGGGTGAAAAAATACAGTTTATCATTAAATTATTTACAGTGTAATTGCAGCAGATCAGGTGCACAGCAGAAATTTTATCCAACTTTTGCCCGTCCAGATTGGCTTTGGACACTTCCTTCAGCATCAGCGGGTGCTCTGCAGCTGTTGAGCTGCTGGTGGATTTGGGTCACAGCCCTGCTGAGGAAACAGAGCAGGGTTTGGATTCAGATCAAGTCCTGCTGCAAACTGGGGCACGCTCTTGGGAGAGGGGACTGGCTGGAACAATCACAATTAAAACCCTTACACTGAGCTGCTCGGACAAGTGAGGAGCTAAAGGCCTGATTCTGCTGTGCCCCACTGGACAAAAGCACCTCAGTTCTCCCCATCTTCCCTCCCTCCTGTCCTGTATCTCTCTTTTGATGTGGTGGGCCTTATTTTGAACCTCATTATGAGCTCTTTGAAGCATGAACCATGTTTTCCTATGGGTTCATAAAGCACAGAGCACAGCTGAACTTGCAGGGATGTTTCCAATAACAGTTCAGTCATTTAGATAATGTTCTCTCAGAATGACTGAGAGTGATGCCAGCCATGTGTTGAGCAATGCTCTCTCTCTACCGGTAAATAAGGAACCCAGAGGTTGCATGAAGTCAACTACCCCAAAAGCCCACAACAATCAAACTTGGTTTGTTGGCTCCAAGGAGGCAAAGATCTGACATCTGCACTATTCATATTGAAAAACAGCCTCCTCCTGTTTTATCTTAGAGTGCCTGTGGTCCACTTATGTTGCCACATATCAAAAGGGCAATAAACAGCACAGCTTAGTGATTTTATTACTGCAGCATGTTATGGTGGGAGTTAACAAATAGGTAATAAGATAGGCTTCCAGTTGTAGTTTTTAGGGTACTGTTACAAGCAACTCAGAGCAATGGTGACCCAAGAAACATTACTAAACACATTTGCACTTTTTATTGTTGTGCTTACAGGGAGATTTATGTAGGCTTTTTACAAACCTAAAATGGTTGTGATAATTTATGGCCACAAGATATTGCTTATAGAAAATTTTTGAGACTTCTAGGTACAGACTGCCAAAAACTATAAA
This sequence comes from Lanius collurio, assembly GCA_020086605.1. Lineage (NCBI taxonomy): Eukaryota > Metazoa > Chordata > Aves > Passeriformes > Laniidae > Lanius > Lanius collurio. The sequence continues at coordinate 32,023,399 of JACBWW010000009.1, read as the reverse complement.
ATCTAGCTCTGAAACCTTGAAGAAAAGAGCAATAGGCTATTCAGTTTGTGTGTTAAACCACATCTGTGTGCAACATACAGTAGAGTACTTTAATGCTAAATTATTCCAAGATGAACAACCTGCACAAAAAAACCCCAAACACTCTCCCCCTCAAAAAAAACTCCCCCACCCAAAACATTCCTTTCCAAACTTCTGCATCTCATGCTTTATGCCATTGCACAAAGACCCATAAAGTTATTGATTTAATAAATCCACTCTTTAGAAAACCTCCTTATTGGACACCCAACCCTCAAAATGCCTGACTTTCAGCAAGTATTACGGCAAGGCAGTAGCCTTTCCTAATTTTAAGGCAACAATTCTGTTTCTGTCCTGAGCCACACTTTCCACTATACAAGAAAATCAGTCTCACAATGGGTAGCTGAGGCCTGGGAACTGAGATACAACACTTTAGTGAACCATAAATGAGCTAGATTGACAGGACTTTTTAATGACAACATTCTTAAAAACATGAAAATGGTATGTAAAAGCTGCATTTTAATTTTGATCCTCCTAAACAACATCAGCAAAAGGCCAATAAAGATTTATGGCTTCATAACAAAATAAAGTGGATGTATGTCATCTTGTCCTGCTACTTGCAGAGACAAGGAGGGAGGTCAGTGAGAAAATGTTTATTATTCTATTTTGTACTAAGAAAAATAAATAAAATCACAGTTAGTCAGATGAACTATTTCTAAATTACAACATGTAATAAGGGATGGCAGACACAGTGAAAAAAAAAATTCCCCTAATTTATTTTTACTCTGGTGGTCAGCAGAGCAGGGACAGTGGAAAACAGAGCGTAGCAAAGTGTGGCATTCCAACCTCATTCCTACCTTAATAGGCTTGGTGGGGCCCCCTGTTTGCAACTGGCAAAACTCCAGAAATTACCCCACAATATCTGTCTTAGAAGGCTCAGCAGGAGATCCTGCAAACAGCCTTCACCCAATGAAAGCCTTAATTTCAGCTGTCCCTGCCAGAACTGGGATATTTTCAGCATACAACCCAGGGGCACACCAGCTAAGCAACAAGCAGCTCTCTAGAGAAAATACCATTTTGGAACTCTTCCACTTGACTCTTTATTGCAGAAATGCATCTTATTCCCTTAGAAAAGGGTAAAAATTAATTTTTTTACAGGATGGGTGATTGTATGCATGTATACAAAGTGTTTGCTCCTGCAGAGCCCACTCTTCTAAAACTTTTAGAATTAGTAAATTAACAAAAAAGCTGCGCACTAAGCTGGTTTTTTTAATCAATCTACAAAAAGCAGACTTGACAAGAATTTTAAAAAATCCCAAAACAACATAAGTAGATGCATCAATAGTTACCTTTCCCTAGGTTGTCAAGTATTATGAGTGCTTAGTTTGAGAATAAGGTGGTGTGACATCACTTCTTTGTGACTGAACCAAATTCCAGGAAGAATAATTTAATTATTGCTTCTGGATATCAGTTTTAAGTGGAAATTAGAGGGTTTTTTTGGTTATGCAGGGTAGATGATCCACTATAAAACCACTGTTTACTCTTTTTACACAGCTTTCAGCCATCATAAAAATCTTTCTTGACCTTCATGGCTCACAATTTTCAGCCTGGAAGATTGCCTGTTCTAAAAATAGGTAAGATATTATAAATTAAAACAGGGAATGTGACCTTTCAGAGTAGAACAGACATGAAGAACCTTACTGTCTACCACAGTGTTTCAGCAAAACATTGTCATGCTGAACACAAAAATATGTTGTTATCAGTCATAAACTGTAAGTTCATTCCTAGAAATCAAGATTTCCTTATGTGGAATACAATGTAAATGAAAAGATAAGAGAAAAAAGCTGTGAGTGATCCATATGGACTCTCAGGGTCACTGACATATAAAAGAAAAACCCCCACAGATCATTATCCTTACTAAATATCCATTATCACTTAATTCAGCTAAGTTGCTGAACTGACTATATTTTGCAAGGGTAGAAAAAGAAATAAAGTCTTCCCAGGAAGGAATAAAGCAGTGAGCTGTTACATATGAATAAGTAAAAAGTTAAGTATGCTCATGACATTTTGTAAGTAATTATTTGATGGTTAGTTAATTAAATGAAAAACCAGCTTTAATTCTGTACAGAACCACAGCTTTTATATATTAAATACTTACATAAAGTGCAACCAATTTAATTTCACACTTTTGGGTTTACTGAGCCTTCTCTTTGTATCCCTAAGAAACTCAAGTGCAAGGAGCACATTTGAACATATCCCCTTGCTGATTAAAAATGAAAGATCCTTGTCTGACAACTCTCTGAGGAAGCAGATGAAACTTTAGATACCATTTTATTCCTAGACACAACCACTTTGAAACATGCCAGGCTTCACCAGGTGTGAGCAACAACAAAAGAGCTGTTTCACTTAGCAAAATTGATATCTCTACATAAACTACCAACACTGTGTTGTTTTGGCTGTTGAACCCTATGGGTGTAGAAATTTCTTCCTCTGTGAAGTAAACAGAAGAAGTCTGGCTTGTGGTAAAGTCAGTGCAATGCAATGCAATGCAATGCAATCCAGTGGAGTTATCCTGGAAAACTCTAGGCCATGCCAGCCCCCCAGCAGCAGCAACGTGGGCGCTGTGTCCAGCCTGTTTGCTCAATGACAACAGCTTGGCTCAGCTCTGCTTTCCCTGGTTGTGTTTTATCAGTAACCCCTGTGAACAAGGCTTTTCTGTAAGCACAAAGAAGCCAACACCTGGCACAGTGAAACCAGCAGAGAAAATATGGAATAAAGAAGAGGCACACTTTTAATGAAGGTTTGTGTGTCCATGCCCCCAACAATGCAGGTCCAGCCCACCAGTACTGCCCTTGTGTGAGAGCATGAAAACCTCAGCTAGCAGATTTACACTGCTCTGACGGGGTGTGGACAGTGCAGGTGGGAGAGTTGACAGCTTCTGGCCTCCAGATCCCATAACTTGAAGGGAAAATTCAGGGGAATCTGGGGCAGGCCCAAGTGCCACAGTGTGGAGGAGCGGGGCAATGCTCAGTTACAGACTCTCTCTAAGCACAGCAGCACCATTTCCCAGATGTCTTCCTGTTCCACGGGGCAGTCTAGTCAGAATGAAAAGCACTTGGCTCAGGATGCTGCTCAGATGCTCTGGTGGAAGCGTGAAAATCTGGCTTCTCCTGTTACCAGACCACCACAGGGTCCACCCCGCTGCCAGGGTGGTGCTTGTTTTCTGAGGTCTTGGGACTCATCACTGACTCCACATGTTCAAAGAGCATGGAAAAATGTCTGGTTTTGTTGTTTGTTTTTTCTTCCCTCCAGATCTACACTAAGATGTACTTACTTCCTTTCAGTTTCATCACTATGGTCTGTGGTTTTATCATCACAGCTCCTACTGTGATAATGTTCTGCCTACACTAAGATTTTTTACTGTAGTCAGCAACAGGCACCCACCCAGCTGTGCAATCCACCACTCTTTCAGGTGATATTAAACAAACTCCTCAGAGGCTGAATCCAGAAGCTGCGCCCCAAAATGAGCACCAGACTCCAGGCTGTGACTCCTGCAATCTATAGTCTCACCTTGATGGACCATGGAGCTGATGTTCCCTTGTGACAGCCTTGGGAGGGCCTAGGGAGGGAACCCTGTCTGCTCTTGTGTCTGTTTGTGTGCAGATGATCTTTTTAATCATATAATTTATAAATGTTTGCCAGCAATAGCTGCTAAATGGCTATAAATCTCCCTCCAAAAACATAACAGGCAAATTATCTTAATATTTAAGGCAAAAACCCAACTGCAGCAGCAGGAAGAAATCTGGTAGGCAGAAAGTCTGTTTTCCTTAAATTTGACTTCAGCTTTGGGAACTAGGTAATTCCTTCTCAAGCCCCCCAGAGTGGCTCCAACCTCTTGCCTGCTCAGACAAAGCTAATGAGCACATTTAAAGCTTGAGCTTTACCTAGTCTTGGTGCTTGAAAATGCTGAATAGTAAAACTCCCCCTACAAACCCAGGTTCCAGTGCTGAGAAGGCTCAGGCTCATAATTCCACTGTGTTGAGAAGAAAGTTGCTTTGTTTACATGAATTCGGCTTTCAGAGTTTTTCCCCAACAATCTGGACAAATTTAAATCAGTAGAACATTCAGGCAAAGTTACAGATTTAAGTACACAGAGAGCTTAATGTACAGCACCACCTAACACACAACAGACCTTCTTTAAACTCCAAACAAAGGCTGGAGGTTGCTTTGTAAAAAGAAAAATCACTGCAATAGGTCAAGATTTTCTGGATAATGGGAGTCTCAATAGAATATGCAGCTACAGCTGCCCTGTCTGAGGGCAAGTGATGCTTGAGATATCCCCAGACACTGTACAAAACCAAGAAGGATACAGAGACAAGGTTGCTGGGCTGTAGCCGAGCAGCAGAGAGATTAAATGTAGCCAGGACACTTAAATCCAGGCAAATAATTTCCAAACTCATAAGTCATAAGGTATCCCAGTGTTCTAGGCAGCTAAGGCAACTAGAAATGCAAGCAGAATATATAATTTTCTTGTACCCCAACAGCAAATAGAAGCACTGAGAGAGCAGCAGCTCTTACTGTCACTGACTTCCAAGAAAGCCAGATCCCTATTTCCTTAAGGATTTTTGCCTTTATTTCTCAGCATGATGTCTGTGCAAATGTGCTCTTCTTCCTTCCCTCCTCCCCCATCCCAGCTTCCCCATGTTCCACTTTTATTTTTATTTGGAGTACAAAAAACACCCAGCAGCAGGATAAGGGCAAAAGAAGGGGGTGGGGAGAGGGAATTACAATGGAAAGTCCCTCCAGACTACATTCTGTAATCAAATAACTGCAGGTTCTGCTGCAGGCCAGCCCATTTTTCCTCTGGCTGTCGGCTATTCCGCCCTGCAGAAAAGGGCTCTTATTGTGCTCTGCACAGGTGCATAGAAAGGCTCCTAAAGAGAACTCCCAATGAACACAAGGCATAAACAAACTCAAGTGTGGTCTTCTCTTCAAGAAAATAATTCAGCCAATGTGAAACTCCCCCCTTGTAATAAATTAGCTCCTAAGAGTATTCAAAAGCTGACCTCTGACCTCCTCCTGTATTATTCTCATGACCACCAGTGGGAGAGGAGGTCAAGTTGGTCAGTTCTTCTCACCAGTCACTGATGCCTCTTTAGGAAAGGAGGGGTGGGGGAGGAGGGAAAAGAGAAAGAAGAAGAGAGGGAGGGGGGAGAAAAATCAAATTTGCTTCTGCATTGAAACATGGGCTTAGTAAGTAAACCAGGAGGCCCAAGCCTTCCCCGGCAGGCGTCCAATTTTACAACACATTTGTAAGTGTGCTGCTGTCTAAATATCCTGAACACGGCGAAATTCCACACCAGGGCTACAGCCAGGGGCTAGCTGCCACAGGATCCTTCCCTCTGCAAAGCCAGACCATGGAGAGATGAGGGAAAGGTCACAACTGCTTTGGCCACCTCACTCACACACACCAGGCTCCTCTCCTCATTGGACGCATATGAAGAAGGTTTGGGTGCGAAAAATAGAATAATTTGTTAAGTGGCACATTCCACCCACCTGTGGCTGGCACATGTTAAGTTCATTCATATTCACAGGACATTCCTTGCCAATGTCTTCCAACATTTTTCACTTAGTGGGCAGTAATTTTTGCAATAATACAGCATGGTATTGTGTCAGATAACCTTTGTCAATAAAACCACAAATTCATTTGCTTCCCCTGTCACATGCAGTTTCACAGGAAAACTCTCTTTTGATAGTCTGGATAGTTACAGGACTCCTGGTAAATGGAGTTCTCTGGAAAGTATTCCAGCTATCTGTAGCTGGCCAGAACTTGATTTATTTTGCCAGCATATACATCAGGCTGGGCTGTGAAAAGAACCCACTTTTATTTTTATTTGAAGTACAAAAGCTGCTCTGTAGTTTCAGTACCTCCCCTTGCCTGGATACCTCTCTGTCACCTCTGCACTTTGCATTGCTGAGAGGGAAGACTGAGACTTTCAGCAGAGAAATACATTGAATATTTCCCTTGTCAGAATGATATTAATCTCAAAGTCCATTTCATTACCTCTCAGCAAAGAAGAGCATTTTTATCTCTGCATTCATCAGTACATAATACTTCTACTAGGCAAATCATCTCCACTGTATCCAAGCTCCTTCCTGTAGCTCTATGATAAAGTCTTCTGAGTCACTGCTTTGCAATTACTCTATAACACTATACACAAGTGAACATTTCCTTATTAATTAAATCTAAATTGTATAACTCTGTTATAATTCAAATTATGGTATCATTAACTGGAGATGAGAGCTGAACACATAAAAGGTAAGAGACCAAAAACGGCAGCACATCTCCATGCAGACAGAATAAATATGGGGTTTTTTCCAATTATTGTTAAAGTCATAATAAAATTTATAAAGGAAATCATATTCTTGGGATAGAAAAAACCCCAACCCAACATGGCATCTTTTAGTTCAGTTTTAAGTTGCACAAATTTTGTAATGAGTTCATATTGTTTAAACAATTTTTTCTACTCTCGTTTTATACTCCACAGTTCTTCCCAGTTTTGTACAATATCACTGTACAAGATTAATTTACAACTTTTCCTCTGGGAACTAAATGAATTTTGTGTTTTAGCTACTGAAGTGTACAGTGTATGCCTTTCTGATGAAATTTTTCTTTTATTAAAGATTTTTATCTTTTATCTTAGCAAATCAAACAAGTAGATCAAACAATTTTGAATTAAATATTGTAGTCATTCTAACATTAAATACAACATTGATTGTCCATTAGCTTTCAAATCTAGATTTCTATTTCTGTCTGTTTGGAAACAATGCAAGACCTAAACAGATGCTGTTGACTCTGACATGTGACTCATCCCAAACCAAACGGGCGCATTTTCTTTGCAAGACAGCAAAGAAAACCTGATAGAAACATCACACAACTGGCTACTCTAAATCACCCAAGTTGTGGTTGCAATCAGTTACTCTGAAAAAGAAAACATGAATCACAGTAGAGTCCATAACCACAGAATTTCCTGCTTCACTAAGGTGACAACTGGTAGGACCTAAGCTGTCAGTTTAATTTCAAGAATCTGAAAATTTAAGAATAAAAGTGCAGCTGGGATAATCGAAATAGCTAAGTGTTCCAGGGCAAGGCTACTGGTGATCTCACACTTGCTTAATGATCTCAGTGAAAACAAGCAGCATGATCAGGACTCACTGGATAATTCACAAACACCATCATAAGGGGCTGTGCTTGTCTCATCGTATCAAATAATATAGATTTTAAAATTTAATGAAGCCTGACATACCTAGGTTAGTTACCTGTTCAGTAATTTTACCATCAGATTTCCTATAGCTTTTCCCCAGGAGCACAGGCCCTGTTTTCACCATCCTTACCCACACAGGAGGACTACTGGTTCAAGCTGAGTGACTGAAAAATGAGAGAACTGATGCAGAGGGCTTGGAGAAGGCTGCAAACTACAACATATTTCTCCTGCACTTCAACTCCAGCCAGATACCTGAGGAGCTGAAAGCCTTCAGGACAATGTCTTTTACCAGCTGGCACAGCACAGCCATCAAATTGCTGCACAGGAGGAAGAATCTGGAATCATGCACAGACTTTGATGGGCTGTACACTAATTGGAAAAGCTTCTCTGTATTCACTCCTAATCAACTTACTGGGGAGATGTACTAAATTTCATACAGCTCATGTGGGGATTCCTCTTTTGTTTCATGATAACAGATATTAATCATGAGATCTGTGAGGCCATTAATATCCATTAATGTCACTGTAAGTCAGAGTGCCCAAACAGGACTCTCCTCTCACAGCCCATGCTGTGGCCTTCTGTGGGAGCAGTGTAAGCCTAAAGCCAGGGTGGAACTGAGATGCTGTTTAACTTGTTCATCAGGGATTGTAGGAGGGGTCAGTGCCTCCTCAGTAGTTCACTGATGGTACAAAGCCGGGAGGAGCAGCTAATAGCCCTGAGGGCTGTGCAGCCCTTCAGAGAGACACAGCTTGGAGAGATGGGCAGAGAGGAACCATCTGACATTCAGCAAGAGCAAGTGCAGGTCCTGCACCTGGGCAGGAACACTGAGCACTTGTGCAGGCTGGAGACTGATCTGTCCATGAGCCAGCAGTGCCCTGGGGGACAAGAGGGCCAATGGAATCCTGGGGTGCATCAGGACAGGACACCTGCTACAGTGCCAGCAGGTCAGGGAGGGAGCCCTTTTGCTCAGCCCTGGGAGGCACATCTGGAGAGCTATGGCCAGGTCTGGGATCATCAGGACAGGAGGGTCATGGAGCTCCTGGAGTGGGTCCAGCAAAGGCTGCAGAGCTCAGGAAGGATGTGGAGCATCTCCCTGACAGGGAAAGGCTGAGGGAGCTGGGACTGTCCAGCCTTGAGAGGAGCCCCAGCTGAGAGGGGCCCTCAGCCCTGCGTGTCCCTGTCTGCAGGGAGGGCTCCGAGCAGGGCCCAGGCTCTGCTCCGGGGGGCCCAGCAATGGCACCAGAGGAATGGGCAGGGACTGATGCCCAGGAAGTTCCACCTGGACAGGAGGCAGAACTTCTTCCCTGGGCAGTGCCTGAGCCCTGAACAGAGACCAGAGAGGGTGTGGAGTCTCCTCACTGGGGATATTCCAGAACCATCTGAACACAATCCTGTGCCCTGTGCTCTGGGATGGCCCTGCTGGAGCAGGGAGGTGGCACCAGATGACCCACTGTGGTCCCTTCCAGCCTGACCCATCCTGCGATTCTGAGATTATGATTACCTGATAGTTATGATTAACTATCCTTTCCTCTCTCACTCCACCTGAAACCTGCTCAGCAGATATTGATTGATGCATAAAGAAAAAGCAATAGTAAAAATGCAAATAAAATTACATACATTGTAACCCATTAAATTACAAGGTAGAACTGTTGCCCATTCTCACACATGCACATAATGTTATCATCCGTGAATACATCACATGTCAGAAAAGGAGTCAATTAATAGGAAAATGGAGGTGAACAGTGCTGATAAATACCCAGAAAGTTCAGGGCAAGAAAAGCCAAAGTTCTTTGATATTTATAGGATTTTTGTCAATACAAGTGGAACAAAACTTGCCTGCATTGATACAAAGAGCTCTCTGGAAGCTGAGAGGCCTGAATCCAAAGAGCTGCCAGGCAGCCTCTCCAACAACCCAACATCTTGGGTCTGGGTGCAGAACATTTGCTCTCTTCAGCTCCACCACTAGCACTTTGCTGCTTTCAGGGAGTTGTTAGCTTTACTAAGTACCTTTAAAAAAACCCCAAAAATTGCATCTAGAATGAAAAAACATCAGATACATTCCTGTAATGTTTTGAAAACATTTAACAGCAGTCCCGAATTCAGACTCGGGTTATTCTTGGCTGATGGTGCAGTATTTGGGGGCAGGGGAAAGACACCAAAAAGCAACACAATAAAAAAGGGTGTGCAGTTGAGCTGGTTGAGAGTCAAGCAGAATAAACTCAGCCATGTGGGGTAAGAGGGCCACCAGTCCTCTCTAAACTTTGCTCAAACCTTACAACGAAATTGGAGCAGCACAGGGGGATTTCACCCTACCTATTCCCCATGTATTTCTCTCATGTTCAGCATACAACAGATTTGATTTGGGGGGGCTAGCAGGTGTCAGAAATACAGATGCATGTCTTCAACACCCTGCACTCCCTCTACTGTGTCACAGAAAGCAAAGAGCATGACAAAACTGCTTAGGCCCAACTTGACCAATTCTGAGGCTCATTTCTTCTTCCACACTACAAATTATTTATTTCAGAGAACAGAATTCCTTGTGAATCCTTCTACAGATTCCTCTGTTCATAACTAAAATAAAAAGCTTTAATGCCATTTAATTTCCTATATATTCAAATATTTGGTAAACTGGATTTTCATGTGTTTCAGAGACTCCTTAAAAATTTTGAATGGCATCACCCTGGAAGTGAAAACTGAAACACTCTACAAGTTAAATAACTTTCTAAATTCAATCTAGTTTTTATGACAGAGGTGTGATAATTTGTGCCTTGTATTTAAATTACGATTAAAAGTAATTTTATTCTGTTTGTAGAAAATAAACTCACATAAAAAAGCCCATTCACTCCATTTCTGGATAATCCATTGTAACTTCAGCAAACTGTTATTTTATGAAGTCTAGCTGTATGTGATTAAGAAGCACATTAAATTGAATCACTGGAAGTTTCCATATACTGAGAAAATTACTCAGCATGTTTTAAAATTGTAGCAAGATTTTTAAAACTTGTTAGATCAGCACTGTAGAACTCCTATGGTTTTAGAGAACACGACCTGCTTTTACCTCCATAATGAGACCAATTCAGTAAAAATTGAAAGTGATTCAACACTAAACTGTGTTATACACTCTGGTGTAAAAACACATTGACCTAAATCTAAATTTTTCATCATTTTTCAGATTAACTATTTTGGTAGTGATTTTTAAAATGAAGAAATGAACATTACAAATTTTAAGTGATGCCATGGAATGACTCCTCATCTCTGACAAACTGCTTACCAAATTCAGTCCAAATCTGGGCATACTTTTGGTTGCCCTGAAGGTGTAAGGGCTTTTTATTCAGTTTTCGAAGAGACCAGTGCTGATTACTTAGAGGCTAAGGAGCAGATGTTTTCCAAACTATTAAATTTTGAAAGATTTTTGTTTTGGAATCATCCAAAATTGGAATAAAATCTCCAAAAGTGTTGTGAAACACAACTGGAAGAAAAAAAAAATCCAAATATTCCTTTTTATAGTTAACTGAGATTTACTTCTTGAACTAGATCAAATAATTTAACAAAAAGATACTGCTAAATTCTTTTAAGTGTTAACATTAAATGAGCTGGGAAGAAAAATAAAAATTAATATATGAAATTAGGTATTCCAGATTTAGGGCTTATAAAATAGGCAAAAAAAAGAAAAATTAAGTGATCTGCCTGAGTTAAGGTTGCTGTAAGGCACAACTTGGCCATGCCGTGTTTCCAAAATAAATCCAATGTCTCCTTTCTGCTCACTGATAAATGGCAAATACCATTTATTCAATGGGCAAATAAAAACAAAGATCCATTTCTCAAAATTACACATTCACTCATTTTCAGGAAAAACAAAAGCATTAACTCCTTTTGAAATATCCATCATCCTCAGCTGTACCAGCGTTCAAAAATAACAATTTCAGCCTCTGCAACAGGGAACCAGGGCAAATATTTTCTGCTTTGAAGTATCAGGGAAGGCCTGAACTGTCCTTGTTTATGAATGAGTTTAGGATCCAGTGAACTAGAAAACAACTGTGCCGTAACAATCTGAACTAGAAAAGACAAAAATGCTCTATTCTGGCTGACTGTACCCTCTCTCTAATATTATGCAATGTTTAACTGCAAATATCTCTGTTACAATTAAGTATAAAAGCTGGTTTATTTTCTGAACTTCACAGCATTTTTACACATGGTGTTTTTTTCTCCCCCCACTACAGAGTTGTTCTTTTTAGAAGTGTTTGTCGGCAATTGGTTTTAAAAGGGCTCCAGGGGGCTTTTCCCTACTGTGTTAAGCTGGTTTGATATTCTTTTACAAGCACAGTCTTAAAGTTGTTCTCCCAGTTGCATTGTCATACTAATCAGCTTTATGAGGTTCAAGGTTGCCATTCAACATTAATTATTCATTGTACAATTCACATCTGGGGATGATGCTGAAAATGGCAAGTTGTATGAGTGTGGAAAAACACATTCATTGAGCATCTTCCCCACATTTCTTCAGATCAGAAGGAGTAAGAAATCAGAAGGAAAAAAAAAAGTGCTAAGTATGGTACAGTGGAAATCATGCATAAAGATCACCTCCAGGAATACCTGTGGCTTTCCTGACTTTATACAGACATTTCCAGTGACCTTAAAATTAACTACAACAGAACAAAGGCAGGTTGTGGGCATTGGTATCAAAACAGTCCTACGTCCAAGTTAAGGCAGCCATAATGAAATCACAAAGAACAAACTAGATATTTAAAATGCATTGATTTACAAATTCAAATGCTTGAGAGAAAAAAACCTGTCTGTGAATGAAAATTTGTAGCATGGGAAGAGAGTATAAATATCTCACTTTTATAGTAGTCCTTGTATATGTTTCAAATATGTGCAGTGTCAATTTTAGAAAGGTTTTTTTCTTTCTCTTTAGGCAAGTCAAGACTTGTCACATTTTGACAGTGGCAGGAATGATGTAATCAGCAAAAAATAAGCCTTTTTTAAAAGGACTATTTAGATTTTGGCAAACTAGTGTGGGCAAGCTGCTCCAACAGATTCTGCCTGCTCTCTCCTCTGCTGTACTCATTCCGTAACTTATTAAGGATTCAAGAACAGTTGAGGCTTTGAAACAGTGCAGAAGCAGAGCCAAAAACTCCTATTATAAGTCTAATTATTCTCAGTTCCCTCCATACACATTCTAACAAACATAGTCTTCTCTGTGTACAATATACTGGCTTAACCGAACCTTTTTTAATGATAGCACCATATTAAAGACCTTCTGTTTTCTTTCCTGGTGTCCTGCTTTACAGTTAAAATACTTGCTGCCTCCACTCCATCACACTTTTGCAATTACTTGGTGTCTCCTGATAGTACTTGAGCAATTATTTTTATCTGCAGCTGGAACGCTTTTCTTCCCCCTGCATCTTAATTTCTCAGTTTGTTTAGAGAAAACATGCTAAGCTGATTTCAAAAATATGGTTTACAAAGTGCAGGTCACTGCCAGATGTTATTTAATACTTTCAGGCTGATGCTGTGTGTCCAGAAAAGTGGGCCCTGTGCTGATTCTCTTGTCAATAACAACTGAGCTGACAAATGGATCTGATTCCACACAAATATTGAAATTGATACCTTAATTCTGGCACAAAAGTCTTGTTTAGCTTCTTTTCACAAGCCAGTTATATTTTAAAACATTATCAAATACTAAATGTTTTCAGTCACATGTGTGCATCAATAACCATGTGTATTTACAAAACCTTTTTTGTTTATCAAGTACACTCTATTTTTCTGCATTAATGATTTTTTATGATAGCTTAAGAGAAACTAAAGCAAGCTTTAACTATTCACCTTATGCTGCCTGCATGCTCTGTTTTTTTTTTTAACAACTGAATGCTTACAGCACAGAATTTCATTGCCAGCCAAATAGGCAGGCAAGTTAGCCATATAAATACATTGCTGAAAGAAACCAATTTTTATTTCCAGGGCTGTTTTATGCAGGAATGAAGCACAGTTTCTCTGAGTGGACATAGAGTAACAGTTTTAAAAAATTAAAATAATTCAGAATGTGAAATGTTATGCCTTTTAATATCATTGCAAACCATTAAAAAAAATCTACATTTTTACCTTTTCATAATTTCATCAATGTAGTTAATTTTGACTGTAAATTAAAGCATGGTACTCCCCACCCCCTGAAATATAGATACTTTCCAAATTCAGTCTAGAAGGTATGTAGATAGGCTGACAGAGAGCAAATTTGGGATATCAGCTATCCAATTTCTGGTTTTCTTTTCCTGTTTAAGAGTTCTGTCATTTGCTACATGGCACCTGTTAGGAACAGTGCCATCTCTGATATTCTCAACAAGAAAACAGAGCTTGCAATTTGAGCAAATACAGGTCAATTCTGGCTGCACCAGCCTGTACTGGAAGGCAAATGGCACTGATGGCTCTGAAGTGGCTTCATTTCAGGAGACCACATCTCTACCTCCAGGCTTCCCACTGCTTTTCACTTCCTGGCTTTAACAAAACCTGTGCCTCCTTCACTCCCAGAGTTACACATCAGCCTGGGGACAGTTCCTGGCCCTTCAGCACTGGGGATCAGTTTCTCTGACATTAAATTAGGACAGAAAAAGGAAGCATTAAGTTTTAGCCTGCTCTTGTTGAGAATCTCTGCTCATGCAGTCCCTGAGTAAAAGCGGTTCATTAAAAAAAACCAAACAAAACAAAGCTTGCAAAATTTTCTGCATTTTTGTTCATTTGGAGTTTATATGAGACTATGCCATGACCAATGTGCAACTTAACCTTTCAAGTTCGGTGCTTCAGTTTTCCCTTTGATTTCTGTTGACATAAAAGGCATTAAGTGTCTGACTTCAAAGAACAGCCAGTGTGGATATTTCTTGTTCAGCATGGTGGTCTTTGCTTAAATGGGCTGCTTCTTTTGTGTTTCTATTTTTTCTGTAGTTGACTTACTATATAAACATTCTGTCCTTAGCCTCCCTGTCTCACCATTCACCCTTACAAGAAATTATACAGCCTCATATAAATTACTCTGGTATCAAAGTGTAATATATCCCTAGAATATATTCCATTTCTGTAAAAATGTGAAATCACAGTGCTTCCAAAATTATCTGCAGTCACATCAAAGGCTATTTTGAGAAATTACCAATAATTAAGACAATATAGTTGCATCAGCAATTTTATTCTCAAACTTCAGAGGAAACGGAAAACACATAAGAAGGTTAATTTCCTTTCTGAATTTTACACTGGGAACTACCTCTCTAGAAATTAAAAGTGGCTCAGTTATTCTCCAGTCCAATTCAATTATATTTTTACCCCGGTGATTTTCTTCTGTATTTATCATCCCCATATTAATTGCATTTAGGGCACACATTTCTAAAATACTTTTCCCTTGAGTAAAGCAAGGAATAAAAAGGCAGAAGCCACTTGTTTGCAAAGGCTGAGGTACAAAGCAGCTCCTCAGAGTGCTGTGGGCATGAGCTGTCACTGCTTCACATGCTGGACCAGCTACTCCAAATGAATGCAGCACTCCAAAACTTAATAAAGATGTATTCATTTATGCTGGTTGAGAATCTGGGACAGATTTTTGGATCACCAAACACACAACAAGAAGCAACTGCTCTGCAGTAATTCTGGATAGAACCCTCTGGGCCTGTGTTCAGGCTGAGTGTGACTCGTGGACTATAAATAGGATTCATTGTGGCTCCCTTCCACAAAAATGGCGATAAAGCACACCCAGAGCATAGCCTGCATCAAGAACTTGGGTCACAGTTTAGAAGTGACATCACGATGCTGCACTGCAACCAGAGTGTGCTTTATCAGAGCTCCATCTCAAACATCATTCCTAAGAGACAGTCCACAGGTGTACAAAGACTCCAGAGCATTCCTGGAGATCCAGGACACATTCCTGATGCTGTTGGTGCCTGTCTTCCCACCATACACACACAGCACTGTGTTGGAAACTGGCAGCAATGTGCACTCACCCACACTGACAGTTTGAGCAGATAATGCCACTTGTTCTGATTGCAAATTCCTGAGAAGCTTATGCTGAGGAATATGAGGTTTTTTCACAATTCTCACCAGAAAAACACCACAATGCCATGAAATTCCATAGATCTTCTGGAAAAGGAGCAGATAAGACTTTCAAAAAGTTGAAGATGGGGCAAACCTTTTTCCAGTTCACTCCACTTGTGAGCACATGTTCTATTGCTGAGGAAACACAACAGATCCTAGAAGACTTTACTGGGGAGTCTGGAGGCTGCTGCAGCACAAAGAGTTTGATAAAACTTTCTCTTCCTTCTCCCACCTGGGTGCCCAGCACAGCTACTTCCCAGTTGTGATAGGTTCTTGCTGGCCTTGCACCTGCAGCTGTAGCTCCTCCTGCCTGCTGCTGGCACTGGAAGAAACAGGAAGAACAGGTATGGCCACAGTGCAGCTGAACTGTGAACTACAGGCTCAGGAGCTTTGGCAGGGGGCAAAGTGAGACCACAGGACTCCAGCAGGGTTTGAAAGCACTGTTTAGTGCTGCCTATATCTGTAGAAGTATTGGCAGATTTCAGCAGAGAAAACAAGTAGGAAAAAAGAGTAAATGTTGTGGACAGCAAAGGCCAGCATTCCATGTCACTGCAGCACCCTCAAGGCATCGAGGCTGTTGTTTTTGTAAATGAATTTTGAATTTCCCACAAGACTACTTAAGGAATCTGAAGGGCCATGTGGAAAGAAAAAAAATTACTCTTCATTCGCTGATATGGCCCTCTCTGGTAGGAATGTTACTGGGACTATGTAGGGCAAGTGGAGACCAGGATAGTGCAGTGATGACATTGCACAGGTGCAGTTACTTTTATTGCAGCAGTTTTAGACTGATTTGCATGCAGAAGGAAAAGATACAGGCCCACTTGGGAGAATCACAAAGGAAGCCAACTGCTTTATGATTAATTAATTTTTTTTTTTTTTTTACACAGCTGAATGGCTGTCTTCTCACAGTGAGGAAAAAGGGGGAGAAAAACAGAAAGGAACACAAAGAAAATTGTGCATGGGGGATAAATACAGCCCTGTTCTGAGAGCTGGGAAGGCCCGGAGGACTTCATTCCCTTTCCTGTCCTTCACTGGGTGAACTATACAGCACACATCCCCTCTTTATGCACCTTTCCACTTGCAAAATGGAATGGCATCAACAGTCTCTTCTGTAAATAGTTTTGAGACCTACTGGTAAAAAAAAAAACAGCAACCACCTCTGCCTCTCCCTCCCCCCACAAAAAAAATAATTCACCACCACCTAAAATCAATTTCTTCATTTGAGTTTCATGAGACTAGTGGTTGTAAACTTCCTGGCAGTATCAGACTGAACAGTCTTTGCAGCTGGTTATGATATTGTGATTCTACCTGGTCAAGGTGAACTAAAGTAACAACTTGCTTTTTGCACAGCTTTTCTGATTTTTTCAGCAATAGATCTCAAAACACTTTACAGAGGAGACTGTAATGAAAATAACATCACCTGACTCTTCATATGCTCAGGCTAAGCAAAAAATTGGTGTCAAATTAAGGAAAAGAACCCAGAAACTGAGAGTCCTTTTTTTTGTACTCTAACCAGGAAAGGAAATAATTTTCAAATATAAAATTAATCTTTTTCCCTACTCCCTTTTAGAAAACAAGGCAGTAAAACAAGCTTGTGTTTAGCCAGGGGAACTTTTATCTGCTCCAGGTCAGTTTTACAGCAGTATTTTCTATCTGCAACAGATCCATAAAAAGATAATACTCTACATCATGGCCTATATTGCTTTTACTGTTTGTTGAATTTTAAATGCCATATCTGTATGCACAATAGCACAACAGAGAAGAAGAAAAACAGATTGAAATTTAGACAGGTGAAGATAATTCCTGTCTACTACCCATATAGAGTAGGGCACATTAGCAATAAACACAAGGTGGAAACACAAGTTAAGGGAGACATCCCTTACATACGAAATACAGTGGTCTCTGTAGAGCATTTGGGTGATCTGTTACATGAATAAACGTAGAGATTTTAAACATGTGTGCAGGTAAACCTGTATCATTCACTCCAAAGGATGAACATTCTCATCTCTGGCCTTTGCAAGCAAGAAAGAAAGGGAAACTGGGGTCTTGGGTTATTTTCACACTTCTCTGCCACTGTCACTTCACAAGAGTGATTGAGAGAAATACAGGAAATATACACTCTAGAACCAACTCCCTTCCCCCACTCCTTTTATTTTCTGTTAGCGACTTTTTATCAGTTTGCACAAAATTGTGCAAAGTTGAGTTGGTTTACTGAGTAACAGCACAACTGTTTGAATTATTGAAGGAAGTGAAAAGTCACCAAAACAAACACATCCAGTCTGCTAATTTTACTCGCAGTTTCTGAAGTGACATAATGCAGCTTCTTTTTAAAGCTTTCTTGGAAAAACAGCAGTTTCCTGTGTTTATTTTGTCGTCTTAATTCAGAAAAGTCTCTCTGATTTGTGGCAGCAGACACAATCTACATGATAGAAAGTTTTTTACCAACAAGAGGTTCTCACTGATATGATCAATGGAGAAATAAAACCCTTTAAGTATCACTGCCTTCATAGATTTTTAAAGAAATATTATCATGGGCCTTTCAAATGATTGTAATTCATGGTTTTAAAAATATTAATCTCAGTGTTTAATTACTATGACCATGATATAACAACTTATGATCTACTTTATGCCTTAAATTCGGCCTTAAACTTGATCCATTTTATTCTGCTGAGCAGAATGGAAACTCATCTGGTATTTGTTATCTTGCATGAACTATGGAAATCTGTAGTAAGGCTTTTCTGTATTTCTAAATTACAATAGCAGTGAGAATAGAACTTTTACATGCTCATCCTATTGAAAAAAATTTATTTAATGGACAGCATGAAGCCAAGTGGACGAGATTGTAAGAGACATTCAGTGTGCTTTTCTACTGCTTTGACTTTAAGTCAAAACATGCACATTTATAAATGAAACAGCTAATTTTTTAATGGGATTTCATCCGAGGGATATGGCCATCCTCTGGTAAAAAGACATTCTGCTGACAAATTTTAAATACACTGCAACAATGAAGTTGCAAGCAATGGGGAGAAAAGAAAGTAGGGGACCGTAGATATTAAAACCTCCATCAAGTTGCATGAGCTTGCTACAAGCACAATTTTGTGACAAAGTATGGAAGGAGAGAAAAAGAAATACTGTCAGTACAAAACTGTCCTCCGTACGAACCATACCAAAAAACCAGTATCCTTCAGCTACATCATCAATCATGAAACACAGAATCACAGAACATCCCAAGTTGGAAGAGACCTCTAGAGATTCTATCTTTTCCTTCTCTGTGATATCTAAATCCTACCAATATTGAGTGAGGATAACAAACCAGTTAATTGTTCATATTTAGTACACACACCCAGTTTTATGACATAAGGAAGACTGTGCTTGCACCCTTCTCAGACAGATCCACCATCCTACCTACATCTCTTTCCCCTACCTACACATTCACTGAAAAGATCCTCACTATGAAAATCCTAATGTTTCTGAAGTTTTTTTCCCAAAATTCACATGAGCTTGAAAGAGAAAAAGCTCAGAACCAGGTAATTTGAAAAGCTAAGGTGAATGCATAAAAGAAGCTTATTTGACACTAGCAAGAAACCACAAATAGGGATTCTACACACAGCACTCAAATTCCCACAAGAAACTTCACATTTTGTTCCCTTTTTTGTTTGTAAAGTTAACTTGAGTGTCACCTACTCAAGCGAAAACAAACTGTTAATTTATTGTAGGGATCAAGCAACATAAATGCGCAGATGCTGCACTTGCCACCCACAGACTCCTGACACACACACAGGTAAAATCCCATCAAACCAGCACCTCCTGTTCAGGGAGCACCACAGTGTTGACAGATTTACAGTAAATAACAAAGCCCCCACTCACTACATAAAGCCTGTCAGGAAAATGGGGTCAAATACTAACAATAAAGTCTTCAGGGAGGAAGATTCCCCTTTGATATGAATGCTACTTATTCTAAAGCCTTCCAATGCCTATGGTTTCTGTGATGGCTAAATATAGAGCATAATTTATTTCACGGATTGTTTGGCACCCTGCATTATGAACAGACTCGTTGCCAGCTCCTGACCATTTTTGCAGGGAAGTTCACTCTCCTCTTTCTGGAGAAAATGCAAGGAAGGCATGCCTGGAACTGTTTGTTACCATCAGTGGCGCTGCAGAGTCAAACTGTCTCCTCCACAAATTCTCTGTGGAAGTCCCTCCTGTTCCCACAGCTTTGTCCCCTCTCCTCAGAGAAGCACTCCTGGGAGACACTCTGGTAACACTCTGCTTCCACACGAAGGCAGCAGATTCAGAATTAACTTAAGTGCAAGCTCTGCCACAAAAGCTTTACAAATCTTCAGACACCAATATACCCTGCAAAGCTGCATGCAAACACCTTAATGCGCTTCAGATCATTTGAAATCCATCCCACCATAACACAAGGAAAATCCTGTGCCCAGGAAAAAAGCCATGACTAAGAAATAAACACACACACTGGGACTTCAATCCAAAGCAATAATTTGAGCTTCCACACAGACACATTGAACTACAGCAAACACAAACTGGTGGTGACAGTGGTTGGTTGTCTCGTGAAATGTGGGAGCTGGGGAGATTTGTACTTTAAAGAGAAGTTAACACTGCACATTGTTTTCTAATAGCTTCTGCTTCTAGACTCATGCAATACCTCTGGTTTTAATACCAGCCATCTGTACTAAATTAAAAATGTATCAAAGCTGCACCTCCTTAAGATACAGAAAAAAAATGAATTATGGAGCTGGTCACAGCCCAATGTCCTTTGTGCTTTAGAAAAAATACAGGTGTCTGTCATTAGAAAGACAGCCAAACTATAACAGTTTGGTTGCTGATGCAAAAAAGAAAACCATTTTCTGCAGTCAGATTAGAAAATATTAAGTCAGATATCTTTAAAACACCTTTAAAAACCGGATGTCTTAATTTATATTTGCAAGGGTTAAAAGAAAGAAATAATAGGGGCTCTGCTACATTTCAGACTTCAACTTGCATGAACAGAGATTGTTCCTCCCTATTGCTTATTAGCCTAAAAGATGTTGGACTTACAGGGCAGAGGTGGGAGAAAGAGGAATCCTATCTCAGCAAAACCTAGGGACTCAAACTAAAAATAAACGCATCTCTCCCTTTTCCCTGA
Organism: Lanius collurio; assembly: GCA_020086605.1. Lineage (NCBI taxonomy): Eukaryota > Metazoa > Chordata > Aves > Passeriformes > Laniidae > Lanius > Lanius collurio. Next base: position 32,002,909 of record JACBWW010000009.1, on the reverse strand, counting down.
AACCCTTTTCTGCTTTTGTTTGTTTGTTCTGGATTATATCCGTCTCTTTTTCATGCTGGTGAATCATGTCTCTGTCACAGCTGATTCCATTTATCTATCCTGGGAGAAAACAAAAGCTAAAAATAACCCTTTTAGGGTTTCTGGTGGGTTTTGCATGAGAAGGGACTGAATATGTTCATTCCAAGCTTGTGTGTCAAAGTTTGGCTTTATCTTTGCCAGGGTTGATTTAACTAGTACCAGTTAGGAAAAAAAAAGAAAAGAAAAATAAAGCTTTTTGCTGTCCATAAAATTCCAAGTTGGCTAAAATTTAACAACATCTGTGGCAAATAAAAAAGAAAACTTTTTCACCATCCAAGTCAGTATAAGAGTATTTTTTTTTTGCGATAGGGAGCTTTTACCCAAAAGCAACTTGCCATTTCTTGTAATGAACAGCAATGAAATGCACAGGTTCTGACAGGGTGGAGTATTTGTATTTAAAAGGCTTTTTTTTTTTTGTACTTTGAATGATTTTAACTGTATAAAAATCGTCATTAAATTTAGAATATCATCACAACCAATAATGAGACTCAGAGTAAAAGGGGCATTGGGTCTGGGCTAGGCTGGAAATCTTGCAGGAACATTTATTTCTGTGACCTCCAGATGTTTGTTCTCCCAAGTGTCAGACATACCTGACCATCCCACTGTGAACCAGGCCCAGGAGAAGCATTTCAGTGTCTGTGGCTGGTTCTACAAAGTGCATGACCCAGGAAAGGTTGTGTTCTTCTACCCCATCTTATAGGAACTTGGGGGTTAAAGTGAAAAGAACAAGAGACTTTATAAAATAACAGTTGCTTCAAAAGGGAAAGAAAGCATCAGCATGACTGAAAATATATATATTTTTTTTAAAGTGTAGATTTTTAAATATATTTGGAGAATGCAGTAGAAAGATGTAACATTAAAGAAATGGTACTATGCTTAAAATGACAGTCTAATTTTCCTTTTCAGAGCTTAACAACATTGCTGACTGTGAAATACATGGTCATTTCCCAGGAGAAAGCAGTTAAGCTCTAAGGAGTCCAGCAAGAAACATGGATTGCCTTGCACCAAAATGGTCCAGAGGTAACAGATACCTCTTTAGGAGTCATTGAAAGGTGGTATTTAAAAAAAAAAAGAATGTCATGTTGAAGACTGTACCTCAATTAAGGTGCTACTGCAAGTTTTCATATTTGTTTTCCCTCTACTTTCAGATCTTTCCAAAAATCCAGGCTGAAAATCACAGGCAATGGAGGGCAGCAAATCAAGGATACCAAGTGAGACCTTAGGAAGATGTCCCAGGGTGGGTGCACTTGGAGTTCTACAAATTAAATCCCCAGAGCTCTCTGAAAACATCTAAAGGGCACGTCATGAAGTGTGAAGAGATTTCTGAACACAAGATTCACCAAATAACACAAAGTTACTCCTGTTAGTGGCTTGGCAGAACTGCCCATGATATCACCACATTCCAGGCTCCTTAGGCTGACTGGGCTGGCAGCATTTAAGTTCATGAACTCAGGTCTCCCCAGAGCCACTCCCAGCACACTTATCCTGATGGGGCCACGTTGAGCTTTTCCAAGTGTTCCAAACCTCACCTCAAAGTGACTGTGGGCTTCTTCCTGTTTTTCCTGCCACCTCAGGAACATGACTGCTCCATCACATCTGTTACAAAATAGGAAGAAGTAGCTTTTCCAATGGATACAGTGGGGATGCAGTGACAACAGCTTCACCAAGGTGTAGCTGTTCAGTTGCAAGCCGCTGTGTATTACTAGATCAAAATTAATAGCAGAGGAAGAGGAAGAACAAAGTGTTACCTTGGAGAGACAACAGGAGCAAAATGTTGATGGAATATATAATTTTATGAACATACCCAAGTCACTTTTACACAGATTTAAAGTGTACTTGTTTAGCAAAGGATAAAAAAGATGCAATTTTCCATACCATTTCTTCAGACATGTTTGCTTTGGGGGAAGAAAAAAACTGCTGTTGCACCACTGAATATAACCAGGCAAAATAGGATCTTACTGACTTTCCCCTTATGAAACATCTACAAGACTGATCTACAAACCTACTCTGCAAAATCTGCAAACAGCTACTGAAAACAGAAAACACTCATTTTTACCTCCAAAGGACTAGTTAAGTTAGAAAGACTGATACTCAGAAGTTTTCTTTCAAAATAATTGTACCAGATCTGCAAGTTCTTTGTGTTTAATGTGGCACTATTGTGCTTCCATTTTTCAGCGTGTACCCGGTACGTTGTAGCTGGAAACTTGTACAGAAGCTCTGTGGAGGACGTGTAGAGGAACCCATCCAGAGTTTAGGGTTTGGAACAAACACAGAAAGTTCACAGTCATAACATCAGAAGTACAGCTCTCCCATACTAACACTGCATTCAGATTTCAAAATTAAAAATATCTCTGTGCAGTCACACACACAAATTCTAATTAGCAGCAAAAGTAAAGCCTGACACGGTGACACATCTCCATGCCAACACCTCTCTGCAGACTTGGGATGTGCACAATGCAATCAGCAAATACAGGATTTTCCCCTGTGAGAAACAGGATTTTCCTCTGTTGTACTGCTCATAGCCAGTACAACATGATGTCATTAAAAAAAATCCCAAATGTCCTTTTTCATCCCTGGAGAATGACACAGGTGGTACTGGAGAATTTACTGTTGCTGGGGTATAGTAGGAAGTACAGGAGGAAATTAAGAGGTTTTATTTCTACATGACCTCTAAAAATACCTATTTACTGCATGAGTAATGGGTTCTTCTTCCACTCCTGAAATCACCAGCATCTCAAAAATGAGTGCTTGTCATCCCGCAGCCTCTATCCCAGTGGGAAGAGCTGGCCCAAAGAAAGCAGTAACAGGTCCAGGTGGCAAGTCCAAGTGGGCTGTGAAAAAGTGGGGAGCTGCTCAGACTTTTAAGATCCAAAAAAAACTGTGGCAGAGCAAAACTCCATCTTAAAGCTGTGTAGACAATGAAAACGAATTCAAGAAGAAGAAAGTTAATACCTTCTGAGGCAGGACTGAAGTTGCCATGGAAAAAACAGCTCTGTCACTACTGCTTAAAAAGAGAGATGTGGAGAAAGAGAAATATTTTAAGTCTAATAATTATGTGGATTACTTCTTGTCACTCAGTGCATTGGTGAATGGTCTCCTCCCTAACTCCTGCCCCTCACACTACACACATTCTATTTCTTAGCATGGCTCCCTGTCCAGTCAGTCCTGGCACATCCCTGTTTCTTCGCTCTGCCTTTGAACTGTGTTTCCATTTTGGCCAAATGTCTGATTTAACACTTTGCAATGGGACTTTTTCATTCTGATTCTTTCTCTTTAAAAGACTCCAGTTGGTGAATTTATAAAATAGTCTTGTTCTCCTGTACAGATAAATCTGACACAGGATATTCTAGATGAATGTATTATTTTGTTCCTTGTCTGCCACTCCCTGGGTGGACATAAAGGTATTTCCCTTGAATTCGGCACTGTACATAAACATCTGCTGATGCTGGAGTGAAAATACATCAAGATGCTTTGAGATATATGTTTCAAATACAACTGCTTCTTTTTACTGTCCTGAAAAAGAACATTATAAATATGGAATAAGAAAATCTCTCTGACTGCAGTTCACAACCTTACTGTGTCATCTCAGTAGCATCCATTAATCAGTGTATTGTGACCCAGCTACAGAAAGACAAACAGAAGCCTGACCATACCATTAAGGTGCCCATACACAAAGTGAAGGAAGAGGGTCAAGAGGTTTAAAAATTGAAGTTAATGAGACTAGCTCCATGAAACTTGAAAGCCTACACGGAAAAAAAGTTCTTATTTTCAGAATAAGTAATTGCCACAGGACAATTAAGGATTTCTTTTCAACTTTAATACTGTCAGCTACTTCTATGAGGTCTTCTGAAGGTATTTAACTAGATAAGTGATCTGTATAATATCTAGTGCTGAGAAAAGGGGAAAAGTAGAAATAGAGAGGCAGCAGGGCAGAGGGAAGAGCCAGACAAACCTTTGGAGGCAGCACAGTCTTAGATCACTTCAAATTGATTGTGAAACCACAACCCTGACAGAAAGAAAGAGTCAGGATTTCTGTAATACATCAGGGAGATAACAGAGAAAGGATCTGGTGAAACAAAGTGAATCACTTGGTGAGAGGTATCTACTTTCAGCTTTGAGAGAATCTTAACTGCAGGTTTTTGGTTTAAATATTGCTACTACTTTTTGATGAGACCTTTTTTTTTATTAACTACATCAAAATTCCAGCAATTCAAGAGCTTTTGAAGACTCCCCAGCCAGACAGGTCTTTTACTGATAGGAACCAGTTTTCTTGAGCCACACCTTCCAAAAAACTAGACGCAGAGAAAGCTTCACGTGTCAGCTTTTCTTCTGAAGGATAAAAAGGAAATGAAAGGACTCCTTCTGATTCAGCCTTCTCATGGGAATTCTGCAAGAAACTTGCGTGAGTTCATAAAAACCCAATAAACATCCCCCACCAAAAGAAAATAGGCACATCTGTGGCTTTTTATGATTCTTTGTCCAGAGGCCTAACTTTCAATTGTCTTTACTATAATTCACCTGTAATTGCATTCCTTACTCCTTTTGTTTATTGAGATGGAAAAGAATGATCCTAAAATCCTGTTTTGTTACCACCTATTAAATAGCTGATTTCAAACAGCTCATTTTGCTCCTTTCTCTATTCCCATTTTAGTCCTCTTGCATCATGTCTCTTAATTCAATTCAAAAAAGAAAAATCAGCAATATTAAAGGGTGTTCAGAAGTTACACTCTCCTGTGTTTTATTTCAATGGTTATCATTGCCAAATAAAAATTCTATAGGAAGACGAAGCTTCTGCTCCAAAGGCAGTGTGTTTTTGTTGTACTTCTAGAGGCACTTGACATGACCCTAGAATGAGCACAGTAAGTTTGGGCATAGGTAGAGAAGAAACATTAACCCCTGTGACAGACTTGGAAGAATGGGCATGCTCACTTTCACATGTGCACGTAGGTTCATAGGAAAACTAAAAATCTCACTAATTAGCTCAGGTTTTTTTCTTCAAGGAACTTAAAGATCTAAGCAAAGATGCAGAATGCCTATAAGAGCATTTCTTCATATAGGAAAAGGAAAACAGCACAACCGCCCTCCACACAGAGTCAAATTCCCAGTCAGGTGGCCACATGTTTAGTTCACAAAGTTCACATCTCATTTTTGCTGGCAAATCAACAACAAACTTCTGCCCTTCTATGGCCTTTCACTTGAATTTTTGCCAATGTGTCAAAGCATTTTTCCTCTAAAAGAAAACACCTCGCCCGCATCATTTACTACTCCCCCTAAAAATACTTTCAGCACAACATCACGGGAGTACTTTTGACAACTGCTTTTGGAAGGCAGCATTCTCTGGAGCAGTCAGACAATAAAAGGTTTTCTGTTCTAAAGACATGCTACTGACTAAGAACAGACAGGTATCAACAAGAACTTGAAGATAAATGTTCATATCTTGTCTTTATAATCATAAACATTTTTACTATCTACAGGTACAAGTCTGGATAAACGCAGTCATTTCGCTTTGTAACTCCCAGCACCACATTTTTTAATACATCATCTTTTCAAAGTTCTCTTGACTTTGATCTACAAACAGAAAACTAGAAAAATTTTATAACACTTTTTCACGCTAGGCTTCTTGTCTTGTTGCCTCAAACTAACAATTCCTTTAGTAGCAGGGTTAAATTTTGCCTCCATCAAACATTCTTGTAGATGATTGACATCAACAAAAATAAGGGTCATGTTATTGTTAAAAAATAAAATTATAACCACTCTATATCTATGATTAATACCAGAACAATTTTTACCATCCTTTACTGTTAAAGACACTTTGCTCCATAGATACTTTGCAAAATGGCATGTGCAAAAGAGGAATGGAGATGGGATTTTGCAGAAAATGCAGTTTGGCACAACATTACAACAAACATGGCAAGAATTAAGTAGTGTTCAAGCCCTGGGTTTATATTTCCATAATAACATGAAGGAAATTAAGATAAGGTCTGTTAGTTTGTTACTCAAAACTAAGGGGTGGATTTTAAGACAGGGAAGACTAAACTCGACTATCAGAATATCTCAGTGATAGATAAATATAAGTTCACAGATATTGTCCTCAGCATCTCCAAGGATTACAAAGTACAGATACTCCAATAATATCAAGGAAAAATTACAAGACCCCAAACCTGTTTCCCATTTTTGATTTGGACCTTTTGGGTTGTGTCTGATCAAAAGGGTGTTTTCCCATAGGCTGCTGTGCAGTGTTCCCTGCCCTACATGACCCTCAGATCCTGCCTAAGTGACTTCTATGAGACAGCTCCTGGGCTGCAGCTCAGGCCCTCAGCACAAGCTTGTGTGTAAACACCAGGGTTTACAGCCCATTTAATAATTTGGGTTCAGAGAACCCATGGAGAAAGTTAATCCACTGGAGAATGAGCCAGCCTAATGTCCCATGTCACAGAGCTCCTCAGATTTCTCCCTGCCTCCATGGACTTCCACTGCTAGCTTCAGCAGCATGACTGCAGATTTCACCTGCTAGAGCACAGCTGGGTGTTTGCCCAAAACAGGCCAGCTGTGTTTAAACAAAAGCACTCAAATGAGAGCTCACAGTATAAACTGAAAGACCTTGGACTTAAATTGCTTCCTCCACTTTCCTATCCCCCAATAAGCTAAGGCAGTTTAAAACAGGTTGACAAGGAAGCCATGGCCACAAGTGAAAAGAATATTTCTTTAATAAAGATGGGGTCATCCACCTGAAGTGTCAGACAATATTACACTATCTCTTTGGTGCCCAAACAAGAATAGTGAAACCAAAGAACAGGCTGAAATCCATTGCTCAGGGAGAAGTACAGCTGTTGTCAAACTTTGATACTGATATTTACCTTGCTCAGACAGTGCTAGGAGAAAAAAGACACATAGAGGAGAAGCAATGAGGGGAACAGTGATGTCATGAATAGCAAGTTCTGTAATAGGCTCATGCCCCTTCTATTTGTGAAAGAGATAACAAGCACTTTCTGAACAAGGAACAGGCAAAGATAAGATTAAATAACCTCCAGCTCTTCATTAGCTCATGCATTAAACCATCACAATGCTGAAACTGGAGGTTTTAGAAATACTCATTATTAGTGCTCAGATGATACAACTGAAAAGAAAGAATGACTGTGTGATACTATGAGGGTTTTTTCCTCAATTGCTATAATTTTTTTGTATAATACTTGTCTGAGATAAATATTAAATGGATAAAGTAAGGACATATATTTTGGGTTTGTATTTCCAATTTAGTTGTAGAGGCCCGAGATATGGGCTGTGGCAAAGTCTTTAATCCAAACATCAGAAGTAAGGGTCATGTTTTGAGCACTAGAGGACTTAAAAAGCTTTACAATATGCTTATGAAAAATGCCAAAATAATTTTTATAAAGTTTTACATTCATCTGTGGGATATTTGTTTCTCACATCAGTTAAACCAGCTGGTAAAATCTACTAAACTGTGGCAAGGTGTTTACCTGTTGAAGGGGAAGAAATCTGCCCTTGCGAACAAACACTGAAATTTTATTTTACCCTAGGCCACCAACAGTGTGTTTACTCATCACACACAGAGACTTGTTGTAAGTAAGCAGGAGGATAATTCTGACTTAATTTTCAGGGTTTAATACTACGCATGAGTGATAAAATTAAATTTAGACTCTGAGTAAATACGCAGGGGTTCAAGCAGACCGGTTAGTTAAGGGCTTTCACAACCAGGCAAACAAACAACATAAGAAATCTAAAAAGGTGTAATGTGATATCACAGGAAAGAGAGACCTCTGTAAGCCAGAGGATAGACACATTTCACAGAAATCCAATAGCTACCTATGTGGTTATAGCTCTAAACCTACATGCTTCTTTCTCTAAAGCTCTCTTTAATCAGCTACATACAGGGCTGACTGTAAATTTGAAGGGAATGGGATGCCCCCTTTATCCTGGTTATTGATTACGTCCAGAAGGAAGCTGTTGGGAGGTCGCTGGGCAGATGTGTTGATAACAAAAGATTTCTCTCCAAGTTCTGCAGATGTTACACATTCTTCCTGGGAAAATTCTAAGGCCATCTGAGGACACAAACTCAGATTCTTGACCAGCTGAAGGCAGAACTCAGATGCTTGATCACTGAAATAGAAGTCAGAGCTCAATCGAGGCTCCTCAGTACAGTGAGAAAAGTCAGATTTTGTTGTCCAGGGCTTTTGTCAGACATGCACACACACACGCACTTCTCTCATCCCACAAAGAGGAGAAGAAACTGCAGGGATTGATGACAGGAGGAGGTGGTTATGGATTATGAAAGGAGCTGAGAAGAGGGCAGGCAAGCTCTGAAGTCACCAGCAAGATGTGCAGGTAGCTCTGAGTGAGAGTGAGGGGCCCTCGAATCTTCATCCAGGCAGGTGCTGCTTTACCTGCTTCCATTCCCCCATCTCTTCAGGCCCAAGCTCCCCAGCTCCTGCCCACTTCTCTACCACAAAGACAGACCCTGCCCTCACCACTTCACACTGCACTAGTCATTCCCCCATCCAAAGGAATTAACATTATTCCTGTGCCTCAGGAACTGCAGGGGGAAGAGACAAGCAGGAGAGGACAGAACAGGCCCAACCCATTCATGGTGCTGAGACAAAGTTTGGCACGAAGCAATTCTCCCTCACTGACAGAGCAGTGCTGTATAGAAAGAGCAGGGGTAATTAGCTTAATAAATTGTACCTTATTTTACTTAGAGCTGCCCTTGGGCTCCCCTGCAAGAGGGGACCGACAATGGGTTTGCAGTCAAAACCCTCAAGGTACCACAGCCCTTCCTTGGTTAGCAAGTTCGCCTTGCCTAGTGCTTGTTAAACACTAACAGACTTGTTTTCTAAATTAAAATTTAATCAGGGCTTGGCAGGTGGATAACGTGAGACTGATAGAAGCCTTTCACTCAAGGTTACTCAGAAAAAAATTATGCACAGAAATCAAATTGAAACTTTTCTTACATTAAAAAAACCAAACCAACAACAGTTCTTTGTCAAGATAAGAAAGTATGTGAACTTCCACGAACAACAAAATTCAGAGATGAAGTATGAAGTTTACAGCAGCCACAGTCTCAAAGGACTAAGAAAAGAACTAAACACAGGAAGAGCACATGCTTTGTTTATCTGAAATGCCTGGTAAATGCTGCAAGTTCCACACATTTCAGATTAGAAGCAATTTATATTTCTTTTTTAATAACAAAGTAGCTAAGTAAGCACAAGAACATATGGAAACTAGTTTATATTGTATTATTGGATTTGGATTACTGCAGGGACAAGTCACAAAACCCACTGGAGGGGATCTTTCAGTGGCAACTGCTGGAGTAAGATAAATCAGCATAAGAACAGCTTCATTAGCTCTTGGAGCTTTATTTTCAAGCATATTTTTATACTAATGAGCACCACACATACTGTAGACAGCTGACTAAATAAAAAAAAAAAAGACCATCAAGATTATCTATTCTTGCTGGTCCCCAGGTGCAGGCAGCCTGACTGTCTAAAGCAGGGGAGATAAGTATCAGTGAGTTATGAAAAATGCCATTACAGCAAGCCAGGAGCAAACAGGCAGAGCACTGGGAGGAACAGAGCTCAATATAGCGTGCAATGACTGTAAGCTTCAGTGCCCACATACTAAGCTTTCTGTACTGTAATGGTCTGATAAATTCATTTTGACCCAGAGACCAGAGATAAATTGTCTTAGCAGTACAAACAAACAGCTAAGCAATTAGGGCAAAGTTTTTTGAGAACATGGTGATAACATCTAGCAGCATTGTTGGGTGAGGGGGAAAAGCAGCCCTGGAGATAGGGGGTTTAATCTGGAGTAAGAGAGTATAATGGCTTCTCCAAATTGCAGAGCACTAAAAGAAAAAGCAGACAAGCAACTGGCACTGGTATTTGTCTGGCATCTATTTCAGTGTATCCAACCTGAAAAGCAACTTTCATTGTCCCATTTGGAGTTCATCAAGTTTGGCCTATAAAAAGATTTTACATGTGCAGCTGTGAAAATGTCAGAGCTGAGAAATCCATGAGGAGCCATCAGGTTTTATAGAATTGCTATAGTTTAAATTTCCTGAAAGTAATTTATTAAAATAGAGTTTTCAAGCACAGAGATTAATGCAATAGTCAAATGACCAAAGCAGCAATTCCATCAGTCACTTTTCACAAATCAGCCCTATTTAGGCACAGACACGTTAACTGCAGAACACTGGCTGCAACAATTCGGTTACCTCCCAGGTAGAGAAATAGGAGTAATTAATATTTAACCCAAACTGTGTGTTGGTTTATCAATGACTATTTGGGAATTATTTTAAATCTAAATAGTTAAATATGCTATTATATATATATATATATATATATAAAGTGAAATATCAAGAATTCATTCCTTCAGTTTTGGAAGAGTTACCCAAGAAAACAGCCAAATGATCTCTCAAATGAATACTAACTTTTGTTGTGAACATCTTGTACACAGTAAGAGAGTTTTAATAGAGATGCCTGCTCATTGCAAAACACCTAAATTTTATTTTAGACAAAAAGAAATATAGAGGAGGCCAAATGGCCAGTGGTCTCGGTGTTCACTGAAGAATGAGAATTGGAATTGTTTTTAAACACACAACGAAGATGTAAATGACATTTTCTTTACTAAAGAACTTATTTTTCCTTTTTAAGATTTTTCTCTTAAGTGTATTTTAAGAAAAAAAAATTAAAAATTGGTAACAGGTATTTTTAGAGCTGCCATAAACAATCCATAGCCTTAATTCCATCCATAGAACAGAAACAGCTCCAGTAACTTAGCCATGCCATGGGAATTCCAATATCCTTTAATGCACTGAAAGTAAGCATGTCTTGCTTCATTGTGTACTATGCTGCACTACACAAAAGTCTATAAAGGCCACCTGAATTAAATGAACAATTATTTATATTTCAATAAGGAAAAGCACTTGACCAGTAAATACAGAATAAGACTCTATAGAGATTAGCAAATAAGGCAAGACTGCAGTACCCCTCAATAAATACCAAATTAACACTTTAAAAACACAGAAAAAAGTCTTCCTTCTTTTATCTCAGGGTAAGTGGACAGTCTACCTGCTTCCTGAGTAGAAATAAAGTCATAACTTCAGATTCTATTGTTTGTTTAAACTCCACTGTGAAACATCATAACCAAATTATGCCATTTTGATTTGTGATCACTATATTATTCAGGTTATTTTGAAAGTTTCAAAGTAGATTTTCATATTATTGTTAATGATGAAATACTAAAGAAATGACCCATAAATTGCATTTTCAAACTACAAAACTGTCCTGATATCTGTAATAAAATTTTATTTCCTATCTTTTTCTGTCCTCTAATGCATCCACCACAACTTCTCAATTAACCACACTGAGCTCTCTTAGCTTTCATTTCCAGTTTCTGTATTTTTTTTCCTCGCTTGATGCTGCCTCAGAAATAATGTCTGTAGGACCAGCATGCTAGACTGGCACATCACCTCTTCAGGCAGTAGGCTGTGAGGATTAAAAGTGACTCTCTTGAGTGAAAGGCAGGATTCTAGCTTGCAGGGCTGCTCTCCATGCTCAGAAGGACAGCAGGATAACAGGTATTATTAAGGTAAAATTAAACCTTCCTTCCTTAGAAAGAATGGTAAGTTTTTATCTCAGCTCTGCCGTCCACAAGTCTCAGCAAAAAAATGGTGTCTTCATGCCTTCAAGCTTTTCTCCATCCTTTTTTGACCCTAATTGCTTCTACAGTCCCTGTTATGCTTTTGGTTGGTATGAGAGAGGGGCTTCTTTGGTCACAGGAAAGCAGCCCAGGGAAGCAGCCACGTAAGGAAAAAGAAAGGACAACTGGTATATGCAATTTCTAAAGTATTTTTGTGTTTAATGCTGCCATTGCTGCATGTTTAGGCTGCAGACACCATGGACCCTGACCCCTGCTTCTCCTTTCCCTCGGTTTATTTTACATAAACAGACAATGAACACAACCAAGTGCCTGTGACCAGAACAGGCACAGGCATGGTTCAGCCACACCCAATTTAGTCTCACAGAAAAAGTGCTAAAGCCAAAAGCATTGCAAACCCCCCAGATCAGGGGTAAGCATGTGCTTGGTTATTTCTACATAAGGGATGAAGGCGCACTTCTCTGTGCAGTGCCACCACCCCGCTTTTCCCACCAAGGTTTCTATCCTCCCCTCCCCAAAACACAAGTGCCACACGAGGCACACTTTTATTTTGACTGCCATTGAAAGGCTGGGATGATCTGATATGATCACCTTCAGCAAAGAACATGCTTTCATGTAACGTTTTTCCAAACTTCCACCACAGGTGCATGTAGAGGCACTTACAATACGTGTCATGGAGCTTGGCAATTATAATTGAGTTATAATGATGATATTTAACTAAAACCTGGACAAATTCTGACTTCTAAACAAAGCCTTGATAATGTGATGCCCCCTTCCCTGGCTTTCTCCTCACACTACAGACAAGAAGTGCCAGTACTGAAGACCAGGAATCCAATCCAGCTCCTTGCATCCCCTTCAAAAACAAAGTTGCCCTTTTTCTATTCTCTGACTTGGTACTGACATAAATAATTCCTGTGTAAAGCAAAGCCACAAATGTGAGTCTTTAATTTGATCTGGACACAGATGCATTCTTTGTGAACTATTTCTTACCCAAGGCAGATATTTGCAGCCATATATCCCACAGTCACTTCACACCCCTGCCATGAAAAATTCTATTCATACTTTAAAATCCTGTGAAATTATTAGAAAAATCATTAAGGAAAAAAAAAATCAATTATAGGAAATGTTTTGCAGAAGCTTCTGCTTCCAAAGCAACTTTTTATGTCACTTTATGTCAAGATCTGGAAATTTTGCTGCATAGAGGTTTACATGATAATATGCATTCAGCTATATTTTGAGAGCCTTCAGTGGGCTGTTACAATACTCTGTTTTCCAGAAAAGAAAGTCTAACCACCACACCAAGGTGAGCCTTTGGGGGTTGGTTAAATTTCTCATTAAATTGATGTTTAAGTATAGTAGGGGTTTCCCTTAGTGCGGCAACTTGCCAATTTAACATCGAGGAAATTCAGATGCAGATAAATTAGGTTTATAAGTAAGCTTGCTGCAATGACAAATGGGATTTGGAAAGCTGAAACGGGAGTTTCTGTTGCTCCTGTGTTATAGGGCAGTGCCCTCCACTGGCCAAATGTCCTCATGTTAAAATAAAAGAGCAAAAATTCACCGTGACTCCAGAATAAAACCCCCAAAATACCTCCAAACTCCCTCAGAATCAAGATCTTATAAAAGGTTATTGCATAATGGCACCAATTTTTACTAATGGCAGCCTTGCTTTCATATTACATGGTAATAAAAATACTTTGGGTGCTGAAATAAATCCCAAGACAGTCCTTTTAAAGAGCTCCAAAATAGGAGTGACAAGACAAAAATGGGTAGTGCTAAAAAGTCTAATTTAACACAAGACCATATAGTGGTAAAAAACATAGAATCAGATTAGCAATTACTACTGTCTGTTAAATTTTCACTATTTTACCTTCTTTTTTTCTGTTCAGAAATGACAGATGCTCACAGCCATCTCTTTGAAGCAATTAATACTGTTTTTGAGTGCCATGCTGAGGACAGAACTAGTTGCATCAGTAATACCTGTATTAGATGTACTTGAGAGTGCAGACCATTAAGTGTCAAAAGCCAACAGACAATGAGAAACCTGGAAACAAGATGGATATAGATTTATGCCCTCCACTCATGTCACTGTGGGGTACCCCAGGGACACAGTTTTAGTAATAAAAGTGTTGTTAATGAGTTTATAGTCAATTCAATAATCCTACACAAGATCACTATCTAATTACTAGACGATATTATATATTATATTCAGTGGGACAGAGCTGCTGGTGAGAAGGGGAAGTGTTTCTTTAATAAGATTAAAAGCAATAAGCTATAGGAGGAAGTTATGATAAAAATATGAAGATAAATGGAGCTGGCAGAGATAGACCAAAACCATAGAAAGACTGAAAATATGCTTGATGTTACAAGTTGCACACTTAGATTTTCAAGCAGAGCCAAAGAAGGACAAAAACTATTCTAAGACCCTGATAAAACCTTCACTACCATCTACAGATAGTGGAAGGCTGAAAGTCAGAAGATGGGTTTAGCATCCCTTTTTCAAGGACTTAACAATGGCCATATTTTTTGAGCACATCTAATATAAGCTTTAAGCCTAGCATAAGTTTTACCATTTGTCCCATTCACTTTGTATAAAATTTCTGTGTTAGTGGGCAGTGAAGGAAATTAGTCACATTTCATACCTGCCAATCATATGATAACCTATTTCCACTAGAAAGAAAAAAAAACCCCACTGTTCTTAAACTTGTTTTTAAAGAGAAAAGCTAGATTCCAAAACAAACCATGAAGCATCCTCCTTTGAATACAAATTTGATTTTTCACCCCAGTTAACAGCAGTGCTAAGGGTATCCCCCCAATTTCTGCAGAACCCAGCTCTGGTGACCAACAGCTTTTGTTTGTTCTTCCAGGCAGCCTGGAGCACAAACACCATCAAACAAAAATAACCCAACCCCCTGGCTTCATTAGACCTCAATCCTCACAGAAGGTCCTGCTTGCCACTGGATATTAATTTGGGATGCTCTTTTTGTATCAAGATTCACCAGTGATGACACAGAGCAAGGCATTCAGTCACCCTCACCCTCTGAGTCTCTGTTTCCTCTGTTACAAGAGGCTTGTTTTGCATCCATTGCCTCACCTCAGGTCTATCTTCCCCCCTCCTCGGGGTTCCTTGGATTGTTTAATAACCACATGCTAATGCCAGGTTGTTCTGCTAATCACTTTGTAGGTGAAATCTTCCTTGTACAGTCTAAGAGCCAGTTTTGTGCTATGAGCTTGAAATAAAAAACTGGAGGAGATGGGAACATGAGATATCGATCTGGTTGCTTCCACATTCAGATCTCTGTGCTTTTGTTACACTATTTCAGGACCTCAGACTGAAGCAGGGAGCCATTTTCACAGCCACTGCACACACACATACAACGGAATCCAACACAAGCACCTTCATGCTTTCTAAACCTCTGCACAGAACTGTTTTAGCCAGGACTGGATTAAACCCATGCTTCCTAAGCACAGCTTAACTCTGCCATGGACAGAGCCTTGGAAAAAGGCGCAACTGCTGGTCTTGCTCTCATGAAAAATAATTAAACCCCACTTTCCCTGTGAGAAACAGGTGGAGCACTGAGTTCCCTGTTGCAGCTGATGTTACTGCTCAGCTGTCCCCTGAGGGCAGCCACCACTGACCATGGGCACTGCGTACAGGTGTCACCTGCCAGAGGTTTCCTCCAGCACTGCCCTGCTCCCCGCCAGGGGACCAGCTGACATTTACCTTGGGGTGACCTCAGGGAGCCACAAAATGCGCACTCAACCACAGTTGCTTAACCATGCTGAGATACAGAATTTCTAACTTTTGCTTTTCCTTACAGTGGAAAGAGCTTTAGACACCACAGCTTTAAACCACAGAGAGCTGAAAAACAAAAACAGGATGTCTGCTTCTAAAGCTGCTGCTGTGTATATTTTTCCTGAGACTGTGCTATCTGGGACCAGGTTAGTGTAATCTTTCAGTGCGTCTATTGGCCAAATTCGCTCTTCCCTGGTGGAAGGTTAACTCTGGTGTGTATGACAGAAAATGTTGTCATGGCCAAGGGTTCATGTCATCACAATCTGCATAAAAATAGAACCAGCTGGAGATAAAAAAAATGTGAAATACTAAGTCTTCAATTATTCAGTTGTTCTCTTTAGTCTTGCAAAACTCCAGTGATGCATTGATGGAGTCCCCTTCTGACTGTTCATCAGAGAATTTTAAATATTAGGCGAGTAATTACATCAGGCAATGAGGCAGTCCAAACATTTATTGATAAAAATAGAACTACTCATCAACTGAGTGAAATTAACATATTTTTTTAATTTGTCAGATTTGATTAGTATTTAACAACATCATTCTTATGCAATTTTGGACACCTCAGAAGCAGCCATTATAAACCAACAGAGCTCTACTCATGTCAGCAGCACATGGGATTTTTGGCCCTGAGGGAAGGGGCCAGAGATACTCAGCAAGAACTTCAGGCAGCCACAGAGTTATAAACTGAATGTGATGCTTTTGTCCCCCGGCTCAGGAGCTGTTCACATTTATGCAGGGATTGCCAAGAACAAACATTGTCTCAGCTATCCAAGGGATCCAAAGCAGCTGTGTTTCTACAGAAAGGTCTCTCAAGCTCCATTTTCAAGCTTGCTGCTTGATGTTACTGACAGCTTCTACCAGGGCAGCTTAGCCTCCCCAGGCTTGCATGGACATCTCACATCAGCATTCCAATGGTGCTTGTATACACCACTGAGACCTGGGCAGTGCTGTAACCCATTGAACTGGTTTGCTTTCACTCAAATATCATCCTAAACAATAATACCAGCAGTTTTCAAGCGCCCTGGTGCTGGCGTGGTAAAACCCACCTGAGTTACAGTGACATTAATGTGATACACATATGTGCGGGTTGATGTGAGAGAGGTTTGTCTAAGGCAAATAGGCTCAAGTACTGGTAGGAACTCTGTTCTCCTGGGGTATCATCTGCCCTTCCCACACAATGAAGGGAATTTGCAGGACAGTGTGGTGTAAAGCAAAGCTTATGTCACCAGAGAGAATCTCTCCTATCATCCATCCAGCAGAGCAGACTTCACAAGCATTTGCTGTTCACATTACAGAAAACAACCCTCAAACATTACAGTTACAGACCTGGCACCATGTTTAATAATCAACACAGGAAGCTTAAAAAATGACCAGTTTTGGACTTTGAAATAAAGGTTTACTGCAGGATGACTTTGTAGCTTAAAACACTTGCTGAATGCAAACAAAACTTGAGCTTTTGGCAGCTCCACAAAGTCAAACTTGAGTTCACAAAGTGCCTCACGTGAAACTCTCATCATTGTGGGATCCTGATATGTAAAAGCCAAGTTTTTAATTATTTTGCAAGTTGGGAGGGCTCACTGTGTGTTTATACATGTATACACCCCACCCCCATCCCCTCCCTTTTGGCTGAATTCTACTCTTGGAAGCGTTTTTGTCTAATCATTGACTGTTTGTATGACTCCAGGATGAAGATTTGTTGGCCTAAATAAGTGACAAGCAGAAGCCATGCTGTTTTGGAAAGCTCACACACCCAAGCAAGTGCAACACACACGAAGACTTACCTGCTTACACTTCTGCCAAAAGACAAGATAAATAATTACACTGAGTATATCTAATATTTATGTGCGTATCAGGCAAATACAGTGTTGGTATCTAACTGTTGGCATTGGAATTAGGAGTTTAAACCTGGATCAACATGTTCTGTGCTTCTATAATAAAGTTCATGGTTTAAATAATGAGACACTCATATTTCTGCTCAAGAATCAGGACAACTCTTAAAATGAATGCATTCTACTAGGTAGAAATGCAGACACAGAAAATGAGATGATCAATGATAGAGGTGAAAACGGCTATGCTCAATTTAGAAGCAGAAATCTACATGAAATGATGTTTTGACTTTGTTGTTACGTGGCACCTAGATAGTACATCTGTAATTTCTGACCTTTTTTTTCTATACATCTGCAGTTTCTTACAAATATTCAGAAACTATAATTTATACATGTGTTTTTTATCATGGGGCTTAGAATATCAAAATCATATTCAGTTGCAAGATCATTCTGCTTCTATGCACCTGACATCCACATCAAGAGGAATTAATGATTTCATAGTATATTACTTCAAACTGTGGAGCACATTACTTTAAATCTCTCCATACTTTTATTTATTTTTTCATTTCTGCATTTGATTATCTTTCTGTTAGTCCTATTATATCCCCCCATAAGGGAAAAATGTGTTAGGAGTTTTAGCACCAATAGGAGCTAAAAATGCAGGTACAGTTTGCACTACACAGCGTAACACAAACCACCACCATTTTTCATGCAGTAGAAATTAGAACTGGAGGGGGACAGGAGGGAGATTCTCAAATGCTAAACCCTTTGTTTGCACTGTGCTGATTAAAAAGAAGAAAAAAGACCAATTTGATAGAACGATTTAGAAATCTCTGATTTGAAAGCAAAGCCAATATTACATGTTGGGAAAATACATGGACCAGGATATCTGGCAGGAGAGCACGGTGTAGATACATCATCTGTACAAGTTCCCTGGACAGAAAGTAAACATACGTAGTGAAAGAAAACATCTCAAAGGCAATCTCACCATAGAACAGAATCACATTGCTTTCAAATTCATCCTGAACACCACTGTGGATATTTTTTTCTATCTGAAGACAAGCAACAATTTTTATTTTCTTCTTTTTTTTTCCCAACCTCAGATATTTACTAAAGGGTTTTTTCCAGTGACAAGCCCATATTTTCTCTTGCAAAGGTGATCTCACCTGAGATCACCAGCATTACCATAACATCCAAACACCAGCTAGACCTTCATGAGTCAGCTAACTCAGGAGATCGCCTCACCAGCATTATGTGTATTGGTTTCTGATGGGAGATAAAACATTGCTATGGCATCAAGATGCTCTGATCCATCCAGGCCTTGCTCTGTGCTTTGCTTTACATTTGAAATTTACTCCAGAATCGCCATGCCCAAAACTGGACATGTCCATTACAGGATAAAAGCATGAAGGTTACTCAAAATCCTGCCAATGCACAATATAGAGTTGTCCTGCATGATTATTACATTTATTTCTAGAAATATTTGTTAAGCCAAGTAAAAGCAACAATTCAACAACTGCAGTGAACTCCCTGTTAATGGAGATTTTCTGTCCTGGACAATAATTTCACTTTCATATTTGTGGAATATAATTTCCTTGAAAGTGTGCTTGCTTGATAAAAATATTACATGAGGTAGCCCTTCTATTTTCAGTCTGGATCTATAAATTACTATTTCATTTAGGTTTCCAAACAATTCATATTAGGACTGCTTTAGAGCTTAAACTGATGGAGAATTCTACAAGTATAAAACTGCCTGTAATGCTCCATCTCAGGAACTGTGTCAGCGGCCTTAAAAAGTGGAACAACAAAGACACCAGGACTGCAAGCCACCCATCACAGAGCAGTGCTGCTTTTCCAAGTGTCTGGCTACTTCCACCAAACTTAAGGGTAAACTTGCATTTGGTAGGAAATGTTCACATTTAGTTAAATCAGATCAAACTCAAAATCACTTCAAGAGCGGCCAGTCAGCCAAAGAATAACTCTTACTCAGTGACTACTAATGAGCATTTATGGGATCAATTAAGGAGTTGTTGCTCACTCACTGTGCCACATCGGATGCTGGTGGCAGTGGTGACTCCTCGGGTACCAGGTCGATGTCATCAGTGAAGCTGTTGGCCCGTGACATGTCTTGGGTGTGCCCTTCCAAGCGTCTTCTCACTGCACAAATAATTTAAAGAAATCACAATATATTAGGGAGACAAATCTACAGGCTCTTACTATGCCATATATATAGTTCAAACACAAGGAACCTCTTAAAACAGAGGTTTGTCTTCTTGAGGGCTGTCTCCTGTGAACAGAAATTCACCACATCTACAGTATCAATGTGGGCATGACAATACAATCAGACTTCCATTTCCTCACTCAGCACCATTTGATATGTGTGCTTTAATACCTTTAAAACTATTCTTGAAAACTAAACTTGAAACCAAAGTGCTCTTTGGCCACTACAGTCACGAGTGTTCCAAATTTCTCCCATGAGCCAGGAAGCCTCGGATGCTTGGATGCAGTTGGCTCTGCAGGATGACCATGGTGGGTCCAAGCTGTGCTGGAGTTTAGCTCATGTTCCAAGCGTTACAAAGGTACAAATTTCATTACACATTTGGAAAACATATAATGTATAAAACAGTTCACTAAGACACTGCAAAATTCAGAGAAGTGGAGTTTGCTTTTACCCTGTAAGTGGTAAAAGCTAATTAAAGACCTACCCTCAAAACTCATTTCCATCCAATATAGGGCTGACTTCACCATAAATGTGCAGTGTACGTGTACCTGCCTAAGTTCAGCTGCATCAATATTCAAAAGCTATTTCTGCTGCAAGTTCTCTTCAATATCTTCTCCTACATTAACTTTGTTCAAAAGCTATAAAGTATATCTAGCTTAAGTTGCTCTGATCTAAAAGAGCAACTTCATTCGTGATTCCTGGTGATCCTAACAGTTTCTAAGGAAGCTACCTATAAATTTTTATTCCAATCATCTTTGAAAGCTTGGCACATGAGCTGGCAGAGTCTAACTTGGAAAATTTATAGGATGACACATACAAATTCAAGGGAGGAAAAAAAAGTGTTTGTGGGTGTGGGTGAATCACTAAAATTAAGCATCAAAACAAGTAAAGACTAAATGTCACTTGCATATGCTGTGGTAACAACCCATGTGACAGAAATAAGAAACCTTGCCTCCTAGAAAATTAAATTGATGAAATTTAATCTGTTTAATTATTCTGTTAGTTCCAAAACAACACTTTGTCTAGACTGCAATCAAGATAAATACTAAAAAGCCTACAACACTAGAGCTTGTTATTGGAACAGCCACAATCCAAATGGCAAGGAGTGAAAATGAAGTCTATGGAATAGAATTATCAAATAGCATAACTGAACACTGACAAAGGACATAAGATTACAAAGCTGTTTTATTTACATCTGCTACATTTCATCACAAATAAATTGTGTGTTTCCAGGGGAAACCCAAATCTTCCAGGCACCAGGAGCATGAACTCCTGTGCTGTTGCAGCACTACTGAGACACTTTGGCTGTACTAGAGGAGCTTTATTTTGTGAGACTTGACAGTGCTGCATTTGTTCTGATAAGACATTTTTCCTGTGAGAGAAGTATGTGGCCTTGTTTCCAGACAAAGCCTTGAAACACACAGGTCCAATATTTGAAGTATGGCTTTGGGAAGCACCAATCCCTGAATAAGTAACATGGCACATGATCACATCTGCAAAATGCAGCTGGGGGAAGTTTTGGCTTCAGTTGCAGTAAGGTTTTCCTCATAGGAAGTTAGCAAAACTTGGGAGTGGGCCAAGGCAGAGTTAAGTTGCTGTGCCCATATAAGGCACACCAGATTAAAAGGAAAACTCTGCATTGCTATCAATTCCTACTCCACAATGAACTGCTGAAAGGGTCAGAGCAGGGCCTAGTTAATTCATGGCAGTTTGCCTCCTTCAGAGTGCAGCATGGATACTAAAGTTACTGTGATGCATTTGCCCTGAGAAGTCATAGCATTATACTTTACTCCTGTCATTTTAAGGCTTTGGTCCATATTGCTTTATCAAACTCATCTCTGACTCATCACACCACTGTTTGCAACCTGCGTCCAGGCACTCCTAAAAAAACCCAAAACCCCTAGTTGTTTACATTTGGCTTGCTAACTGCTTTTCTGAGAAGTGTTCCTTACTGCAATGTGCTCCACAGCACGGTGGTTCTGAGCAAAGGAGGACAATGGCAGGAGCCAGTTCTGAAACCTTCGCTGCCTCCTGATTCCCTTGTGCTGTGCTGAGCAGCTCTGCTGTTCCTGCAGGGTGCACCTGGAGCCTGCTCTCTGACCAGGGAACTTCTGCTGGGACACCTGGAACCTCCTCCTGGGATTTAGCTGCTTCTGCTTGGTTACCTACACAACCAGAACAAGCTTCTGTTGTGTCTTTATGTCAGGCAAAAGCACTCAGATTTCGGTGAGGACTGCTGTGATTGTTTATGGCAGTCTCATTCCCCAGGGAGGGCACATTTCATTCCTGCAAGCATTTTGAAAAAGACAATGATGTGATTATGTATTCTATACAAACAGGAGTTGTGCAACACATACTCCATAGTTGATTTTATCAGCTGAATGGAACTTGTGTACTCAACTCCATAAAATTAAGTATTTGGGTCACGTCTCAGAGATTGCCTCACTGCTTCCCCTCTGCCCTCCCATGCTTCCATGGTCAGATCCATGGACAGAATGATTTTCGTCATTTTGGTTGCAGACCAAAATTTATCTCAAAATTATTAAGAGAAAAAAGAGCTGCTCACAGAAATGCTGCTCAAATATATAAAGATAAAGCAGAAATCACAGCTCTGAGGCTCATCGTGTCTGGGTGGTGATATTGTGAGACTCCCTACTACTCTCAGAGCCACTTGAGTAAATTCAGAGTATTAGTTTTATGGAGTATTAAAGCCATCACAAGAGAATACTTTTTTTTATCCATGCAGCCCTAATAAAAGTTGTTTCATACTCATTTCCCTTTATCTTTTTATCACTCATTAATTCTATGTGTTTCTGCTTTAAAATATCAACGCATGAATAACATTTTCTGGTGCCTAAATGTATGCTAATGGTAAATGCATGTTAAACATGGTATTTTCTAAATATTTTCTGTCCTATAGGTGACTGTCAGAATTGTGAGCAGTTATCTTCTCATTCAAAACACTCTTTCTGGAACCCACTCAGTTTTTGAAGTTAACTCACTTTCCTTGAACTTCCAAAACTCATTTAGACAGCAATCTTCAGTCATAAATCAAAATTCCCAAAAAATCACACTAAAAGGAACAATTTTTTTTTTTTTTTTTTTTATGTCAAGAAACCTTAGCTCCTCAGCAATAAAGTAATTCATAGTAATCATTCCTGACAGTGCTTTCACTTGGAGGAAATGTGGAGCATTATAACACATTCAACACATGGTAGTGATGTTTTCCAGAAATAAAACTCAAAGATGTAAGGCCCAGCTACTACAGATGGTAGTTTGTAGCAGCTGCAGCTCAAGCCAGAAAAACTCTGTCTTCCCTCTCTACATTTATTTTCATAAGATTTCCTTGTCCAAACTGACTTTATGGGAATTAATGCCCTACATTTGATGCTGCAGAGTATTAAGCAGGAGAGGAAAGGAAATTCGAAAAAAAAGAGGAGCCATCCCTTCTTTTCATGTGTTGGTACTCAGAGTATGAAGAAGCTGTACCTGTTTCATCCAAAAAAATATAATATTTAATGAGCTTGAAAAGTTGGAAGCAGCAAATTCAAAATACAGAATAGTATCTACCACAGTACAACACGTTCCAGGGAACGCCACAGACCCAGGGATCCCTGAAACAGATCAACAGATTAAATCAAACAGCAAAAAGCAAGCCAAGTTTCATATACCTTTACTTTTAATTTCTAAAATGGTGAAATCATAAAATAAACACATCAAAACATAACCCAGAGGTATTTTTTCTAATGCTGTTTGGCTTTAGCTAACCTTAGACTCCTTATCTATATTACATTACCTTCTGTGTTTGTGTTATGGGGAAAAGGCAAGCTCCCAAATTATAAATGTGACAGAACAGAGGACTGTACTGTCGTGGTCATTCCCCAAGAGGCAATGCCCATCAACAGCAGGGCAAAATAACAAGGAAGATTTTGCACTATTCTCCTCTCAGATAAAGAAGGTGAAAAAAAATAAAAAGCAGGTCTCTTTCAGTGCCACTGTCTCATCATCACTTTCAGATCACTGCTATTAAAACCCTCCCTCTCATAATGCCAGACTGCACTGCTCAGTATCACCAATACACAGGACATAAACATGATTTCATTTGTGAGGCTGCACCTTGACAGAAAACCCCTGGGATAACTGCACTTCCTTTATCCACAGGGATGAACTGCCTGTGAGACCACACTGTTATGTCTTGTCTGCTTTCCTGTGGCAGGCATTTGTATTCTCTCACTTAAAAATACTGCATTTGTAAAGCTGTATAGAGGCAAACTGGTTTGGGGCCTAGCCTGGGACATCTCCAAATCCTTACTTTCCTGAGAAAAATAAAGAAAAGTTAACAGCTTATGAAAGCCCAGAGGCCTGGAAGTGTCTGACACCTGAATACCAGCCTGCTTTTAAAAACCCTCTTCAACTTGCTTTCATTATCATTCATCTCAGCAGGCAAATGGCATTCAAGCTCCTCTGAGGAGTCACATTGGAATAATACAGCAAAACATAATTAACATGGACTGAATAATTTCTTTATCAAAGTTATGTTATAAGAACTTTTCTTCTTTACTGTGTGAAGCTCCAGCAGCTTCAGGAGTGTACTCAGTACTACTCTAAATAAGATAAAGATGTTTTTACTTTAGTTTTATGTAAAACTGTTACAAATCTGAGCATCTGAAGCTATGATTTTTAAATCCTTACTATGCACTCAAATGTAAGTCATCTGCAAATGCCACACAGTCACATTGTCCCATACGCAACTCTTAGAGCTACAAGTGCCCAGTACAGTTAAAAAAGCTCAGGCTACTTTCTGTACCTAATTTTAGGCAGCTAAATTTATTATCATCATTCAAGATGTGGCTGATTCAAGTTCAGGACAATGCACAAGAATTGCATTTTGCCCCCCAAAAAGCCCACAGAACCACACCAAAATTAATTAAGCAGTGGTTTACCAGCAGAATAGGAATAAAAGCATTTGAAAATGTGAATTGAGGAGTAAGAATAAATTTGTATTAGCTGCAGACACGTTGCTAACTCCATGCAAAAAGTGCTGAGCACTCTTCCTGCTGTAGTTACAGATTGGGCTGCAAGTGTTTTAGATAAACTTCAACATCTGGTTTCCTGTGTATCTGATTTGAAACAATCAGCACTCAAAATGCACTAATGCTGCCTTTATTTGTTGTACATTCTTTTGTTTAGATAAGCCTGCAGGCCAAATTACACACTGCCTTACACCCCTGGAACTCAATCACTCCTGTAGGGCTGATGGGACAGCACAGGGATGTAAATGAATACCAACACATTACTGAAAATCACAAGGGCATGCAGCACTGGAAAAAGGCATGTAGTGCTGGAAAACACGCAGAGAGAAACAATTAAACATACTCTTGAAAACATACTCTTGAATGCACATGAGGATGTGTCACCTACCCAGCTGCCCAAACATCCTTTTCAGACCTAGCAAATGAGAAGGATGCAACGCTATCCCCCCCCCCCAAAAAAAACCCAAACAAAAACAAACAAACAAACAAACAAACAAAACCCCAAAAAATTTAAAAAAACAAACCAGGAAAACCCCCACAAACTACAAACCAACCAAACAAAAAAAACTCAACAAACCCCAAACATTTTCTACAGCATCATAAATATGTCTATTTTAGAAGACATATTTCAGAATCAATTTCTTTTAATGCAGCATATCTGCCTAAAACATTTAGCTGAGTATTTTGTATTAAATAACTTGTAGAGTGAGCAAGTGTCCATACTGCTGAACCCATGCAATGCTTGGCACTCACTGACAAGCGGGTTTGTTGACAGACTCAGAAAGTGGTCAGGGACCAATTGCACAAAGAGCTGCAAGGATCTCCTCATACACAGATAGGACCTGTCAGAAGGCAGCTGGGGGTTAATGGAGCCCAGGAGAGAAGCCCTGCAGTGGTGGTGCCCCTCACTATCTGCTCAGATACTGAACTGTGATCTCCACTGGGAGCAGTCCAGCCCCTTTCAGACCCACTAAGTACGGATTTTCCTTGCCAGTTTAATCTGAAAAACATTTTTAAATGTCTATAGATGTGCTGTGATAAAAGCATTCACAAAAAACATGGTATGAAGTGACAAAAGAAAAGCTACCAATCTAGATACTTGAACTTGTTTATTTCTGGTTGTATTATAACCAGGACTGGTTTACAGTCTTCTTCATGGGAATGACTCACAATGAAAGGGATGGGGCTTGGAGCAACCTGGGCTAGTCAAAGGTGTCCCTGCCCATGGCAGGGGGTAGAACTGAATGATCTTTAAAGTCCCTTCTAACCCAGAGCATTTGGGATCTTCTAGTCTGTTCAGCTGAGTAAGGTGGAGGGCAAAAATTTTATTTTAAGAACTAGAGGCTTTAAGGGCATTTCCATATGCATGGAAAAAGATCTGTGGCTGGCAGAGTTCCATTTACTCCTGAAGTACCACATCCTATCCCTTCTCCTGTGAGAGGGAGAAGGCCAGAGGGGGAAGCATCCAGGCAGTTAAACCACATACAATCTACAGCCATGCAGTAAATATTCGTATTATTGCCCAACACGCACTATAGAGTCATGGTTTGGCTTGGAAGGGCCCCAAAACAAGGAGCATGCAGCCTTTAACTGAATCCTACAGGGGTTTCTCATTCTCAACCCAAATCACAGAAATCTCCCATCTCTAAAATACAGGGTCATCTTTTTTTTAACACTTCTTCTGTCCTGGGCTCTGTTCCTGAAAAGAAGTACTGGCTTTTTTGCCTTTTTTTTTTTTTTTTTGTTATGAAAGCTGTTTCTTCTAAAGATACACAAAAAAAGTGGACTTCCAAATCCATTCAAGTCTGTGTGGCTGATAGGGAGGGTGTTAGTCAATAAAGTCTGGCAAACAGGTTGGAAAACACATTTTCCTTGTTGGCTGGGGAAGAGAAGCATCACAGGTACCCACAGAGTGAATTGCACAGTAGATACATTAATTAACAGCTATTAAATTGTGCCTCATGGCAGCAGCAGGAGGATTATGACAGCAGGAAAAACAGAAATCAGCTGCTTTTCATGATCACCTGAGGCCCAAATGCTGCCACAGCTGGTCCAGGAGGGATGTGATCAGGACACTCTTGGGAAAGCATCTAATAGGACAAGTGGCATTCAAATTATGTCAAGAGAGCAAAATTTTTCAATATTGTACAGCAAACTATTTTGACAAGCATTTCTTTATTCTCTTAAGACTGACTCTGTTTCTTTTGCTTATCTAACACAATCCTTGTGCCCACAAGTATTTTTAACATGTTTTTGAACTGGAGATACCATCTACACCTTGAGAATATGTTCAGAGATCAGCTCTCCAAGGCCAAATTCAAGTCAGCAATACTAATGCATTTAACTTTTTAAGGCTGGAAAGACTTGACTGTTCATTCAGTTATTCTGAAGAACGAAATGTACAGCAATAACAGTGAAGAAAGTAAAGACAAAAATAGCTTTGAAAGTGATCCTTCTTCACTGCTCGCCTTTTTTTTTTTTTTTAAGGACAAGAAGAACTTGACCTTAAACTGAAACAATTAATAGTCAGTGAAATGTAATTTGGCAGCTTGTTAGCTCCACAGGGAGAGCTCTTAACACATACAAACTCTTAGAGTTACACATAGGGAATGTATCATGTATTATAAATATATAGAGTTACATTCCATTATGGGATTCAGAACTGCCATTATAGTAAAAGTGTT
This sequence comes from Lanius collurio, assembly GCA_020086605.1. NCBI lineage: Eukaryota > Metazoa > Chordata > Aves > Passeriformes > Laniidae > Lanius > Lanius collurio. The sequence continues at coordinate 31,975,598 of JACBWW010000009.1, read as the reverse complement.
TATTTTAACAAGGAAGTACAGTTTTAGTGTGGCTATTAAAGAAAATAAACCAGTCTGAAAACATTTTTATTTTTCATGCCTGTTAATGGTCAAAGCATACACATTGCAGTGACAGTAAAAACAGAAACATCTTCTCAATTGTTGTCAATGTTTTGACTCACAAGAACACAAAACCCAATTACTGTGATTACAGTGAAACATGCCACAATTATTTGCTGGTCTTATGCAGTTATTGCCCTCCACAATTGAATCCTTGTAGAACAATTTCCCTATTTACTAGTGTTAATCATGAATTCAATACAGACAATATTGTTACCAACCTGCCTGTTCAGAAAAAAAAAAATCTGTAAATTAAAGTAAATCTTAATAGTAGAGGAAATAATTTCCATGTTTGTCCTTAAGCTCAAAACAAGTTCAACAAAATAAACTGTAGCTGTTGACTGCACTAAATTAAAACTGTTCCTAACTAAAGCTTCAGCTGTTATTTCATACATACATATAAAGAAACAACATTTTATAGAAGTATTCTCTACTTCAATATATTTGCTCCAAATACTTGTTAATCTTGAATGTAAGAATATTTTAGGTAGAGCAGTAATTTGAGTAAGTCTAAGCTGCAACTGTTAAAAAGAGAATTAAAAGTAGCCATTGTTATGTGTACCAATACACCATAAACATTTTGACTGACAGATCTTCAGATCATAGAATTCAAATTGAAACATATGCACAACCCCTCCTCACAGTAAGTTCTCCTCCTAAAAACACTTCAAATTAACTAATCATATTTTATTTAAAATTAAATTAATGGGGTCTTTAATTCTGTACTTCAGAGCTCAGTCAGGATGTGTTTTCTTTATTAATGCCACATTCCAACTTCATATTGCTTATTCAGAACTTCCACTAGAAAATATTTATAATTAAAGAGCTTAAAAAATGTTCTAAAGAAATTGTTAAGCTTTTGCTGCTACAACTAAAATTCAGATATTGTGAAAGATTCTGAGAATACCCAGAGTAGTTACATCTTCTACACTCCCAATAGAAACCGAGAAGTTGGTATGATAAGGGAAGGGTGATATTTACAACTGAGACACAACCCTAAGGTGGAACACGCCCTCAGAGGCCTAAAATCTCTCTTTACTGATGACAGTGTGGAAATACATTTGAATGTGCCCTGCAGCTCTTGGGACTGAGGGTGACCTCTGGCAGCAGGCCATGGCCTTTCTGTGACAGTGAGAACCACAGAGATGTTGCGAGACAAAGCTCTTCTCTCCCTCCACCAAGGGACCTGCACGAAGAAGGTGAAAAAGTTCACTCTCAAATACACCCTGCACTTGTCAGTGTGAATGACCCTCTGTCCCCATCGAGTGCATCTGCAGGGGACACATCCTCCAGAGGACATGAGTAAGGAAGCCCTGAGAGGCAGAGAAGTGGGAGATCACTGCTAGTGCCGAGGCTGCTGAGTACAAGTCAGTGCAGTACAGACTGGCTGTAGATTCTGACAGTCACAGAGAGAAATCTGGATGAATGTTGAATTTCTGGAGTGACTTGACTGAGATCAGCATCTTCAGGGAAAGGAGATACTTGTACAAATTAGAGCAGATATGTGTTTTCTTACCCTATCAGTCCCATTACAAGGCTTTGGTTCCCTCCAAGCTTCTTAAAACCACATTACTGAGGACTGAGACACAAATTCATCTTTGCTATGTGTGAAAATAACATGGCTCAATTCTTGTTCTTAGTGCTAATAATCTTATTATTTATCACACTCATCATTCCCTTTTTAACATAAACACACCATTACAGACATGGAACCCTAACAGAGCCATCAGGGGAAAACCCAGCTTCATGATATCATCTTGTTTTCCAACTAAACATTTTAATTTTAAAAGCAACAAAAAAGTGCCATTTGTTTTCTAGTCTATCCATCCATCCAAATCCATTTGTTTCCTAACCAACATCCAACATTAATAGTTTCAAATACATTGTCAAGATGACAGAAATTGCAAATGTGTTTAGGACAATCTGCTTTGTGTCACTGACCAACAAAAGATGCTGTGCTATGTGTTGGCAGGCAAACCCTTCAATCTTCTGTGGCATGAAAGATTCAGATACCACTCATTGTCTTAATTCAGTTGGAGAATCCAAACAGTGATTTCCAAGTTCCATCTTGTCCTATCATACAGTCATATGATAACTGGAATAAAAGTTTCTTCAGAAGAACTTCATTAGAGCACTTGGATATTTTTCTTTTTTGCTTGTAAAAACTCACAGAAAGTTAAGTTGCTCTTTTTTAAGTAAACCAACAAATACATTTGTATCTGAAATAAGAGATCGCACAAGACCGGGCTTCTTTTTGTCCAGCAAAAAAATATTTAAGACTTCTCAAATTCTCATTCCATAGTGGTTTGAAATACCCACTTCACTTCCTCTATTAAATGTGGACAAAATAATAATTCACTATATATGCACATCTATATTTTTCTGTAAGTGTATTTAGGGGATAGCAGGATTCCCTGGCCACACTGATGCAGAGTACAAGCCATCCCAGGGTGGTATGCACCACTGCTGAGACAGAAAAAACCCCACCTGGACTGGCCTAATATCACATACCAGGACAAAGAAATGTTTTGTGCACTGCCTTGTCTCCAGCTGAGGTGAAGAGCAGATGCACAAGGACAGGACAAATACACAGTGCTGACTTCACACAGAACATCCTATGGGCTGCAGCTGGGGCCCCTTCCCAGACTGAGGTGGTATCCAAGGATTCTTGATGGGGCTTCTGACAAAATAAATTTGTTCACGTGGGGTTTAGGATACACCACAATTTGTTTACACCGATTTTAGTGCAAATCTGAATGTGCTCTTGCCCAATGAATGGAAAATTCATGCAGTAGCCTCCAATGCTGTTAATATTGCTACGGGGGAAAAACATGCAACTCCAGTGAAGCAGCATGTCACAGCCCTAGAAAGAGAGGATGTAAGTTAAATTAATTTAATTCAAATAAAGTCCCAGAGGAAGGTGTTACAGAGTCTGGAAATAACGAAGGCATAGCCCAAAAGGTAAGTTACTGCTCTGGGGAAGATAATGCAAAGACTCCTATTACAATTCTAAAGCATGGAGACCCAGGAGTGCCACTGCCATTTGAACTCTTCGCAGCACAAAGGGTACCAAATGTTTCACCCAAGGATTGGAGAGATTTGGTTTCAGATCAATAGGGAGAAATTAATACCTTGTTCCCTACCTCCCCTCACCCCTTCCTTTCCACTGATGCTCACTTGCAGTTATTTCCTTATTCTGAGGGCTGGCTAAGTTTCGCTGTTGGGGACCTCCCAGGTCTTCCCAAAATGGGTGCCTTATGAGCTGGCTTTCCTATAAATGCTTTAGTGCTCCCTTATCCAGATTTGGATACAGCCCTTTCCCCATCTGAGAGTCAGACTTAGATGGGTTGAAGTTACAAGTGACTGGAACACTTGGTGGGTTTAAAGCACTGACCATTTCTGGCTTTGTAAAGGTGATGATGATGATGATGATGATGGGGTTTGCTTGCATGGCACAGAATCCCCTCCTTGACACCCTACCTCCCCCAGCACAGTTTCTTCAGACAGTTGGCAGAGAAGTTAACAAGATAAACATTGGAAAAATCTCTGATAATTCCATCTCATGTAGAGAAAAACTGCCTGGTCCAGGCACAGAGGCAGCTAAATGTAGGGAGGGAAAGGGAAGACTGTGGATGTGTCACTGCACTCAAGGAAATGGGAACACACTAAAGCCCATTCAATGCTGAGAGGGGAGATGTGGAGGTAAAAGAGGCAGCACAAGAGAGCATCAGGAGTCTCCTTAAGAAGACTTATTCTGAATTAAATTCTTTCAAATAGTAAGCAATAAACTTGTTCAAATTAATTTTTTTTATTAGAAATTACTACTGAAACTGCCTTTACAGACTCCACCTTAAATTGCCTTGCTCTCCAATTACAAGAGAAGCCCAAAAATTATTTCAACCCTCTTTCCACTACAGCCAGTTCTCATCCAAGAGTGGCATACATTAATGCATTAATTTATGTAGCAAAGAACATCTTTACCCCTTTAAGGAGACTAAAAAAGAAGATGACAGCAAATAATGTAAATTGAAGGTCTTTATCAGGCAGAAACCCCATAAAAGCCATCACTACCTTACCCAAGTAGATTTCTAGCAGCTAAAAGTGACTTTGCTCATCTGGCCTATGAACAGACCTAACTGTGTTATCAATGTGATTCTACCTCACTAGAAACAGTGCAACCACAGAACTTCTGGAGATCCCATTTCTCCAAGAGAAAACAAAACAAAACCAAAAAAAGCAACAAAATCCTATTTAACACACTTTATTGTGGTCAGGCAGGCTTGAGTGTATTTTTTTGCATGCTTTCTGCATTTTAAATTTACCCCTGTAAGCCTACAGCTGCTGGACCCCTGCATATACCAAAATCCAGTGCACACTCTGTGCTCTCTCTTTTAAAAGGTTATAGGAAAAGGAGCCAATCTGAGCCCTTCACATAAACAGCAGGAGAAACTCGCAGACTTTATCTAGGGCTGCCCTTGGTCCAGGACAGCTCATTCAGCACGTACTAATCTAGGACAGATCCAGGTCAACCTGACCTGAAAGGATCTTAATTGGGTTAGTACAACCAGCTCTAGATATCCTATTGCCGTGGTCTGATTCACCCCATTCCACACAGCATGAAAAAGGCAACAGCAACAAACACTGGAATTATGCTGCTTAAGGTTTGTTGGTTTTTTTACAACTAGAATCAAGTTCTGAGAACTCAGCATAATATAAGAGTCAAAGGAAGACAAATAGACCCAAAGGGTCACAGCATGGTTGCAGTTTACATACTCATGAGGCAGATCCAGGACCAGGCAGCATGCAAGCCAGAATTACAGCAATTAGTTATCAGAATTTTATTACAGATGCTCTCTTCATAATTCACCTTACCCAAAGGGGAAAAAATATTCTTCTCCTTTGACATAGACATTAAGTCCATGTCAGGCCACAGCAAGAATGAGAGAGAGGAAATCCAGAGGGGTTGTTTTCTGCTTGATGGTGGATTATCACTTTTACAGATGAAAAAGGCAAACATAACACATAATTAAAATAATACACAGTTTTAAAGCCATTAGAATTGCTTTATATTCCCAAGATGGCTACTTTCTCTTTTGGGTATAACTAATCACGCCTGTAATTTTTTCATAACACAAAACTGGAGGTGCCACAAAGGAGTTTAACCCACATAAGCATGGAAGGGAAAGTAGAAGAACTACCTAATAAAGGGGGCAAAGCAGAGAAGAAGGGCTATCCTGGAAGTTCATCAACCTCCCCCACCTCTATGGGCCTTACCTCAGAGAAATTCCCACAGAAATTATGGCTGGGTCGCCCAGGATATTCACTGCAAAGTTCTCTGACTAGAACACTAAGAAGAAAGAGCTTTTTTCTAGAGACAGTTACTCACTCATGGTTTCCAGAGTGGTTCTTTCAAAAATGTAAATGCTCTCCTGCAAGTGAACACAATTTATATTGAAAGAAAATATATTTGGGTTTTGCCAACTTCCCTTGTAAAGAAAGAATGCATTGTGTACACAAAACATTGCTTAAATGCATGTTATTTTTCCATATATCTCCCTCTGAATGGATTTTTAACATGGTTTCCATTTTATCAACTATTACTATCCAAGTCAGTCTTGATTTTTATTTAATAGAAAATTCAGCTAAAAGCAGGTATCATAAGCTATCTACTATAAAAATCCAACACTCTAATTCTGCAGGAAAGAGTAAGACTTTTAAGCAAAACCACTCCTAGGTAACAGGCAGAAGCTTTTTACAGCCTCAAAATTTACTCATAATTCAACATCGCATTCTATCACAAAAGTAACAAGGTCAGATTGCTTCATCAGTTGTACTCAAGCAATGCTAAACAGCTCCGAATTTGGCCCAGTTTTTAATTAATACAAATAAACAGTCTCACTCACTTGGAAATTTATTAACTCTAATCAATAGATTTCATACAACAGCTGCACAGGATCAACCAACGATGCAACCTATACAGAACACTGCAAATATTTGCTTATTGGGAAATTACTGTTGTTTCCTCTTCTCTTTCCAAAAGATAACAGTATTGCAAAACATGATTTAGCCAAGTATTCCAATGCTAAAGGTGCACCAGTTGTATGTACACAGCAGATTACTGGACACTCCAGAATTGAAGGGGAATCAGTTCCAGATGTTTTCTACTGATTAAATTCAGACCAAGCAAGGTTAAGCAAATGACAAGCAGCTGCTTTTCTTTTTTGCCATAGTCATGAAAAATCTCCCTAAGAGTTCTGACTGGCTCTAACTGGCAGACACTGGGTGCAGCACCTTTTATTCCTGGGTCTTCATGGTTAACAGAGACTGTGAACAGCCTCCCTAGCAACTAATTGTTCTCACCCCCAGTCTGACAGGTTTTATGCAGATAAAAATTAAAAGGAAGAAGGTCAAAAATAAAACCAAACAAACAAATATTCTTTGAAATACCTCAGCGATGTAAACCCTAAATCACAGCCCCTCTCACTGCACATACTGCTGTCCACTGAAGTATGTTAAAGTAGAACAAAAGAAATATTAAGGTGTCCCTAACCCAGGCCATGGCTCAGTGCAACACAGGCATCACCTTTATGACCATCACTTCATTTCAAACAGGGCACAAACATTTTTTACCATGTATAGAGGTTGAAACAAAGCTTTACTTCTTAGGCTTGTCTCCTATTTATCCTCAGCCATTCAGAGGTTTTTTCACACCTGATAGGATTAAACTGAAATAAAGACATTGTGTGTGCGTATCCTTAAGCAAACCGACAGGTCAAATTTTCCATCCCAGCATTTATTCTGAGTGGGGCAAGGAAGCATTTCCAAAGCACAGAACTTCCAAATTCTTTCCAAGGCAAATATTCCCATGGAGTTCTGGTAGGGAAAAATCTGGAAAGAACAGCATGCACGCCTGAATATCAAAATTATTTCCCAAGCACTTTCTGTGACTGCAAAGAGAGTGCTGTGTAAAGAGACACATCAAGCACAGTAAATGGTTTCGAAGTGGCTACACCTGGCTACTTCAACAGGGAGCAAAACCAAAAAAGGGAACACTCAGTCTTTTCTTCTCTGTTTTTCAGCTAATGGTCAGTATATATGGACGCAGCCCCGCCCCTAAAGAACTAGTGTTTGTTTTGCTTCTAACAATGGAATCTTTTCAGCATTCCCAGCTGACACACAAAGGAAATAAGCAAAATACATGCTTTTCAAGCATTAATTCACTTAGATTAAAAGTATATTTTAAGGAGGAGTAAAAGTATATTTACTACTCTACTATCCATGTCAAACCAGTTTAAAAGGCCATATTTTTTTTAGATATGATGCCCTGATCTCCCACAATAATGTTCTGTCATTTCCATAAGAAAAAACCCCAAATTTTTGTGGCTAAAAAGTAGCTTTCCATTCTAGATTAAATCCCATCATCTTTTCCCCACAGAGCATTCACTACATTTCCTGCAAAAATCATCTTTTCTTGCAAAAGCTGCCATCCCTGATTACCACTCCTCCTTGTTTATGCTAAGGATAAACAACTGTGCAGGCCCATGTTTAATCCTGCATTGACTAATTGTGTTCTCCCCTTCTCTAGTGCTGTGTCAGTCTGAAAACACTTCATAAACAATTAGGACTCACAGTAGCTCCGTGACAGAGACAAGACTTACATTCATGTAACAGATGATACAACTGAAGCACAGTGAGTTAACTGTCTGCCCGAGGTCACCCCGAGAATCAGTGACAGAATCCAGGAATTCAGCCCTCCCTCCTCAGCACGGGATGAGCCTTGGACATCCAGCCACAACACCAACACAAGGATTCCAGCAGAGCCTACTGTGACGTGCAGAAAAGGGTTTGAAACAAAAGCTAACAGTTCTGGGCTTTTTTTACAAAACCAGTACACACACATACAAAAAAAGGGAAGAAATGCAAAAAGTTGTCCTTATACCCATTTATAAGAACTGTCAGTAAAAAGGCTGCATGCTGGCTCAAAAATGCCTTCACTCCCATGCAGTCACCAGGGAACTGCAATGAACCTCACAGCACTACAGCTGCATGTGTGTCACCACCACTCTAAATGCTGCCTGGGATTCCCCCCTCTCCCTGCTTCCTTTTTCTCCTCCATTGGATTGCATGGACATGCACCTTGCAGTTTAAAATTAAATTACTGCAGTTTGAAGTTTGGGTTTTGACACATTAGAAATGGCACAATATTCCATTTTCACCCTGGAGTGAGACTGTTGGTACCTCCCTGATACTTAGCAAAAAGATGGAATTCTTAAGTAGCCATAGTGAGAGAAATCCAAACTGTGTAGCACATCCTTATCTGTATTTTTAAGAGCACATTTCAGAAATTGTTTTCCTAGACTACCTTAATTTATATATTAGTTCCCCATTCCCTGCAGCACAAGCTGCAGGACAATTTTTAATATTAAAGTAACTTGACTAATTAGAAAAATCATGGTCTTAACCAGGGTTCATGCTCTCCATAAAGAGGGAAAGCTCAAATCCCCATTTCCCCTCTTTCCCTACTCTCTCTAAGGCTGTCTTTGCCTCCCCAGAATGATTTGGGCCACCCGACCCCAGCCAGGGCAAGTGCAGCAAAGCTGTCCTGGCTCTCTGGAGCCCAACACATCCCTCAGCACCAGAATGGAGTTATTTTTTCCACACTGTGGGGTCATGTCCCATAAATAGCTGGTTAATAGACTGGAGATAAGGTCAAGCAGCTGATGGATATCAAAAGTGTGGGGACAGATCACTGCAGGGAATTTGTGATCCAGGATCAGGGGGGAGACATGGCAGGAGCATCCCTACCCTTGGGAAGTCTCCCAGGCTGCCTTCCAGGGTGCTCTCAGCCACTTCTGGGTCAGTACCAATTGCATATTGAATAAAAATCCCACTCTAGCCCCTAGCATCTGGCCCATCAATGGGTTTATGTGATAGCACTCAAGGCAGAAACCTCTCTAAATGCATTTGTCATTTCAACAGAAAACCTCTGGTAAATGTTTAGTGAAATATCATATTCCAGCAAGTTTTCATCCACTGTACAGGAGCCTAAGCCAGCTTTCTAGGTCCTATGTTCATGCACACATACGGATGATACAGGAGAGGGTGACTTAAATCAGTATGAAAATTGTCTTCTGCATATCTCCTACTTAAAATGCACATTGCCACATCAGAGAAAAAAACCCACTTGATCTGACATGATTGCTCATGACTTATTCATGTTCCCTGTTATGTATTTTCTTCCTACTGACTGGTTTGATTGTGGGTGGGTGTTTTGTATTTTTTATTTTATTTTTCCTTCTTAAATTCTTCCTTCCCTTGGAGCCAAATTCCAAAACTGAATATATCTGGGGATTGTTCTCACAGATAAGGTGAGGAGAGAGAAAGCTGTTGATGGACAGGGGCTCAGTGCTTTCCCTCACAAGGGAAGGTCACCCTCACTCAGGACCCACTCCTGAAATTCAGATCCAAAACTGAAAACACCTCATGACTGCTCTCGACAGAGGAAGATTGTACCTCTACTTATCCCAAGTACCTTCAGTGCTTATATCCCTCTTTACTTACTGCTTTACATATTCATATTAGTTAAAGCCACCACCCTGTAAGCTCGTCATACAGCCCCCAGTTGTATCTGACACCACACTCTATTCACCTCCTCAGGTGCTCTGCTCCCCTCTCCTGCCTGGCTCTGTGGCACATCTTTCTTGAGATATGCTGAAACTCTACACTCAGATGCACACAAGGTACTCCCCCAAACTCCTGGGAGATACCCTCACTGCTGGGCCTGGAGAGACACCCTGGGACTACCTCTGCTTCTCCAGCTCACTCCAGAGCAGAGCCCAGCAGCCTCCAGGAAGCCACAGCAGGACCTGCCTCACCCTCACTGACCACACCTGGCCTGCCTTAGCCCCATCATCACCATCATCATCATCCACATTGACCCCACCTAGGGCTACCCCAGCCCATCAGGAAGGGGGTCAAAGCAAGCACATCCTCCTGCCCTGCCCACAGCCCCAGCTCTGCATTCAGGGTAAAGGGGAGGGACCCAAAAAAAAAAGATATTTAGAGGGTGGTCCTTTCTCAACGCACCCTTTTTTTTCTTTTTAACACCCTTGTCTAGTAGAGCTGTTTACATTGTCACACACACACCTACTTGCACGTGAGAAATAGCTATATTTCATGTGTCTTACCTCTTTTCACTTAGATCTATTTTCTCTTAAACTTATTTAGATGTACACACATTTACATATGCATGAATTTACCACGGCACGTCATATCTATTCAGCCTTATCTCAATTTATACTTCTGTGTTTACATTTATGTATCTATTTAGACTGGGTCAGTTTACACTTCTATTTAGATTATATATTAATGCATTATATATATGTATAATATATAGTATCAATAATGTATATAACATATAAAATATATAAAGTATATCTATTTCTTATTGCACAGAAAATCGATTCAGACCAGATATGTTTAAATATTTACACTTCCATCTAATTACATATCAGCCTGTTTAGATTTAGGTATCTCTATACACTTGCATATAACCTCTATCGAGATTACATATATCAGGTACTTTTACCCTGCAGTGCCAAGCAAATGTAGATGGTTCCAGCTGGAGAGAAATTTTGTATTTTAAATCATAATCCTGCATCTCAGCAGCCTCCTGTCAGGGCTGTTAGTGGCTCTCAGGGTCCTTCTGATCGTTCCCTGACTCCTCAGCTGTTTGCTTTGCAGGCCCAGAGAGCTAAAACCCATCTAACTTGTGCATCTTTTCCAGTCCTTTCTCTTCTGTTCTAACTTTATTTGCTCCTCACTGAATCATTAGCTAATAGCAAGTGACACAATTTATGGTGTCCATTTTAGCAAATTCAGTGTTAATTTTCAGAAGAAAGAAAAAAAATTATTAACTGTTTCCTGACACCATTACTGTGTTTACACTTCATGGTTGGTAACTGAGCCAAACTTCCATTCTGCAAAGGTTTTCATCTCAAGTTTAGGCTGTTTAGGAAAAGCTCACAATTTACCCAGATCATTCTCATCTTTCCTAAGCTTTGGAAAAGCTGAAGCCTGGGATATTCATGGGAATTCACTAAGGAGCTCCTGTGTCTCCCAAGTTATTCTGTGCTGGATTAGCACTGCTGGTAAATTTGAGGGATGAGGCATCTCTGGCTGCTCTGTCCAGACCTTCCCTGACCTGACCCTGATTTAGCTGTGACAGCAATTTCTCTAATTGAGCAGGTGTCTGTATCTTGTTTATCTTTGTGTTGCACAACCATGCCCCTGTATCTGCAGCAGTTATTTTGGTAGGATGAGATATTTACAACCAAATAATGATGGAGTTTACAGAAATACAGTCTGGGCAGAATATCAGAGGCCTTGAGAAGTGGAAACACAGGATGCAGTGTGTGAGTACAGGCAGGAGATAAGACATGGGGCACAGGCTTGGTACTGGAGACCCCACAGCTATAAACAATTCACTAATGGTCAGTTAAAATAAAAAGTGGTCCTGAAGCAGGACAAAACTGGTTGTAAGGGTAATAGAGAACAAAGAAGTTCTATTTTACACATATAAAAGGGAACATAACATGGTAAATTCAGATGAAACCTAGAGCTGTACAGCAATGAGGAAATATGTCAGAGGGTGTTAGGAAACATTTGTAAGTGACCCCAAATGGATCCCAGGAGAGAAAGGAGAAACTGTCACCACAAACATCATATTCCTCCCTGTTAAGGACAAGAGATTTCAACAAGTCATTGTGTACTTCCCCTCTTCCTCCTGCAGCAAATTATACCCAGGAACTGGAGGAGCATAAATACCAGCAAAACAGGCAGAAATTTAAAAACAAGTTCTGCAGTTTTAATAGAATTTTTACTATAGTTGAAGTTTTAATTATGACATAAAACACATTGAATTTGATTCTCTTTTGTAAAAATTAGATCTGGACTAATTTGGTCAAGATTTCAGTTATTGTATGCACTAAATTCTAGTTCTGCTTTTATAATGTGTGCTTACCCTTTCTTACACAGAACACTGAGTATAACACTTCTTAACCTACTTTGTACCATACCTCACCTATTGACTCCAACTTTCCATTATTGAAAAAACATTTTTCATTTCTCTCTTTTTCCCAAGGCTAGCTAAGCCAATGGTTTCATAGTACTATCCAACCTCCTGGACCAAGGCTACAGAAGACCTCTCTGAGTAATAGGTTCTTCCAACACAGATGTCAGGAAAACCTCCCAAGCGCCTGTATTTAGTCAGAAGACTCTGCTGATTCCTCAAACATAACAAAGGAGAAATCCAGCTGCTGACTTCATCATCAAGAGTATATTTCTAAGGTGTTAGATTTTCTTCCTTTCTTCTCTTGCCCAGAGCCTCTCACAGCAAGACTATGTATATTCTGTATCCCAGAGTAAAAGTTATCAGGGCTGCATCAGTACTGTGAAAAAGATTACCAAAAACTTTACAGTTTATCAGGTCAATTCATAATCTTAATTTAGAAAGGTGCCTCTGTTTCATTATTAGTCAATATGCTGACTCAAATACAATTTATTTGCTTCTCACATTTTTTACATTTTTGATGTGTTAACAGTTATCTGAAATATTCAGTTTGGCAACAAAATATCTATACTGGGGAATGCCCTCCTTTTCAACTTACAATTATTTTTTTTCCCCCACTGCTGTGCTGACAGTGTCTAGAAAATGTCTGAGGGAGCTGCAAACACCTTCCCTTACTCTGCACTGCCGTGGTCTCTGGGAACATCTGGTACAAAGTCCCTGCTCAAGGCTGGTGTGACCAGTGATCCAAACCCTGCTGTTAAATCAGGCACAACAGGGAGTTGAATAAATGCAACAAAAATAAATTTTTAAACCTCAAAAGCTGCCAGATTTTATCAGAAGTAAGAGTGGGTTTGGCAGAGTTAGTTGTTTTCTTCCTGCACCTCCCCTCACCCCAACCCCAACCCCAGTCCTCTCATCCATTTTGGCCATACAAGATAAACCACAGAATTCACTGGAAGTTCTCACTCAGGGCAGCCAGGGCTGAACCAGTAACAACTGAAAACCTGCTGGTAAAGAGGTGTTTCCACAATTCTTACACATGGGCAAGTACCATTAGTACAAGTACTGAACTGACAGACAAACGGAGAAGCTGAACAGCTCTACACTGACCACAAATTCTCACTGCAAAGCCACCACCATCTGCTAAACCCACCTTCTGAAGAGCATGCTGTTTGTCAGAAGCATGGTATCTGGATACTTTCTCATGGTAATTTGGTGCATACCTTTATATTCATGATTTTCAGACTTACTGACAGCTGCGCAGACCCTCAAAAGCTTTGGTGTTTGCTTTATTCTGTTAATTTTGGCCATGTGTTTTTTCTCACCTTTCTCTCAGCTTGTCAGCACTGGAATCTCTGAATCCACTTCAGTTAAAATGTTTGCTTCTTTCTATGTACTGCAGACTGTAATTCATCTGCACCAGTAAGGGAAAGCAGCCCCTTTTCCCAATGGGAGATGCAACCAGTTTCTGGGAACAACCAGCCCATTTCCAGATAAGTGAATGCTGGAATGTCAGCATCCAAACTGGCATTACAGACAGAATATATCAACATTAACACTACTGCGCATTTTATATGAGAGGGATGACAAAGGTGAAGGGATCAGAGAAGATTGCAGTTCTTTCTCCTCTCCTGGTAAAAAGTTACTCTTGTGCAGTTTTGCTTCAAACTGCGCATACATCAGCATACTAGAAACTACAAAAAGTAAACAGAAAAGCACAGTGATAAATAGGGAATTTTATTTTTAGCCCAGCAGAGATTTATCACTATGAGAGTCTTGTGACTTTGACAAATCTAACAATAATGAGTTGTGTATACAACCTACAACAGCTGACAGAGATTAATGTATTCCATCTGCTGCAGCTGTCTCAGGAGGCTGACCTTCAAGGTCTAAAAACTTTCAAATTTCTATGATATTTTTTTTCCTCCCTAATAAAAAGCACTATTAAACAGCTATTTGGTTCATTTTGTGAAGGATGCCTTGTGGAAAATAGCTGGTATTTGAAGAGAAAACTCAAAATGCATGTAGTAAATTCCAGTTACATCAAAATGCCATTTCCCCTCTGTATGGATCAGTCTCTGTGACCTGCCACTCTTGCTCTTCTAATTAACTACAATCTTCTTACTTGAGTGCCTTCTTTAAACCTTACAGGAACATTAAAGATGTCAGGGGGCTTGCATATGTCTTGTCATGCTGATAACAGACCCTGCTGCAGAGGAGTAGGTACAATAATAGGCAAAAGTACATATAAAGATTAATTTCAGGACTACAGAGAATACTTAGGGATATAGTATCAAGTGAGGATGGAATCACTGAGGGTTTCAAATCAGTACATGAAAATATTAAATCAGAAACTCTGGTATGAAATAGTTCCTTAGCTGAAGCAATAGACACCCATGAAAAAAAGCCTGCACTGGAGGGCCACAAAGATGCTCCAAGGGCTGGAGAACCTCTCCTGTAGACACAGGCTGAGAGAGATGGGGCTGCTCAGACTAGAGAAGGCTCTGGGGAGATCTCATTGCAGCCTTCCAGCACCTAAAAGGAGTTTGTAAAAACACTGCAGACAGACCTTTTACATGGGCAAACAGTGACAGGACAAGGGGGATGGTTTTAAACTAAAAGAGGAGGTATTTAGATTACATGTTAGGAAGAAATTGCTGTGAAGCTGGTGATGCCCTGGCACAGGTTGCCCAGAGAAGCTGTGGCTGCCCCATCACTGGAAGTGTCCAAGGCCAGGTTGGATGGGGCTCTGAGCAACCTGGGATAGTGGAAGGTGTCCCTGCCTGTGGCCAAGGGGTGGGACTGGAGGATCTTCAAGATTCCTTCCAACCCAAACCATTCTGGGATTCTTTCATCCTTCAGGTCCCTTCCAACCCAACCCATTCTCTGCAATACCATTCTATTACTGGGCATCACAGTTATTTTCTGGAACTTTTTAAATCTCTATGTTTTTTTAGTTTTTTCTTATGATTTTTTTTTCTAAATAGCTTCATTTCGAGAGGTTTGATTTCCAGCAAGGAAATCAAATTATTATTGTAGAAGACTTTTGGTGTTTCCCTTTCTGTAAGGATGGACAAGTTCTTTGGGCACTTTGCATCAGTCACACCCAAAACCTCATGCAAAGTGCAGAGGTTAGCAATAATTTTTCTTTTAGGTTATCAAGTGTTTGTTTCAAAACTCCACCATTTTTGGTGAATAAATGTCTTGTTTCTATATTATGCACTATCCAATTACATGGGTTTTTTTTTATTCCACATACATAGAAACCTCTCAGAAACCTTTATGTTGATCATCTCTGTTTCATAAAGTTTTCCTTTTCTCAAACCTTCTTCACAGAAATAAAGGAAAGCATTTTTTCCCACCTTAAGAAGAGCTGCCTCCTAAGCAAGGTTTGAGCAAGCCAAAAGCAAGGTGGGTGGATGTGGATGCATGAAAAAAAAAGTCATTAGAAAAATTCTATTTGCATGAGAAAAGGTGTGTTCACATAATGCCATTCCTGAAATAAGGCAAATACCTCCTTTCTAAAGGATACTTGAACTACTTTCTATCTATTTCTGCTCAGAACAAGGAATTTTATCAGTGGGGCTGTTACTGTGTTGCCTGTTCTTGACAGGCATTTATTTCAGGCCTTCCTACAGTTCCTCTCTCACATCTGACCAGAGCAGCAAAGAGCTGGTTTAAAGCAGCAGCTCTGCTCCTCCTAGGTCAAGCCTATAAAAGTGATCTAATTCAACCTTACAGTTTGCCATCATCTGCAAAACATCCAGCCCCAACCAGCAATGAATAAAATATTCCACTATAGCAACACTCAAATGGCCCCTTTCAATTACCTTTTTTGAATTATGATTCTCTCGACCTTTTCTACTTTTGGCTTTTTTGACAGGAAAAAAATGCCCCCATTTACAGGCTTGAAGCCTAGTACTTCCACTTCCCAGGAATAGAAGCCTATTAATTCTGGCAAGAACTTCACTGAGAGAAATCAGGTTTAAACTTCTGAGAGGTGTCAACAATGTTCAGTCAATTGAGCAATTGAGTTTGCCAGCTACATTCCTGGAAGCTTTGCAACAGAAGGAATGAATCAGGAAAATCAAATTGAGCGTGATTTAACCCTGACACTGGATAAGGCAAAAAGTGACAAAGATAAAATTTAATTGGTAAGAGAATAATATGCAGAATAAGAATAAATTAGACCAGCTATAATAAAAGTACAAGAAGAAAACGTTTTCAGAAAAAGTGGGGAAAATTCTTTCATTTTCCTGTCAGGTAGGAAAAGATACAGGCTTGTCTTATCACTCTCTTTCCTAGGACACAGAGCTTTGTTCAGATTAACTATGACCATTTTCATGGCCTTAGTGAACAAACATGCACTGGCAGAGTCCTGAGCACAGCCAGCAGAGTCCCCAGCATCTTAGTGTCCTCCAGGACTGCTACCAGTTGCACAACATTTTTCTCCTTCCATCCATCACATCACAATACCAAAATACACTCAGCAAAATCTGCTGTCACAGAGTCAGTAGGGAAGCTGTTCTAGTCCAATAAACATGCTGAGAATGAACACAATATTCTGTTACGAGATGTGTAGTTAAAGCAGAAAATTTAGTTATAAATATCATACTCTTCATGCCTTCCCCAAGAACCCTAAAAGCACTGGAAATGCCAAGCAGCAGTTAAAGCAAAACAATCTGACCTCAAAGTGACAGGTAAGAGATTCACACAAGATTATAACAAGGAAGAACAGGAGGGGCAATGAAAATTTCCCTCAGTGGAAGAAGAACCCTGCCTTCCACAATGGCACTTCACAGCTGTAGGTTGCATGCAAGGTCTGGAAGGCCTGTCCAGATCCCTGTGGGAGCCAGATGTTCCTATCCCTTACAGATATGCCCCACCATGGCACAGCTCCCAGGTTCCTGCTATTCCACATCCCACTGCTCCAGAGTGGAGGACACAGGTGGCACTGACAATCCACCAACTCTGGAAATTCAGGGCAAGCCAGTGGAACTCCCACCTTTGATTGTGTCCAGTTCAGAAGGTACCACACGTTCCCTTGGGGGGCAAAAATACCTGAAGTACTTTTTATGGAAGAAACCTTCATGTCAAGACCATAGTCACACTCTGTCCAGGCTGATACTTTCTGTCAGCTTCAATGTCATGTGAGAGCAGCAGTTTTATACTGAGCTGGTGCTCAGATTTATCCAAGACAGGTGAAAGCGTAACCCAAAGCCCCCCAGAACACACCCTAAATTAATGCCAGTGTCTCTGGATGCCTCGGTAACCTTGGCAAGGCTTTGGTGCCTCTGGGTATGGAATAGAACTTGGACTATGAGCAAACATTCTCCCTTTTAGCTCAAGATGTAGCAGATCCAGAACAGATTCCCAACCCCATCAGACAAAGGAAATCCACACAAAAGTGGAAAAATTATCTTTCCAGAAAACCATCTTTTATAGTAAACAATACCATTTTACATGGATTTTCCATTACAAATTTAATTTTAAAAAAAAAGTAGTTTGCAAACAAGGCAAGTATCTTAACTCAGCATGAAATTCAGACAGTTTCTATGTCAAAACACAACCAGCACTTATATAAACACATAATATTTTAAATGAAGCAAGAGAAAAAAAAAACCACTTATCAAAACCTCTAAGTTGATGTGGGCATAAAAATAGTTGTTTTTTCTTATCACAATTTGTTTGCACAATGTTTAAGAGGGTGCTGTTTATTTAGCCTTCCTTCAGAGGCAAAGGGAGTTAAAAGGTAGTGTAGAGCTGAGGAAGCTTTACATCCACATCTGAAATAATTCAAAAAAGAAAAATGAACAATATATCCAACATCTTAATTGATGGTGAACAAAGAAAGCTCTTTTGATATTCACACCATATGAATTAAAGACTTCCTTTAATTTGTGTCCCCCTATTTTTGTTATGCAACCATCCTTGGTTGGAGGCATCTTGATTTACTGATTAGCTTAGAATTGTTTTTTCATACAACTTTTCCCTTCATCACATCAATTCTTTGTAAGATAGTCTCTTGAAAAATGATAAACTAAGCCTAAGTAAATTACCTCTGGGTTCACCAATGTAGAAAGACACATCTTTTTTGTCCTCTTGTTCATCAATGTGATTGTAAGTGATCTGGGGAACAGACAAGGAATTTTCTCCTGGGTTTATTACAGGTGCAGAACCATTCCCACAGCCCAGCTTCCCTTTTCTTCTGTATCTTCTGGCCTATGAGAGTAGGAATGGAATGATATCAGAAGATGCTCACAAACACAGATAAGTACACATGTGCTTCACTATACAGCGAATTCACTTAAGGTCATACATTTCTTATTTAAAGAATGGATCTGAAATTCAGTGAAAGAGTTGCAACCTTTGTTTAAGGTTTTAAAGTGTCTGATTCTGAATTATCAACTAAAATCTGGTAAGAATTTGGTTCTCAGAAGGCAACTAGAATAGTCTGAAAAATCAAGCCTTTAGTAAAATTTCTCAAATTGAGACCACAACTCAAGCCATACAAAATTCTAATGACTTTAATATCTATCACCTTTTCTGGAACATCTTTCTAAAGCTCTAATTAAACATAACCAGAGACTTTGAACTGTGAATTAGGCCCGGTGCAGCCTCTTCAACTAAAGAAAACTTCCACTTTTTGCCATAAAGGCTAAATAAGGCACATCAGGAGAAGAGAAATCCTTCCTCCAGCCTCCAAACAGTTCTCCTGATTTTTGAAGCCTAAAGACAGCCTAATAAACACCCTGCAATTGGTACTTAAAAACGAAAAATGAAGGTTTGGATCAACACAAAGAACTGCAGGGTCATATTCACAAGGCTACTTGATCTAAGTCCAAGCCAGTTCTTAGTTTGTTACAGTCTACAATTAGACTTTTGGAATTCCTTCTTCTGTTCAGCTCTGCAGCAGTTAAACAAATGCATGTTCAAAATTAAATGGGAAAAAAATGGTAGAAATGGGTATTTATTGCAGACAGTAGATGCACTGAACAATGCATCAAAATACTTCTAAAAGCAAAGATTACAGGCTCTTGTAGCAGGAAACAAAACCAGGAATCCACTGGAGAATGAATTACTACAACATGCACAAAATTATCAATATCTATTTGAGTCCTTAAAATAGGAAGTTACAGATCAAGAAAGAACAAGAGAAGAGGATCCTTTGGTAAGAGGTGAAAGAGCCATTACTATGCGCTTAAATGAGGACTTGCCAGGCACAGGGAGGTTCAGATAATTAATACATTATGGAAATCCCTCTCACTACAGAAAACAGAGGGAAAAATACTTTTTTTCTGTCTTTCCAACCATGGATTGCTTGCTGTTCAGCAAGATACAGACAGGAGTCTTACTTCAGCTTTACCCCTTTCCTCCTGGCTTTTCTGTCTCCAGCTGTGACATAGCAAGGTCACACTGCTCTAGCACCAAAACATAGGCCTGCACACAGCTCAGGCTGTTTCAGCATCCTCCAAGTGCCAAGGGGGAAATGTGCAGCCCTTTTTCCCTGGGAAACAGGTACCAGTGGGAGGCCACTGCCTAAAGGTAATCCTCGACCACCATTTGGGAAACACTGGGTCCCTGAGCTCGATGTGCTGCAGACCTCTGCCTGCTGGAAAGCTTGGCACAGACACCACAGAACTGTGTTTGGGCAATGTCACCTTTGTAGCCAGACACTATTCCACTTTCCTGCACCCACAGCTCGGGAATTTCTCTTAATTTCTAAAGAGATAAAAGCAGCGTGGAGTACTTCAGAGAAGAGAAGCTGCTGTCAGCCACATGTTAAATGTGAACATAAATTTTTAAACCGGCTTTCTCCTTCTTCCTGTACAAACTACTTTGAAAAAATGAATGCAAAATGGGAAAGTGGCATCATTGCTGTGTGTTTAGAGAAAGTAGGAGACTCCAAAGGGGATAAAACAATGAAGAGTTGGTACCTGTCTGACCAAGGGAAATTTAGTTAGAAGACATTTGCTCCTCAAGAATACTTTAAGGAAAACAAAACTAATCGTGCTGTGGCAGGAGGAAAACAATCGTATTTCGGGTGTCCAGATTGCTCAAGCGCTTCACGAGGCTTTTGGCAAGTTAATTATAATTTAAAGTGAAAAGCAAGCAGAGAGCTGACCCTGCCAGTGCTGTCACCTGTTTTCTCAGACCGGGACTAGATGGCGCTGGAGACTTTTTGGGATTTTGCACGGGAGCTGTCAGATAGATCTTCCAGGTGGCTGTGGAGGTGCAGGATTTCTCAGCTGCGTAGCAGCGCCACAGGGTCTGTAAAGAAACCCAAAGAACCTCAGTGGAGGAGCAGTCACTGGGTTCCTGCACGGCACATTTTGCAGCAAATCCAACTGACAACAA
Source organism: Lanius collurio (assembly GCA_020086605.1). Taxonomy (NCBI): domain Eukaryota; kingdom Metazoa; phylum Chordata; class Aves; order Passeriformes; family Laniidae; genus Lanius; species Lanius collurio. The sequence continues at coordinate 31,955,071 of JACBWW010000009.1, read as the reverse complement.
ACCCCTCAGTCCAGGTAAACACCATTCCTGATAAAATAAAGCCGTGGTGGATGCAGTTTGCACCAGGACATGAACACACATCACACAGAAATCTTCAGTGTGCTCTTGGAGTGCTCCCCCCACGAGCTGGGATTAGACCCTTCCCACAGGAAAAATAAATAAATAAGTTAAACTTAACCCTCATAGCAATGAAGCCCCCTCTGAATGCTGCAGTTTCCTTTTTCTGCACTGTGCCACATTGAATATTTGTGCACTGTGCTATTTAATTCTTTATATTATCATATGTAATTTTATGCTGGGAGATTTTTCAAAAGAATTGTGTTTTTTCATGTATTTGTACACACATTCACCACCTCAGGATCTGGCAGATGCACAGGAACTAAAAGAATATGAAAAGGAACTTATGAATTAAATATTATAATGAAGATTTTTTTTTTAATATTTCACTATATATACTCACTGCATCCCATTAGTGTCATTATGCCTATTAATATCAGCTACAGTGCAGCTGCCTGAAAGGGAGAGGCAATTATCTAATTTTCTCTACTGACTGACATGGATCAAAATGGCAAAGTGATTAAACACAAATTACAGATCTATAATAAATTTAGGAATGGTGATTCTCAGTACATTAACTTCCAGGCCACGCTCTCTCTCCAATAAACTCTGAGGTATTTTACTGTTGTGGCCTTACCTGAATTAGGGAAGCTGCAGCTGGGATTTGTCTATTGAAATGCTTCTGACGTTGCTTCTGCTGTACTTTCAGGGCAAAACCAGACCCCAGGATACCCTAAATATAACCAAAATTACTAGTCAGACTTGCAAATGGATTCACATACCTAAATCAAACACTCAGTATATTGAATAAACAGACATTTAATAAAAGACTTTATAAAATTAATTTTCCAGTGTCTACAGTGATAGAGTTCTATTTATTCCAACAAAAAAAAAGATCTGAAATTGAGCAGATCAACAGCAGAATCATGTAACTTCAATAAACAGCATGTGTTTACTGCTGTGGTCCATAGGTTACAGGAGCCAGAGGCATTCACAGAGGTGGACACACCTTTAATGAAGGGATTCAATTCTACTTACAGCTGGCAGGGCAAAGAAGGAGATGGCAAATACTGAGAAGCAGGAAGCTATTGTCTTCCCAATCCACGTCTGGGGAACTTTGTCTCCATAGCCGATTGTTGTGACTGTCACCTAGGCCAGAAACAAATACCTGTTTCAGTGCATTGGGGCACATTTATCTCTCCAAAAAGCATGGGGGAAAAAAAAAAAAAAAAAAAGGGAAAATATCATGAGACAGGTGTGAATCAAGAGTGTTTGGATGTGGGGATAAGGAAACCTGTGCTGACAGGAGTGAAAAGGGGCAGGACTAACCCATCCCAGCGGAATCCTCATAGCAAGAGGAGGAACACACAACCACTCCAGGATGGGTTATCTCCCAAAGTCAACCTGCCAGTAGAGCTAGACCTGAACACAGCTGAGCCCTGTGCTTAGCTTTCTTCCTCCCCCACAAATAGAGGAGCTAGCCACTCAAAATTGTGTTTAAGACACAAGGTGCTTGAACTTGGATCTGATTGTTGCTTATCAGGGCCTTGTCCCCTAAGGGACAAAGGGCCCACAGCCAAAGGAGACAACAGAGCCTGCAGGGCAGCACCTCTACAGATAGGCCCCAGTCCCTTCCAAGCAAAACAGAAGCAGGAAGCACAGCCAGGTCCACCCAAGAGCCTGGACTAAAATGGAGCAGCGCAACAGTGAGGCAGGTCTGACAGCAAGCCACAGGCCAGGATTAGGATCGAGCGCAGAGGTCAGCACGTGAGTCCACAGGGAGGGGGCAACAGCAGGGCATCATCCCATGGGTGGGAATCAGCATCACCTAGACACAGCTGCAGCTGAGCTCAAGTCAACCTCTCCTGTGCTTAAATATTGCCCCTGGGTGTGCGTGGAGCATCACCAGTGGGCTCATGCTGGGCAGGGTCATTAGGCCAATTTGTGCCCTCAGGTCTGGGATCTGTAGGGACTTGGCTCTACAGGGACTTGCTATGGAGGTGGCAGGCCAGCCCTAAAAAGCCCCAGACATAGAAGCACCTGAGTGGGATAGAGGTTTAGGGCTATTCCTGAAGAGCCCCAGCAGGATGGAAGAGTATTCATTATGAGCCAGAGGTCAGGAAGGACCTGGTGCAAGGGGAAAACAGGGTCCAGGTGGAGGCTGGTCCATCAGAAAGGACCCCCTGCTTCCCAGTGGAAGGGGATAATCAGCTGATCCTAAAGTAGGAACTCACAGCAAGCCATGGGAATCACACTAGGCAGGGGCCTCAGCACCATGGTCCCAGCAGGATGAAACTCACACACCATGGTCTAAAACAGACACCCTGGGCCATGGGAGTGTTGGGGTTTCAGCATCCTCAGAGCTCTGCTGCTGCCATAAAATGGTGTGAGAAACATGGCTTGGGACCCTTGAGAAGTGAAAAGCTTCTGGTGAGGAACAGAAGAGTTCTGTCATCAATACTAACCACTAGGGAGAACTGTAAATAGAAAAAAATGTACTTTTATTTGGAAGCACCAGCCCCAAACCTAGTCCCCCTCCCTTCACTTCGCCTTGAATGGTAGCAGAAACACAGCCAAAACAGACTTAAAAGAACATGCAAATTTACACTGACTATAAAGAGGCTGCCTTTTATGGAAAATTTTGCTGACAAATGCTTAGATGTTATGCAAAAATAGTCTTCTCAGAAGAAACTATCAAGCCATAAAGGCATGGGAAGAATATATTTCCTCCTACTCTCAGAGCTGGGAGAAAGATTTGCAGGGAAAAAATCACCAACTACTACCAAACTTAGCTTTTCCAGGTTCAAAAAAAATAGTTATATTTGTGTTTATTCATCATGAATTTTCCACTTGATGAAAACCACTTTGTAGTATCTGTATCCTTGAATGGATATTGTTCTTTTGAACTGCAGACTGCTTTCAGCAGGAGCTCTGCCTTGCCTGGTGTTTTTCCAGATTTATTGTGGCTGGTCAAGTGACTCAGGTGTTGTGTGCTACCAGCAGGACAAACACATGAGTTTTCCAGTCTCCAAAATTAAACTAGACCCCTAAAATTCAACTTTGAAATGCAGCATGTGTTACTGGGCAATGGAGGAAGTTAAGGCTCTGTTTTTTTAACAGCACTTCAGTTCCTCAGTGCACCCAGATGACCCCTCAAAGTCTGTGATTTTTTCCTTCCTTTTCCCCTCTCTTTTCTTAGGAAAGGCTACTTGTTTATTGGGAGGTGGTTTGTTTTTTTGGTTTGTTTTTTTTTTTTTCTAAGTTCTCCAGCACCCAAGACTTAAAACCAAACTGCAGTAATGTTGAGCTGCATTAGTGTTACTGTGGAAGACAGCATAAAAGCTGCAACCACAGAAAAAATGGATTTTCCATCTCCACAGCAGGCTTTTGGCTGGCAGACTCCTGCAGGTGCCTGAACATGTCTCAGAGAGTTTTTCCCTGGCTACCTTACTCTTAAGGTTCCTTCTCAGTAATCTAATTAGCACATTGAATACATGGAAAGGATTATAAGTAATGTAATTCTCTGGCTTTCTTAATCACAGCAGAATTTTTTTTCTCGTTCCACACCCCAAAGTTATCAGAATTTCTGAGCAGAGAATGTTGAATAACTGGGCTCTGGAAAATGACACCTCCTGTAACACGGATTTATGATGGCACATTCCAGCTGTGTGCACAGGCTCTATCACAGGCTCTGAACACACGCATGTACGCCTCAAAAAGGGAAGAACTCTGATTTAGTAGCAGTCACCAGGCCTGCTTAGATATTTTAAGACAGGCAGGTGTCCTCAGGTGTGAGGAATCAGAACTGCACACCTCAAAAAACACACTAAATATAAAGGGGTTCAAACTGCTACCGCTGGCATGGAAATTTACTGCTGGAAATTCTGAGCAGTTGATCCCAAGTACCTGTGCCAGTTAACACCAATTTACTGGAGCAAGTATTTTACTCCAGCCCAGTGGTACAGAATAGCTGAGTTTGTAGCAAGACCAATAAGCATTACAAGAAGCAAGAGGCAAGCAAGGAGGGCCAACAGAAGAGAAGCCTCCTATGTGCTCTTTTCTCCTCAAGAAAAAAATCCCCAAAAGGGACAGGGAAACTGCTGTGACATGGGTTGAAATTCTGGCAGGCTGACCATGCTGTTGGAAGTGCTTTTACATGTGCCCTACATGCTACAGCTTCTGAGAATGGCTTAATGTAAAACACACAAAGTCTTTGATATGTCTTTGCAGTTTAACCTGTTTGCCTGCCAAATCTAGGAGAAAAAACCTTGCATTTAACTGAAGCAGGTGAAAGTGGTTAGCATTTAATTCCAACTCTCATTCATTCTTTATTTTCTCTTTTCTGCATATTCAAACCTTTCGGGTCATTTGTATCAAGTTCAGCAAGCTTGCACTTTCTCCCCAAAGCAAAACGTTACCCAAAATACACTCTGTGGTTTTTGTGAGACATGCAAGACTTTCAGATACTTGTTACCAAGATTTTTTTTTTCCAATGGCTCAGTTTTGAAAGGCAAAATTAAAAATCAAATTTCACTCCCTAGTAACTCCACATTTGTGTTTCTATGTTCCAGGAGATTTGAAAAGAAACCGAAAATGATTCACTTTGTCCTTTGTTCCTGTTCCCAGCTGTGAACTGCACCTGCACCGTGACTCACTAAATGCTGAGGAGGCCTAGAAGCCTGAAAAGCTTAAAAGACAATTAGAACAGTGTTCCTCACACAGCCAGAGAAAGAGGAGCTGATTTTATCTTGCTGCTACACAAAGCAAGTCAAGTTTTGGAAAATAACAAAACCCAGTGAACACTCTGCATGTCCCATCCACACACTTTGAAACACAGATCCCAAGTCATCTATCCCAACAAGGTAATGTGCATTTTAAACTTCTCTGTTGGTCTTCATAACTCCTTTTAAATTCCAAAGTCCAAAATACTCTTGTATAAACACACCCCGACTTTTTTAACCTTAATTTTTTTACTCTTTACTCATATCAATGCCATAACTTCTAGTGTTAGGAAGTATTTTGTAATTCATAAATGGAACTAATGAAGCAAGCTCTGGAAAACTAGAGAAAATAAAAATAAAAATAAGTAGAAAAAGTACACTGGGTTCACATGGAATTTTTATCACAGGCAGGAATAAGTTGTGCATGAATATACATGGATAGAACTGGATGCTACAAGTGATCCACTGGTGTTTGAGGTGAACTTCTCAAATTATGGAAGAATAAGTGACAATAAGAGTCCTGGTTTGTCCTCTTAAAGCTGGCATGGGGTATCTTCCAATTATACCCTGATTGTTGACCTTTTAAAATGCAGCTTTGTTTTCCTTTTAAAATCTGTGCTTCTGAAACACTCATAATTTCACACCTCTAGCTACAGGTTGCCTCACACCTATAACCATGAGGTTTTACATTCTTAAATTTTTATCCCATGTCCATTGAAGACTTTAACAAGTGATTACATCATGGGATGGTTCATGGTTTCATTGCTTCCCAGCACCTTAGATCATCAGGTCCATCTGGCCATTGTGTGGATTTTTCTTTTTTCACTAGATTCTTCTGGGTTTCTATTGTTTTTAGCACAGTCATAGGTGATGCTCTGCAGAAGAAATGAATACTTGACAACCTAGTGAAAGAAATTTACTGTTCAAAATATTTTTATAGTGAACCACTTAAAGAGTGATGAGTGAGGATACATGTAATATAGTCTGTATTTCTGTGTACTTCACTGAAGTAGAGGCTTATCCACCATCTAAGTTAAAGATAAAAACCAAAAAATAGGAACCTGTCACTTGGTCAGAAAGGTCTGAAATACTGAGAGTGTGAGTTTTACACAAAAAGATCAAAAAAATAGAGTCATTAACCCAACTTTCACATATAGTATCCTTTTAAGTTGTGCACTTTTTGCAGGTAACTAAGCAGAATTTAAATGAAGTGATACAGGTTTTGAGGGGAATTTCTACTCTTTTTGAGATGTGGACTTTTCATATCTGTATATATTCAGTGTGAAAGCAAGTTCTTAGCAAAGGACAATAAAATTTAATACCCCAATAATTTAATTGTATTTATTATAGTCTTTCTTGTATCCCTCCTAAGAAGTTGTCAAGCTTCCCTACAGAAATACATTCTGCAAAGAAAGAAATGCCAGATTTTTCTAAAAAGATCACAACTTGAACAAAAAGCCTTATGCCCTGTTCATACACATACTTTGGTGAGGACTTACCACACCCCACCAAAGGGCATCAGCATAGTTGGAGAAACCTGTCTTTCCATCCTCATCAACTGCATCCTTCTCGGCAAGATAAACAAAGTAGGAGGAAAAAATTAATCCCAAGAATCCAATGTACAGCGTGGTTATGAGTTCCTTTTAAAAGAGAAAGCAAACAAGCATATAAGGTTTTCATCATATATATATTCTATCATTGTCAAACATTGCAAATATCTGTGGGGGTTTTTGCACCACAGGAGAAAAATCAATATATTCAGGTACAAAATTTGCCTCCAGTAAAACAGCTAAAACATCGACTTGAGTTTTATTCATACCATGCTAAATAGGTCAAAAAGCCATCATTTATCCAAGATCCTTGGGGCAGCTAAATGTAGAGTGGGACATCTTTCCTAATTATGGAATGGGAATCATTCCACTTAACTGTCTACTCAAAACACTAATTGTCTAAACATTTTTGAAATAGCAAAGCAGCTTTAGAAATGCCCTTGCTGAACAGCACACAGAAATAACAGCCATATCTTGAGATTATGGCCATATCCAAGTAATGAACCTGTGTATCTGATGTTTAGATTGCCTAAAACTGAATAGTGATGCCTCAACAGTTTCATGTTAAGATAAAATCTTAAGATAAAATATGTTAAGTAGATGTCAGTTTTTTTGGTGCTGAAAAACAAGGCTAGGGTAGACTTTTGTGAGGGCATGGTACAGTCCTTGTGAATATACCATTTTCTCTAAAGATTTTGGGGCAAGAAAGTTGTGTCAGACCTGCTGTGACTTTATAGATACTTAGATAAGTCACCTGCTGTGACTTAGATTCTCACAGTGTTCAGGAAAAAAGAAAGTGCTCGTGCATTTAAACATGTCACCCAAATGTGTGGTGTCAGATGCAAAAACACATGAAGCTTTTAAAAGCAGTGCTAAATGAGACATCCAGCTGCCCCCCAGGGAAATCCAATACCTAGTGATGAGGGAAAACAGCTTCTTTACTTAAAGTTTAGATGCCTCATTCCTTTATTTTCTTTGCACATATTTGGCCATCTTTATCATAAAAGATTGTTGTGCTACATCTTGATTGGCATGTTCCTTAAGCTCTTGACAGTCATTTCTCTTCCCTTGGATCCCAGCCAATTAGGGAATCAAAGCACTGCCATATGATACATTTAAAATTAAAACCTGAATAGGAAGGATAGCCCTTACTTTTATGTCAGGTTTCACAGATTTTCTGCAATACTCTACCCACATTTCTTAAACTGTTTGTAAGGGAAGGTTCGACTTTATGATCAAATTTACTTCAGATTTTCTCCTTTCCTTTTCCTTTTCCTTTTCCTTTTCCTTTTCCTTTTCCTTTTCCTTTTCCTTTTCCTTTTCCTTTTCCTTTTCCTTTCCTTCCTTCCTTTTTCTTATAAGAGCTTCCTGGGGAAAGGTATCCCTGGTATCAAGTACCAACATTCAGCAGCAAGAACTATAAATATCCTTCACTCTCCTAGAGCACTAATTAAAATCTAGGTTCAGGAAATCTCTAAGTAATCTTGGCACAAAGAAAAATGTGTGTTTTCCCTCTAATCGTTTAATGATGACCTAAATAATGAATTTTGATAATATTTCATCTTGCCCATGGGCAAGCCTTTTAATTTAAGTCTTAACATTTTGCAGGCCCTATTTGCTAAACAAGGCAGCTGAAAAAGGGAATAAGCCATGGGATTTCAGTAGTTTCTCTGCTGATCACCTTTGTTTTCTCATCTTTATCTCATGATAATGCTGCACTGTGTACTTGTAGATATTACTTGCTTTGAAAAGCTCCTTGTGTTAACATACACAATTGACTATTTGTGGATGATAACTGGAATAATTCTGCTTCCAGTGCTGACTTTTTGGAAAGCAGGCAGGAAAATAGCAGAGTCTTAAGAAATCCTTTCAAAGTGGCAGAAATATCAACAGAACTACTGAGGTTATTTCACCACTGGCACCTCTCACCTCCAGTACTGCTCACCTAAAGATGGAATTCTTTTCAAGTAAAGGCCGAATGAAAATGCAACTCCCTTGGACTTACTCTAAATGTCACCAATCCATGTTCCATGTGCACAGAGAGAATATATTCAATTATTAAGAATAATGGCAGCAACCTCATGCCTACTGCATTTAAGGGAGAGTCAGAAGCTTTTAAAATAACACATGCTTCAAGAGACAGGATCACAAAACAAAGAGCATTCTGCAGGCATCAGGCCTTAAAACAACACATTTATGTGGGTTTTATTAGGTAACAGCTTAAGAATAAAGAGTGCTGCCTAAAACAAGCAGCTCTTTGCAGGAGGGACTTCCAGATACATGCACATGGGGAAACAGCAAGAACAATGCACGCACAAAGGTATATTTGAATATTGAGAGAGTTGAGTGTGCACATTTTTTAAATTCAGCTAGATCTCCATTTTCAGTTGAAATAAGGACCACACAGTACAAAGTTCAGCACTTGCTAAAAATACAAGAATTCTTCCCATCCTAAGAGCAGAAGACCTCACAAAGCAAGGTGAGTAAGAAGTAAAACCAACCTAGAGGCTCACAAGCTGCAGCTAGAGTTTCTTAAGTTTTTCAGCAAGCTGCAGGATTTCTCCATGGCTTTCCACCACCACATGTGATATTGACTCATGTTTTGTTGCCTCTGGCAAGAAATGCTGGTATATAAGCTCAACCTGCTGAAAATAGAAGAGCATTCCAGCCAAACCAGGCATGAGTGAGCTAATAGAGATGTATGTAAAATTCAGAAACACATGGAAATCGTTGGTGACAACTTTAGTAAGCTCTTCTGGGCCCATGGAGGTACAAGTGCTTGCTATTTTCACAGGGCACCAAGACATGAATTTATTTTCTCACATTGCTTAAGGGCTTAAGGGCCTGTTTTTTCTGAAAGAGTATCAAAGGCAAAAAAAAAGGAAAAAAAAATAGATGAGGAGTTTGTACTCTGCCAGTGAAGAAAAAGCAGCTGAGGTGTTTTTGTTTTGGCTTTTTATTTTTAAACAAAATTTTCTTTCAGACTCTGGATGGGAATAAAGGTTCCATTTTTCCTTCCGTTTGGTACCGTGTTAGGGTTTCAGCTACACTTGTCCAATGTCAATACAGAGCTGTGTGCTTGGTATTTTTTTCCTTAATGTATTAGTGGGTGATCTGCTTGGATAAGTACTATGGATCTGTGGAGTTTTGTTTATCACCATAATCACTTCTTTGGATAAGCAGAACTTCAGGTGCATTTACTCATAAATTCACTTTTCCAAGGATATTTTTTTTTCCTTTTAAATCATTGATTTTATGCTTGCGACACATAGGATTTAAGTGTTGTAGTTTGGAGATAGTATTTCCTGATTCTTGACTAAAACTCTGAACACCCACAGGAAAAAATGTTCTCAAACAGCTCTGTCAGTAAGGGTAGCAAATGTTGAGAAAGTTATTTGGATATCAGCTCTGCCCTAGCAAGATACCCAGGCAAAGCAAGCATAATAAATGAAGACCACACAGACTTGGAGCATTAAAAGTCTTCCTGTTGTACAGTATGAAAGGAGGCTTTATCCCTCAGCACTTTGGTGTGCATCACTTCTGCACAGCCATCATGACATAAAAGTTCCTATTGTACTGAGGAAAAAAAACAAAAGGAAGAAAATTAACTTTTGGTATTAAATTAATTGCTTGGATTAAGTGCATCCCACTCTCTGTCCTAGAAAACCAGTTTTCAGAATACAAAATTAAAAGATGGCTGTGTGGAAATCTGTAACTTTTTGTCAATATGTGGAGAACACATCTACACTCACAAGAATGAGTTAACAACCCTAATAAGTGTGATGTGGAGATTAACAGCAGAGATGCAAGATTTAAAGGCTAATGATATAAATTTCTGTTTTATTGACAAAGCTAATCATAAAAAGATTCCATGAAGACTCAAAAAGAAGCCTTCAGATAGACATATTTTGAAGTCTGCAGAAAAACTTTTAAACTCTTCCTGCTTAATGAGCTTCCACACAGAAAAATTGTTTCAAAGCTTCAGCAGGCATGAAACCACATACAGCCAGATTTGCCTCTGTGAGCACACCCTTGAAAAAATAACTTTTCCTACATAGCATCATAACATAGTCCATACTTTTTATTTACAGAACAAATTACAAAATTCCGTATTCAAGGAGAACAAAACCGAATTGTTTAAATAATTGACTTCTTCTAGCAAGGCTTCTCCACCAGTGTTTGGTTTTCCACAGAACAACCAAGCTAGGAACACATCTTCTATGGAGATAGTGGAGAGTTTGTAATATGAAAGGCAGCCCACAAAACAGCATTTAATAAATTACATTGAGGGATAACACCAAAGAGTACAACAGTTAATTAAAACCCCAAACACTGGTGTTTATACCCTGTTAGCCACCGCCCTCAATAGCAAAGAAGAGTTTCCCATGTTAAAAGGAGAAAGAAACACATGATGGACTTTTAGAGTATTTTTTTCTTTTGCAGTGCAACAGTTCATTTAAACCAGGGTAAGATCTGAAGCCCATGGAGAGAATTTACCAAAGTCAACAAAATGCAGGGGATGTTTAAAGGCCAGGTACCTGTCGATGGATGAAAACCACTGACCCCAGGAGTCTCCAGGTGCCCCCCTGGCGGTCAACGTGAAGCATCCGAAGGATCTGGAGAAAGCGGATCCCCCTGTAAGGAAAGTGAAGCATTAAAATAAACACAACAAATCAGTAAAAATGCTTGAGGACAATACTGCCTTATCTACCCACAATTGATTATATCCACTAACACTCTGCCATGTTAAAGAACTGTGATAGCACTGCCCTGCTCTGGCTTGAGGCATCTCTATGTTTAGATCACATTTCATTATACTCAAATTTGTTCAGTAATACTGACTATGAAAACAATTATTTAATGGAAAACCAAACAAAATCAGGGGAAACTTACGTATTTTATATGATTCCGATTCTCAAATGCCTCCTTTCCAAGGAAAACCAATGCTTTAAACTTTGCTAACATAAATATGAGCGAACTTTTTTCTCTATTTGCCAAAAGCAGAATATGAATCAAACATGGCATTACTGAAATCTTTGTTGTGTGAGTTATTGAAATTGATCTGATTTATAGAAAATATAGAAATATATGGAGTCCTATGTGGTTTTAGGAGAATAACTGAATCAATCATAAGCTCCAAATATTTTCAACTAAAGAAAAACAGCTGTCAGTATGGTTCTTCAGCATAATTTTATTCTATGGAAATATTTCATTTGCCCTTTTGACAATGAATTTTGTTTGCCTACAGTCATCTTACTGCCTTATCCCTGAAACAAACCAGTGAAGAGCAGGAAAGGATGGATGCTGAATTCATCTACCTGAAAATTTTTCACTGGAAGTATTTTTGGCTCTTTTTAGCAATCCTTAAGATTTTGTTGTGAATGTAGGTTTTGCTTTTTAATTCAGACTTGCCTGACCCTGCTGGCTTTTCAAAGGAGCAGTGATAACACTGCAGGGATGTGGGTTAAGGTTCTGAAAAGTAGGACAGTGACAGTGGAGCTTAACACTGGGAAAGGCTGCACTGAGCCCTAAACCCACTGGGCTCACATATAAACACACAGAGGGCCTTTTCATTGAAGTCCTTCCTACACTTCCAGCTAAATTAAAAATCCCAGCCTTTGGAATTTTCATATGCACCTTCCTCTTTTCTTATATGAGCCGATAATCACATTCCTGCTGCCTGTGTGGAGCCCTTACCATCAGGTAAAGATGGATGTTCTATGGTAAGAGTTACCTTGAAAACACTGTACATGTAGCTCCCCTCAGTGTTTGTCTGTGCAGCTGGACGGTTTAGATAGTACTGGCCATTCCTACTTCCCAGTGATTCCACTGCCCTGGGAAGCGGAGGCTTGTGACAGAACATCCTAGAAGTTAGGTTAGGAGTGGGAAGTACACCTACTGCTCATCATTCTTTTCTTCTGCTTACCCACTTTACCTCCCAAAACAAGCCTGCAGTACTCGATGCAAGCTGAACAAACACTGTGGACATCAAATATTTCTGGTTCATGTACGGTGTGAGTTACTCATGCCAAACAAATCCACCAAAGCATAATTAGTCTTTAAACAAAGTAATTACTCATACTCAAAAAGCATGGAGTTAAGTGCTGTCTGGATTACTTCTTAAATAAACCCACTGTTCTGTAATACTCTCTTGTCTCAGAGAGAGAGTTGTTTGATGTTTTAAGTAGGACACAATGTTTCATTTTTTCCACTTGGCTTCAGCATTCCTACCATTTTTCATTTGTTGCTGCACTGGTTTCCTAGCCAGTGACCAAGCACAACAGCACTCAGTCCTCCACTGCCCAGTGGTTCAGTATAGTAACTTTTCCTGCATTAGGAAAATCAGACATGCAGCTAAATTGGGAATTAGGCAATCAGATGCACATCTGTTGACCTCTGTGGTAATGAAGAGCTGCAGTCACAGGAGAACATACCTTATTGCAGAGGTGGCAAACACCTGTCCATTAGATCCTATGCTCAGAACAATAATTGAGGCTACTACCACAATCAGATCTGTTAAAAAACAAACAAACAATCAATCAATCAAAATAAGAAAGAATGTAGTGATTTTTTTGGTTTAGATGTCAGAACTGAAAAACACAACAAATACAGACTAAGGAAAGCACTTCAAAAAAAGAAATTGTTAGCTAAAATATGGTGGGCATGTTAAGTCTATGTAAGAGTTTCACATCAAAACCTCAGTGGCTACGGTTTCTTCCAGGATGAATTCAGCAACAGAGGTTTCAAAGAAACTGACAGATCAGGCAGCTTGCCTCAAAACATGCAAAGGCATTTGTACACCCTAGAAATGAATCCTTATTTTGGATGAAGACTTCCGATATAAGAACAACTGCAAGGGTTTGCTTCACTCAATAATGAAATCCACGAAGTCAACTATGATGCATACAGACGAACATACTTGGTTTAAAAGTTGTATCAAAGCTGTAAAGCCAAGCTTTCAAAGTTAAGGGAACTGTCAGAACAAAGGCTGGCTAAAAAAATCAGAACTGTTAGTTTACTTTGTGATACTGTCTTTCTTTGTATGAAAAAATAATTGTTTCCAGACTTATTTTTTGTTTGTTTGTTTCCACAACTCTGCAGTTTACCCAGTTCCAGCTTTATACAATGCAAATGACAGATTGAGTTCACAGTGCCAGCATCCCTTACTTTCTCTCATCCCAGTACATTGACCATGTCCATTTCTTTTAGTTATTGAACCTTGCTGTAACAAGATGGGTTTTTTTAATTTTCTCACTGGCTTTTATGTGGTAAACCTCTTTAGAGCATCTAAATGCTTCCCTTTCAAATTCTAAGCAAAAAATAAAGGATAGCATTATAAATGAGTAGCAAATGGAGACAGAACGAGGAAAAGTTTCGGTAAACTTTCCTCTGCCAGTTTGAAACAGGCAGTACTTTATTCTTCAGAGCACTTAACATTATACAGCACTTGCAAACACCAGCCCTGCTGACTTCACTTGTAGCTGTGAGGGCTCAGAACCTCTGCAACCTGACTTTAAAGTCTTCCTTTGGACATCCAGAAAATGAGGCCCACTTGTAAAAACTGATTTAAATGATTTTCCATGGGATGCCTGGGCAAGAGGCAGGATGGCATCCAACCTGAGCAGCAACAACAATTTCCTTCAGAAAGGTTAACTTGTTTTTTCCTCTCCTTTAAGCGTTCTCTCCCCTAATTCACAACCATGTAGTTGCTGCAACAAATACTGCAGAAGTTCTACAACCAACAGTATCCTCTACTCTCTGAGTTGAATTGATTTCCAGTATCAGTCTGATTTTTGCTATAAAAGCTGGATTCCTCCCCAAAGCACTCAGTCAGTTTAAAGACTGTACTACAATAATTGTGCATGTATTAAAATGAAAATGAAAATAAAAGTAAATAAGGGGAGGGATGAGGCTACAGAAAGATCTTCCATTTGGGATTAATCTTAGCTTTTGAATGCCTGACTTTCCAATTTTTTTATGCTATTCCTTTATCATGTGTAAACATATATCTGTAAACATCAGAATTTAGGGTGGGTTTTCTTCCCATCGTCACATCATAACATAGATCTTTGCCCTCTAGCAAATGATGCATCATATCTTTACTAAATTGTCAGACATACACATATCCATCTGATAGCAGGTACTGAAGGTGGAAAACACTGAGCTCAGAAAATGAGTTTCAACCAGGTAGTGAGACCTTTTTTCATTCGTACTTTCACTTTTCTGAAAGTGTTCTTCATGGTAGAGATATTTCTCTTTTCTTTCTTTTTCTCCAAACCTGTTCTGTCTCTGCTTTTCCTCTGTTCCTAGTTTTCATCCTTGTCTCCAGCACTTAGACCTCCCTCATTAATCCCAGTTCACTGGTCCAAACAGCCCTATTTTACATTCTAGGTCATCAGCATATCACTGCCACCTTTCAATCCCACGTATTTCCAGCCCCTGCTGATTTTCCTTCAAGCTCCTGCTTGCTTGTCAGACTCTTTAAACATTCCTCTCCCAGATCTCTGCATCAGAATCCACCTTCTGTCTTCTTACTGAGCCTGTGTCCCAGAACATTTCTTCTGTCTCAGCCTGGGCTTTTCCATGTGCCCTGGGCAGATGCAGGAAGAGCACTATAAAACCAAACCCAGCAGATTTTCCACTTCCAGCCCCAGCACTGCTGCTCAGAGGAAACTGCAATTTGAATTGTATAGGCTCACTGCAGATTGAATGAATCCCTGAAGAAAAAAAGAGAATCCTCTAGCAGAGTGTTTGAACCCTAAACAATCTGCCAGTTTTTCAGAGGCTTGTTAATTGGATTGGAATTCAATTCCAGTGACAAACAAAAAGCTATTTTCTCATTAAATTTCTGCTTCAAGGTGTGAAATTGCTAGTGATTCTCCAAAAGAAATCATCTGAGTCGCCCTTTTCAGGAACAGTTTAAACATTTTGCATTAAATATCTCCACAAGACTCAAACTGCAACAGGCACGGGCATGGAAAGCTTCAGGAGAAAGGGCCAACAATTGTTTACATAACTTTTTAACTAACAAGCATTAGTGTTTTGAATAGCATTACACTGGTATTTATGGTAGTTTTTAAAAAGTAAAGTGTCAGGAAGTTTGGTAATTTAAAAAAAAAATTAATTCCAAATATCACCTACTACATATCTTACCCAAGTACAGCTTTTTTTTTTTTTTCAGGAAATTGCTGATGTGTTTCTAATGTTCCCATAAATTGACTTTCTAGCATTCAATTCTCAGCTTTTTTATTTAAAGTAACTAATTTGTTTTAAATTTAAAGCAGTAAGAATATTTGTATTTTCTTTTTTTATATTTTATTGCTATACTATTTTACAGCATGTAAATGGGTCTCTGCTTAAAGGTATGTTTTAAGAAAGGTCTCAGCATTGTTTCTGTTGCCTTGGTAAATGAGCACCACACATTAAACGAGCTCCTTCTGGGAACTAGGGAATGAAGAAGCATGGAGAAACAAAGGTATTTTTTTAGGGATTCTTGAACTGTGAATTAGTATTAATGTCTTCTGACAGGTTGTTATATGTCTCACATACCCGTTATCATCTACAATCTGTCTGCAAAGTAGAGAAATATTAGGCTAGCTTTAGAAAATCTACTTTAAAATTATTTAAAGATTTGATTTAATAGGTAGGCGAGTTGGATCATTTTCCATTTTAGCTAAAATGCTAAAAGACCATTCAAATAAATATGTGTTCTATCTTAACACTCTCCTTTCCCAGTTATTCACGTTGCATGTTAACGTATGAGTTTATGCAGCATGGAATCCAGTAATAATTGAAAAATTTACAAATGAAAGTAGTAATTAGGCTTGACTACTAAATCTCTTTCTGGTAATAAGCACCAAAGTGATTTTTTTTTTTTTTTAAGGCTAGAGAGGGGAGGAAAGGAAAGATAATGGAAGAACTTAAAGAAATTCAAAACTGCTACCCAAGTTGAACTTTCTAAAAATTAACCCAAATTTTATGAACAAAAACCCACAGAAGAAATATCCCTGCTCTTAAAGAAATTTTAGGGTTTTTTTTTTCTGATTTTAAAATAAAGACTTCTGTATTAATGAAGAAATAAAATGAATGCATTATGTTTTTCATTCTGGTTTAATCCTTTAATTTGTTTTTCTAATGTTTGTATTTTATTTGTGTTGATTTGAAAATGATAGTATGAGTCAGTAGGATTCAATCATTCACAGCAAAGGTATTTTCCAAGTTTAGCTTGTTCTTTGAACAGTGCAGACACTGTTCCATCTGCATTTGATACAGAAAAGCAAACCTTGATTTTCAGTGTACTATATTCTTAGGGAAATTTCAAAGGTTAAAATAAAATACTGGTACCTGTGAGTGCACAACCAGCTGTAGCCATGCTTAGCTTTTCTTAACAAAACCCTCTGTATCTTCCCTAAGAGCTCCAATACAAACATGAATATTTACTGTGGTAGAAGCACAATACCAGCAGAGAGAAACACTTGAAACCACAGTTCAATGAGACTATCATTTTCTCTAATATACCCATCTAAGAAGCACTTCTCAACTGAGAGAGAAATCAGAACATGATGAGGAGTAAAAATGGTACCTTACAGGCCTCATGGTTAGGTCACAAAACTAGATCAGCTCTAGAAGCAGACAAAGAATTTGTTTGTACTCCAGGAAGGATTTTATGTTCAAAATCTTACCAGTTTTCTGCAATTACCCAGGATTTATTCATTTCTTCACTTTACAATCCTGCCTTTCTAAGGCTGATGTCTGCCTTAGCCATATTTTAAGTGCTCAGTTCTAGCAACCCAAAAGAAGAGAAATCACAAAGCAGATAAATACTGAGGGGCAGGTGTAGCTCATAACTGCAATAAGGCCCCTGCAGAAGTTGACATTTTTATTTACAGCAAAGAGGGAGGTTGCAAAAGAGTTTAAATCTTACCAATGATGGATATTGGCTTCCTGGCAAACCGGATTCTTCCCTGGAAGCCAACATATTTACTCCTGCAGCCTGCAGACCACAGCCGGACCAGGTACTCAGCACCAAAAAACACCACCAGAACTATTTCCTAACAGAGTGAAAAGGAGAAGAGATCAGAGTTGAGGGTTTTTTCATTAAAAGACAGAGAACAGTTTGCATATCTAATTTATTCATAGGACTAATACAAATGAGCTTGTCAAGATAAATGATGGAATAAAAAGGATTTTGTGTAATCTGTTCACTTTTTATATGCATATGCCAGGCAGTAAATAAAAGGGAGAGATAATCAGTTCCTGAATGAGATTTGCATGAATAAATGGATGGTTTAAGCTCCATTCCATCAGTATATCATAGGGAAAAACACAGTATTATTCTTCTTTTGTTTCTTTCCAAAACTTAAAATTTTAATAAATAAGGACTAGTGGGAGGCTACANCTTGCCCTCCAGGCCTTTCCCCACCTTGGTTGCCCTCCTCTGGACACACTCTCATGTTCCGATGTCATTCTTCTGTTGAGACACCCAAAACTGCCCCCAGAACTCGAGGTGGGGCTGCACCAGTGCAGAGCAGGGTGGGACAATTCCCTCCTTCCACCCCTGTGCACCCCAGGACACAGGTGACCCTTTCTGCTGCCAGGGCACACTGATGACTCACTTTGAACTTGCCATCAAACCCCCCACATCTCTTTCTGCAGGGCTGCTCTCCAGCCTCTTGTCCCACAATCTGTACATATAACCAAAACAGGCTTGTCCCAGGGGGACAATAAAGCTCTTGCTTTTGTAAATTTTCATACCATTGGTGATTTCCCAGCTCTCTGGTGTATCCAGATTTCTCTGTGAGGCCTCTGCACCCTCAGGGGAGTTCACAGCTCTCCCCAGTCTAATACTGCTGTCAAACAAACTCAATGTGTATATGTTTTCTGAGTCTAGATCACTTAAAAAAAATACTGGAGAGAACTGTCTGTAAAGGTGAGCCCTGGAGTCCCCCCAGTGACTGAGTGCCAGGCTGATGTAACCCTGTTTACTACCAACTCTTTGTGCCCATTTCTCACCCAGAGTACCATGGGCTTGTTGAGTTGTGTGCTGGAGCATTTATCCAGAAGGATTCTGTGCAGACAAGACCAAAAGCTTTGCTGAAATCCAAAAAAGCCCACATTTTTTGACTTTCCTTAGTCAACTATGGATAAATTTGCGTTGTTTAAGCAGGACTTTCCCCCATGAACTCGTGCTGGCTATAACCAGTGACTTGTCTCTCAAGTGTTTTTCAGTAACTCCCAAAACAACCTTCTCCATAATTTTACCAGGCACTGCAGTGAGACTGACATGTCTGTACCACAAGGGATATCTTGTCCTTGAAAACTGGGATAATGTTTGTCAGCTTTCAGTTTGCTGGAACCTCTCCAGACTCCCAAGACCATTGAAAAATAAATGGAGTGAGGTCCCACATTAACATCTGCCAAGTCTTTCCGTATCCTGGAATGCATCCCACCAAGCCCCATGATTTATGCACATCCAGCTCTATCAGAAAGTCTCAAACAAAATCAAGGTGGACTGAAATTTTATCATCCCCCCAGTCATGGTATCCCAGCAGAAATCCAGACTTCCCAGAGCCCATAGTTGTTGAAGGCAGAGGTAAAAAGGACATTAAATGTCTCTGCTTTGCCTACATGGCTATTTTTGAGGTGACCAATCTCATCAAGCCATGTCCCAAAGCTATTTCTGATTCCCCTTTTGCTGTGAACATATTTGTAAAAGTCCTTTTTATTGTCCTTCCTAGTGATGGCCTGCTTGAACTCCAACTGAACTTCTGCTGCACTAATTTTCTCCTTACCCTGGGGACAGAATCTCCTCCTGTGCCACCTGTCGTGCCATATACTACCCTTTCCTGCCTAAGTTCTAGAAGATCCCTGCTCAGCCAAGCTGCTCCTCTGCCCTGGTTTACTTCCAACCCTTTGGAATTGCCTGCTCCTGTGCTTTTAGGAGATGGCTCTGAGAAGGTGGCCAGCATTCAGAGTCCCCAGTACCTCCAAAAGCAGATTCCCAAGAGACTTTACTAACCAGCCCCTACTGCTCTCCACACATCCAGGATCAAACTTTTGCTGACAGCTTCTCTTCTATCACCAGCTTCTGAAACTCAGCTCCTTCAAGGTCACCGTGACAAAGACACAACCATCACCCGTCACTTTGCCCAAAAGTCCCTCTCAAACAACAAATCTAGGAGGGCAACTTTCCTAGTCAACCACCTGCACCAAGAAGTTATCTTCAAGATGCTCAGAAACCTCCTGTATCATGTTCCTGTATGAGTCCTCTGTATGACATTGCATTCTCAGTTGATATCTGGGAAGAAAAAAATCACCCATAAGGACTGGCGACTACAGTGAGCTGTATATCCAGTACGTAAATAAATGAATTAGCAATATTTTAATATTGTTTCCCTCTACAGCACTGCATTGTGAAGCACTCGTGCATGACCAAGGATAGGTGTACTTTGAGACACTTCTCAAGAAAGCAGATGAGTAAAGATCTCAATGTGGGCATTCACTGAGATCTTTGTTCCTCCCTTCCTTGTTTTCCTCTCTGTTGCAGTGTGGTAGCACAACTCAAACACGGCTTCTAGGCTTTGCTCCAACCCAAACCGTACCCAGTAATTCAGAGTCACCAAACACCTACTACATGAGTTACAGCTTTGGAAAATGTTTGCATTTTAACTTGAACATGCTTGAAATCTGCACCTGGGGAATTCTAAAGCACCCAAAAAGCATAACACGCTTAAATCACAGTTTTCACTGAATGACAATACTAACTGGGGTTTTAAAACTGACATTCTGAATGGCTTAAGAAGAGACCAAAATATTTCAAAGCTGAAAAAAAAGATTAGAAAAAAATCTACACTGATACACAAAAATTCATGTCAATTTTGATCTTTAACAAAGTTAGGTTAACATTTTTGTATTCACTTCTGCCTCCTTGTTTTGCCTGGGATGAGAACCAAGAAAATATGCACAGTCTTCCTCTTTTTTGCATGGTACTTTCAGCCTGACTAAAACCAAGGATTAGTACAAAACTAAGAAAGCTTATAGCCATCTTCAAGGCAGAAGCACAAGAAAATACACAGCAAATTAACTCCCCAAGTTTCATTTTATACTATATGTATTATCTAGAGCATCTACAACTAATTCTAAGTCTGCATTCTATTTGCAGTCTAAACAGAAATATTTATACAATTATCATAGTCAAATCAAATCCCCAAAACAATCTGCAAAAGAAAACAATTTTTGCATTTCTGAAATCTTGCAAAATACTCTCTTGCTTATTAAATTGTCTTCATTTTTAGCAGGTTCCTGTCAGCTCAGTTGCATTTTGTTTTTCTTCTTAGGAATTGCTTATTTCCACCAAGGGAAGCAGACCACTGTTTAGGGCAGTGGGAGAATCATTTTCATGGACCTGCACATTACAAACATTGGGTCACTAATGTGAAAACCTGTGTAGAATGGAGACAAGTAGAGAAGTGCCAAGGAAGCAAAAACTATTTACATTTTCCTTGACTGTCCTCTGAGGGCACTTTTAAAAGCTGAAATTAAAACTACATCTAGCCTGAGGGTATTTTATTCTCAGAATCCCTCTCGGTTTTGCCCAGAAAACCCTGATGAAGTCAATAAGGTTGCACAGTCCGTGGAAAGGAAAAATAAATTGTTGACAGGAAGGAGGAAAAGGAGGAACTTACATCTTCAACAAATTTGACATTAATTACTAATCACAGTTCATTTTGTCCTGGACAGGTGTCCACATTACCAAAACCACAGCCATTAACAAATTTGTTGGCAGCCTCAGACAGGCCAAAGACCAAAAAAGCATGGAAACTGGACAAACATCACAGCTCTGCAGGTGGTCCCTCAAAAAACCAAGGAAGATTATGACATTTACACTCTTGTTCTGTGTACTCCTAATGAAAGATAGGAGACATCCATTTCCAGAGCTGCCAAGGCTGATCAAGCTTCACCTCACTAAATTCACATTCAAAAAACAGCCCTAACCTCCCTCCTTTTCTTCTTCTACACATAAACACTTTTCAGAGCCTTAAATTTATTGCCTCTCGTTTACCTTCTGGTAAAGGGAAAAAACAACAACCCAGTAATTTTCTGGAAAATCAGAAAAAAGCACTAATTCTCACTGAAATGGTAACAAATGATGGTGACAAATTGTGGACAAAATATGAACCAGAACAAAATCAGCAAAAACCATCTGCAAACTAAATTCACATTCATCTGTGTGTCACTTTGAGATCTTTCTCCAGCTTTCTGCAATTTTCCAGAACTCTTGCTTTCAAAATGGGATTACACTTAGAAGAAACCCACAAACCCTTTCGATTTAGGCTCCCAGC
The DNA here is from genome assembly GCA_020086605.1 of Lanius collurio. NCBI lineage: Eukaryota > Metazoa > Chordata > Aves > Passeriformes > Laniidae > Lanius > Lanius collurio. Next base: position 31,933,402 of record JACBWW010000009.1, on the reverse strand, counting down.
AGTATTTTTCCACTTTTCCTGGAAGTGGTCAAGGAAGAAATGCATGATGAAGGATTCTGAGCAGATTTAATAAGCCTGGAAAGCAGTTTGGCATCAACAGAAAGCCAAGGATGAACTCTTCCAATGAAACTGAAATCAAAAATAACAAGTGGGAACAAACCATTACTTCATAAAAATAAGAGCCATATCAGATTTGATTCTTCACACTTATGTTGTCACAGTCTCTTCCTGTTTTGATCATGGCAGCTCAAACTGCAACAGGGATACCAACAAAAGAATTTAATTACAGATTTTTAAACTGGGTATGTGCTATCTAACACCTCTGCTAAAGTCAGTAGCAGCATTCCGTTACTCTGTGCTTCTCCCTCTTGTCTGGGAAAAAGACCCAAAGCACACCTATAATAGTCCTTGCCCTTAAATTAATTTCCACTCATATCTAATTCAATCAGTCAAATATAAAGCCCTTGTGGAAAAGCCATCAGCTTTTTATCCAAGAATGTCATTGACAACCAAATAAAAAAATGCTCCCATTAACACAGAAACCAAACACTTTTACATAGGCATGTGTATGTGTGTAAATTAAATATATAACCTGGAATTTATAATCTATCTCAGTTTGGTTATGGATAACTGCACTGGAGAAGCAGGAGAGGGAAGTTCGCTGGAGTGATTAAAGTGCACACATGAAAAAGAAGGGTATTTTCTCAGCTGCAGCTGTGTTTTAGGTGGAGAGCACACACAAGGCTCTCTTCACTTTTTTTATTGGAATATTTAGGTGCTGGGGTAAAAGGAGGAAGTGGGATGGCTAAATGAATAGTGTGTGTGCTCACGGAGATTCAATCAAAGAACGGCAGCTCCAGACAATGAAGCCTCAGAAAGAGGCATAAAGGTTTAATAGTCCAAATGTTTGCACACGTGTACTTATGTCCCAGATTTAATCTGATAACCTGTCTTCAAGGTTTTCCAGTCCTTACAGTTGAAAATGTCCATTTAGTGACCTGTTTAGTTTAATAGCTACTCAAATGCTATGAAAACCTACTGACAATATTTATTTATTTATTTTCTACCATCATGCTGGCTCTTGCAAAGATGACAGACATCTTATGCAAAAATAGAATACCCAACACAGAGAAGAAAAATGCCAAATGCTGCTAAGTGTCCTACAGTACCATTAGCTTACTCACACTTTTAGGTGAAACTTTCACAACTTTTAGGTGAAACCAATGCACTCAAACTTTAGAAGGCAGTTGTTTGGATACAAATGGATTTAACATTTCCTAAAAAAACCCAAAAAAACATTTCCATGCACACCTGATAAATATGATGAATTTGCTGACTTCCTACCAGGAGCATGCCTGTCTTTCATTTTATTGCTATTTGATGTTTCTGGCATGGAATGAAGCTGTACACTCATGAAGGAAGCACATGGTGCTCCCTCTGTGACAGCCACATTCAAGTGAGCTGGGTGACTCACAGAGGAAGAGTTACTTTTTAATCCTATGTAAGCAGGTAACAATTTTTCTCCCAAGAAAATCAACTACAGCCCCAACTATTTTTGAGAATGACTTTTTTTCTCAATTGCTTAATTCTAAAAAATACCACTAAGACAAATATCATCAAATACAGAATGAAGGAGATTCAGTAAGTTAGTGCCTGAAATTCTTAACTTCCCGATAGATCCACAGAAGCCTTCCAGTCCCTGAAGGGACCACCTCTGGTAGGAGGGACAGGTTTAGCTTTGCTCCTGGAGTGGAATCTATCCAACATGAATATGCACTTCAGAATTTTAAATAATTATTTCCATGTTTCTTAACCTTTTGATTTCAGAGGGTATCAATATTTTGAGGAGAGGAACTGAAAAAAATCCTCATGTGTCTCTCCACCTTCCCCTCACTGCCAAGAAATATTTCTCAAGTCTCTCAGTCACATTCTGAAACCCCTTTGCACAGAGAAATCCACAGAGCCCCAGTGAGTCAAAGCTGACTAAGGGAATGATGAGGTGGCCCTTCATTAATTAGTCTCAGCCTTACTTATTACACGCAGATTTCTATTTCAGACATCTGAAAAGCACACAGCAATCATTCATTATGTTCTGTGGTGTGTTAGGCACAAGGTAATATAACCCACAAGAATAATTGAATTATAATTCACATCGAGAAGCTTGAAAGCTGCATTTGATTCCAGAAAAACAACGGCAACTCAGCAAGATCACTCAGCAGACAACTTGAGCTTATGGAATGTGTTGAAAGACTCATGGACTCAATTTTTTTTCCTAATATGTTTAATATATGAAACAATATTCCATCTCTATTTTAATAGTGCTTTGTATTGTAATAATATATAATATTCCTGATCTATTTTTTCATCTTCCCACAGACCAACAAGAAGCTCAGAAAGAAACAGGGATTCTCCTCCTTGCTTTCTCTCTCAGAAGTTTACAAGAGTAAAAGAATACAGCAAATGCTTATGAGCCATAAAGTTATTTTTATTCATGTGTATTCTGCACTTGCAGAGTCTGGGTCTCCCATAGTATAGAGGAATTAATGTATTTTCTCCTGAAGCAGTTTGCCTGTCAGTGTCCACTCCAGAGGATCAATTTTGTCATTTTGCCATTTAGCCAAACACAGTTTTGCCATTACCATTTAGCCAGAAAATGCTGCATTCATCCACATTTGGATTATGTGCTCTGCATTGGAAAGCATGTTGAAATAAACTATATCTACTATCCCTCCTTCACTCCAGTTGCAATGGCCACATTATCTACTTCATGGCACACAATTAAAACTAAATGAACAAAGTTGAATCAATGGGATTTATAGCAAAACCAATCTATTTTCTCCAAGTCAAGAATACACTTGGCATTCCTAAATTTAAAAAGTAATTAACATCAAGATACTAAATCAGAGAAAACTTTTCCCTTACTCCTGTAACAGTCATGATACAAATTGATTAATTACTCTGCTGTTACTCACAGTGTGTATACATCATGTATATGATGAAAATAATATTTTGTTCTTGCTTTTAGACAGGCACAGTTAGTGAAAGTCATCCCACAAGCTAAGAACCTCTCTTGTTGCAAGGTCTTTTTCAATTAAATAAATATAAAAATCAGTCTTTTACAAACTACCATGGTGACCTCTCCTGGTAGAAAAATATATGACCTCTAACCATGAAAACAGATGAATCCTCAAAGGAGGAAGTACACTTGGCCCACTCTATAGTTTATTTTTTCAAGCCATATCCTGAAAGATCTAGATGTCATTTACAAATCAAACTGACACACAAACTAGCAGAGCATCAAGAAAATATTGCAGCATCTTGCTGTAGAGGCAAAAGCCTAATTAAAAGGCTTTGGCAACTTTTAAAAGTACTTTTTCAACAGAATCATCATAGAACCAGATAAAATTATAACTGTATTATTAGAGAATTAAAACTTGACACAAAATGGGAGGATAAAATGTTGCCTGAAGCTGGGGAAACGCGGAATGAAACTCAGCTGTAACTCAGGAACTTCCTGAGTGTTGCAAACACTTTATTCACAACTGTGCCTTGTTCCACTATGCATGTTTCCCCACACACTGTACAAGAACTTTTTCATGAAGCAGATCCTAAGTACTGCTGGATAGACCTGTGAGAAATCTTCCACTGGTACAGATACAGGACCAAACAAGTCTGGGGAAGCTACAGATTCATTCTCATACCACACTACAGGCATGATCTGAACAAAAATCAACAGTACGTGAATTTAGGCTTTGTGCATTGTTAAATAACATGTACTTTGTCATTCTGATCCATTTTTAACACTGTTGGAACCTCCAGGCTTCTCTCTAGAAGTATAAAAGATTCGGGAAGAGCTATGTTCTTCATTACCCATTCTGTTTACCAATAGGCATCACTGTGCCACTCACTGCCACTGTCACTCTCCTCAGTTGCTGGCTTGCTAAATAGTCAGAGGAGGGAAAGAAATCCAAGCAGGGATTAACAAAGCTCATACGATCTGTATCTATGAAAAAATTAAATTAGAGTATGTCAGACAGAGCTAGGAAAAACTCTTCCAAGAGTGACAGTGAATACACAAAATACTTGGTGGTATGAGAACAAAAACCTCCTTCAAATGCCAACGTTTCAAGTTGAAGACAAGCAATTTCATCAGTCCTACTGTCACAGAAGTAAACTGATTTTACCACAGTGATGATGAGATGGGGATTTACATGTCATCTTCCCTTTGTAAGTGCAAAGAACAGAAGTTTCCTTTGTGGCAAGCAAGAGCATCGAAGGAAACAATTATGGCAGAGAGGAGGCACAGCATCAGCTGTGGCTATGCAATGTTTTCAGTCATCTCAAAGACAACAGATTGGCCTTCACACAGGGCTAAAAGTCATATTCCTTTCCTCCAGAATTCACTTGAATTGTCCGAGACTTGAGAACATATGCTTAGGGAATGGGAGGAGGAAAGTAAACATTTGGGGCTTTTTTTACTCTAAGTTCTAGCAACTACTTCTTCAGTCCCCTTTTTCCTTTCAAGCTACAAATACTCTGATATTCTCTCCCTGGTATATTCACAGAGCTTGTCTGAATTGGTTTCACATCAATTATCTCAGATTATCCAGATGTCTTAAGCACATTAACATAATTACCTCTTTGAAACACAAGACTGGTGTCTCAGGACACATCTACAGCTACATCGGTTACCAATGTCTCATCTCTACTCCAGTGACCATTATTATCCAAAATTGTATTTGGCACACCATCCCACCCTCCCCAAGAAAATACAAAAACATTTGAATGTCTTCAAGTACCAAATGCTATCCCTCTTGTCAGGCCTTAGCAACCTTCAACAGGACATTTTTGAAATTGATCCTTCCCAAGTGTTAATCTAGCTCAATATAATGTAAAGCAGTTTTTTCACAAGTGGGAAAATACCACGAGCATCACATGCCAGAATTTATTTTCTGCTGAGGGCTATGCAAAGAATTAGAGGGTCCTTCACTCAGGAACCAAACCAATTTCATTTTGAACTTGATCCAGTAGATGTTTTGGCCCAGTTTTGTTTCTCACCATATTGTCAGTGTCCTCTGTTCCCACTTTCAAGAGTGCAGGCTGAATGCACAGGCACGGGTTTCCATATTTTCGAGGGAGAAAACTCTGGTTCCATGAACAGTCAGCTTTGGTATGAAGTAGACCAGAGTCAGGAGTAAAGAGAACAGCGATCTCCACACTTCTATGGGGTGAACACTTTCCTGGCTCAAATTGGACAACCAGTTGAAAATTCCTTCAGGTGACAGTGGGAAGAAGTGCTCCAAGCAGGAGTCCAACCATTTAGCTACTGGTAACAAGAAGTCTCCCAACTCTATGAAAAAGAACTGATTTAATTAGCTCTAAAAACAGTCTTTTGTAATTGAAGGGAATTTATTTCAGATCAAACCAAGTTTTAAGACAAATGCATTCTAGGCAAGTGACTCTATAGTAGCCAGGAGAACAGCTACCCTCTGTGCTGGCCATTTCTAGTAAAGGAAACTAAGGAAAGAGCAGGAGGAAAAACTCCAGAGAGGCATCCTCCAGGGTAAGGCTGTGACACAAAGAGACCAAGAAATTGTTCCACTGAGTGTGCATGATTCATTTGTTAGATGATAACATCACCTAAAAATAGCTGGCAGTGCTATGTGGGCACTCTGAGAGCCACACATCTGTCTCCATCTCGTTACTCTTTGTCCAACAATGTGTCTGCACATGCACATTCCATCTGGACAGAAACAATCAGCTGAGCCAGGATCACTGCTCCCAGCAATGGCTGTGCTGACCTGCAATCACCACATCTCAGGGAATAGGAGAGGACCACACATGATTGGCACAACACTGCACTTTGTTTGACACTGAGCATGGCTTAAAGGCCAAGCAACATTTGTTACAGGATTAACTTCAATCAAGGTCTCAGAATAACTCTGGGATCTAATGATGGCTCAGTCAACTGCACACAAGAGCTGCACATGCTAATGTAGCCTAAGCTATAGGAAAACAAAGAAGTAACTGATTTTTATATTCAAACCAGATGGAAAAACAAATTCTATCGCATTAAAGACCCCCATTTAGCAAAAGGATACTCCAATAAGAATACTGGGATCATCACACACTGAGATAGAGGATTTCAGTGGCTAAAATACAGATATTGCAAGGAACTGTTTGAAAGTTATTTATGCCAGTTTTATCAAGGACATTTTAATCTTCATTTTTCATTCTAAAGGTGAATAGAGGCAGGGGGGAACAGAGGAGGGACATTGTCTAGCATCTTCATGCAAGTTATTTGTACTTTCGATTCCCAGCAAGCAAGCACCAACTTCAAATCCAAATCACTGGTGACAGCAGTGTGATAGGAGCTCTTCCTTCCTGTTCTGTATAGCAGCAAACCAGGTTGACAGAAATCACCCACCTCTGAAAAGCAACATTCTTGGCCAACTTTTTACCATAAGAATTAAAAAATACACATTTTAAAAAGTCATTCCTATAGAAATCCTGTTCCATGCTGCCTAAGACTGATGAACACCAGTTGTCCACTGTAAGAGATACATGTTGGGAAAAGCAAGTTTATAAAAACTGATCATCTAAAAAGTGGCTTCATAGTTCAAAGATCTAGAAAATAATCATCCCCATTGAACTGTGACTTTTCTTTAATGAAAGCAGACACTCTTTTAAATGTCCTGGTAGCATGCTTTGCATGAGGATTTTTAACAGTTATCTCTGTTGCTCACCAAAAGCAATTTAGGATTAGTCAAACTGATCAGTCCTTTCCAAACAAAGTTCACTTACCATCCAGAAAAGGGTTCCAATGGCAAACTCAGAATAATGCTCTATAGTAGACAGCACACTGAATAATAAACAAATCAGCACCAGGAGAAATCTGTAAAAAGAATACAATGTTTAGTGACTTGTGAAGCTGAACTGTAAATCTAGACCTAGTTTTTTCCCCCTCTCATTCACATAACTTTTTTCATCACAAATACTTCTTGTTTAACCAGTAAATTTTTCCTAGTCATATGAGTGCCATCATTTTGCATTCATTCAGCTTTCAGAACATGGAATAAAAATGACAGGAAAGCTGAACACAGTAAAATCAATAGGTAAATCTCACATAACAAGTATATTTCTCAGGGAAGCTTGTCATCATGAACGTTTCATGTTTCACTGACTGCTGTACCATTTAACGAAGACACAAACTACATTCAATGGGTTTTGGTAGCTTTTACATGAAAATTATCGGTAGAAAAGCTTATCAGGAAGGGGAAAAACTCATGTGCAACATAGAGACCAGTGACAAGATGAACTCCTTTGGAGTTTATCCACAGTCTCACTCCAGAAGACTTTTTATCAATGTTTATCAATGTTCCAGAAGAACAGATGAAATGCACCTCATCAAGTCCACACCTGACACAATCCCAGGAGTTTGGTCACTAAGCTTGAGGGTAGAGCCCCTGGTTAGTGGTTCCTGGACATCTGTTCCTACGGTACAGATGTACAGGAATCTCATAAAACTCGACAGGAACAAACCTTAAGTCCTACACAAAGTGTGGGGAAGAAGACTAAAACATGTCCCCCTGACCTCCCTTTCCCAGGCTCCTGTCCCTAACTCCCAGCTCCTGGGCCTCCCTCCCTCACACATGCCCAAGCAGCAAAGAAGGATGGGGAATGCGGGGTTGAGTTCAGACTACAATACTTTGTCTCTGCCCCTCCTCCCTCCTTCTCCTCACACTGTTCCCCTGCTCCATAGTGGGCCTTGTCACAAGCTGCAGTCCTTCAGGATAAACCTTCCTAGGGGCTGCAGGGAATTTCTGCTCAGGAACCTGGAGCTCCTCATCCCCCTCCTCCCCCTCTGCCTGCTCCTCTCACATTGGTGCTCAGAGGTTGTTTCTCACTCTTGCTTTTCCCTCTCTTCTCACAGCCCGTGCTGTGCTTTGGGGCTTTCCCCAGGACCTGTTCCACCTAGGGCTGGGGGCTCAGCAGTACATGTGTGCACACAGACATAAAGAAGCACACAATTTAGAATCCCAGAATTATTTAGGTTGGAATAGGTCCCAAAGATCATCAAGTCAAAACATCAACCTAACACTTCCAGGTCCACCATGAAACCCTCAGTGCCACATCTACACATTTTTCAAATACTTCCAAGGATGGTGATTCCACCACTTCCCTGGGCAGCCTCTTGCATTTCTTTACTCAAAAATGCACTTCATATCTATATATATCTATATATATAGAGAGAGAGAGACAAGCACAGGTACAGGTTTGGCACTTGCAAAGAACTGCTTGGATGTGAAATACCCCAAAAACATGTTTGTCTCAGACAGAGGGGAGGCTGAGCAAATATTCTTTATGAAGAATGTTAAAACCACAACTAGAACCAGGAAAAATGGGAGAATGCTGATATCTATGGGGTCCTTCAGCTTTTCTTTTTCTCTTTTCAGAGTGCCTCAGAGTTTAAGACTGCCTTGGGATCCCCAGGAACACTGAACAGGGGATAATGAACATTGAAAACAATTCTCTGGCATGTTTGGTGCAGTCATTGATACACCGTAAGTATGTGCTAACACAGGTAAGGAGAGACAGTTGTTTATCAGCTGCCACACAGACAACAGCTGACCTCTTCAAGCCTAAAACTGGATTTGAAGTTGCAAAAAAAAAAAAAAAATCTTCCTTTCATCTGGCTCTGGAAGGAGTCTGACACTATTTAACCACAAGTGGAGATTTCAGAAGATCAGGGGCCCCACTACACCGCTAATAAACAGATTTCTTAAGCAGTGGTTAGATGTCTACATATGCAACTGTCTCTGAATCAAGTTTGCATTTCTTCAATATTGCCCTATCCTGATCCACAATATAAGGGAAAAGGGATCCAGGTAACACATCTTAGTCAAGGGTAACAGCACCTTTAGTTCAGGACAGATCTTAGCCACACTCTCATGATTTATGAGTTCCACAACCCTTCACTCAATCCTGCTACTCCTTTTGCTTCAGCATGCATGAGTATTATTCACCAGTTTTACTCCCATCCCCAAATGTTTATCTCTGAAAACAGTGATATGTTACAGGGGTACAGAAATCTTCCAAGGCAAAATAAAACCGATTTATTGCCTCAATGAGCTGCTGCACTGCCCAAAGATAAACCAGCAGAGGGGACAGAACCCAGCATTCCTAGAGAGTGATGCTCCAAAAGGGAAATCAGAGCAAAGCCTTGAGGAAAGATACTGAAATACAAGCCAGCCTTTGACAAATGGAAAAGAACAAGTCGATAAGGGGTTCAGAGCATAAGGGTATTGCCAGTGTCCAACACTAGAAGAGTCTAGGCTTGGAAAACTGCAGAACTTCAGCCTTTTCTTAACACAGCAGCACTGCTTTCCATGTAAAGAAAATGCAGGTGTAAAAGCAAGGTCAACAGGGTCATAAAACCCTCTTTTTCTTATCCATTTAATATGAGATCAGTACTGAGTACCCCCTCTGTTGGATGCTGTGCTCCACTAGGGAGTTTCTTTATCCAGACACCTTTTACTTCCAATTAGCAATCCCAGTGATGAGTACCTGGAGAAAGACACAAAAAACCCAGCATATCAAACAACTCCAGCAGAGATGTACCAAGCACTTCTCCAAACTAGTCAGTCTGTTGGTTCTCATCTTTTCCTGTGACACAGTTGTTGTACTCCTGCCATTGCTACACAATTTAATCTTAGGCAAAATGCATGTACAAAGAGATGGTCACTTCTTCTGAGTACAGAGTCTTAATTGTTTCCAGATCCCTGCCATTTTAATTATCTCCTTTCAAAATACCTTTGTCTTCTTTTAGTGCACTCACTAGTAATACATAAAAATTCAGGGGGAATTCATACTCTAAATATTTTCTACCAAGACCCTAAGGATGACAGTGCACTTTACACCTTTTCCACTCCAAGACAGAAGCAAAGAGAAAAACTAATATTCTTACATACCCTGTAGATACTATCACCATGTCTTCAACCACATCTCCTTTTTGGCTTCAGAAAATGCAACTAAAAAAAAAGAGGTTTACCGAAAAATCAAGAAAAAAATTAGACACAGTGCCAAGCTGTAGATGCATAAGGATGGAAAAGGGAGGACAATTGGTGCCTATTTCTTACCAAGGGACCCCAAATTGCCAACACAGCCTGCAGAGCTTGTAACTTTGAGCTAATTGTTGCTTCTCTCCTGGTTTTATGTACTGAGACTCTCTCTCGTTTTCCATTTCCAAATCCCACTTTAAAACCACTCAAAGGACCCTTTAAATTCTTTTAATTTATGGCACTATATCCTCTGGCCAGTGAGTGTCACTCCTTCCCAATAAATAGCAAGGGCAGCTCACATGAGCTGAGTACAGATTCAGTTGCAGTGGGGACAAAGTCCAAGACAAGCAGAGATTAACGAGTGAGCGAGGGCAACAAGAACAGCAACAACCACAAAAGAACAAATCAAAACAAACAAACAAAACAAAACAAAAAAACCCAAACAAACACAAAAAAAAAACCCCAAAACCCAACTCCAATCAACCAACCAAAAAAAGACCCCAAACATTAAAAGAACCCCCAAAACAAAAAGAAGGCAAGCTCATTCACCTAGTCAACCAGCAAGCCATGAACTGTTAAGATGTTGTCCCAATAATTTCTAATCACAGCAAAGAGGCACAGAAACAATAGATGTAGAAAAGAGGGCTGCAATGATTTGTATGGAATTAGACACATTAGACACAGATCCTGTTCTTCTGCAAAGCTCAGGAGCAAATTGTGGTGGTAGCATTCCTGCGAGGAGTTTGTCACTGGAGAATGATGTGTTACATCAAACAAAAGAGTTCTCTTTTTGAGTCCACCACGGCTGAAAGACACAGCCATTAAGTGCCCTTAGTTGTTGTAGTGGGTTCAATCTGAGTTGATATACAGATTTTTAGACAAATAACGCTTCTGACAATTTCCACATTTAAACTGCAAAGAAAGGCGGGAGTTCCTCTTGTTCCAGCTCGCCTGAGGTAGGTTGGGTGGCCTCGGAGTATCCAGGCCGGGCCGGGCCAAAGCCCCAAAGCCCCTTCCCCTCTTCCTGATGCCTCAGCACGGACCCTGGGTCGCTGGGGAAGGAACCATCCCAGAGCCCAAGCGGCTAAACCCAGCCATGGACTGCTAAACTCAGCCACAGACTGCCAGACAGCTGGACCCAGCCATGGACTGCTGCGCAGCTGAGATCTTTCCAGAGCGGCTTCTTGGGACCAGTGGCCCCCCTCTCCACATGGAGCTGGCGAGTGCCGGCAGGAGCCTCCTTTCTGCAGCCAGCAGCACAAAAAGAGTGAGGTTTTCTTCACCATAAAGCCTGAATAAGAACATTCTTCAACATAGAGGTTTCGGAGTCAGAGAGAGAGTGAGCCATGTGAGACAGAGCTGGAAATGGTGGCGGAGAAAAGGGGCAGTGCCGCGTTCCTCGCGCATAGCTTAAAAATACTTCTTGCATGTGGTGGTAAGAAACTGTAATATCTCAAACTGTTTGTCTCTTTAATCCATTTGAAGTTGTAGTGGGTTGAATCTGAGTTGATAGACAGATTTTTAGACCAATAGCGCTTCTCGAAAATTTGCGCATTTAAGCCGCACAGAAAGGCGGGAGTTCCTCTTGTTCCACCCGCCTGAGGAAGGTGGGGAGGCCTCGGAGCCTCCGAGCCCCGCCGGGCCGAGGCCTGGCCGGGCCGGGGCCTGGCCGGGCCGGGTTAAAGCCCCGGCCCCCTTCTCCTCTTCCTGATGCCGCAGCACGGACCCTGGGCCGCTGGGGAAAGAGCCATGGACTGCTAAGCTCAGCCGTGGACTGCCAGACAGCCGGACTTGGCCATGGACTGCTAAACTCAGCCGTGGACTGCCAGACAGCCGGACCCGGCCATGGACTGCTAAACTCAGCCGTGGACTGCCAGACAGCCGAACCCGGCCATGGACTGCTAAACTCAGCCGTGGACTGCCAGACAGCCGGACCCAGCCATGCCACTGCTGCGCAGCTGAGACCTTTCCAGAGCGGCTTCACCGGACCGGCGGGTTCTTTCACCTCCCCGCCCCCGCTCTCCACGTGGAGCCGGCGGGAGCCGGCAAGAGCCTCCTTTCTGCAGCCAGCACACTTCGAGCTGAACCACCATGCAGCTAGCAGCACAAAAAGAGCGAGGTTTCCTTCATAAAGCTTGCATAAGACCATTTTTGAACATAGGAATTTCAGAGTCAGAAAGAGTGAGCCATGTGAGACAAAGCTGAAATGGCGGCGGAGAAAAGGGGCGGTGCCGCGTTCCTCGCGCGGAGCTTAAAAATACCTCTTGCATGCGTTGGTAAGAATCTGTAATATCTCAAACTGTTTGTCTCTGTAATCTATTTGAAGTATATGGGGGGATGGAAGACTTATGTGCGGCCCTTGAAGTTTGTGAAGAGAGAGTGCCTATGCCCAGATATACATAGAAGCAGTGAGAAGCTTTTTTAAAGATTTGTAGCAGAAAAAGCCTTTGTGTTCAGGCCAAAGTGACCCATCCTTAAAAAGTTGATTACCCCATGTGATGGCCCATGTGTGGCAGTGTGAAAAAACTGATATTTTTTCATAGAAGAGATAGATTACACCACAGCAGATTGTTTCTTTCCAGGCGGATCTGTTGTTGGGGGGCAGTTTGAGAAACCATGTGAAGCAAGAAGAAGAAACCCTTTTTTCCTTAAGCATAAGAAAGAGACCTTTTTTTAAGAACTGTAACACTGACTAGAATCCTATGTTATGTTATCTTTTGTGCTAGTTAAAAAAGGAGAGTAAAGTGCTGAAAAGAAGAGAGCAAGGGAGAGGGTGTGTGTGTGTTTTAATTTTTTTTGTTAAATCTTTTAACTTTTAATTCTGTTAGTAATAAACTTTTTTTCTCTCTTATTACTGCAACTGTTTAAGTGTGAACCTGGTTTTTTTTGCCTCGCAGCCATCTAGTTTTCCTCAATATTTTCTTATTGATACTTTAGATGCTTGACGCTCAGTTGTGTCAAACCACAACAGAAGTACATGGGGGGATGGAAGACATATGTGTGGCCCGTGAAGTTTGTGAAGAGAGTGCCTATGCCAGGATATATAGAAGGAGTGAGAGGCTTTTAAGGATTTGCAGCAGAAAAAGCCTTTGTGTTCAGGCCAAAGTGACCCATCCTTAAAAAGATTGATAACCCCATGTGATGGCCCAGGTGTGGCAGTGTGAAAAAAATGGTATTTTTTCATAGAAGAGATCTATTACACCACAGCAGATTCTTTCCGGGCAGGTCTGTTGTTGGGGGCAGCTTAAAAAACCATGTGAAGCAAGAAGAAGAAACCCTTTTTCCTTAAGCATAAGAAAGAGAGACTTTTTTTCAAGAACTGTAACACTGACTAGAATCCTATGTTGTGTTATCTTGTGCTAGTTAAAAAGGAAAAGCAAAGCGCTGAGGAGAGCAGGGGGGGAGGGTGTGGGTGTGTTTTAAATTTCTTGTTATATCTTTTAACTTTTAATTCTGTTAGTAATGAGCTTTTTCTCTTGGTACTGCAACTGTTTAAGTGTGAACCTGTTTTTTGCCTCGGGGGTTAGGGTTAGGGTTAGGGGTTAGGGTTAGGGTTAAGGGTTAGGGTTAGGGTTAGGGTTAGGGTCAGGGTTACTCTATCTAGTTTTCCTCAATATTTTTCTTATTTTGTTTTCCCTATAACTAATTGATATTTTAGATGCTTAACACTTAGTTGTGTCAAACCACAACACCTATAGGTAAGGCAAGTGCATAGCTGTGTGTTCCATACTGCTGACTTGGGGGAAAGCTATCAAAAACTTGTCACAAGGGAATTTCCCTTTCCCCACCAACTCCAGTCTGGCTTCCTCATGTTGCTCCTGTTGTCCATACTTTCTCTTGCAAAGGACAGTTCTCTGTGCTGCAAGGGTGACGAAAGAGGGTATGATTGTTTACTTGCTTGCAGGGAGTTGTTTACAACCACTGAGAACAGTTTCACCAACTGGCAGCTCTTCAGCTCCTCAAGGGAGGAAGTTAATAAGGCAGACGTAAATAATTACCATCTAGTAGAGTTGGTCTGCGCTTTCCTATACTAAAGGAGCTGAGGTTTTATTTTCTGGTACTTTGTCCTCTTTCATTCTTTCTGATTCTAGAGGATGTTGAGCCACAATTTGAGCTGTTACTTCAACAAATACATTTTTCCTTTTCTGCCATAGTGCTACTAAAAATAGTGAACTATTTCCTCTCAAAACACCTGGCTTTCTTTTCCTTCATTTTTATTTCTTCACTTCTCTGAAGTGAAATTTATTCCCAATCACCAATTTGCAGACTCTTCTTCATTCTCTCTTTGAGCAGAAAAATAGTATTTTACTTATCAGAGGAAAGAAGAGTATCTGAGTACCTCCCCTTTGATTTCAGATTCTCATGTAACATCATTCACACTAACAGAAGATGAAGTGTTATGCTTTCCCAAGAGACATCTTCTTAATATAAACTTAAATTTTAGTACTTCTTGACTTCTCCTCAGTTCCTTAAGCCTCAGGCATACACAAAAATACAACTGCTTTCTCATCAATGCTTTTAGACCATAATCCCAATTACCTGAATCCTTAAATCTGTCCCACATGTTAACCAGCTTAGAGAAGCAGTCCTGTTGCACTGGACTCTTGATCAACCAGGGTTAAAGGCTACAAATTAGTGCTTCTCTATGTCCTGGTCCTCCTAAACACTGCTTCCTTTTGGAGAGTAGCTAATGCAACTGGAAACGTGTTTCTGTTGCTATTGTAGCCAGAGACAAATTCTGTTTAATAGATTTATCGACCATGAAGCCTTCACTGAAGCCTTCAAATACTGGGAAGTAGGAGGTTAACTCAACACTGAGAACAAATTGATGCCAAGCTCTTTCTCCAGGGTGAGCCTTTCTAAGGTCATGCTCTAACAAACTTATTTTCCATGGAAGACAAGCCTAATGGAAGTTCTTAAAGGAGGAGTAGTCATAATTCCTCTATTTAAGTTTTGCAGCAAATAATTCCATTTTCAGCAAAAACTGTTCATGTTGGGCTTTGTGTTTATCTCCTGCAGATAAGTGTATTTGAAGTGCTGATATATGAGATGCTCGTGGGAATGTTATCTCTTAGACAACAAGAAAGGGATGGGTGGGGAGGGGACAAACTTGTAAATTCACAAAGAGATATGCTCCTTGGCAACCAAGTACAAAACAGTAGCTCTGTGGCCTTCTGGGCTTCACCAAACTTCATTGACTCTGCAAAGTTTTATTCAGAGAAAAAAGACTTTGAGAAAAATATGAGCTCTATAATGAAAGCAAATCAACAAAACTTATGGAAAAGCTATCAAAACCTATGCTCTACTTTTGAGAGGTCTGGACCGTGGGCTGCTGATGATTTTAACACAACCAGATGTGTCCTGCTCCTTCCTCAAACCTGGGCTACCATGCCTCATTTCACTCCAGGCAGATAATTGCAAATGGCTTCTATATGTCTCCATCTGAAATTACACTGAAACCCTGCCCTTTAGATTCCTTATATAACTCTTTATTCTGTCTGCTGTTTGCAGAAGATTTGAGCTACCTGATTTAATAGAAGGTGTCCTCGCCCATGGCAGGGGGTGGAACTCAATGTTTCTTCCAATCCAAACTGTTCCATGAGTCTAAGATATGAATCCAAAATGTTCTGGCCTGCTATCACAACAGGGGATAAGAAATGCAGTTGCTTCAGCTGGACTTAGAAAAATGGATTGAATTGAGGCTAATACGTCCAAGTAAATCTTTCTGCAACTACTCCCACTGGGGCTTCAGCTTTTCTCTGGATGACAGACTACAGAGTTGTCTAAAGGGGACCAACTGCTTTTAGTCAGCCTGTTGTTAGGGACAATAAATGAGTTTAGCAAACAGCAAGTTCTTTGAGGGGCTCCAGCAGCATGGGCTGCTTTCTATTTTAACTGGTCATTTTGTGGCAGGAAAACTAAGGAGAATATTTCTGTTTTTTCATAGTATAAAAGTGCAAGATGTTCTCATTCTTGAGTGCATGAAGCACTACACTTCCTTCTAAATGAGACTATAGTGTCTTATGTTGAACAACCATGTGCTTCTGGAAAACATTCCTGCTGGTCTGAATAAAACCTCACTCCTGGTCCTTACATATTTTTGTTATCCAAAGGAGTTTCTAAGTCATGAAGAGAAGATTTTGCCTTTGAAGGCAAGTTTTGATGTCCCTCAGTTCTCTCATAAATCTACTTCCAGGCTCCTGAGGTTTGATGTTTCTTTGAAAGATCTTGTGCTTATACATATGTGATCATACACAAATTAGAGCTGGTTGGAAATTTTGGTAAAGGAACAATTTTTCTGCTGAAAATACCAATCTATTAAAATTAGAAATAGTCTGGGAATGTGTTGGTTTCAGCAGAACAGGAGAAGGAGACCAGACAGGTTTTAATGGAAACTTGCCTAGCTTTGGACTCTACTACCAGGGAACGTGCCTGACAGAGAATTTGGCCATATTGGCCGTTCTTTTTCCTGCCTCAGAATAAAATATTTTCAGAGCTTTGAAGCCCTCAACCAAAGGAAAATTCCACCTATCCCATGGACATGCTGAGGATATCTGTTTTCAGCTGTCTCTTCTGGGTTACACCCAGAAATGCCCAATAGCCCCACTGCATATAACATGAAGTTGCCCTGGTGGCTCTGATCAGAAATAACAAGTCATTATTTCTACAACACCAAGGGAATTTAAAATGTCACTTACAAATAGAGTCATCTGCATATACAGAATTAATCAGAAACAGGATTGGATCAACAGCTAAAACTGATGCTGTTCAAACCACAGCATGAGCCACACATCCTACAAAAAGATCTCCCACTTGAAACCAAATTTCTAGATGAACTGACCCAAGCTGTTGTATGCTATTTATAAAACATCTACAGCTCCCATTAGTAATGAGCTCTTCACAATTCCAAAACATTTGACAGCCTTATTTGCTTTGAAGAGCACTAAGCTTTGGATTTTGCTTTTTCTACAAGTTTATCTGGCACTAGTTCAGAACTGACAAATTGCATTCATGCATTTCTTACAATCACGAGGAGCACTGATCTTACTGAAACCTTTTATTCAGTGCCCTGCCTTTCCTGGGATTTAAGGTCCTTGATTCCACTGAGTGCCTGTATCTTCCACTGATATCTGTGCTTCTGTGTTCCTCTTGCTTTTTTTTAATCTCTGTATGCCTTGCAATCTTCCATTCTGCTTCTATAGCTAAGACTTTCTAGAAGAGACATAATCAGTTCCTTAAACAATGACAAAACCATCCCATCATCATGACTTCAGTGTTGATGAATAGGATACTTTTATCAACAACCTTGACTATGACACAAAAGTCAGTAGGTTTTGGTGTGTTATTTATGACACACATCCAAAGGAACAGGAAATTCCAACCATCATTTAAAAAGCAACACCAGCCTCTTGATAGTACTCACATTAAATAATGTTTCTTGGGTTCAGAAGCAGAAAAGGAAGAGAACAAATGCATTTAATGATGTTGTGCAAATGAATCCACTAAGTTAATGACAGCTTGATCAGCTGGAGGGAGGGAGACAACTGAAACACTTTTCTTCTTGAATTTAGTACCATGTGGTATCCCCAAGTTAATGAGAAATTGTAACATTAACACTGTTAATATCTTTTTATTTTGCTGGTTTCTGTAAGAACAGACAGGTTTTTTCCCCAAAAGCATAACCAAATTCCATCAATAGCACCATATCAATATCAGGCTACAGTATTTGTTTTCACTACAGAAACAACATTAGCCTGTGGGGACAGATGTTAATGTATATTTATTGCTCAGATTATTACAAAATTGAGCTTATAGAACAAGATGGATTGGATTTCTTACAGAAATGACGGAAAAAGTCATCAATAACTTCAAAAAATTAAAATAAAATTTACTCATGCTGTGGCTTTGTGCCCTGTGGTTAGGTGACTGTGCCTAACACAAAGTACTCCCAGATCCAAGTTCTTCCTCAGGAGCTTTCATAACTTCTCTTTACTGAAAAGACTCCCTCGTGCCAAACAATTGAAAGGAGGTCAAAGTGAAGTGTTTTCATCTTTAGGGTGATTAATTTCTCTCTCCTCAAGCCAAATGTCTATTTTAACCAAATGAGAAAAGATAGAGTATGTCTGATATGTCTCATCCCCTGTCTGTGTTTGCTGGAACTTGCCAACTGGCTCAAAAGTTTTTGTTAGGGCCCTTCCAGACAGACATGCTCAGACAGTGTGCAGTGTGGTTGCAGAAACCTCATTTCCCTAGGAAGAGAGGTTAAAAATTAATAACTACCCCCATGTATTTTTAGAACAACCAAATCCTGGAACTTTATAGAACCCTAATGACAATTTTATTTAATATCAGTGCACCTCCATTAGCAACTTCAGCTATTCCACCATCTGATCCAGCTAAATATGCAACCCTAAGCAGTAGAGGAACATCCCACTCGAATGAATAAGGAGTTCCTGAGTTTCTTCGCTTCAATACTGCTTGTCTTTTGGTACCTGAAGTTTGTTATCAGAGACATCTGCTTAGTACCTCTCACTCGTTAGCACACAGATGAAAAGTAGTAGTTCTAAACTGAAAACTTTGTCAGTGAAATTTCTATATAAAATTCCACATAAATAACTGTTACACTGGCAAGAAACACCCTGAAAAAATTATTATTATTATTATTAGTAGTAGTAGTAGGAAGAAGAAGAAGAAGCCTTACTCTTATGAAAGCACACCATGTCCAGAACTAAGCTGTGACATCAAGGTCAAAGCCAGAATCTCAAAAGCAGCCATGTGCTTATAATTACTCTGAACTTTAGTTGCTTGTGTTGGTCATTTTACAATCACATCATTGGAAAAAGCAAAATATCTGCTTGCATTCTAGAGATAATTGTGGAAAGGACAGAAATGGGAATTTGACAGTCCCTTTGAGATAAACAGTTATAAATAATGGGTTATACACTCCATTTCCAGATAAAAACAGGAGCTGGAGAACACTGTGCTAACTTACTTCAGTTCACTAAAAAGCTGCTACACTCAAAGAATCAAAATATATGCAGGCAAGTGCCCCATTAAAGGAACCATTAGACCCTTACATTTTTTGCCTTTTAAAGTTCTTTACATCAGCAGCAGTTGTATGCCAAACAAAAAAAGGAGTATCAGCCAGAATGGTGGCTCTGAACTTCTGCAATTTCATTTAACAGAACATGACCAGAGCATTTCTTACATGAAGTTGGAAGAAGTAAAAAAAACCTGAGAAAGCAAAGTCTGAAGAGAAACAATAATAGGAAAAAATTGCAATTTTTAATCTGTCAAAGTAATCTGAATTCACTTGTTTATGTATTACTCACAGTGATGCAGACATTGGTACACAGAACCTTTTCTAAAGGAAAAACACCTCTGCTGGCCAACTCCCCCTTTATAAACATGTTTTTGATCTTTTGTACTTTCCTCCCAAAGTTTTAAGTCCATGACATTATTGATGTTGATCACATTTTCGTAAGGATCACGCACTTTTAATTATTCAGCAGTAATTCAGTTGAGTTTTTTCCACCAAGCTGTCAGGGCCAGGTAAATGTGTCTGTGTGTGCACATGGCCTTCTCTCTGAAGGAGCAGTCAGTCTGGAGGAGGAGAGGGTAACAAAGTAAATCTTTGGCATGTTTTCATGTAAAACTGAGCCCACACCACAGCTCTCTGGTGGGGAAAAAAAAAAGAAAAGGAAAAAAAGAAAGAGAACTTTACCTCATTCCATTCCAGTCTTGGCCAACTATGTTAGCACTGGTTGCAGCCCCATTAGACCACTTGCTGACATGCTGCAACTCCTTAAGGTCCCCTGAGATCCTCATTTCCTGCTGATCTAGATTCCTGCCATTACAGGGAGCTGATGAAGCGTAAGAGGGCTCTGGTGAGTGCCAGAAGCAACATGAGTTGTGCAGCAGAAATGTGTGTCCAGAAGAGAAAGGAAGGTGACAAGGGGCACCAAGACCTTTTGGTATTGGTAAGCCACTATGCCAGCTCTTGGGAAACCATACCCTAGGGAAGACATTTTCCTTGTCTGTGCCACACAATTCCCAGAGACCGGCAGCATCCCCCAGGAATGAATTGGTGCAACAGCCATAACCCGCTCTGTATCACCATTTGGAGGAGTTGTTTCCCCAGAAATCTCAAGGCAGCCTGCAAAGCAGACTTTGTTGCTACCCAAACTCCACATTTATGAAATGTTTTGCAGTCAAGCCAGGTGGTTTGCAGTACTTGCCAAATGATTTGCAATGTTCCTTTACAATTATTGTGCACAATTTTACATGACATTTAACAAGTGATTTTGATCGGCTAAGAGAACAATAGTGGGGCAGTGTTTCAAGGTGTTTATTGTGCTTTACTAACCCAATTGAAGACCATCCACTGCTTCCCATTGGGTAAGTTTCTGGCTGGTGTCAGAAGCTGAACTGGCTATCCAAGTGTAACTCCAAGTTTAACTATCCAAGGACAACTACAGCTGGAAGGAGCAAGCCGAGTGCTGAAGGTGGATGAGGGGAGCAGAACTGGGGCTGGCTTGCTAGCCATGAGCTGTTAGATCAGCTCACCTCACCCCACAGGAGATTATGGGATACAAAGGCTGGTCTAACTTTTGAATGAGAGCAAGGTCTAACACTCACTTAACAAGTGGCAAAACCAGCTCAAAGTGACCTGGAACAACTGCAAATTCTCACTTAAGCTTTTGCAGTGTTATACAGTAAGAAAACGGCAGGCCTGAGAACACAATTAAGAGTCACTCTCCTGGGCCTCCCTCTTGCCTTGGACTTGCCTCCCTTCCTAGCCAGCCTGTGGTTTCTCCAGTGCCTGACAGCAGCCCTTCCAGCTGTGCTGACTCCAGGGGTGATGTGATATCCACTTGCTAAGAACTGGACTGGGACCAATAGCTCCTTTTGTATCTCCCCACAGCCATCAATGCTTCTTCTTCACTATTGACTTGGACAAAGTTCAAATTAGTTGCCTACGGGTGAAAGGTTCCTTGTCCCATCCTGAATTCCATGCTCCCACTTCTCCCTAGATTCCAGCTGTCATCTCCGACCCCTCTTCCTCTCAGTGGTTCTCTAAGCTTCTTGACCATTTTCAGCTGTCGCCTTTGTGCATCTATCCAGCTTTCTGACCTCCAGAACCTGCTTGTCCTCCTTCCTTCGTCCCTCCTGCTTAAGTCAGATTCTCTTTGCTCTTGAGCTACACTGCTCTTGTATTGTTTTCCTCCAGTTTCAGCATCACTGGCACTGGTCTCAGCTTCCACCACAAACAAACCTGAACCTCAGTGTCTTTGTCCCAGGTTCTCCTCTCTCCCTCTTTCACCACACTCAGTGGTAGCCAGTTGTCCTGCTCCCTCACTTCTTAGTCCAAGGGAACTCAGGTTCCTTCTAAGTTTCTGGCTTTTAACTGAAAAATTCAGCTACCCAGCCAACAGCAGCTGAAAAGACCAAAATTAGCATTCACTGCATGCTCCAGAGAAAGGGAAAAGATAGGACAAGGGGGTTGGACTCAAGTGATTAAAGCCACAGGGTGTAACTGAGGGGCAAAATACTGTGGATCCTGGGCACACTCAGGGGTTTCCGGCTTGGAACCCGTGCTGAGACATCGCCTCGGGCTGACACAAGGTGGCCTCTGCAGCTCACAGAACAGGGACATGTGACAGCCAGCCAGGTTGACACAGCATTCCAGCCTACAATGGAGCCATTCCAGTAATCACTAAATGGATGTAGGCTTCAGAAATATATCCATCGCATAAGTAAGATTCCACCTGCAATTAAATGATTTAAATGTGTAGGTTTGCCAAGTAACGTCATTGCTTTAAATAACATGTTGTATTTTTCTTTAAAGAGACAAAATATGAGGGTTATACCCTAATACCTGACATTTGGATGTGATTTAAGCAAGTGCACACCTGAGTTTAGAAATTAATCCAAGCCAGGCATATGCTTCTTTTTCTGGACTGAGGACCACACAGCAAATAGCTGGACTCTAACGTAGGTGATCTCCAACACCCCAAGGCTCCTACACAGCATGGGAATTGCTTGGTTAGGATCAATACACTGCCAGCTCATGGATCAGCTGCTTCTCAACTCCTCAGCTCTTGCTAAGTGAGATCCTCTCCTCTCTTGGGGATTTTAGTAGTGAAGTATTTCAGTGCTTCCAGTAAAGTGGAAAAGTATCTCAGTGAGAAGGTTTTCAAGACTGGGAGGCAGGATTCTCAAGTAAACCCACTCACCCTTTCAAACATTTTGTTTTGAAACCATAATTTCAACCTACACTAAACCTTCAATAACTCCACTAAAATAATACAAATTTTAGGTTTAATTAGACAAAAATAATTCCCTTTTCTAACACTGTTATAAAGGTCCTGAAGAACCTTGAGCTTATTCCCTGAAAAGAAACTTCCTACAAATATTATGGGAGATGATATTACCTTGGTAATTTCAGAATGAGAAGTCACTTCCTGGAGCACCTGCAGTCCCCTTGCCTTGCCTGGTTTTGGAAAGTCAGGTTCTTTCTAGCAGAACTGACTCCAGATCAGAACAGACTCCAGTCCCTCTTGGACAGAAAGTTCCCCCAAGTTTGTACATGAGTTGTGTGATCTTTGTGGCACGTGAAGGACAGAAGGGACAGAGCACATCCAGCTCTTCCTACACAGATATCAGCTATGTACTTGAAAATTTGGATTTGTTAGGAAAACAGTCATCAGCATCAGATCAGCTGCACTTAAGTTACCTCCAAACCCACACATAAAACATGGGAAGCTTTTTAAAAATAAATTACAGGTTGTTCTAATTTTAAAATTAAGTGTATTTTAGATTAGTAGTTTATTTTTTTAACAATGTTTCCCTGTAATAATATATAATCTTATAAGGCATGTTCTTTCCAAACCAAAAACGTGTTATTTAAATGAACATATCATGTAGTTATTGGGATAATTATTAGCACAAATATCCTTGAGACAAAATGCTTGCCAAAAGCTGTTTTAAATGTTTCCATCTTAGCAGCCTCAAAGACAAGTAACTTTTAAAAGTGCTCAATTTACATATTCTTTCATGTAAATTAGGAATCCTTAAAAAAAAAGGTTGCTGTTGGTATTACCAATATTTTCTCCAGTTTTCTAGTACTGAGGGGTGTGTAGATTTATATTTTTTATCTTAATGCCCATTTCAGAATAAAAAAGTGCATATGAAAGGTCAACCTTAGTTGGGGGTAAAAGTAACACAGATGATGAAACAAATGCATTTTAGCAAGATTAGTAGTCTCAAATAGACTTTAATTATGACTATTCATATATTTAAATTTACACAAATCACATCTGTTTAGTCTTTAAGAATAAAGCATGCTATAAACATAGTCCTTGAAAGAGGCCCTATCTTGGGGAAACTTCATGAATCAAAAAATCCTTTCAAAAATCCCTATATAATGTTGAGGGAGGGAAAGGCAGCAAGTATTAATGAGACTATCTATTTTATGCCAATAGAAGCATTAGGATTCATCTTTAGAATTACCATATATTTCTCTGGGCAGTTCCTGACTGCAGCCACTGATAATGTTTTTTTTTTTTCCAAAATGCAGTCAGGCCATAGTTTATCTCAGACAAACTGAGTAATTTCAACACTCTGCATTGCTTTAGGAAATATGCTAATTTTATAATAAAAGCAAGGGCTTTTGGGTCAGCTGGCCAGTAGAACTTGCTCTGGTCTCAGTGAAAGCACAACTGGACCATTTCTACAGCTAAGATGACAAATTATCTTTCTGTTAAGCAGCATTCAGAACAGTAATTGAGGTCTTGCTAAGCTTGACAGATACCATAAGCAACTCAAGGAAACAGTAACAGCTGCATTAATATATTAACCACTGCTTTACAAGGGAAAATGGAAGCCTTAATTTCCTCCTTGCATGTACTATATACATGCATACTTGGCATAATGAAAAACATTTTGCCAAGTTTGTACTCATTTCACATTCACTACTATAAATCAATTCAAATTAGTAATGTTGTATCTTTGTATAACAAATTACTTGTTTTGGCACTTCAGCATGAGCAAAACAAACTTACAAGAGCAGGATGTGTCTGATCACAGCTGGACCTGTCACATCTGCTAAAAACTGCAGTGTCTGAAGCTAGAACAGTGTAAAGCAGCTCAATCAGCAATTAGAACTTCCAGGAGCATAAGCGACTTGCCCTCAGAAATACCAAAGCTATACGTAGGTCCTTGAAAACAAAGATCATTTGAAGAATAAAAAGCCTTCTCTGGAAATGATAATGGATATAGTGGCTTTGAGGAACTGGCTTTTCCACTGCCTTCAGGGGATTACTCATGCAACAGGTTTTCAGCCCAGAAGCTCAGGTACTGATTCACAGCTGATTAAATGGGCAGTTTCAGGGTTCTTTTTACACCAAAGATCATGCAAAACTCTAGGTACTTACACAGCAAAATGATAGATAAAACACTTCCACCCGCTGGGCCTCTCCAGGAAGTTGTAGACCTGCCCCTGTGTGCTGGTTTTGGTCAGATATTGGCTCTGGAAGCACTCCGTGGTCCGGGCCCTGCCAGCTCCAATGTCTGAGCAGGCTGCAGCCTTTGTGCCTTCCCCGGGGCTCTGGGGAATCCTGAGTCCGTTATCCACGGAGGGGTCTGGATTCAGTGCCACAGGAGAATACTGCATGGTGCTCAGGCTCCCCCTGACTTCCAGCAACGCTGCAGATTTGCTATTTCCACTCAGAGTGCTCAGCTGGAGAGTGGAGCCTTGATCCTCCCCACGGTGCTTACACACGGGGTACCCAGCAGTTTCTGCACCACCATAGGACATCCCACAACAACACACAGGTATTGCTGCCTCTGATCAATATTTAAAATCATGAAGGAGGGATTGGATGTCTTCCCTGCCCAGGATTCTCCAGCAGCTGGTAAGATGACTTTGTGCTGTTATCACAGAGCTTCTCTGTGACACAAGTGTGAGCTGCCAGCCTGTCACCTGCTGTCACTCACAGCCTCTGAAATTAAATCAGAAAAATGTATGAGACAGTGACACGTGCTTGACACCAGAAGAAACAGAAGTCTGGGAAAGGAAAGAGGTTGAGACTTCTGGAGGAAGGAAAGAAAATTAAGTTTCAAAATGGCATTATTAAGAAGGAAGCCTAGAACTATTTAAACAGTGCAACACTCATACAGCAGAAGAGTCTTGAGAGCTGATCCTACATGATTTCTCTAAGTGGAACAGTTCTTGAAGGGTCCTGATTAGAGACAGAAGTGTTGCCCAAAAAACACCTGAATGAGGCTTTGAACTTCAACACCTACACCTCAGGAAAACTTATCTAGAACTGCAGCATTACAGGAAGATTTTAAGACTTAAATAAATTAGTTCAGTCACCTCACAGGACCAGATCTTGCAGCCCACGGTACCCCGGAACAACTTTTCTCAAGTGTAAAAAAGAGGATGCCATGAATGATAACTGATACTGGGAAGCTAATATTGCTACAAGGGAAAAGATCAAAGACTCCTGGCCTGATCCTCAATTTTCTTCAAGCCCTTTAATGTTTACAGCTAATTTTCCTACTGTCAAACAAGTACCTAGACAAAATAGAATAGACAATAGGGTTCTTCTAGATCAACATGTATTTCATGAAGCAGATTTAAATTGCAGCTAATACAGAGCAGCAACTCCTTAGCAGCAATATTAATAATTTTGTAAGACTGATAGCGGATGTCTTTTTTTGTACTGCCTTATTTCTTACACACCACATTTCGAGTTACTTCAACCTCAGCAGAATATTTTAGAGAGACAATTTCAGCATTTCAGCCTTCACGCCCCCCCCTCCCCCCTTTTTTTTGAAATTAAGCCTATGTTCTGCTGTGGCTTAAAGCTCCTCATGTGTAGTGAACGAACTCCCATTGCAGCACATCTGAACAGAGACCTCCAAGTTATTCCGCAAAATATTTACACGTATACATTTTAACATGACTTTTTACTCTGGGCTCATTTCTTAACATTGCTCATGGAAAGGTGAGCATCAGTTCATATTTCCACATCAGTCCTACAGCAAAGAGGGAAATACGTCCCTTCCCTCTGCAGTCCTTCTAATGAGCAGCTGGAGGGTGCAAACACACATTAAAGCACAAAGCCCTTCATCCAAGCCAGGCTGGCACAGGTCCCTAAGAAGCACCTCTAAGAACATTCATTCCTTTTGGGATGCTGAGGCTGCCTGGGCAAGGCTGGCTGTGCAGAGCTGCAAACACAGCTCCCTGGAACACCTTTCCTGGGCTGCTCCATCCAGACACGGGATCCCACAGACAAGGCACAAAAAAACCTGAAACCAGCTGGCAAACGGCACCTACTTTCTCCAGGCGGATCCTTCTCCTGGCGGCTGCTCCACACCGCAGACTCCCGGGAAAGGTGCAGGACAGGAGCTACTGCCTGGCTCTGCCCACAGCTCCCCAAGTCCCACCCTGAGGAAAGCAGAGGCCCTCCCTTTGGGCTGCCTTATATGGCTGCCCTTGCAAAAGGCACAGAAAGAACCGGGAATAGTTTGGATGATTTCAGAGAGAAGTTACTTCTGTCTCTTCCTGCTGTCAAAACCAGCAATCACAAGCAACAGCTTAACTTTCCTCCCAATCTTTTTCTTATCTGCAGACACTTCATTGCTATGTGTTAAAAGCAACATTTCCTTACTGCACATCTTTAAACACTGAATTAGGTGATGCCTGTGGTAAGCTGGAGGCTCTGCATCCTCCTTTCATACTGGGAAAGTCTAAACAGCAGCTTCAGTTGTACAGGTTTTTTTTCCATCAAAGTTTTGGCAAAGCCAAAAGCAGCACTTCATTGTTACATTGAGTAATAGAAAATCAGGGTTCTCTAATGTTTTTGCCTTTCTGCGCTGAAGCTCATTTTTTGTATTAATTTGGGAGAAAGAGAATCCCAAACATAGCCATTCCAACATCAAACTCCCCATTTTATTGCTGACCTTTCTAATCAGGAAGGAGAAAGTGATACTGCTTTTTTTCTTCTTTCCTCACACTTGTAACAGAAATCAGACTGTTGTCTGCAATGCCAGCATTCCAAACATAAGCTTCCCACTTGTCCAGAGCCAGGAGTTTTTAGAATGGAATAAAGGTACCCCTTTTTCCCTATGGTTATCATCAGTGGGGGAATGCTGCCATGGCACACAGTCTTCACTTTTTATCATAATTGCTCATGGGGCTAAGTTATCTCTTTCCTTGGACATATTATTCAAGAAAGTTATTTCTCAGTTTCCCAGTTTTGTTTCCATACCACTGCAAAAACCCCAAAACAAAACAAAAATCCAAACCAAACCCTTTTAGTTCCTTTCTTTTTTCTTGATACATGAGACATGTAGTCTGATCTGAAAGCCTATCCATCCACAACATTTTCCTTGGATTCTGTGTTTCTCAGTTTACCCTCTGCACAGAATTGAATACAATGTTCGGCGCACTACTACAGGTGAGTGGTCATTGAGAACCAATACCTGACTGGAGCCACAAAAATCCTTCACCAGGTTTTTGCTTCTTCCTGAAATTCTTTCTGCATCAATTACTACTTTTATACTCTCTGATCTATTAACTTTTCCAGACAGTAATTTGCTAAATGAAAAAAATGCCGTCTCTCCTCACCTCTGACCTCTCCTGAATACAATTATTCAAGCTCTACAAAACTAGCTGAAGTATGGAGGGGGAAAAAGCATTAAAAAACCCCTAACAAACCAAACAAAAACCAACCAACCAACTGACCAGCCAACCAATCAACTAGTAATTTTCTTGGATATTTAAAGGTTAAAAATAATAAAAATAATACTTTGAGTAGTACCCAACTTCACTGCAAATGCAAAAACTCACCATAATAGTAGCAGGTTTGAAACCCCAGCAGAAGGAGAAACCAGAGCACCTGACTCCTATTTCTTGGTCAAGGAAAAGATGATTTAATGATAAGATTTTAATAGACTGAGCTGTGGAAGACAGGAACTCATTCCTTCACACACACACACAAAGCAGTATATCACATCTTTGGGTCAAAATCTCAAAAGGGAATTAGTCACCTAACTAATTTATGACCTACATCAAATGCATGATTTCAGAGATTTCTAAATACTGAAGTGTTCACTGGTAACTAGAGATGCACACAACACCCTGCCACTGTCTATCTACAGAATTGTGGCTTCTATGGCGGGGCTCACTTCATGTGTTTAATTTTGGTGGGCCTGATGCCACCCCCATGCTCAGAGAGCATATCGTTCTCACCCTGACAGCTCTGCATTTAGGATTAGACTTGGGAATTTGTAACCAAAAGGCCAGGGTGGGAAAGCACAGAGAAATATCTGACTCTCAGATGCATTTTTGATCCCCTTCTTGAGGAGGAGGCACTTCTCAGAGGCAAAGCTAAACACAGCACCACTGGCACCACATGTCACTGTCTCCTCCAGGTGCTGTGTTTTAGAAGAAAAGTGTTAATGAGTCATGCAAGAAACAGATAATATGGAACCCTAGTGCTAGAAAATATCTTGAAGGGTAAATAATAGAGGAGACTTGAAAAACATTCCCGCGCCCCTCTGTCCATCTCGGATTCCATTCTCCGGACGTAAGCTCTCTGCATTAGTGCTCTTGAACATCTGCTCTGGATCTGTGAGCTCCAGCACTGCCAGCACTGATACCCAGAAGCTGGACAATGCTGAGTGCCACACAGCCCTCTGGGTTAGCTATGGAATCTTCTCTCAACAGCAATCACATTGGGGCACAAATCCAGTGAGTTGTGGGGCTCCAGCCTGGTGGGCTCTTACAAGGTACTGTAAATGAAGGCCATTAAGGGGGCTGAAGGCCATGAAATGGGGCTTCAGCTCTGAGTTCACTTATCAGTACCGCCTGCACTTTTTATTTTTGAACTGTAGGTTGAAAAATGCAGCAATAGTTGTCATGCAAATCTGTTACACAGTTCAGTTGTCTGCAGACCACTTGGCAGCCCATTAATGTGCACCATGAACACCATTATTCTCCTTCACAAGGATATGCTGAATGTAAACTAAGATTATCATGACTTGTACACTGTGGTATTGGAAAGATGGTGCATGTCCAGATTGAGACACTGGGCTTTCACTCTCTCCAAAAGTTTGCCAAGTGAAATCTATTGTAGCATTTTACCACACAGGGAAAGATATGATATGATAAATTGCCTTTTATGAGTGCTGGCAGTACTTCATTATTTTTGTATTAACATAGATAGTCTGCAAGGCTGACTGCTTGACCTAGAGTAGTGTCTAAGAATTCCATAAATCTCTCATTTCCATAATGGATTCCTGTAAAAAATTAACTTGACCCCTGCAGTTATGAAGATTTTTTGCCTGTCTGTTCAAAGTGAAACTAAAATATTTTATTGGAAAAATGAAGATGCAAGTTCTTCAAGAAATGCCTGAACTTCATAACAGCTGTGATGTGAAGAAAGTGTCAATCTCATCGTATGATGCCTATCATACATGTATAGAACTTAAATCCTACACTAAGATCTAAACCATGGTCATTATGGTGACTCTAATAAAACAAATCCTATCTGCCTGCTGGAAATAAAAAAAAGTCTATTGATTCACATGACCATTAGAGGGTGAACTAGTAGCAACTTTCAGATCAGGTTATCTGCCTTGTTGCTACCACACCTGTTCCTTCCATTTCTTGAAAATTCATCAACCATGTAAGCACCTGGGCTTAAATTTTATTCTCAAAATCTGTAGTTCTGCTTTTGACTGGTTGGTTAAATAGCTATTCAGACACTTTTGACCATGCAGAGAGAGAAAAATAGGCAGTTCTTTTAAAATGAACCCCACTGATAACAGACATCTATAACCATCTCAAAATGAAACCAACAAAGCACAACAGCTTATGTACTGGAACAATATCCCAAGGATGTATCCCTTCCAAAGGATGTTCAGTGGTACCCATGGGATTCAGCACCCTGGAGAGAGCAAAGAGACCCTGCCCAGCAACCCCCTGCCCTGCCCTAGACTCCCACCTACCCAAAAACCACATATCACCACCATCAGGTAACTAAGAGAAACCCCAAGTCCTGTTTTTCTCTCATTTTTATGAGTTCTGATGAGTCCACATTCATTCGACACTCATCTAAAAAAACTCCCACATTTTTAATTTTAGCAAGGATGTCATGTATTCAGCTTATCTTTGTGTATGTGCATGTGTATGTTAAGAATCTCAGATAAGCAAATCACTCGTGTGGCTTAACTACTATTCCATAGGCAGTCAGGGGTTTTTCGGTTTTCCATGAAGAATATTTATATTCTGTGCCTCAGTCTTTTAGCTCGGTATCCTGTTCCTATTTTCTGTTGTCTCCCACTACAGGGAGGGGGGAGATGAAAGCTGGAGAATCAGGTCAAAGAGCTGACAAAGAAGTGTGTTTTCCTCTGAAGGAACTGGAAAAGGTTTTTATTCCATGACTTTTGCACCATAGTTTAGCAAAGTTTCAAGAGCACTAATTTCAATTAGACAGATGCCAGCATCACAGGGTCCTGATCCTGTTTGCCATTTGAGGTACTGTGGGAAATCAAACAATAATTATAAAGCATTCCATGAGAGTCTTTTTAAGAATGATGCTGCCAAATGCCACTGTTCTCATGTTATTCCACCTGGACAATCTTGGTGTGCAGTTTAAGTGCTCTTCACTAATTCAGCAGAATCTTTAACTATAAATCATAGTATAGCTTTATATAAAGCCACAGCATTTTTAATATCTGGATATTAATAAAGCAGATGAACTTAAATAAACTGCAGCCATGTAGGGCAAAGTATCTGTTGTTATGCTTATGTTGCATAAAAGGAAGACAAAAATTACTGCATGGAACAGGTTCCCTATGGTCACTGCTGAAGAGGTAACCAGATAGGAGCCACAGAGAACCTTCAAATAATAAGAGGCAATATAAATTCTTGCATAGTGAACCTCAGCTGATACTTGATTCCTTTCTTCAATTATATTAAGTGTCCCAGCATTGTTTGATTGGGTTTGTTTAAATCATTAGTGATGCACTGGAGGAAAAGGATACTGTTATTGGTTCTAAGGTTGTAACAGAATACCATGAAAAGTGGGTGCTTATTTCAAGTATATGTGAAAAGATTGACCAAAATAGAGCTATTGCTTCAGGAGAGACTCTTTACATAGGAGCAGTGTGTTATAACTGAAGAGGCAGTTTGGAAAGATTACAAAGATCCTTTCAGGGTAAGTGCAGTTGGGCATTTTTACATTTACATATATGACTTTAGAAGTCAACCAAGATATTTTATTAATTTTAGCTAAAGTTTCCACAAAGTTTCTTTTCTGTGGGCCGTGGGCTCTTTTATACAACCTTCAATTGATTACCAAGCTGATATTAAAGAGCAGTAAACTGAACTTGAAATTCTGAATGTACCAGGTCCACATTACCTTCTTTCTGTGCTATGCTGGATCCTCAGGCAGTAACTCTTCTGAAATTATTCACCTCATGCCCAAAGTGGAGAATATGTTCTTATTTCTTACTTCCATCTTCTCTAATTTTTTTGAGAAAGCTGTCTAATGCTTTCTCTGGCAGTTCTAAACCCCTCACTGCTTACAGAGCACATAACATTCAGTACACACATGCAGCATGACCAGGAAGTCAGGCTTAGTCTGTTCTGCAGAGATTTAAAGAGCACAAGCACAGAGGCTGGCCAAGGGCCTTCCCACTGCATTCCAAGCAACCCCAATAAGCCAGGCTGATGTAGCTCTCCTACACGCAGAAGGGTGGAGAGCTCCCTGGTGAGTACCACCCCACTGCTCTGGGTGCTCAGAATGTCACCCAGGAGGTTTCCAGCAGAGAAGCAGATCCCATACTCTTCCCAGAATTAATGCATTCAGCTGTATATGATGAGCTCAGCAAAGACACTTGGGATCTGAGACACTTCAGTTTGGTCTACCTTTTGGAAATCTGGGACTGTGTATAGCTTGGTTGACTCCAGGAAATCTTAATAAAGATATCAGTGATAAGATCCATTTAAAATTCACTGTAGAAAAGAAGCTGCCATGACAGTACGGATTCTGGAAGAAGTGTGTGAGCTTGAGAGCTATGTGTTCTAGCAACTAGAACATCCCATAAATGTCTCTTTAAAAGCACCCTCCCAAAGCAGGTAAGTTGATGTTCATCTGGAGTAAAATTTAACAAAAGCAGCAAGGTGCTGAACATGGATTATTCTACCAAAAGCTGACTTTTAAACAAAAATTGTGAGTTACTGGATTCTTTTTAGGAAAAACAGGAAAATTTGAAGAGGGTTTTAAAATAAATCAATAACTTTTGATACTGCAACTCAAGACGTGCAAGTGACCCACGCTGAAGTCATGGAACAGGAACTCCAAGCTAACATATAACATCTGCAGCTGATCTTATTCTGGGACTGGCACTACATGCTTTCAACAACAAAAGGTCTCTTCTTATGTTACCCTAATGTGGAAAGTAAGACAAAATTCAGAGTGGCTTCTAAGTAAGGATGTTCTAGTGAGAATACAGAGCAGGACATCAGAAGGTCAGTAAGACTGGCTAAAGCTGTTGAGCATTTGTAAAATGCACTCATTGTATGAAGTACCACCGTAAACCAAAGAATTCTCCAGCTTTGCACACTAATGCCACTCTCCATTTGGCATTCAGGTGCTTAAACTAACTTGCAAAGTTTCTGTCCTGAGGATGTGTAGGAGCAGAGGGCTGTGTAAATACACGGCGTTTCTCTCGGCCTTGACAATGACTCATCATGGTGAGGGCAGTAGGGTATGTCTGACACAAATGCTGAAAATGAAGATGCAAAAACTTACTCTGTTTTAATTGGAAAGGCAGTTATTACTTATAAGGGATATTTGTGAATGCATTATATAATATTCATTGCCATTTTATATTCCGGGTGTACAGCATGAGGAACGTATAACCCTCCCGAGGCATGTCCATGCACCTTACTACTAATAATAATTCAATTTTTAATTCAGGATATAAAGTCTTCAATTTTCAGGTTCAGGATAGATTCAATCTCTTTGGGTGCTCAAGCCCAAATGCTTGCTCGGATGCCTCACTGTCTTTGATCTCTGGACATGTTCACTTCAGAATTAACTTTGAGAATACAAATATTTACACAATCAAATTAACTAATCTTAGCTTTGAATATTTATCAGACTCTGCTACTAAAAATTCCATCATGTTTTTCTTTTTCCTTTTTCCATCAGCTGTTAAGAATGGATGGACATTACATACCTCAAAATTTGTAAAATTAACAAAAATCTTGTGGAAATCTGTAATTGCCAAGTTATTCTTCAATTAGCAGTAGTAATTACTCACTGCCCATCATTCATAATGCATTTTGACCGATAATTGTGCTAAAGTGGATGAAGTCATTGTGAGATGTTGTATTAGTAATGAAAGGGTAAAATACATTACAGTTCTGTTGTAACTTGAAACAAACAGATTAAAACCAGAACTCCTGGTACAAGTATATTGCCACCAAAAAACCCAATTAACATCTGCACCTAACACAGCCTGAGGCATAGAAAAACCCTGAAATTTAAGAAAAGCAGTTCTGCCTAGTCCAGATTTACATGACAGCATCACCATTTTGTTTCCATGGGCAAAATGTTCTCAGAGATTAATCCATTTGCGTTTTCCTGAAAAAATCCACAGAGCTTTGCTTGCAGAGGTTGTTGAAAAAGCCTGTCCCTGTTTTGGGGAGACAAACAGCGTCCAGTGACTGAGAAGTTGTATTTTTAGTTGTGAGGGGAAAAAAGTAACTTGGAGGAGACTGAGGGGAGCCCTCAGTAGGGTCTGCAGCTTCCTCCCAAGGAACAGCAGAGGGGCAGATCTGATCTCTACTCTCTGTGACCAGGGACAGGACCCAGGGAACAGCTGGAGCTGTGTCAGGGGAGGGTCAGGCTGGATATCAGGAAAATGTTCTTCCCCCAGAGGGTGCTGGGGCACTGAACAGGCTCCCCAGGGAATGGTCACGGCCCCAAGGCTGCCAGAGCTCCATGAGTGTTTGGACAACACTCTCAGGCACGGGGGGAGATTATTGGGGTATCTGTGCAGGGCCAGGGCTCCCTTCCTACCCAGGATATCCCATGACTTCATGCAATGGAGTCAGGCTCTGTGGCTCCACAGCCACACACAGGAACAGGCCCCAGGATGGCAGAGCCCGAGGCTCCTCTGTTGAGGATCATGTGGAGGAAGAGTCCTAAGCTGTGAGTTGGAAATTTACCCAGGAAGCCCTTCTGCAGTCAAACCCTGCCGAAACAATGTGTTGCAACTTTTCCAGGAGGAGGTTATTCCCAAAGAGAAACAGAAGCACAGGAAGACTGGAAGGAGATAGAATCCTAGAATTGCTTAGGTTAGAAAGGACCCTTCATAATATCCAGTCAAGCCATTAACCCAACACCACCTTGTCCACCAGACCAGTGGGGTCTGAACAAGAGGGACAAGCCCAGTGCAGGAATATCCCCAGGGACACCCTGGAAAGAAGCCTAGGTGGCTTTGTGTGGATTTAGGCATTTATACACTATGGCTCATCCTTTATAGGGATTGTAACAAGCAGCGCTTCTTTCTTTCCCTTTTCTCTCAACTGATAGTGTTAGGACTCTTGTTCTGTAGATGCCAGGAGAGGCACTCTCCAAAGCAGAACATGAAAACTGAAATGAAATAGAACAAATGCATCAAACCTAAGCCATTAAGTAATATGGAACATTTATTTTTTCTACCTTAAGAGCTGCTCTAAAGTATGTAACTATTTATTGCTTCCAAAGAGTGAAAGATCTTCCTTCTTCTGGGGGAACATAGCACCTCCATAGTTCATCCATTGCTTTTCAAAGTAATGAAACCCTCTTGGCAAATGTATTTGTGGGATTGGACTCACCAGGCCTGGCAAGCTCATGCTTCTTGACTTCTCTGTTAAAAACATCATAGGTGGAGACTTTGGTGAGGTTGGGTTGGTGCCAGGATATCTGTGATCCCACTCTGATTATTTCTGGTTGTCCTGGAACT
This sequence comes from Lanius collurio, assembly GCA_020086605.1. Classification (NCBI taxonomy): domain Eukaryota; kingdom Metazoa; phylum Chordata; class Aves; order Passeriformes; family Laniidae; genus Lanius; species Lanius collurio. Next base: position 31,898,306 of record JACBWW010000009.1, on the reverse strand, counting down.
GGTGGTAATGGTGTAGACATTGCTTCCGTGGTATTTCCACATGCAAAAAATTTCTTGCATCCCTGTTCTGAAGTACACATTATCGATGTAGAGGAGGACTGGCTTAGAGGCTGAAGAACTGAAAGAGGTCCAGGTGACAGCCAGGAAAAGCAAGGAGCTCTTTCTGTAGTCTGTTTCCTGTGGGTGCCACAACTGTACCATGAAGAAAGGGAGCCAGGACAGGAGAAAATCCAAGACAAAGATGAAGAACATCTTGACAGTTTTCACTTTTCTTCTCGAGACAAGACTCATTGTCCTCCTGCCAGCCGTGTCTTCGGTGCCACTTCTCCAAATGTTGGTGAAGAGTTTCTGGTAGCAGAGGATAATGATGAGTGATGGGATCAAAAGCAACAGCACCGAGAGATGGATGACACCAGATGTGGCTCCTTGCCAAGAATTGGGGAGGAAGAAGTTGCAGTGATTGTCACCGCTGGAGCCATAGAGAAAACAGGCTGGTGATGCAAACAGAGCACCCCAGAGCCAAGAGGCCAAAATCATTCTCTTCGCTTTCTCCCTGGACACTTTGAAGCTCAGGGGGTGGACAAGGGTGTAGCATTGATCTATGCTGATAGTGAGGAGTGCATAGATCTGGATCCCGGGAGCGAGGTACTGGATGTACCTCACCAGCCGGCACACCCCGCTGCCCAGCATCCACCGCCCGGAGCTCAGCTGCAGCAGCAGGAAGGGCGCGCTCCCCACACTGCTCACAAGGTCTGCACAGGCCATGGACACCACAAAATAGTTGGTGGTGGACTGTGTCCTCCTGCTCCTGTGGATCACTAAGCAAACGAGGAAGTTTCCCAAGACAGAAATCAGCCACAGCACTCCCCAAACCACGCTGGCAGCTGCAATTTCCCCCGGCCTCAGCCCATACTCTACCAGAGAGTGGTTCCTGCTGGAGCCGGCTCCTGGGGGTGGGGGTTCTGCCATCTCATAGCCAGCACGAGGAGTGGAGGCTTTGTTCACGTTCTGCAGCAGGGGCAAGGTAAGGAGAAGAACAGGACCACTGCTGTTATCCATGCTGCGAGAAAACTTGGCCACGTCTTTTGCTCAGGCTGCAGACAGAGAGGAGAGAAAAGGTTTTGTTGAACAGCTCTATGTGAAAAGCCCAAAGTAACCAATAAAAGATAACTCTCAGGAGTCTCCATATTCCTTAGAGTAGATTTCAGAGAAAAGGGTCAGAAAGATATGATGACACTACCTGGCACAGCAGACAACATTAAGTTTCATGAAGATTTTTAGGAATGGCCTGAGTATTTCAGACAGGCATTTTTGTCTACAGAAACATGAGTGTCCTTTTCACAGCTGGAGACTGAGGTGCCATTTCACCAGTGCTGGTGAGCTGCAAACTGAGTGAGCATAACATGCTTCACTGATCCCAGAAATAAGCTGTACTTCCTGGTGTTCATGGAAGTGTCAGAAAAGCAGACCAAGAGGGTCCCTGCACCCTTCACTTGACCTTGAGTTTTGATGCAGAAGGCAAATACTGAGGGAGGAGGTCATTGTCCTCAGATAGATGAGATAAGAGGTTGGAGGAGGGATGGGGGAGCCTTTTGAGTGCCAGCAGTGGGGCCTTGGCGTGTCATGTCAGAACTGTCAATACATGTGGCTGCAGTTAGCTGCTGAGGATCTATGTGCTCTGGAGAAAATTCAGGGAGATGGGGAATATCCTTACCTTGGTCAGGGGCCTTCCACCCAGGCAGCAGCAAGGATGACCCTTCACAGCAGGACCAGCCCAAAGGTTCTGCAGGTCTATGGCTGACCCAAGGGACAACTGAAGGACTGCCAGAAGCAACTGACACCAACAGTCAACCGAGAACCTCTGCCTCTGATTTTGTAACAGAGTTCTGCAAGCTAAGAATAGCTGTAGCCCAAGTGCAGGGCCCAGCACTGGGGCTTGCTGAGCCCATGCAGCCTGTCCAGGTCCCTCTGCAGGAGCCTTCCTACCCTCCAGCAGACCAACATCTGCTCAAATCGCTGTCACCTGCTTGCTGCCCAAAGGGGCACTCGGCACCCTTGGCCATGGTCATTGATAACAATATCAGACACGACTGGCCTTGCCCACCTCTGGGAAGGACAGTCACCTTTGGGAAGAGACTTTTTCCACCATAATAACATATTCCTTGATAAGCATACTAGCAGCCAAACCCTGTTCCCCTCCAATGCTCAGTAACCTGGGTGTTATGGTTCACTCTTTCAGAATTTCAGAACTTCAAAACTCATTGTCTTGCCTGTCACACCACACTCAAACCCTTTAGGAAAGCAAGTTTTCAATTCCATACTGGTTTTATTCCCTCTCCTGCTCCTGCTGATTTATCCCAAGGCAGGAAGATGGCAAGTTCTGTGTAAGCATTAATGAAATCAAATGCAGTGGAAGATTGGGAAAGGCCTGGTAGCCAAATGGGAAAGGCCATCTGTTAAAAATTCCTCTACAAATCAGCATTAACTTTTGCTGTAAAAGAGCCTTGAAACTCCTGGGGTCTTGGATGCACTAAGACTGATATTTGCAGGTCAGTGCTAGCCACAGTGTCACAGGTAGAGCAAAGAGCTCATCAGCTCAGACAGTCATGGATCTCCTCCCATTAAAACCAGGAGGTGGTGAATGTATGTTAACGTGTTGCTTTCTGAGCCTTCTAAAATATTAGTAAATTTAAAGGTCTCCTTTGGAATGTGGCCATTGACACAAGATGTTGGACTCCGTGTTGGCTGTATTATAAATAAGTCAAAATTCATAATAAATTAAATGGTATCAGGGTCGTTTTATGTATAAGGGATATTCGAATGTACATGTATCCAAAGATGTTATGTTTGGAATGTGCTTTGGTATGTTCCCTGGTAGCTCACCCAGAGTCACGGGTTACTCCTCTCGGTGATAACATTTGCATCTGAAGCACAGGCAGAACTTCGAACCTCCACAAGGGAGGTTTCGAATACCCATCATTGGGAAGCCAGATATCCATCTGGCACATCAATCTATTTCAAATCCACTCTGCCCTTGGAAAATCCTTTTTCCATCTGAAAGGAGCAACAGATATGATCATCTAAGTTTCTGTTCCTCCCTGGACTATACTGATGAAGAACGGACCTCTTGCCCAAGACTCTTTGGTTCAATTACATAAAGAGAGTTCCTGGAAACATCAGCATCTGAATGGACCCCTGATCTCTGGACCGGAGGACCATAGAGGACAAGTTGAATATGAAAGAGACAAAGGATTCTCTCGCCAGCGGCAAGAAAAGCAGTATAAAAACCGGACTCAGAAACCTCAAAGGTGTGCACTACCCACCCGAACTGCTGGTGTTCAGGGCTGTGTATGTGTCACCCAGGGTCAAGAACCTAGGCTTGACTCTGCCGTTTTATAGTGGCTATCTGAAATTGTCAATTTGATCATAAAATAAATTCTGTTTATTTTTATATTAATAATTTGGCTCATGCAATTTATTAATTCGATTTAATTGGCATTTTATATATAACAGCTGTGCTGCAGCAGAGAGGAAAATTCAATTACTAGTTTATCACTGAAAAGTCCAGTTTGAAAGCAGGAAAGAGAAACAAATGGAGCAGAAAGTCAATTTACCAGTAAGGAAAAACATTCAGAATAATTCAATTCTCCTTGCTCCAATTCCACCTGATATTTGTCAGTGGTTTGATTTTCTATATATAAACAAATAATGTAGTCTTTTCTGTTTACATATTTTTCTTAGATTTTTTTTTTCTCCTTTTACATTTCCTGTCATTCGGGATGATATACTGGTGTATTTTACACAAAATAAATACAACATGGATAAAATTGTGCATATCTTTTTCAACTAGACTTGGAAATCCGGGCAGTTTACTAGGACCAACTGTACTACCTACAGTTTTGTTTCCCTATCAAGATTTACTTTATGGCTAAAACACTAGGGGAACTGAAAGGAGCTTTTCCTTGAAAAGGAGGTTCTATGCTGTGTTCCAGAAGAAATTATCAATGTTCCTGATGATATTTCACTTCATTCTAAGTGAGTTCTAAAGCCCAAGCTCTGATCAGTATCGATGTCTTTAATACAGGACTTTCCAGGCAGCTATTTAGATTACTTTTAATTTTGAAGCCCTTTTGAGTCAAAATCTTGAAGCCCTTTTGAAGTGTATTTGCTAGAAAAGTCACAGGTCATTGTCATTCAGGTTTCTAGCATGTCTCAGATGTAGCCCAGCACAATTTGATTTGTTCTGCAACAAAAAAGGGTGATGGAAGGATCCTGTGGGAAGAGGTGAATGTGGGAGACAGGAGGCTCTGGTTGAACAGCATGAAGGAGAGATTAATGTCATCAAACATTCAGCAGAAGGTTTTGATTACTAGTTTTAAGAAATACAATCCTGTTTTTGCAGGACTGTGTCTTATCCTAGTAAATTTTACTGGTGATCCTGTTTCAATTTACAGCTACATTGATTTAAACTTTTCTTGTTAAATCGCTGTCTCAATCTCCTGTTCTGATCAGTATTTTATGGCTGTTTACACTAGTCCTCCTTCCCGTCAGTTCTGGTGGGAAAAAAATAAATCCTCCAAAATAAAGTGGAGGAGACTGAGGGGAGGAGTTTTATTTTCACTTGTGAGGGTCAAAAAGCTTGACTTGGAGGAGTCTAAGGGGGTCATCATGGCCATCCGCTACTTCCTCATGAGGGGAAGTGAGGGGCAGCTTCGATCTCTACTCTCTGTGACAAGGACAGGGCTTGGGAATGCCCTGAAATTGTGTCAGGGGAGGTTTAAGTTGTATATTAGTTAAAGGTTCTTCCCTCGAAAGAGTGGTCGGGCACTGAACAGGCTCCCTAGGGAACGGTCACGGCCCCAGGGCTGCCAGAGCTCCAGGAGCGTTTGGACAAGGCTCCCACGGACACGGTGGGACGGCTAGAGTGTCTGTGCAGGCCCAGGACGCGCTTCCGACCCGGGATATTCCCAGTTCAGCGCTCCACAGTCCCGCTCACAGACCGAGCCCGGGATGGCGAAGCCCGCAGCTCCTCCCCGGGCCTGAGCGGGCCCTGCGGGTCTCCGTGCGGGCGGCGCTGCCGCGTTCGCCTGTGCGGAGCCGGGCCCGAGCCGGCCGCCGTCGCGCCGGGCGGGGCCGCGGGAGGAGCGCGGCGGGGCCGGGATGGCGGCGCGGGTCGGGCGGTGCTGCGGGGCTGGGCTGAGTTGTGGGGCTCTGCTGTTCCAGGCCGGGCTGAGCCATGGAGCTCTGCCGTCCCAGGCCGGGCTGAGCCGGGCGGCCGGCGGGGGACGCGCCGCTTTTTCGTCGGCGCCGGCGGTGAGCGGCAGGGAAGGGCCGCAGCCTCGGGAAGGTGAGCGCGGGGTGCCCGGGGCGGTCGGGCTGCACCGCCAGCATGGCGGCACGGACGGCAGGCAGGGCTGGAGCGGAGCGCTGCCTATGTTAGGTGATTCTCCAAGGGAATCTTATCGCTGTGTGTACTCCTGTGAAACCTTTCGTGTCGTGCCTGGGCTTTGCTAATGGGAACTGTAGGTCAGCTTTTCCCGGAGCACGCCAGGTCACTGAAAGCGCCTTTGAGTGATGTCCGGTGATACTGCAGTAGTTAAAGGTGTCCTGGCCTGAAATAACAGGTGTTTGTAACACAAATAGTAAGGTTGTTATGGGGCTGCGTGTGAAAGCACCACAAAAAAGGTAGGTCGAGGCATGAGGGAATGCTGTATATTGTTTGCTGGAGAGCCCTAGATGTACTGTTTGGTTTAAGTTCTTAATAGCAAGGGGATGAAAAGAGTCCATAAAGTTCTCATATAAGGAAGACAAATAACCTATGAAATCCAGAAGGTTTTATGGGGTAGAGTTGTAAGGTTTATGAATGAGTCAAAAAAAGAACCCTAACATCTTCTCCTAAATCTCAGTCATTGGTTTTTGCTAAATATGTACAACCAGTGAAACCTCTGAACTCAAACTAGACACTTGAAAATAAATATCATCAGGTTCACCTTCATGTGTCTGAGGTCATTTTATTTTGGTGTTTTTTGGGCAATGGGGTTTGGAAGTGCTTTAGAGTTGGAGGAGGAAATGAAGACAAGCATGCAAAGATGAATGTTTAGTTTGCAATACTGTGATATTTTCGGACTTCATGCATGCTTAGGGGTCCCTCACCACAGTTCCCGGTGAAATCAGTGGGCTACACAGTAGAGCCAGGAAAAGCCCAGGCCTGAAAGGGATTAAACTCTTTCACTTCCTGTTCCACCTTCTGTGGCACTGCCCGTTATGCCACATCAACGTGTTGCTCCTCCTCAGTTCAAGAAGAGAAACAATCCAATGTCCAGACTGTTCATGCAGGGGTTAGTTGAGCTGGTGTGGCACAGAAGAGGGTCTGAAGCTGTGCTGTCAGAAGGAAAGGATGGAGCTGTGGCACTCTCCTTTGGCAAGTAGGAACTCTTTGAGTTTTTCCATCTTGTGCTGCTTGTGGAAAGTGATTTGTGACTGAACAGTTGTGTGGGAAGGAGACCACAGGGATGAAGGCAAAAGTGGACTTCACTCTTGTCCTGCATGTGCTTTCTTATATTATGTTTTACAAAAAATAATTAGTAATCTGTAGTCTTGAGTGTCTGATCTTCAGGTTCTTCCATGCAAAGATTGGGGATTATTACTGGATATTGTCACAAAGACAAACCATACAGAATTATGCTACATTTTTTCTTCCCAAAACTCTATGCTAATTTATTTTTAAAATGTTTTTGTTTTTCTCTTTTCTTTTTCTTTCTTTCAGCTCCAGTAAGGAGAAGAGGCAGGACACCACAGTTTGTAAGATCAGTAAGTACTGAAATGATTTACTGTTAGCTCAGGTGTTTGGGAAAGTTTTCTAGGCTGTGTGTTGTAACAGTTTGCCCAGGAGCCCCTTCTGCAGTCAGGTCCTGGTGACACAATCCTCTGGGACTGTTCCATGTCAACACCTGCCTTCTGTAACTTTTTCAGTCTATGGTATCAAAAATAAAAAACGTAACACTAAGCTGATGGTTAACTTGCACTGACACCATGTAGTACACATCTGAAAAGTAACTTAAAGTTGCATTTCCAGTAAACCAGACATGTCAATGTTGTTTTCAGCCTGAGCTTACAGGATTTGCGGTGGTTGCTTTCTGGCATAAAGCTTTTCTTTTCCTAAGAGTATTTGATTGAAATGATGGTCAGCTATTGAACAATATAAGCGATTTCTGCAGTGAACTGTTACCTTGTCCCTACTCTGGATTTTCTATGGCAGGAAATTTCAGCGCTATGAGTTATGAACTATTCCACACCTACAGAATTCCAGAATTTTAAAGCTCATTATCTTGTCCCCCACCACATGTTCAGGCCCTTAAGGAGATGAAGTTTGCAATTCTGTAGTGGTTTGACTCCCCCTCCTGATTTATCCTAAGGCAGGAAGATGGCAAATTCTTCTTCCTAAACATCTCTGCCATCAAATACAGTGGAAGATGGGAAAGACCTGGTAGCTAAGATGGAAGAGTCTATCTGCTAAAAATTCCTCTACAAGTCAGCACTAACTTTTGCTGTAAAAGTGTCTTGAAACGTCCAGCTGTGGGAATTGATTCCTGAAATCACCATTTGGTGTGTTGATCCTGCCATGTCTTACATCCCGTGTATCTCCTGTCCCACTTGTCCCCTTTTCCCCTGATTAGTCTGCTCCTCCCAGGACAGAGAGGATGGCTGTTGATCAGGACTGGAGCAGTGTGTACCCAACAGCAGCTGCCTTCAGACCTGCCTCTGTGCCTCTCCCAATCCGAATGGGCTACCCAGTGAAGGGAGGAGTGCCTCCCCCCAAAGAAGGCAACCTAGAACTTATCAAGGTAAGACACATCCCATGGCTGGGGGGTCACTTTCAGAGTCACTATTCACTAAGGCTGCACTGCTTTGATTGGAGTATTTGTCTTGGAGACTGTTTTCTATTGTTAAGTCAGATAGTCCTCTTGAATTTCTAAGTGGTAACAAATACAGAGTTAATTAACAAATGAACCATGATGGGAGACTTTTTAGGATGATCATGCCTATGGCTTTTTTCCCTAAATCAGACTTGAGAAGAGTCTGATTATATGAATATTTCCTTAAGCATGTAGTACTGCTTTATCAAAAGTAAGAAGTGTAATTAGATTTCAGTAATACCCATTTACTTAAGATCAGACAAAAAGCTATTGTTTTGGTATCTCTTAATGTGTCTATTTCAGATTCCCAATTTCTTGCATCTTACGCCTCCTGCAATTAAGAAACACTGTGCAGCTCTCAAAGGTGAGGGGGAGTTGAGGCTATTGGGGGTTTGTTGGTTGGTTGTTTTTTTTTTTCTTTTTAAACCATCTCTCGAAGTTTTCAGACAATGCAAAATATATGTGATGGAGGTGAGACATGGTACACTTGTGAAGCTGGTTATTCAGCTGGCTTTGGCTGGTACTGTCTGCTTTCCTGCCACTGCCAGGAGTCAGATAAGCCTCAGGAGGTTTTCAGCACAACAGTAAGACTGAAATGTTACTTTCCACGAGACCTTGCTTGAACTGATGAGTTGATAGTTTAGTGTCCTACAGAAGGTGAGTGATGAATGTGACTCAATTCTCAGAGAACTCTATGACTGAACCAGGCTTCAATCAGTAGCCATTATGGGCTGCATTTAGTGACCAAAAAGCTATTGGTATGAGACACTCTGTGAGAGCAGAGTCTGCTGGGGAGATACAGGATCTACTGGAGACCAGAAGCATCTTTCCACCCAGCAAGCCAGTATGGGGATCCTAATGAGGAGCTCAGGTAAAGGAAGCATTTTTTGTGGTGAGGGTGATGAGACACTGGAAGAGCTTGCTCAGAGAAGCCGTGGATGCCCCATCCTGGAAGAGTTCAAGCTCTGGTTGAACACGGCTTTGAGCAGCTGGATTTAGTAAAAGATCCCCACAGTAGGAGTGTCGCTTCCAACCCAAACCATTCTATGATCCTATTTGGCAGTTTTAAGACTGCATCTGGAGTACAGTATCCTGTTTGGGGGAAGCCAGTATAAAGACAGACATGGCAATACTGGAGCAAGTCTAGCAGAAACACTACTATTACCTAAATGAGTATAGTTTCTAGGACTAGTACTTTTAAAAACATGTATTGCAACACATTTGAAAGAAAAAACCCAGCCAAATATGGCAGATAGGTATTACTGGGAGTGTAAAAACCCAGCCAAATATAGCAGATAGGTATTACTGGGAGTGTTTTGTGTTTATTGTACAGATTTCTGCACTGAATGGCCAAGTGCTCTGGACAGCGATGAGAAATGTGAGCAGCATTTTCCCATTGAAACTGAAACAGTAGATTATGTGTCTTCAGGGACTTCTATTCGGAATCCCAAAGCAAGAGTGGTGACCTTAAGAGTAAGTAGTAGTTTCAGTAAACAGCCTTTGTTTCAAACCCCTAAATGCTTGGCTTTCCTTTTCAAACATACAAGTGTGATCTGCTGTAAGAGAAATGAGGGAAATGGAGGGAATTCAGAATCACACACAAATGAGTACCTCTGTGTGTTCCTGACCAAATCTGCCCATTCATATTGATGGGATTTGTAAGGCATTGTGGGAATCTTTATTATGCAGGTTTATATTGTTTGAATACTCACCTTACTCTTGCCTTGTGTTAAGACTTCAACATGTTAGAATCAGAAGAAATTCTGCAAATGCATCCCAAATAGCTCTCCAATTCTTCATAGAAGATGTGCCTGTCTCAAGTAGTTCAGAGTTTGAATTTTCCAAAGAATTAAACTTGTTTCCTCCTTTTCTTGAAGGTTAAACTTTCTAACCTGAATTTGGATGACCATGCAAAGAAGAAGCTCATTAAGCTTGTGGGAGAGCGGTACTGTTGGGAGACAGATATGCTCACAATTACAACAGACAGGTGAGCTGCCAGAAGGAAACAAAAATATTGTAGCAATGGCCACAGCAGGAGAAAGGCTGGATGCCTTCTACTAATATCTGTTATTGTCTTGGTGAATTACTATATTTTAAGGCTAAAATAGGACTTAATTAACACTACTCCTGTTATTCACTGTTAAAAATAGGTTTTAAAAGAGTTCAGACTTAATGTATGTTGGATTCTACTTCGGCACAGGGGCAAAGAAGTTTATAATGTTTCCAGAAGGTTTGTAAATTCTTGGATATTATGTATTTTCGTGCTGACTTGCAGCTGCCCGTTTTTCTGTGTTTTAGTTACTCTTGCTTCCATGATATTATTCTTGGTTGTGTTTAATTCAGAAATGCACAGGAATCAGCCATGCATTTCCTAAGATTACACAGTAGAAAATTTGTTGGTAGGTTTTAACCTTTTGTTCAAAATTATGTTTCTGCATTTCCAGGTGTCCCCTAAGAAGACAGAACTATGATTATGGCATGCACCTGCTCACAGTTCTGTACCATGAATCCTGGGTAAGCAGTTGTGGTCTCTTAGTGTGCTCTCTGTCATAATTTAAAGTAAATTACCTTACAATTCTATTCACTTCCAACTCACTTTTCTTCAGATTCAACCAAGACAACATTCTGTCTGATTCCAGACTCATGTCTGTTAATTAGAATGTGTCTTTTCTTGGGCTCTTCCAGGGCTGCAGTAAACTGTGGTTGTCATTTGGAAGTATTCTGCTTCTTAAATGCTCTCAACATAGCTTGCCTCAAGATGACTGCTTTTCTGAGCTCCCTCTTGCTAAGAAAAGGGACAGCCTTCCCACCTTCTGACCTCAGATGTTCCTTTCACAGGGAATTCTTTACACTTGTCTCTTGTATTTTCGTGCTTAATTGTGTTGGTTCCCTTCAACAATCTTCCAGGCATTTTTTACAGAAAACAAGTGAGCAGTCTGAACTGAAATTGTTGTTGGCAATCCATACTAATGTTTTGGATGACTGAACTTTGTTTAAATGTCCAATGTCACTATCACATTGTTTGAGACATGAAAGCCTTCATCATCTCTGTATGTCACTCTGACAGAAGTTTTACCTTATCCACTGCTGAAACCCATTATTTAATGTTTTCAGTTGTTCTAGAGCAGTTCAATGGAATGTCCATACTTAGCATTTTTATGAATTGTTCTTGATTTTGATCACTGCAGTGCTGATGTTAAGAATATACTAAGGAGGATGAGCTGTATTTCCCTTTCAGTGGCAGATGCCTTGAAGGATAATTCTGTAATTGTAGAGTGCATCAAACTAAATCAGTGGTGAAAGATAACATTTACTATAGATTTTAAATACACATGAATGTTTTTCTCCCCAACAGCATCACATTGCATTACAAATCTGAAATTAATGGCAGAGTAGTTTCCAGTATTAAGCAATGTCAAGAGAGCTAGACAGTGCTCACTTTATTAATCTCAGACAAACACCACGGCTGTGCTGGGCTCCAGCTTTAATTAGTGCTGGCAGACAGGGCTATGCAATATTGATATGGGAGTATTCAGTGTATATTGAATATGCACAAGTCTCTTGCACTTTTATTACCTTTCATCCTCCACGTTAATATTTGATGAGTTCGTCAATCAGTTGTAATTGTCTTTGATTCCCATGAAAAATTAATGGTTTCCTGAGACATGGTTTTTTATTTTGTGTGACATGTTTTGTTTTGTGGAATGTTTTTTTTCCCCCCTGATCAGGGATAATGCCTTTTAATAACTTGCTGAAAGATAGTTTGGATCTGTTTTGTAAGCCATGAGCAAACAGTGTATGGTTTATTTTCATTTACATGAACTTCAGTATTGGAGGGGAATGGACAGGGCCTGGCCTTCCATTTAGGCAGTAACGTCAGTCCTGTTTGCAGAACTAATTGTAGGATTTGATGGCTTTCCCAGCAGAGCAGTGCCACACTGTTAATGCAAGTGGCTGATGGAATTGAATCAAAACATGAGGGCAGTGTTCCGTTCTTACTGAGTGAAGGAAAGCTGGATCCATGTAACTTTTGCCCTCAAGCCTGAAAATTTTTCCTGTGATCTCGTTAAATGTGGCAGAACTCCTATGGTCTACTTAATATCTGGATTACTGGATTTTGTCAATTGGCAAGCATCTATAGGAGGAAAAGTTATATGCAGATATACATCAGGAAATTGAATTTCAAGTGTAATTATGTTTTAGTTGCCAGCTATGCATCATTCTTTTATTACAGTTGCAAATGCAATATCAGACCCATGAGTTCAGTTATTACAACCTAAGAATGTTAATTTATTTTGTCATTCTAAAATACTTGGAGATCTTTTACTTCCTGTTTACTAGTTGTCAGGTTATTAATAAAATATTTGTGTTTTGTTAGCTTTCAGAATGTATTAATTAGGTAGCTGACTTGCCCCAATTAGTAAAAATTAAATTTATCTTCTTTGGAATTTTTCTGTGATTCCTTTCAAATTATCCCCCAGGATTGTGCCTGGATTGAATTAATCGGTGAAAGAATGAGATATATTAGATAGATAATTAAACAGCAGCTTAACCAGTTGTATTTTTGCTGCCTTTAAATGATAGTACTGCTTGAATGCTGCAACATCGCTCAAACCCGTGATGTGTGTTTATGGCACAAGTGGTTTTTACAGCATGAGTTTGCTGCCCTCGAGTGGTTGAAAAGATCATGGACTGATTCCTTCACACAGCTTGGATTAGTAGTTTATCACTCAAAAGTCCAGCAGCAGGAAGTCAATTTTCCAGTAAGGAAAAACGTTGAGAGTAATTAAATTTTTATTGCTCCAATTCCACATGCTGTTTCAACATAACCAAGGTGAGGGAGAGGGAAGGATCTCAATTCTGCCTTGCAAAGCTGACATCTTGAAAGATTACTAAAAAGTTGCCTTGGATTTTTTATTCTCCACTACATCTTATAGTAAGAAGTCTAATCTGAGATACAGCAGAGTAATACAACCCACATTTTGGAATTCTCTCACTTAGTGTGGTAGTGTAGTTATGGAAGTCTGATGAAAGATTCAAGACTTAAAAATAACAGTAAGGAAGAAAGAATATAGCAGTAGGGATAGGTGGGAAGTGGCTTTTTAATATGGATAATAATAGCCAAAGGGTTTTCTGGGTGCACCTCTGTGCCTTCTTTGTAGATGCAGATAGTGCTGAAGGAGCAGAGGAGTTGAAACAGAAAGGTGAGGGAAGGAAAACAATGAAGAATAGACAGACAGCGCGACACTGGAGACTTAATTAAAATTTATCCACCAACCCCACAGCTGCACAGCTTGATTGAATTTGAGGGGAACTTCTTCTGCATTTCTTTTTAGAGCTTTCAGTGGCAAGGCACTGGTGGGTTGCAATCTGTATCTGCATGCTGAATGGATATTTTTGCATGACCTCTGGTGATAACACACAAATCCGTCATACAGCTTTTCTTTAGGCTTCATCTTCATTTTTTTTCAGTATAGTCATTTTAAGCCATTCCAAATGAACATTACTTTTACCACTTCAGGTTGCGCCAGTAACACATGGTAACAGCAGAATTTTGCAGTTTCATAGTGGGAGTTTACCTTGTAATTCAGCCTAAAATATGTGAAAGGATAGGAGTCCACTGTTGAAACCTAAGCAGGTCTCTGGCTGCTTAGGATTCCAAAATTCATGTTAGGAACACTCAGGAGGTTATGACATGGGGATTGTGAAGTTGCAGTGGGAGGTGGCGCTCAAGTCTTCCTGAAACTCCCTGGCCACTTTTTAGTATAACTGAAGATATTTGGGGTAAATCTCTTGAGTTTGGGATCTCAGAACAATGAAGGATGGTGCCCTCCCTAACTAGAACAAGCTTCTCTCTCAGTGTATCAGTATATGTGGTTTAAGTAATGCAAACTGAGGCTGAAGTGGGGCTGCTTTCTAAAGATTGGAATATATCCTCTGTTTTGAACCATGGATTCCATTGTATGCTCACCAGAATCCAACGGCTGAGAGTCCTCATCAGTAATGCGAACCAGAAAAGGTAAAGCCAAAGTGGCTTTAGAGTAGATGTTAAATTTGATAAATTTTTTCTGAGTTTAAACATTTAAAATCAAAGGAAGGAGGTTTCCTGATAGGAAATGTGTATTCTAGTAGAAGAAGGTTGCACTTTTTTTGTACCTCTTGGAACCAAAATGGATGAGCATTCCAGAAAAATAGGAATTGTCTTTGTAATGTTTCTGACTGTAATAAGCTTTTTGCAATACCTTGTGTTTAAGCTCCATGTTTCTTGTTGCTGGACAAACAAGGCTCCTTTTTGATGCACAAATGCAATTTTTGCAGGTGTTCAATTTTCAGTCTCTGTGTTGGAGTGAAACAAAGTCTCGTGGGGCATAGACATTAAAAAACTGAACAGAAAATCATCAATGACTTGGACTTTTAATATCACTGATCTCTCTTGATGAGATCAAAGTCTTACCTGATCAGCCTTCAGTAAACAAACTGAGGTAGATAAATACCTTACAAATGACCCTTTCAGAAGCCTGGATTTTCCAGAAAATGCATGCAGCCACTCCAACCTAGAAAAATTAGATGTTGTCCTCAGTTTTGAAAGAGGCTGATGGCAACTTCCTCGAGTTAGTTACAGAGCCAGAGGTTAAACTTGAGAGTATCATTAATTATGAGAGCATCATTAATCATGAGAGCATCTCTTAAGCAGTGTATTACTTTTTGGGACAGAGTTCTGTTTTTATTTCCCTGCTTGTTCTCCTTCTGTGTTACACATTTGTGCCTGACTGGAATGTGTAGTCCTCACAGTTTCTCTAGATTTTCCCTTGACCCTGTAGAGGTCCTACCTGTCTTGTGCCATTGCCATGTCCTAGAAAATACAGTTCTCCTTATTCAGAAGAATGGATTTTAACTTATTCCACATCACCAAGTAATTACAATTTTTGTATCCAATCTCATATGATAAAAATAGGGTTTGCCTTTCTACAAACTTCTGTTGATATTTCTATGTTGTTAATTAAAGAGTACAGATCAAAAGTGTATTATATCCAGAGAGATAAGCACATAATTGTTTTGGCAGTTCCTCTTAGGATTGAAGGTTCCCAGTAATTTGGAAAATGTTAGCATAGCTGTCATTTATTACCTGAAAATCTGTGATTATTGTATGACACAGAGTATCTTCTATTTCAACGCAGTGCAAAGATATAGGTGTATTTATTCCAGGCTATAAAGAGTTTGAAATGTGACTTGGAATTTAAGGAACTTTCCTTCCCCTCAAAAAGAATCCTTTTAAAATACCTGGTATTTGCTAAACAGCATTAAATATTTAACTGTTCAAACCATTGACAAGAAAATTAACCAACATGAGTCATGTTTTTAATTGCCCTCAAGACTTCCGTGTGCCACTAGAGAAATTTTAGTTAAAACGTTTTTCCCAAAAGGAGTATCAGGGAACTGATAATTTTAAGCCTCTGGTATCACTGCAGCAGCAAAATTGCGCAAGTTAAACTGGCTGAAAATACCCCAAGCACGTTGATGGTGAAATTCCTCCTTAAGAGATCCCAAATTCTTTCCTTTCTTCTGTACTTTAAGGTACCATATATATATAATAAGCTTTCTGTTAATGGCTTACATGTAAAAAACAGCTTCACTCTCCAAAGTGCTATTTTACATTCATACTCTTTCAGAATTCTGATTAAGCACTGTAAAGGTTTGTAAACCTCCCAAAATACTGGCTTAAACTGTAACATAAAAGATCTGTTTAGAAACAAATCCTTATTATGTTTGTGACATGAAAAAAGAATTCTTTATATTTGCATTAGGAAGTGAAAAAAACAGTCTATCTGTGACTCTTTAGTCAAAGGTTTAGATCTTCAAATGGAAAGTTGTTTTCTGGTAGCTTGGTTTGGGGTTTTTTGATTCTTACTGTAAGTTTTGTAAGAGAAAAAGATTGAAATTACAAGCTGAGTGCATCTTCAGCCAAACTGGATAGTACTGAGATTCTATGTGTGATAGAATGAGGAAAACTATTTTTAGTGAATTCTTATTTTTAAAACCTGGTTCACAGAGTGGGGATTCTAGGAAAATGTTGCATAGTATCACACTTGTATTCCACTTCTCACAGTTTTATTCTCATTTTTAAGACTGCAGTGTTCACTTCCATTTTAAATTTGCAGGCGACGAGAATAATTCAACTAACAAAATTTGAGTGATAAAGACCTAATTTTTGAATTTTATTTGATTGTCTTCATTAGTTTTATTCATAACACTTGGAACTGAGATGGCAACACGTGCAACATTTCCTCTGTTCAGAGTTCATAGGTGCTTATCTACCTAGGGGATGTTTCCAATTGCCTATATAATTCTACAGCCACTTTTCTCTTTTCTCAAATTGTGTTGAAAAGGTATTTAAGTTTCACTGGATACAGTTAGTTTGCAAAAACTCATGGATTTGGAAATCTCCATCTACTGTCAAATCCCTTCCTGCCTTCACCCTCACCTCCCACCATGCAATCAGATTTTATTTTAAAATCCATGTTGACAACATCACTCTGCTGGGAAGGATTCCAAGAAAGAAATACTCAACAGTTGCTTTACAATCTTGCTGTGTATTGCTCACAAGAGATAGGGAAATCTTAATCTATTTATCGGTGTGCATCTCCAAAATCCTGTGAGTTACTGTACTGAAGGATTTGCCTGAAGAGATAAATGTAATACTGTCATTAGTCCTTGTTGTCTCTGCTATGACTTAGAGGAGTTTAAAAGCCTCACAGGGATCTTTTGTTTGAACTTCAGGCATGAGTTTGATCCAGGGAGTGACCAGGAGTGATACCCATATTCCCTTACTCCTGAGAAACCCTATCTCTGTGAGAGAGGCTGTGGCTTGAAAATTCTGCTGGGGTTCGGGGGAAAAAATGTCTTGGATAGACATTCTGCAGATGAACAAGGGATGTGAAAAGCAGGATGATGTTGTTAATTTAAAACTGTAAATCTCCACCCTGGATTGCAGGGTTTGTCAAACATACAAGGAACATTTAAATGTACCCACTTGTTCCATTAGTGTTTCAGCAATACAGGGCTACAGGATGTCCTTTTGTTCCTCTTTTTCCACTCTAGAAATTGAATGAGGTCCTTTTACACCTGTGGTTTATTGTGTCCAGGGTTTAATGTCAGTCATATGAACCTTTGAGCAGTGTGAATTGCTGCTTCTGACTAAACATTTGGACTCGGGTTCAAAAGACAAGAGATGCCATTTTGAGGTGCAGGACACAGTGGTTGGGAAGGTGTTTTAAATTCACATTGAGGAATCCAAGCAACCAAGAGTTGTAGGGGAAAAAAAATCTTGGGGCTTAATTAAAGGTTATTGAATACTGTAGTTTGACTGCAGCAGTCTTGATACTTAGTAGGAAGAATACTTTTAAATAAACAAATGGAAGACACTACCAACACACACCCCCCACCTTACCTCCCTTCCAGAAATGAAAAAAAAAAACAAAACTGCCGAACAACTACAAAACCCCTGCCTCCCATGACTTGAAATAGCTAAAAATTTACTGAAGAGCCCTTTTTGGCAAGTGATTTTAAAAAGGAAAAATCTGTATGATATAAATGCTTTACTATAAAGTTTCTTTGAGTATATTTCCAGAGAAATGCACATTTTATTTAGACATGATTTTATAACAATTGTAAGAAAAACATGAATAGCAAAATTAAACCCAAAGTACTTCCAGTTGTGATTCTTACATAGTTGAGGTAATATAAAGATACGACATATTGGTTCCATAAGTAAAGTACTAAATAAATACTCAAATATATATACTGCAATATATAAAAATGCAAATATATCACTGAAGCATCTGTATATATCAAAGTACAATAAAAGTAAAATATATAAAACCAGCAGGTTGTTTGAAATATTCTTTTAAGAGTCTTTCAAGGCCTGCTGGAGAAATGTTGAGAGACAGAATTTATACAGAACAAGTGTATTTACAGGCACTGGGATAGTGTCTTCTGTCAGTGCCCAGCTTGTGATCCTGTCTAATTTTGCAGCACTTATTAGGTAAAGATTAGCACCTTGTGGCTAGAGATTCTTTCAAGCAGTTTGTTTTGCAGGAAATAAAAATGTATTTGGTGGTGGTTTTCCTCATGAGTCACATCATGGGTCGCTTGTTAGGCACTGTCTCACTTTCCCTCTACCAGCCAGTGTAGGCAGACCAGAATTCTGTGCAAGGGACATAAAAGCTGAGTGACTGCTTCCTGAACTGCAGGGTTTCAGGGTCTTTAAAATTACTACTTTTACAAGGCTTTTAGTTATTCATTATGTGTAGTCCATAAGCTTTTCCTCCCACTCTGACTCACCCAGTTGTATATGCCAGATACATAAAGAAGCTGATGAGTGTGAGAAAGCTCATCCTGCTCATACAGGCTTGAGTTACAAGCCTTGGACTCTTAGAGGAAGAAATACCTTCCACAATGAATGCAGTTTTTAAAGGGAATTGCTGTGAGAGATAAATTTCTTCAAATTATTGTTGCTTTGTTTCAGTCTTAGGTAGTTTTTCAGGCTGTGTATTTTCTTTCAGAAAATTGAGAAGTGGGAGAGCGAGAAGTCTGAGGAAGACATGGAAGAGTATATCTGGGAGAATAGTCGCTCTCAGAAAAATGCCTTGGACACACTGGTTCGGATGAAGGCCTCAGAGAATGTCAGTAATGTCACTGAGGAGGAGCTGCTCACATCTGAAGTGGTTAAGAATTACAGAAACTCGGTCACTGCGCTTAAAAACGAAGGTGAAACAGAAAGTAACATGTCTCAGTACAAGGAATCTGTGAAGAAACTACTGAATATAAGAGCATGAGAGCGGAGTCTACAGGTACACCTGATCATTACAGAAATGTTCAACTACTATGTTAGTACTTTAAAATAATGTGGATGTATAATTATTCAGAACCTGAACCATAAAATGAAACTTGACGAGTTCAGTCCTGTCCATGCATCTTGTCCTTTGAATAAAATATATCTAGATTCATACTGGTAACTGGAACGTTTTATTCTGTGTTTTCTTAGCACAGGAAATCCTGATTGAGTCCTTCTGCTTAATCACATTCTCATTTCTCACACTTCTTTGAGCATTTAACCTAGAGCAACAATGTCAAAACTAATTAAATTATTTAGGCTCCCAATTCCATTAATTAGAAGTCTGAAAATTAAGAGCTCTAAATGCTTTTCAAATGCTATTCAGATTTTTCCTGATGTGTAAAATGAAGATAATGTTGCCTAAGTAGTCTGACTCAGAGAGGTGTTGATGCACTCGGGACAGTGTGAGGCTCTCAGTTGTTACCATGAGGGCAAACAACCTATGTAAAAGCACCTCTCTCTAAAATAAGGTGGAAAATGGGATGGTGGTGGGAAGGTGAACTACCAGTTGTTGAGAAGTTCCCAGAGTACATGGGACAGGAAGAATGATCAGAGTTGGTGAGGTGGGTTTGTAAAGAAATAGGAATGGACGGAATCTTGGAATCCTCAGGCCTGCTGACTTCTCTCTTGAGTGTACCCAGGCTTTTCAAGGAAAGAAAAAGTTTGTAGCATCCTATGTAGCCCAGAGAAAGAATTATGTGGATGTTTATCTTGTATTTGGTAATTTGTATTTGAAAGGAATTGATTTAAAACACTGGAATCACAGACAATTTTATGCCTTCTCACAGTGAAGAAAAAAAGCCCCTACCAAACCTTGCGAGGAAATAAATAATTCTTGCTTTTATTGTACCTTCCTGGCTTACTAAGATTTCAGCTTGGAGAGAAAGTCATTCGCTGGAAGGGGCAGAGAGAGTTAAGGATTCTGCATACCTATAAAAGAGCTGACCATATGACCCTGCCAGCAGCTTGTTGAGAAGAAGCAGTGTAAGAATAAGGACATTGAAAGCTGAAGAGAATTGATTCCTGCAGTGGTTGTCTGTGTGCTGGACTCACTCCCTGCTAGGATTTCTCACTCTGTGTGTACATACAGGCAAGGAGTGGATCTGTTCCCGCTGCCAAAACACTGTCACTTTAGGAAGGATTCTTCTTAGGTCAAGATTGTTTTCATATGGTGAGAGACCAAGTTTAATGCAGCTTTTTAATTCCTACAAGAATTTGTGAGAGCTGTAGCTAAGACTGAAAGTGTTTGTCCTGTAATCTCAATTTTGCACTGATCGACTTGGTTCTTTGCAAGTCCTTCTTTTTGAATGTGTATTAATGTAAAGTTTTAGCAGAAGCTTAATACGGGCAAAGTTTCAGCTGTTATTAGGCTGCTCATTTATCCAGAGACATTGAGGGTAATGTTTAAAATTCCCATTTAAAATGGTACATCTGTGTAATTCCAAATCTTCTCTGATCAGCCCTGAAACCAAAATGACTGAGGAAGTAAGTGCAGTTTGACTCAAGAGAATGGTATGGCTGGTGCCTGCAGTTGTGCCTGGCTCTGTTCCAGAAGCAGTTGGGTTCTAGTATGTGCACAGGAGAAGTGTGTTTCCTTAATTAGCCTTGTCAGTGCCTGCACAAGGGCTGTCCTGGGAGCCAGTCTGTGGAGCCAGTGGTGTCCACAAGGCTGGCAGGAGCAAGGCCCTGAAATGCTTTAAGAAACCCCAAACCCCATAAGTTTGCTTTTCTACATAGAGCTGTCCTTCTGTACTCAGGACATGTGAGCACCTCAGAAAATCTGCAGCAGCAGAGGACAATCCCATTTTCTTTTGCTTTTTACAGCATTTGAATGAGGCTAAGCAGAACACTGGAAGTCATAGCTAAAACACCGGTTTGACCTTACCAGTAATAATGACTGGTAGATAGAGCAGCAAAGCAAGGGATACTGATTTTTTCATTAACTTCACAGCTAGTTGATGGAAAACCTAAAATGTACAGGCTTCCCCAGCTCTCTCTGAAGTGTTCCAGCCTAACTTATATACATCCTATAAATGTTTCAGGCAGTACAGGCAGGATTAAAGGTGGTTGTCTCCTGAGCACCAGGATAGCCAAGTGTCTCTCCCAACAACAGATCGTGCCTGCTGGCCAAGAGCAATGGTGGGATAAAACTGAGACTTACACTTGTGCTTTTTACTAATAGCTTCTATGTTACACTGCAGAACTTGTGTGATGCAGTGGGCAGGACAGAAGGCCGCCTGGATGCTATTTTGAGCTCTTGGATCTTCCCCTCTGCTTTTCTGCTTCTCCCTCTAAACTGTTTGTGTTTGAAGGTGACAGTATTTCTCTGTGACTGTGTAGAATACCTGGAACACTGGGATCTTAAGCCCTGTGGGAGTCTTCCCAACCTGAAGGATGTAAAATACAGCTCGTGTTTTTATGAGGTAAACTACATATCTCTGTTTTCCTGTATAATACTATTGCATCATCCATCTCTTTGGAAACCCATGCTGAAGTTTAAAAACTGAAAAGTTAGAGATGAAGACTTTCAGGTTAAAGCAGCTCTACAGCACGATAATAAACACATCTTTAGCACTGGTCACTTGTTAATGTGACATGGATATTATGATGTAAATGACTGAGGTGTGTATCCCTTTGTGCACACTGGGTAGTTGCGATGCTCAGTTTCACTGGTGCTCTTGTACAACCTTTCTTGTACCTTTCCTTGTACAAACATTCCAAAGAGTGGACATCTTTTTTTCCCTGTTTTCAGGCATGATGTTACTACAAGCACAGGGAAGGGATAAAGCGACAGTTACCTAAAAAAGGATGTGCTGTCTGGACAAATCATCTTGCTACCCATTTCTTGCTTTCCCTCATACCTAAAATGTATTTATTTTCTTGTGACTCAGTCTGTAATAAAATGGCTCTGCTATTGTGCTTTGTATAACCCTTTTTCTGCCTATTTTTTTCCTCTGTCAACAAGCCAAGAAGTCTCTTAAGAACATAATCTTGCTTTAGTCATTCCCTGCTGTCCTAGAAGCATTTCCTCATGGAACAGATAGAAATCATTTTGTCTTCTTATCTTTTTATGGTGAGAACTGAGGTCCCAGCTGCATGATATGATTCTTCTCCAGAACATCATATTGAGGGTAAGACTCAAAGGTGCATCAGGGTGCTCTTAAGTGCACTCTACAGTCACTAATCTGGAGGTGAAAAAAACAGAACCAGGAATGGCTGTGGCTTGCTGCAGGCAAGGAGTTACTTTTCTGAGAATAAAGGGAGATTAAATTCCTCCTTTTTGAAAGCTAGTCTTTAACTACCTATGACTGACTCTATTTTAAAGAAATTTAATAGCAGTATCCATCCCGTAACACGAGCTTTGCTTCTTTTTTTTTCCTTTACTCAAGCTGCTCTGGAGGGTCACTGATAGTATAGAAGAGTTAAACAAGCTGGAAGCATTACTGATTTTGCTGTCAGCAGATGCTCTGTGGGGCACTCAGGGCACAGCTCAGCCTGACCAAGAAGAATGGACAATTAAGGGTTTGGGGACATGAAATCAGTGCAAGTCTCAGGTAAGGAAGGTATTGCAATATGATAGAACCTGTCAGTTTTCAACTGAACTCTGGAATATTTATCTGAGAACAATAATACCTTAATGGTATAGAGGAGAAAGGGAATGGCCCACATTCACAGTTTGTTTCCACACTGATACTGTAAGAATTAAATTCCTTAGACAGGCTTTTGTGGCTGCAAGTTGAGCAATAGATCATAAATACATACATTATGGATTTAAGCCTCTTCCCTATCTTTGATGCATGATTTAATCATGACTTAAATAAAAAATGCATTCTTTGCAGCATTATAAATTAATGAGTGAGGGGCATTGTTTTACCATATTGCTGCCTCAAACTGCAAATCTTACTACATCAAATAGGGAGAAGGAGGCCTTGTGCACTCTCCTGTCTTCAAAAATAAAAATAAATTGGAATTCCAATAAAAATCCCAAGTATGAAACAACTAATTTCTAACATGACCTGTGTGTGCCTCTGTAACTGAAGATAACAGTATTCAACAATGCTTGGCAAAACCCTAGGCTAAGAAAACTGAAATACATTATCCAGCTGAAACTATGGAGCAATTTTTAGGTCAAGAGAAAGTAATTTTTCTAATCTAAATTAGATGAAGCTACTTGCATGTGAATTGTGTATCCTAAGAGCTACATGCAATTATGTAGCAATAATAATTTTAGCATATTCCCAGACTTTCTGAAGAAATTATATTTGGAATTTAGTGCTGCAAGGTCTTTGAAGTTTGAATTGCCTTCTTGGCAGCACTTGAGTCTATAAAGTGAACACAAGCAGAATTTTAATGGCTGCATTCAGGTTGAAGAAAGGCATCAAAAAGTACAGACCTATTTCTTTGCAAAGTGTTTCTTTGAGTCTAGGTTTAGCCTACTTAACTCTCAGTCGTATAAAAAGGCAATGTTCTCTAAAGTGTGGGGTTTTTGATGAGCCTTTCTTTGGAAGCAAACATGATCATTTGACCACTTCAAACAAAAAGACCGTTTCATAATCGACCCATGTATTCCTGCATTCCATGAGATGTGTATTCATTTGGTAGCAAATAGTCAAGCACAAAGATAACTACAGCAGGATTTCTCATCCAGTTAAATAATTCTCTGCCACATAGACATGCCAACACTGCAGCTACAGTGAACCTGGGGGAAAGTATTGCAGTATTTGTCAGACATTAATCTGCATCAGATTATTAACCAAAATATCTCAAACAGGGTGCTTTGAGTGGGTGCTTCTTACGTAAAGACATGAGGATTTGTTTCATCTGCTGAGAATTAAATCATAACGAAAATATTCAGAAGTAAGTTATCACTGGTTCTGTGAGGACCAGTGTTCTCAAGCTGGTGTATGGGGTGCATTTTAAAATCCTGTTTGTTCCATAGACAGGATGGAGTTTCACAGATAGCCTTTGACAGGAGCATATTTTATGAGCTGTCTGGACATGGTTGTTCTTGTCCTTACGGGTTTATAGTGACCCCTCCTGTAGCTGCAGCGCCCGGCTGTGAGAGCAACAGTGCAACAGCACAGGCAGAGGAGAGAGGAGCAAAGGACAACAGGAATCAACCAGACCCCCAAAGCTGCAGCTTCCCAGGCAGCTGCCTCATTACCCGATGTGGAATTCCTCCCGCTGTAGCCTTTGGTTTCATTGAGGTGCTGCTTGCTGCTGTTCAGGCGAGGAGGGGTGGCCATGGGGGATAACACCTCGGCAGGCCTGGGGGTCAAAGATGAGTGTGCAGTCTTCTTGTCTGAGCTGGTGACCGACCTGCTGCTTGTCCTCTTAGCAAAATGATCATCTTCTGGGGAAACTTCTACCCTGGAATCAGCAGTACCTTCAGTTCTCTGTACTGTCAGGCTCCACCTGGGGGTGTGAGTGTTTGCTAGTAAGCCATGGCTCGTGACTGCAGATGGAGCTTGAAGCAGAGGAAAGCCTGGCATGGTGGCATTGTGAGGTTGGCATCTTTCCCACTCAGGGGTCCTTGTGCTGTGCTGCCTCTCAGGTTTACTTGCTGAGGAGTGAGCATTTGGCTCTTGGGATTTCAGTTTCTCAAAAATGAGAATATCTGGATCAATTCCTATTAAATTAGAATAATGTTAGTTTATTGATAAAAGTTTGTCTGTACACCCACAAAAAGGATCCATGGGGCAGGGCAGGGAGCCCAAATAATTCCCTTTTGGATTGGAGGTGTCTCTGCCTTGGGTTATGGGACACCTTATGGGATGTAAGGGATGTGTATTTTGGGATTACACACGACTTACTATGGGATGCTGAGGGAAGGAACCCAAGGTGCAGAAAGGGTGGGATCTAGGCTACTGAGAGTAGGGAAATCTAGGAAAGCTCTGTGTGTGTGACAGTTTGCACCGGAAACAGGAGGGAGGCAGAACCCTGGGGGCTCAAACATCCCAGTGACAGCAACTGGGGAGACTGGGGTCCAGACTGGGCAGCCTGAGCATCTCAGCCCAGCTGCTGGGGGACTTTGCATAGTATATATGTGTGTGTATATACATATATATTTATAAATATATTTATTTTGACTCACAGAAAGAGCAGGATGAGGCTTTTGGTGCTCCGTGTGTTGGTACATCTACTTTATGTGTTTGTCTGTGTTACCTGTGTGCTCGTGGTGCATGTGCCTAATGAAAATAAATGTTCAGCCTTGCTGCTGGTTGGGTCTGGGGATGTGGAGCAGTGGCAGTCTCCTCTCTGTCTCTCAGAGCTGGGAGGGTATTTTGGCCAAGCACAGTATTGATGAGCATGAATCCTGAGAGCAGGGTGTATCTTTGAGCTCCTTTCTCACTGAGTGGAAGGAAAGGGGGAATTATTTTCAGAAGTAGGCGTATTAATGAAAAATGAAAAAAGTTTTCATCTTTTTTGAGTTGTGTGTTACTTCAGGAGATCATTTAGCACAGCAGCTGACCTGTTATCATTTTAACATTTCCCATAGTTGCTGTCTTTTCAGCCTTTATAAAGGAATTGCTGAATTACCTGTTGTGATGTTGTACAAAATGACATTGACTCCAGCCTTTAGAATGCAGCTTTCCAAAGCTGGGCAGGACAGGTGCAGGCAGTTCCTGTTCTCATGAATGGCTCCATGGTAGAACACTGCTAGATTGCAGGAGACTGGAACCCATAAAGAACAGAGCTGAGCTTCTCAGTAGAATGACCATTGCATTTTGCATGATATGATGTTATCTAACATCAGAAGTTCATTGTATCTGCCCAGATCCTGTGGGAAGAGAGACCATATCCTGTGGTTCTCTCATTATCATACAAACTAATTGAGCATACAGTCAAAAAAGAACTTATATTCTTATTTTACATCTGGACTAGAACAGCCATCTGAATTCTACACGTGTATCTCATTAAATAATAACTGATTTAAAGCCCTTTGAAGTGCCCTCTAATGTCTCTGTTTTAGTTAAGATTGTAACAAATTTTGCTTGACTCTATAAGAATACAAAAAGGAGATTTTAAATTACCATTTATTATCTCTGTAAGTATGCAGTCCCATATGGGGGAATATGAGAAAAAGTCTGTTGTCCAGATAGGAACAAGCTTGCTGAAATGTATGTATTTTTTCTCACATCACATTTTTAAGACACAATTTGATTCTTCCCAGGACTGCTGCTAGGAGTTACCTAACTTATGTCACTGTCAGGTTCTCAAGGTCATACTTTTGCTCATAATTCAAAATACCATCAAAATTTACACTGACATTTTTTAATCACTGGTGCCTCACTTTCATCCTCCAAAACCATATCCAAATCCCTTTCCAGTCCAGAGAGTTTTTAACAATTTAGGCACCACAGACATGCACTTCATGTATCCTCCTAAAATACACTCCTGTAGAGTACCAGTACAGTGTGACACAGATAAAGTACAAGGCTTAGGACAAATAATGATTTTGCTTATTTTTACTCTGAGCCTGAGTTTACCAGGCTAGGGAAAAGGGGTGACTAGCTGAATTATTTATTATTATAATAATTTATTATTTATTGCTAGAACTGTATTTTTCTAGTTTGCACCAGAAACATGGTGTAAACACGGAATAAGAGAGTGCTCTTTCCAAGGAAATTAATGTTCTTGTATTTCAGAGAAGGACAAACTGTGTCCTCTCCACTTTCCCTCTCACTGTGTCCTAGTCTGATGCCAAACTACATGAAGAGACTGCTGTTGGAATCAGTCCCTGGTTGTTCTCTTCAGTAGATGGGGATGAATACTGAAGAGTTACTCTCTTTGTAGCAGAGATACAAAATTTCAAAGCAGACCCTAAGATTTTAATGTGTTCGTAGTGTAGTCTTCTACAAAAATACAGATTATCAATTTCCTTTCTGAGGGACTGAAGTTGGGGGAACAGTTACAATGTACCTCTGCTTTCCCGCCTCAAAAAAATTTATAGATCCTCCTTTCACCCCCTCCATTTCTTCTTCAAGTGGAGGACTGTTCATATAAACATTACCCAAAATGTGGGTTTTAATGTGTGCCACGACCCTGCCAACAAGCACTCACCATTCCTCAGAAGGCAGCAGGCTCTGCTGCACTGTTGGGGTGAGATTTCGGCATAACCCTTCAGCAGCTGGGCTCCCCTCCTCTGGGATTCCCGCAGGTCGACCACGAGGCCTGGGAAGCGCCGGATCCAGCAGTTCTTGTAAAAGGCAGTGGGCGAGCAGAGGCACTGGGACTCCCCAGCCAGACCCAGAAGCAGCAGCACTTCTGCCACTGCCACCAGCAGAGCCATGGCCCCGTGTCAGGGCTCAGGGAGCCCCCCTCTGCTCCAGGGGTGCACGGAAGGCTGCACCAGCACTACAGAGACCATCCCTGGAGGGCTGAGGATGCTGCCAGGTCAGCCAGGGGCATGAGCCAGGGCAGGGTCTCCTCCAGACAATGCCCATGGCGCTGTTTGGGCAGCTGCTGGATGGAAGAAAGCAGCCATTTAATGAGCTACAGAGGACTGTAACAGTTATTATTGTTGTTCTCTAAATTATTTGGAGATGGTTTTTGAGACACAAAAGGGACAGGTGGGTTTTAGTTATTCAGAGAACTTGTTTCTGTGGTCCCCTTTTTGGGTCTCTTGTCCTTCTCAGACCAAACTAAGCCAGCAGCCTTGAGATTTGGTGAATAATAGCAAGCTCAGCACATTGTTACACCTCATTTTGTTCAGGAACACTGTTACACTCAGCACAAAGAAACATCTCTGTTGAGGATCTGAACACTTTTGAGTTATCTGGTGACTGCAGATATTTGCTTTCTTTGCTAACAAATAAACCTCCATCCAGAGGTGGAGATGGAGATCTGCTCCTCTTCCCTACACTGTTTTGATTTTAAGAATAATACAATTTTATTTGCAAAGATTTAGGACCAGATGAACTCTGTGACTGTAGAGGGCTGGAACCTCCATTTAAGCTATGAGAGAGTTCTGCCCCTAATAAGTTTAAGAATATTGAGCAGTCTGTACAAGGTTTTCTGCTTGAGAAAGGCCTGTCAGAAAGAAAGCACAGCTGACATAGAGGGAGATGATTTTTCAAGCAGCTGGTCTGAAAACGGAAACTCACATGTTTTGTTTCTTAATAGGACCAAGTCTGATCCCTGATTCCCACATTGTGCCTATCATACAGAAAGGCTTTAAAATATTACAATACACGAGTTCATTTAAACACAGTGGACTATATAGTGAGTTTGAGAGAGTTAGGTAGAAGTACGGTTGTCTGCAATAAAAATTGGGTGTTTAATATGTAAGAATATTTTACCTTGTGTTTTTATCCTTCAAGATTAGAATCAAGGAATTTCCCCCTTTCCACATGAAGTACAGATCAGTTACATGGAGTGGGGAGAGCCTCAAACTCATTTTAATTCTTCAGTCATTACAGATGATTTTTGTTTTCGCAGAACTAGGCCCCCAGTTTGGAAATCAACTGACAGGTGTAATAATTTGTTCCTTACACAGCTCACTGGAAGGTAATAAAGGCCAGAGCAGGTTAATACCTGTTGATCCATCAAGACCAAGGCATTATTTTATTCATGGAACTATAATTAGGAGGATTCCAAATAAATGTCTGTTGTGGGGAATATGAGAATTAAACTGTTAGAAAGAGGGTAAGCGGGTAATTTTTCAGGCCTCTGTCCTGAAAACCAGCTCTTGGCACTTGTGTTGTTTTATTTAGTTTTGGTGGTTCGATGTTTTCATTTCTGTGATAATCAGCACTTAAAACCTTAAATACATTTTAAAATACCTTATAGCTTGCACTCAGTGGACTGCACAGGGAAGCTTTTAGAAATTTATCTATCATTGCCACAAGTGCTATTGACAGAGTATTTTTAAAAATATTTGTTTCAGCTTTCCAAACATCCCAAGGTATCACTTGTTATAGAACACACTCAAAATTTGGAAAGATATGCCTGTATTTTGGCATTACATCCTGTGTTTATTATGAATTTCAGATCTGTTTTGTTCTGTAAGATTTGCATGCAAAAATGTTGATTTCTGATTGCTTTCCTCACTCCTACTCTTCCTGTATCACCAAGAAGAGAAACCTAGAAAACTCTGAATAACTCTGAAGCACTTAACAAGAAGATTAGAAGTCTTCTTTCCTCCTCCTCTGTTTCTGAATAAATTTCAAGGACAGAAACAGCTGCAGGGAAACTTTCTTTTTAATGCAAGATAAAGAGATTGAAGTAACTGAATAAGTGGCTGCTTTAGGCAATTTCCTTTAAAAACAGAAAACTTCTGTCTATTAAATTTCACAGTCTTCTCCAGCTTCCCCTTAATTTCACTTTGATTTTTCAATGGGAAATGTGCTGAAATTTTAATTCATAGACATTTTGCAAGAAGGAAATCCCCGAGTCTTACCTGCAAACCAGCGGCTGATTTTTCATGTGCTCTGCAAAGAGGAACCAAGAGGCTTTCAGATACAGGGGAGTGTCCGGCCAGTACCAGACCAGCACTTCATGTTATTTAGCAACTCCTTTCATCCGACTCCTCACATTTCCTCCTGGAAAACAAAAAGGCAGGGGCTTATTTCCTGTGAGAGCATGGATGCTTTTGCAGACCTTTCAGTAAAGGAGATTTAAATGGACCTGCCATGCTGGAACAAAACGATCTTTTTCATGATTCTTCTTATAATCAGAAACAGCCCCTGAAGTTTCCCACCTGGGCTGGCAGTAAGAATGGCACGATCCAGGAGCTTCCCAGCACAAAGGATTCATTATCAGGCATTAACTCTTTTTTTGCCAAACAAGCAAAAGCAGACACTTTTTCCATATGAAGTAACAGATATGTCTTGATTTTTGGAACTGTATTTAGCTTTTACATTCTATTACTCAGAATATGTAAAGACCAGAAAGGATGTATTTAGTTGTAGAATCATGGAGTGGTTTGGGTTGGAAGAGACCTCAAAGCTCACCCATTTCCACCCACCTACCATGGGCAGGGACACCTTCTACTGTCCCAGCTTGCTCAGAGCTCCATCCAGCCTGGCCTTGGACACTGGCAGGGATGGGGCAGCCACAGCTGCTCTGGACAACCTGTGTCAGGGCCTCAGCACCCTCACAGGGAACAATTTCTTCCCAATATCTAATCTAAACCTGCTGTCTGTCAATGTCCCTTGTCCTGTCACTCCATCCCTTGTCAAGAGTCTCTCTCCATCTTTCCTGCAGGCTCCCTTCAGGCATTGGAAGGCCACAACTGGATTACACCGAGTCCTTCTCCAGGTATTGTGTGACAGAACAGCTGGAAGGTGACAAACAGAGAAGTGAGATCAAGCAGTTTCACAGGTGAGGTATGAACCTGCCCAAGTCCTCCTGTGAATGTAAGTAATGAAATTAATCAAATGGGCAGCATAATCCCATGTGACGACAGCATGCAGTTCCCTGCCTGTGTTGTGCTCCACATAAATAAACTGAATTTCAAGACTGTGTTTAAATCATCTTTATCTCATTTTTCTGAGATATGCACGTGTTTTCCCTTTATTATAGTAGTGGTAAGGACAAAATTTTAAGTAAACCAAGTATACTGATAATTTCAGAATATGTCACTGTAACTCTGTTAAGGTATAAAAGTTAAAAAAGACTAATTTAATGAATCATAAAATAATGAAATGTAAATACATGGAAATAAATTAAACCAAGTCTTTTTGATGTTATTCAAATAATGTGCTTGCTTTCTTTCTCCTTTAAAATTTTCCTTGAAATCAAAACACTCTTGCAAAATACCCGAAGTCCAAAACCAGCATTTTTGAGAGAACTGTTTTGTCAAAAACAGCTATTAGTGGTCAGGTTTGGGTTTGGAGCAATTTATCACATTTTTAATGAACCTGACCTCCAAGGTTAGGGACAATTGAATCTTCCCCTCCCAGCAACATGGTAAAATGAGGTAAGATATTACAGTTTCTGTTCCTGGGGCTTCATGCAGCCATTTTTCAAACCCTTGTTTCCAAGGGTTGCCAGGCCCTGCGATTCTCTGAGCTTGGCTTCCGACTAATTCTGGCCAAACCTCTGCCCCAAGGCTGGGCTCTGTGTGTTCAAGCAAAGAGCAAGTCTTAGCCAGATTAGATTCATAGAAATATAAATCTGCTGGCATTGCAGATCAGCTTGAGCCAAGTTTCATGACAAAAGGCGCAATGTTTATCAAACACTAATGAACAGATGCTGATTTTTGGCAGAACTTGAACTAGGCAAAGGGGATGGAGTTTGAATCTTGTGGTGAATTTTTATAGAGCTAGATACTGAGTGGAAGTCTTCCATGTGGATTACCATCCATTTTACCTAGTTATTATGTACTAAAATTCAGCTCTGCCTGTCTGCACCAGGATTAAAAAATATCTGCTGTTTAAGAAGCACCCAGTTTATTCTCCTCCAGGCAGAGCTGCACAAGAAATTCCTAGCTGTGGATGCACAATACAATTGTGCAGAGCAAACATCCCTAACAGGAGGTACAGCAGCAGGCAGAGTGCTCCAGCAGCCTAACCCCCGTTGAGGTTTTGTCAGGGAACATTCATTTCACCTGAGGGAGTTTCAAGGAAATTCCTTACTGGGTCTTTGGTGTAAAAAATGGGCCAGGTTGAAGGCCATTGTAAAGATTTACATTCTTCCACCTCCTCTCTGCTGGCTGGTGCCTGGACTTCCTCATGATCCACAGAGAATGCCCACCACACACAGACTCTTGGGCCAGCCTTTTTGCTGCCTGGAGAGAGCTCAGGAGCACACACTTTAGTATTAAATCACTCAGATGTGACTAATCAGTACTTGATAATAAATAATCTGCTTTCAAAAACATGCCACTCCAAGTATCCTTTCAGTAGTGCTGCAACATACCTTTATTGCAAGGAATAAATTAAATAGCACATTAAAAGCAGAAAAAAATTAACAGAAAATTTTAGGGAATAAAGTCTAAACAAGTGCTATTAGAAGTAACAGTGCTTTCCTTCTTTTCCATTTTTTTTTTTTTTTGGAATAACATTGCTAATGGCACTGGGTAAGAAGTGCTTTGTTTGGCCATGAATCTGAAAAGAGAAATTACCTTCATTTAGCAGGTCATCCTTCACAAATCACAGAGTTCAGCTGAAGGAAAATTATGCTCTGGTCAGTCCCTCTCAGAAATGCAAAGATCTTTTAGAACATGGATATTTTTAATGCTGAAATACTGCAGGATAATTCCTGTGTTCCATAGATACTTACTTTGTATCCTGTGACAGAGAAAATACTAAACAATGGCAGCAGTTGGTGAATCCTTTCCAGAAAGACCAGTTCCTGTCTTGAGTAGTTCCACTGTTACTCAATACAGTTCCCTGGCAGTGCAGTACAATTCTCTGGTGTCTCAGAAGGCAGAATGTGGCACTTTATATTTTATATTAGCATGGATATTTTAAATATCCCCAGATTCAGTTCCAGTTCTCACTTTAGACTAATAAGGCTGAAAGGAATTTAAATTTTCCACTGTTTTTTTTCACTCAGTGTGGTCCTTTCCTTGGAGCATTCAGGTCAGTTTCACTCTCTGGTTCTCAAGAATTATCTAGTGTCTCTCTGGCTTTACTTTTCTTGTCTTTGTAGCAGTAACTCCTCCTGACTCTCTGTGATTCCTTGCTTTTGCTATGTTGGGAAAGTCAGGGCTATAGAAATGTGTACCCAGGCAGAGAGAGGCTCAGATTCTCTGTGTCATGGTTGAATGGTTTGTTACAATGGAGTTGCTGTATGAAAAAAGCTTCTTCCATTTCCACGTCCTTTTAAAAGAAAAGAGTGATCTCTCTTCAGTCTTGGAAGTAATTCAGACATTAACTACAGGAAAATAGTTCAGGCATCAGACACAGAGAAAAATTATGTAGCACAAATGGCCAATGCAATCCTGGAGCAAGAGAGCCCTTACTCTCTGGTGTCTTCACAGTCCCTTTGTTGGCCTTGAGAGCCCTTTTCCTTGGTATCAATTTTTCTCTCAGGTACTGGAAAGGTAAACCTAAACTGTCTAAAACAGCTTGAAGATTTTGACCCAGGAGCCAAAGTCTAGAAGACAAGTACTGTAATGCTGAGCACAGTTACCCTCGTCTTCTTCTCTGTTTAAGTGTCTTGTTCTTCAGGGCGTCATAAACTCATTTAACATCTACCATGATTGTTTTCATGCTTGATGCTTCAGCATGTTCTTGAAGGATGACAGATGGTCTTTCATATTTGTTTCAAAGATTATGCAAATCCTTCATGGCTCTGAACTACAGATTTTGGCTCTGTAGCTCTAGAAATAGAGATCCAACTCTGGAAAATACATTTCCTATTCACTTAAGAAAGAACCAAGATGATTGCTGGTGAAACAGCAAAGCCTTTTCTTTGATTCCAGTATACTAACATGTATCATTGATCTTGGAATAAACCAGTATAGCAGTAGACTGGAAGACAGGTGAAATTGTGTCCACAAAAGTGTAACAAAAGAGTAGCCCTTGCCTTGGTGCATTTGCAGTATAAGTAGTCTATAAGTACATCACACAGGCTGACTAATGAGTGTAGCAAAAAACAAGGGACCTACCCTGTCAGCACACTCTGGCTTAGCACAACTGCCCGGCCCTGAGCCTGGATAAAGCACATAAAGATGACAATCAGCCCAGAAAAACAACTGGGTAAGGAAACAGGCCTTGTGCAGAAGTGGCCACTCAGTAGTGCTGACCCCTTGGGCATGTGAGCGCTCCTGCTGAAAGCTGTGGGCGTTGGTGCCCTCAAAAGTTTGCTGGCAGGAATAAAACACTTATTAGTACATGCCAGAACTGATCCAGCTCATTAACAAACCTCATGGACTGTGAGGAAGGAGGACTGGAGGTCCCAAGCTGAGTGGCAGGCACAGGCACAACTGGCAACAAATGGCCAGAGAAGAAATATTCCATCCACACAGGCTGTGGTGTCAACACTTTGAGGCTGAACTTACCATAACTGACTACATAAGAAAAAGCATTCACCAATTAGGAGATAACTTACGAACCCATTAAACATAAGGGAGTCCAAAGCAGATGTCTAAAGATGGCAATCCTGCTGTATTCCAACACGAGAGCTTCCTGGCCATGCCAAACACAAGAGCTTTGTTTTCCTCAGGAGTATTAATGATTAAAATTGCTTGAACTGTCTGCCTGTGGGATTTAAAGGACAAGAAGGAATTAAGGGTTGGATTCCTACTGAGGTGGTGAGACACTTGTTGTGTGTGATGATCTTTTAAAGGGTGAACCTGAAGAAAAAAAAAAAACAAAAAAACCAACAGCCCAGTGCTCATACTTCAACTCTGGTAAGAAACCAAAAAGCAAAATGTGGTGCATCATCAAGGACAGAAGACAGGAAAGTGGAATTTGAATATTAATTAAATAATGAGGAAGACTGAAAGAGGAACACAAACCAAGCAAATAGTGACAGACAATTAGTAGGAAAGAGAAGGCAAGAGGTGATGGGGACCCAGCTAGTGAAGGCTGCTGAAATTACCTCTTTGGGTCAGGTTGAGATCCTATATAAAAGGATTTCGGAACATGAAATGGGCCCTTGAAAAGCAAGATGATGAAGATGCTTTGAAGTGAGGTGGAAAACAAAAATGTGCAGAAATCTATTTCACCTCAAAAAATGCTTTTATAAAAGTCAGCAGAAAAGAACACCTATAACTGAGACCAACATTTGTGTCACCCCTATGGGCTAGAGTTAGGAAGCTGAAGATCAACAAAATAGTGCGAGAGGATCATTTCAGAGAGGAAATACTATAAAGTAAACAACCCTGTCTTCCTGAAAAAGGAGGGGGGAAAAAGAGACACAGAACAGACTAATACCACTGAAATGTTTTAATAGTGGGGGGAAGGATCCTTTCTAAGAAGTGAAAATAGGGAGTTGTCTGAAAACTAAGCAATCTGCACTAACTGGACATGAGTCACACTACTGCTAAAGGGAAAGATTTTCTGTGGTCTGCAATACACAAATGAAATATCTTTATAAAGAATGTATTTTGAACATCTTCATAGTAAGTATCATCACCTAGGAATATATGCATGGCAGACTTCTCATCTGTTTCAGCAGGTGGTAGGGTTGCCTTTTTTTTAAAAAAAGGACTGTCACTGTATTTCAGACTATAGCAAGGCAAACAGCAAATCTGTCATTTTACCCCTGCCCAAGATGCTCAGTCGTTAATTTGCTCTTTCCTTGTTCGTGTCAAACAAATTCAGGAGCCTGGTACGCAGCTCACTCTCATGAGATGTCCGGTTCCAGGAACTCAGTTTAAATAGAAAAGATGGAGTAGCAGAACAGGCGATGCAGTGTCTTCACAGGGCAAACCAGGGGCTGAGACACGCAGGAAGTCGGGAGGGTCAGAGCAGAGTTACGTGTCGCACTTGCCATTCCCGGCAGGGTGAGCCTCGGGACGGTTTTGCTCGAGAAGGGATGCGGCAGTGCCGAGGTGCGATGGCACCAGGCTCGCTGTGCCGCTCCTCCTCCGCTCTGCCTGTGCGCGGTTCCAGGCACACACACACGCTGCTTTTTCCCTGCGTCCGTGGCTCGGCAACGTCGCCCCTGGCCAGGGATGCAGCGGTACATTTATGGCAAGGGGTTAGAGCTGCGGCTGGAGCTGCGATCCCAGCCCAAATCAGGAGAGGGGAGCACCAGGGGGGATCGCTGAGCCTCTGGGCTGTCCCCTGGAGCCCAGCATTGGCCCTTCCACCGTGTCCCTGACACCGACCTTGGCTGGGCCCGGGGGATGCCCTGACAGCCCCGCGGCGGGCAGCGCCGGAGCGTTCAACATTGCCTTTTTCGGGCTTTTTTTCTCTTTCCTCCTGGCGAGAGCGTGTTTTTTTTTTTTTTTTTTTTTTTTTTTTGGTTGTTGTTGGTTTTTTTCCTTCCCCTTGTCGCTCCTTGCAGGGCCAGAGCGGCGGCAGCGCCTCCGGGCATCCCGGGGCCGCTCCGCCCATCCCATCCCAGCCCGTCCCGTCCCATCCCATCCCGGCCGGCGGAGGAGGAGCCGGCGCGGCGGCTCCGGCCGGGCTGAGGCGCGGCCGGGCCCGCGGTGAGCGATGTCCCTGGCGGAGCGGCGGCGGCGGCGGCAGGAGGAGGAAGAGGAGGGGGAACGGGAAGCAGGGGATGGGGCCGGTGCCGGAGAGGAGGTGGTGCAGATCCGGCTGGGGGACAAGTGCTACCCGGTGTGCAAGAGGAAGCTGATCGAGCAGAGCGACTATTTCCGAGCGCTCTACCGCTCGGGAATGCGGGAGGCAGGGCAGGGCCAGGAGGAGCAGCTCCTGCGCGGGGGGCTGAGCGCCCTGGGGCTGGAGCTGGTGCTGGACTTCATCAACACGTCCTGCCTGGCCAGGCTGGAGCAGGAGGAGGGCGGCGAGGAGGAGCCCCCGCTGCTGGAGGAGCTGGTGGAGGCCGCGTCCTACCTGCAGGTCACGCCCCTGCTGCGCCTGCTGCTGTCCCAGGTGCGACTCGGCAACTGCTTCGAGCTGCACCGCCTGGCGCAGGTGTACGGCCTGCAGGACCTGCACGACGCCTGCCTGGACTTCATGGCCGCGCACTACCACCAGGTGCTGCGCAGGCCGGACGCCCGCCCGCACCTCCTGCTGCCCCCGGCGCTGCAGCAGCAGCTGCGTGAGCGCCGCATGAGGGGCACGGCCACCCTCGTGCTGCTCGGGGACTTCATGGGCGCCTGTCCGCCGGGGCTGCCCGCCGGCTGCCACCCCGCGGGGGACGCGCCCTGGGCCATGCTCCGCTACGACGAGGAGGCGCAGCGGTGGCTGCCGCTGGCCAACAACCTGCCCGCGGACTTGGTCAGCGTCCGCGGCTACGGCTCGGCCATGCTGGACAATTACCTGTTCATCGTCGGTGGCTACCGTATCACGAGCCAGGAGATCTCGGCCGCGCACTGCTACAACGCGTGCCTGAACGAGTGGAGCCAGCTGGCCTCGATGAACCAGAAGAGGTAACCCCTGCTCCCTGCGATGCTCTGTGTGTCCCTGTCTGGTGTTGAGATAGGTCCTGTCGAGTCACAGGGCATTTGCTCAGCCTTAGGGACACGATTCAGACCTGTCTGCACTCCGAACCACCAGACAAACCCAATGAGAAAATTCCCTTCCTACTTTCGTTGTGGTGTATTGTAACTGCAGTAAAAGAGGTGACAAGTTTTCCTGCTCTTAGTGGGGATATACAGGCTATACTCGAGATGGAGATGGCAAAAAAGAATTATTTGGAGCAGTTTTCCAGTGGTTTATACTTCCATAAACATCAAAATGTTTTGTAGGCCTGTGAAATACCAAAAAAATGTTAGGAAGGTGGTGAGGAATTTCTCACTTGATGTGAATATTTGGATCTGGGAATCATTCATCGTTTTGACAATTTGTCTTTTTTACCTTTATCCTTTTGAACCGTTCATTACACATTGGTGTTTGAGTTTGTATTCAGAAACACTTCTGTAATTTGTACTTGAAAGAGTAATAGAGACCTAGCCCTGAGGAGGACCCGAGAAGAGAGGCCTTCTTCCTGGCCAAGGTTGTGGCTGCTCTACCTTAACCACACTTTAGAGTTATAAAAAAAAAGGCTTTCATTTCACTGAAACAAAACAGCTTTGTTTCCAACATGAACTTTCCTCTTTGTTTCCATTTTAATAAAATTGTTATAGATTTTATCTTTTGTCTCTGAAAAAGTATGGAGACCAAAATTCACTCTAGAATGGAAATCGTTTTCTCTATCCAGTGAACTGAAGGAGCATGCAGAGACCCAAACCATTGGCATAAATGCTTTCTATCTGTAGTCAAAGTGCAGTCTCTATTCCTGTCTCTGTTTAGCTTTTGCCACCTAAACCCACTCAAAACAGGGATTCGACCTAAAATTAAGTCTTTCCTATTTCACCTTTTTCTTTTTTTTCTTCCACTTCTTGTATCATTGTGAGAATTTTACTAAAATAATCGCCTCCATAATCAGGACCCGTTTTCCTCAGTGTTTCTGACTGCTTGGAACAGTGTTGGGAAAAGTTTCATCTGTAAAATGAGTGTTTGGCTTTTAAACACTGAAAACACCTTTTGTTACAGACCCGTTTCTTAGAAGCTGAGCCTGTAGTAGAGTTCCTTGAGGTGCCTGGGGAACTGAGATGTTTTAGCTGGCTTCATTCTACAGCAGGACCTGTGTGAACAGGGTTGGGAGCACTTGGCCTCTCTAGAAAAGGAGGATGGGATCAGCACATGCAATGTCTCCTGTGGCAGTTAACTTCACCACAGGAGTCCCATGCTGACCAAGTCACAAGGTTCTGTTTATGCCATGTCTATAGCAAGAGAGATGTTACTATGTCTGGTGACTCTGCAACTTGGGTTTTTAAAAAGTACCTTTTCAAGGCCATTTTTGCACCTTGCAGTTTGTGTGTTTCAACTCTAGATCACCCTTTTTTCCTCCACACTTGCCTCCCCCCCCCTTTATTTTTTGTTAGGATGTGTAATCATTATACTTGAAATATGCCCATGGATGTTTTCTCCTAACATTACTGTTTTCAATGGGATGGCCATACTAACTTAACCTTCAAACCTATCACGGGTGACAGCAAGGTGTTTCTTAGAATAGAATTTCACATTGGCCATTCACTGCAGAAGAGCAGCATACAAATGGGTATTTTTGGAATAATCTCTAGTCTTACATTCCATGGCGGTTATTGCAGGCCAAAAGGTACAAAGAATTACACCTGCAAAGTAGCAGTGAGGATGTTGCTCCCTGAGTAACTGGGGGAGCGTATTTTCATGGAAGCTCATCTGTCCCCTTCACAAAACATGTTTCTGATTTTATGAGCTTCATGAAGTCTCAGCTCTGCCGTTGTTAATTGTTATTTTTTCTATGTGATAAAATGTTTCAGCTTCCTGATGACTTGCTTGGTGTTTTGTGGCAGGAAGGCATGGCTTGTGCCCTAGGAGCCAAGAGCAGGGTCATTTTTAACATGAAGGGTTTGCATGCTGCATGACCAGTGTCGATGCCTGTCTGCGACACATCTGTGCTACAATTAGAGATGCAGTTTGCTTGGCATTGTATTTTTAGTTTGCTATGCTGTAGTAAAATAAGCAGGGTGATTGCCCAGCCTTCTGTTTAGGAATTACAGCCGTGTGACTGTCTGGCAAATGAATTTATGTCAGCTGATATAATTACATCCCATGGATGAAATTGGACATACCTTCAGGGAGGGCTCTAGTTTCCATTGAACTTGGTTTGACTTTAGACAGCAGAGGATCTGGGTTTGTTCTGCATGAGTGACTGGATACGTTGGCCTCGAGGGAAGGCTGAGGAGTTATGGATGTAATTGTGCTGCCCTTCTGTTCATATGAGAGTTTTCTGCCCTAAACAAACCTTTAAAGTTCTATGGTATTTTTATCATGAATTATTTCCACTGTTGTAATACAGAATCCCAGGATGCTGGGATTCTCTACACATGCTTAGATGAAACAGTCCTAACCTACTTCTGAGTAGAAGACAAAAGCCACCTGAATATTTAGCAGCCACTCTGGTTTGGGTCATCACTGTTGCCTTTCTTTCTAGGTGTACAATTCTTATTACTTTAATTTCAAACTTGTTCACAACAGGCAGCTCCTGTATGTTGTTCTTGTGATGCCCCCAGGAGCCTGAGAGAGTGTTAGTCCAAATTTATGCATACACGAGGGAGATAAAATCATTTGCTCAGGTTCACAAAGGAAGCCCGTGACTGTGCATGGAATTTCTCATCATCTGAATGCTAAATCCAATGCTGGTCACAAATAGTCCACAACAGATCACAGTTTCTAGACCTTTTCATTCTAGAGGTGTTTCTGTACTTGGAATTCTCCAGAGAATGACTTGAACTTCTTAATAGAAGCAGCTCCATGTAAGTGTTGCTCAAGACCACTTCTGGTCTTTGGGGTCAAGAAGGTAACAAAGTGCCTAGGGGACTGTTGCAGTAATGTCCTTGAATACCTTTCCAAACTTGCTTTTTATTTTTTTTTTTAAGTGAACACTGTCTGTTGAAATTTACTATTTAAAAATAATATACTCATAGGATTTCTAGTGCATGTGCCAGTTAGAGCTGTATATTCCACTGCTATTTTCCTTCTGAACCTTCCTACTCATGGCAGGTAAAACTTCCCAGGCTTGGAAGACCCGTATAAGACCCTGGCTGGAGTTAATGCACATGCATTAACATGATTTTTGTGAGCAGTCTGTGCCTGAACTGCTGCCACTCTGAGGACTCTTACAGGAATGTCGGAGTTGATGCTTCTAGAGAATGCTACTTATTTAGGAGACCTTCTTTCCTCATTTTTTACTTTCTTTTAAAATTCACTCAAAGTTCTGTGCTGGAAAAATAGACTTCAGAAAATTTTCAGTTACAGCCATCCATATCTTATTTATCACAAATACATCACACACATCCAAAGCCAAATGTTGGATGCAGAGTAGTCTGCAGACTCATGTAAGAAATATAAAAAAGGAAAAAGGAATAACTCATTGAAAATATTTAAAACACTTTAGAATTGCTCCATAACTGTGCTTTTGTGATTCCTTGTCTCTCTTGTAAGTGCTTTAACTCTAGTATAAAGAAGTCATCTGATTTTTGAGAAATTTTAAGGTTACGTTGATCATTTGGCAGGAAGAAGCAATGTTGGTTAATCCAAGGCTCAGGTTCTGCCACAGGACCAAGGCTACCTTACAAATAAATACACATTTAACTTACTGTTGAAATCCTCCATCAATGTAGATCCCAACCTGCCTTGGAAACCTCCTCCCAGGTGTCTTATTCCCATGTTTAGCCACCCTTCTGATCAGAAAGTCCTCTCCAGTACCTGGGCTAACTCTTTTTTGTTGTACACTAAGTGAGATTGTCAGTGAACAAAAACCATATGTACTGGTCCTTCATAGCCACTGCCCCCATGGCCTCCTGCAGATACACCTAACACAATCCAGAGCCATGGGGGGGGGGGGGTTGGGAAGCTGTGGAGTGTTGCTTTGTGTGCAGAAAGCCTCTCTGACCTCCAGCTCCTCTGCATTCATGTGTTATATTTTCCTTCCTTTGTGCACATTGTGCTTTGCTCTTCATTGAGTGAAGAACAGATTTTGAGCGCTGGTAAAACCCCACAGCTCCCACTTGCTGGTGTTCCTGGGGTTCTGTTCAGAGTGAATGGTGGCAGCAGAAGGCAGCTCATGCTTCAGCTTGTCCCAGAAAGAAGGGACCCACTAGGCCTGGTTTTTGGAAAGCACATCTTGATCCCTCAGGTTTCAGCAAGTCGCAGGTGTGAGTGGAGCTCTGTCATGGTTAAATCTGACTGATTCAGCCCCACTGTTTCCAGGCTGTAGTCCATGGAACAGTTGTTGGTTGTGGAGAGCTGGCTCCTTGCTCAGTGTTTGCTTTCCTTGTTTCCAGCTGCTCCAGTGCATTAAGAGAGTGTAAAAATGAACTAAATATTTCCTAATGTTCACTCTCCATAAAGACACCTGCTGTTACTGGCATGGAGAGGTGAATGGCAGCAGTTCTTCATAACATGTTGAACCATTGTCCAGACTTTCATATCAAGTGTACTGATGGATATTTGCAGCAACTTTTGAGTAAAATTAACCTTATTGTTAATAAATTCTATAAATCTGAGATACCTCCACTCCATTTTAACGAGTGTTTTGAAGTGTTTAAATGACTGACACAGAGGTTTTTGGTGTCTTTTTAGAATATTTAAAGCTGTAAGTTGTGCTGTTTGTGTTTCAGTAGATAATTTTCCCTGTGGTTTTGCCCCTTTGTTAATTTGTGGATTTTTTTTCTGTCCTAATTTTTATAACAGGTATATTCCTTTGAAAATCATAATTTTTTGCAAGTATTTATCCTTATTTCATACCTGCTATTGATTGCCATAGTATTCTGAATTCTCTAAAATGGAAAGCATAATTGCTATTGAGGGAATATGAACAGACTGACCTAATCCTAAATGTCAGGGGGGGAAAAAAAGGCATAAAAAGCAATTAATTCTTTCAAAGGAGCATTTTAGTTTCCAAAGCTGTATCAGGATGACAAGAACAAAGTGATTCCTCTGGAAAGAAATCCTTTTTCCAAATACATTTAATAAAAAGAAGTTGCAGGGCAGTCTGCTGCTAGTCAGGGTTCGTTTTGTCCAGACAAAACCCTGCAAAAGTACTTAGCAGTAAGTTTTGAATGTTGAATTCCTGCTGGATGGAACTCCCTTTGCTGCCCAGCAGGCCATTGCAGGTCTGAAACATCATTTCAGTTTTACAGACATAACACAGTTCCCTTTTGGGCTTTGTGCTGAGCTGGTGCACTCCAGGGACTGCCACACACCCAGTTAATTGGGATGCTCATGGTAAAATCTCAGCTGACTCAGCAGATGGAACAACCTTTCTAGGCAGTGGTGCTGTTCCTGGGGAGAGGAGAAGCTCATCATTTGTTAGACCAGCTTCCCTAGCTGGAAGGAAGAGCTTGAGTATCCAAGAGTTCTGTCTTCGCATTCTCTAGTTTCTTCCTCTAGACCAGCACCTTTAATACCTGTGGACTGTTTGTTTGTCTGTGTTACCTTCAGGGTGTGAGATGGGAAACTTCTCATGCTTCAGGAATTAGGAAGTTGCCCTTTGCCGTATGTGAATTTTGAGAGCGTAGTGGAACAGACTAAGAAATAAATGATCAGTTTGGAGGGCATTGCTCATGGAGTGCAATGTAATTTTTGTTCAGCTATGTGTAGAACATAATTTGCAGATAGATCTTGCTTCAGAGGATGTATTTAATAATTTATTGCTGAACAGGGTACAAAAGATTCTCTCTTCTTTCTTTTGCAAAAGAGGATTCAATGCATTCCACTTAAAATTGGTTTTTTATTAGGGTTATTAAAGATACTCCATAATTCCTAAAACAAGTATGCATTTGTAGGCATCCATCAAGTCTTGTTTGAAATTTCTGCAATTTTAACTGAAATTATATCCCTCACTGTGTGTTTATGTACTGCATTTTTCTCTGCCAATGGCACATTACTAAAAGCATAATAAAAACGAGCTGTCTGTTGAGCACATTGGCTAACTGAACATTCAGAGCTGAACTGGCACAGACACAAAACAAAATATTCCTCAGCCTCTTCAGCATCATCAGTAACATCCAGAACGTCACTGGGTACTGTCCTGAGCAATTCCAATGTACGTACAGCATTTTGGCCTTGCACAGAAGAGTTCAGATGCTACAGATACCTGAAGTGATGATGCAAACTGTGAGTGGTGATGAGTGTGTCAGAGCCTGGGTAAGAAGAACTTTCCTCTGTATTTCTGTACATGATGCAACTCATTTCTGTGCTGCAATCTGTTCTTTCAGATCCAACTTCAAGCTCCTGGCTGTCAGTGGAAAGCTCTATGCCATCGGTGGCCAGTCCCTTTCCAACGTGGAGTGCTACAACCCAGAAAATGACTGGTGGAGTTTCGTGGCATCCATGCCAAACCCTCTTGCAGAATTCTCAGCTTGTGAATGCAAGGGCAAGATCTATGTTATTGGAGGATACACTGCACGAGGTAACAGTTTGCTGTTATTTCTTGTTGGTTTTTACCTGATTGTTTCCAAGACCCAGATAATTTTCTCCTGTTTTTCAGGAAAGCGTTTGAACTTGTGTAGAAGGCTGCATAATGCTCATTAAAAGACACAGAAATAAATGGCTGGTAGAAAATAATTGACAAACAAAACCAAAATAAATAGTTCTGTCAGGGAAGAATCAGGTATTTATATTTTTTTTCAGAGCCTGTGTGGTCCTGGGGCTCTGTTATTTGGAGAGAACAAACTGATGGATACTTCAGCACCCAGCTTATCCACTACTCCTTTTCTTAGATTTTGATCACACAGTAAATAGAGGTCCCTACAGATATACTTTGTTTACTTTTTAAATACGTTGTTTAGATTGTCAGAAGGAAAAATGCCTAGAAAATATCTGCCTGCTGTAGTAGTTCTTGTGTATTAATAGATGTCATGGTCTTTTCACTGCAGTATTTCAGCGTTTCACAGGCAAATTCAAGCTATACCTTAATAACTTAATAGAATAATCAAAAGCTGAAGCAAGAACCAACACTTTTAACTTACTTAATTTCTCTACCAGATTTTCTGAGGACACTGAACAGAGGGAAGGATTTGAAGTTTCATTCTCTTCTGACAATTACTTCTCTTTTATCCAGTGAGCAAACAAGTGCAGTTCATCCTTTAAGTACATAGTGCCATTTTTTGGAGGCAGACCATTTTCTCAGAGCTTTAGAAGTCAGTTTTTTAAACATGTCAAATGTTCAGGAATTCTTAAGTTTGAATTTGGCCTTTGCCCACTTCAGTTGACCACAGTAGTTTTAAGAGTTTTCTTTCCAGAGAATGAAGTTAGAAGACAGATCAGCTTTTCCAGACAGTACTACAAACAAAGCTAAACTGATGTTAGAACAAGCTGTCCCTTCTAGAGTCTGAGCAGATTTGAGCTCTGAATCATGTTTAAGTTTGTAAAAGACACACTGCCACCCCTTATGGCCCTTCTGGTAATGAAAACCCTCAAACACATTTTGTACAGACCATTCTGACCCAGAGCCTAGTGGCTTCTCTGAGGAAAATGGGCCTGTGTCTTACATGGAGAGCTGCAGTCCCAGTCCTCTGCTCATCCCTACTACAGCATCTTTTGGGGCCATTGTGCTCCCTCATGTCCAGCACTGGGACTCAGAGATGTCTGGCAGGAAACACTTGTCATGCTGAGAAGTCAGATCCAAAGGGAAACGTCCTGTGAGACAGGAGAATGAGAATGAGAAGGGGTTGAAACAGGTTAATGGGAAGTCTTGTATCTAGAGATGGGAGTTAGCAGTTTGACATTTTTATCTAAGAGAGAGAAAGAATAGGTAAGGTGAAAAACCTCTGACTTGGTTAAGAGTGCTACAGGATCATGGGAGGACCAGCTTTTCTCCTACACACTCTGCACTCTGCAAGTTTCTTTTCTGATATTTGTGCTGTTCTTTCATCAGGCTGCCTACTCCTGGTGTCATAAAGAGGAAGATCAGCACATTGCTGATTCAGATGCTATTCCTTTTAAAACTCCTGCACAAGGCATGTGGAGTCAGGATTGCTGCCCTGTGTCAGGCCCCTGACTCAGTACTTGCTACCTGAGGGTTCAGCTAGAGGAGGGT
The DNA here is from genome assembly GCA_020086605.1 of Lanius collurio. Classification (NCBI taxonomy): domain Eukaryota; kingdom Metazoa; phylum Chordata; class Aves; order Passeriformes; family Laniidae; genus Lanius; species Lanius collurio. The sequence goes on along the minus strand of JACBWW010000009.1, from coordinate 31,853,336 downwards.
AGTAAGTTACATCTGGCCTCCTCTACACTCCAGGGGATTGCTGCTGCCCTCCAAACCTCTGTTGTTTCCTAGGTCTTCTCCTAAAAGCCTTTTTTGATGGAAATAGGGCCATAAAACAATATGAACTTTTGAGCAGTGGATAACTAACACAGTTAGGCTTCTGTTTAAATCCAGGATCACTCAGGACAACAAATACCTGTACTTGTTATAAATAATTTCCCAAACAAGGGTCTGGAATCAGATTTTCTGTGACATCTCGGCTTAGGACAGGTAGCAGACTTAGAAACTAGAACTGCCACGATTAACTGATGATTTTCCTTCCAAATTATGCAGGTGTCAGAAAGTGTTAAGGCCTAAAGATCTGAGAAACACTAAGGTTTATTTGCTAGTTTGCTACATTTACTAGATCAAACACATGGATCAATTAATGAGTTTTATATTATGTTACTTTTAGTAATTTTTGGTATTTCTGTATATACCTCAGTTTTGGTAGATTTTGTGGGATATTTTTTTTTTAATTTGTGCAGAGCTTTCTCCTGAGACCGCACTTGCCAAAACATGGCAGGATCTGGAATTTCCCACTGTAAATTGTAATGACACTTCTTGAATAAAGTCCTTCTCTTGAGATTGCAGCTCTCACTTGTGAACGTAGATCCTAACAGAAATTCCATGTCAGCCACTGTGGTGTTCATATTTTGTATTGTGGCTTTTGTTTTGGGTTTTTTTTGTTTCAGTGGATATAAAAGACCCAGGCTGTGGACTGAGCATGTGAGGGCCACATTGCAATGGGCTTCTATTTCATATACCTCCTCTCAAATAGCACATTTTCTAGGAGAAGTTTACTGCTATAGATAGTCATAGAAACTTAATGGTGACTTCCCCTCCCCTTAATGAGTCACAGAATGATGTATTGTAGACAAAGGTCATCTGTATGTAGAGCTGCAGTTTCACAGAGCACTGACATGAAGGAAACCAGAGTGCAAATGCTGGAGCAGCATCTCCCTGGTCATGCCACTGATGCACTTCATTCACAACAATCCAGTTATATTTCTGGCTATTTATACCTGTGCCCTTCTAGAACTCATCACTGTGTCCCTGTCTGCTCTTCCCCCTGGGAGCTCACTGGAAGTCATCATGCAGCACAGACTGGTAACATGGAGCAGATTTAATAAAAGACACGTCTGGAGCCTGCAAACCTGTTCCTGCTTGTCACTTGTGGCTGGATTTGAGCTCAGGTCTCTGGAGACTGGAACTGAATTTACTGAGTTGTGTGCGTTCTATGATAATTTGGTGAAACCTTGGGCACAGCCAGGGTCTTCACTGCTTCATAAATCAGGGTGGCATTGTAACAATTTTGTGGAATAACACTATTGCCAACACAAGCATGCACTGAGCTGTGAGTTATGGAAGTGATTTCAGCTTCTTTCTGAACCTCTGCCTGATGGCAGAGCACAGAGTTCCTGGTTCTTAGATGATTTTGACTGTGTGTTTCTCTCTTTATAAGGTAGCCCTTAGGTCATCCAGGCCACTTGCTGATATGTAACCAGCTTTACAAATTTTATTCCATAAAACATCGATTTATAGAATAAAATGCAAAGTATCAAAGTTAAGCTTGGATGATAAATCATCACTTGACTGCCATTAATGAGACATACTCTCTTCATGATAGTTTGATTCATCTGTGACCACTTCTGTGGAGGAGAATATGACTCCATTTCTCTTTTTGTAAAAGAATTCTTACATATCAATCAGAGAAAAATTAAAAGCATAAGTTAAAATGAAGGGATTATTCTGCTAAAATGTCCATGTCCAGACAATTTACATCATGTGATGTGCCAGAAGTAGCATAATTTTTATCCCCTGTGCCAAGGAACAGAATGTTCAAAGTTTCTTGTCAAGGACAAGGAGCTGCAGTTGTCAGTGATCATCATTTCTCCCCTGGCTTGCCCTGCTTGTGCACTGCAGTGTGTGAGCAATCTGCAGTAAAGGCTGGGACACTTTGTAGGGAAGAAAAACACTCCCCCACAAGTGCCTTCTGATAGAATTATCTATTTGTGAATGTCTCCTCTGTGTTTCAGGCAGGAACATGAGCATCCTGCAGTACTGTCCCACTTCTGATTCCTGGACCAACTTGGAGCTGTGTGACGTGCATGTCCGCAAGCAGCAGATGCTGTCTGTAGAGGAGACGATCTACCTGGTGGGGGGCTGCATCCTCGACCTTGGACCAAACCAGAGATCCAGCCCCAGTGAGGACGTGCTGACTGTGCAGTCCTACAACATTGCCACCAAAGAGTGGCTCTACCTCAATGAGAACTCATCCAAATCCGGCCTTAACTTGACTTGCACTCTCCACAACGATGGAGTCTATATCTTGAGTAGGAATATTACTCTGTCTTCCAGCATGGAGCAGCGCCTCTTCCTGAAGTATAACATCTTTACAGACAGTTGGGAGTCACTGGGGCGCTTCCCAGCCTTTGGACAAAACATTCTGATCTGTTCTATGTATTTGCCTGATGGGCGAGAGGTGTAACAGCACCAGGGTTTTCTTTTCAGTTCCTTAACCGTTCTTTGGTGATATAGCTCCCTCTGAATAATTCCATTTTCAGAATGTAATGTGGTTGCACAGTGCAGGTATAAAATACTGATTCTATTCTCTAAAAAGATTTCAGAATCCAGTATGAAGAGAAATGCTTCCAGAAACAGTTTTAGGATTTCAGTTTAAAAATTTTACTGGTTTGGATTAAAATTTCACCAGGTATTGTTTGCAATTTAGATGTAAAATTATTGTGTTGGCAATTGATACAGGAGTTCCAAAACTGAACAATCTGGTTTTATTCTTCATTTTACTGGACAGTGTAGAACAAAACATACACATTTTCAAAGTGGAAACAATTCAATAAAGTAAATAATTAGCATAATCAAAAGCACAACAGGATTTATTTCTTTCAAAACACAGTTTTTACCTAAGCAATGTTCTGTCAAATGCACACTGTTTCAAATTGTTTGGACTATACATTTTTATCACTTCTACGGCAGCAACTGAGATTCTCAATGGTACCAGCAATTAGGGTTCCATCAAGAAGAACTTCCTCTGAATTATTTGTAGTGCAGTGCTTTGCCAGGGACTGGTAGGAATTACCTAGAGGCTGCAGTTGCTGTTTGGAAAGTAGATGCTCCTTTAATGGAAGTTGGCAGCATTTATTGTTACCATTAAGACAGAAGTAAAAAGGCTCTTTATTCAATGGGTGGAGTTTCCTAATTGTCATAAAAGTTTAAGTTTAGTTACCCTGTTGTGTTCTGTAGTACTTAAAATTGAGTTTTAAAGATCAAATTGTAGTTGGCAACAACATTGTGAAAATGTCCCTGAGCATGTGCAGTGGTGATCCTGCTCCAGGCACATTCTGGGGGGTAACATCCTGTGGGACACCCACAGGAGGCTTGGCTCTTGTCAGGGAGTCACTGACACTGTTCCCCAGAGCAGGGGCATGTAAATGTTGGCTCTTTCTTGTGTCACCAGGAGAGGTTGCCTCAGGTTTGCCACCCTATGTTGTTCTTCTCTCCAAAGGGCACTGTAAGGTGGGCACTGTGAGCACTCCCTTGTGGGGATTCTGGAGTGGTTACTCCAGGAGCTTCTCCCAGGTCCTGCCTCTTGCTTGAGAGAACTGTAGCTGTGATTGGCCCCTTTTCTCTTTGTAACTGACAAGTGAAAAGCATCTTCTCAATGTGCCTGCCCAGGTGTGGAATGTGTGTCCTCACAACAAGGAGAGGAAAAGCTTTGGGTCAGCGTGGGAAGAGCCAGGTTAGACATGTGCTAAACATTGCAGAGATGCTGGTTCTGCTCCAGCCATGTCTCCATATGATGAGATTTAAAGCACCTGAACACATTCCTAATGTGTGGAGATGTCTTTTTTGTTTCTTGATTAGAATTCAGGAGTCTGAATCTTCTTTTGAAGACAGGTGCCTGTTGTACAGAGGAGGAGGAGGCAGCAATGGTTCCCTCAAGGTCCTTGTAACTCCTTGCTTTTCCATGGTTTTTAATTAAATCAGTCCTTGCTAAAGGGTTATCAGTCTTCAAGTGCCTTGCCAATCACTGCTCATGCATTAATCTTGGTGCTTCCAATCACCTGTAGCAACCCAAACAGAAAATCCCAGGAAACTTCTCCAGAATGTGAACATTTGTGTTTGAACATTTTTAGGATGAAAGCAACCATGACACAAGGAATTTTGGAGGTCTGAGATTTACCTTTTTGGGTCAAACCTTTGCAGCCTGGTGGAGAATGTCGTACCTCAGCCCAATCTGGTGGCTGCCCCTCAGTTCTGTACGACTTAATTTAGCTAAATTCATGTTGATGTGTTTTTATTTCCTCTGAAAACATTGTGCAGCTGCTGTGTTTTGACAGCAGTATTAGACCACACAGTTGCTCTTCTGCAATGGTAACTTTCATAAGTTGCTTCTTTCAGAAGTGTTTCAGAATAAATATAAGCAGGGTACCATTGCCTGGTGATAAATTATCTCGGTCACATTATGCTACTTGCTTTCCTATGTTTCTTTTCTGTTCCAGATTCAGTACCCTACACTCAACTGTGACCAATATTGGTGGAGGGAATCACATCCAAGTTGCAGCATTCCACTTTCAAGCAAATTAACCAAGAAATCCCATCATTCCTGGGTTTGCAGTGGGGTGTATCAAAACAAGTAATTTCAAATCCATTCACTTCTTAGTGCAGTCACAATTCCAAAAACTATGACATTATCTTCTACGTGTGATAACTCTTTTTCAGAAGAGGCCTTTCCACGCTGGGTTTATCTTGGTTTCAACTTCCAGTGATCAAGTGACCACCTGGAAAACCTGCTCAAATGTGGACGACAAAGATGTCTGACTGTAAATACAGTCAGACCCTTTTGTCAGTCCATGGTGTAAATGCCTCCTACACTGACATCTAACAGTACTGTAGTCACAAAGCAAAACTGGTCTTTAATTTAGTGGTAGCATTAATTAGTGTAAATATATAAATATATTGCATTACTACAGGCTGAAATAAAAATAAATGTTTTTTTTAAACAAAATCTTTTACAGAAATGTATGCAATGTGTGTGGCCCCATACCTCAGGAAAGAAACCAAACACTGTAATGACTGTTTTGTGCCCTGTTCATTAGTTTTATACTTCATATTCACTTTTTATATTTTGGGGCAAGGAAAAGTGTCTGAGAGCTACTAACAGAATAATTAAAACACTGCTTTTTAGCCAATGGAAATGTTGTTTAGTGATCCAGTGTGCTCTCCTTTCTCTGGTGGTGGGAGGAAAAAGGCCCTTAATTTTAGAAGTAGCTGAAGAGTCCTTGCAGTCTGATCAACTGGAAATTCCTCTGTTTTCCTCATGTTGCTCCTAACTTAGCATGTGGGCATGGAGAGATCATTCCAGCTCCTGGCGTCTTCAACTCCAAAAGTGTCACATGTTTGTCTTGTGGGAGCACAAGGTTTGTCTGGTCTGTAGTGTTTGAAAGAGTTGCAGACCATGGGAAGAAGTGCATTTGTCCTCAGTGCTGCAACTGCTTCCTTGGCTACTGAGATTGCTTCAGCAAGTGCCAATTACCTCAAAAAGTTCTAATTACTTCAACCTCTGCTAATTACCTGTATCTTGAACTGATGGCTATTTCCAGCCTGTTTCTTTCCTTCCTTCTTTCTTTTTTTTTCTATTTGGTCACCCAACAGTCTGTAGTTCATATAAGTTTCCTGATCTTAGTTGTTCCCAAGTCTGTATCCAAATTCCAATCCACTGCTTTCCTGCGTTGTCTGGGTTATCCAGTGCTTCTGTATCCACTATTTATCTTCTCTGCCTCATGGACTGATTCCCCTTAATACTGACCAGCAAAAGCTGACTATGGTAGAGGATGATCCTGAGTTGAAAGTAAGAACAAGAGCCCCCAAAGCCCTGAGGGAGGAGTAAACAGAAAACTCTGGGAACTCAGTCCCTTCTCATAAAATGCAGAAGCATTTAAGAAGGTTGCTCACATCAAGGCTAAGAGGGAGCATAAAAGTTTCTTCCTTTCCGGGAATGGTTTGTGGTTTTCAATGTGAAATAAGAGTTATGTGGGACTTAACTTTAATCTCTCTGGCTGCTTTCCATGTGTTTCCCTTTCTGCCCTGTCGGCTGACCTCTCTTGTGCTCAATATCTGTGTTTTACATTCTTTGAGGATTTTGCCTTTCTACTTCAATGTCCAGCCCATTTTGCTGAAACCATATGGTAGCAGTTTGTTGGTCTTTTCTGTGTGTTGCTCTCCTTTTCACACTCATCTGTCTATCATGAAATAGTTTGTAATTCAGTGTAACCTTTTTATTTAGTCAAATTTGGGTTCTGGGGAGAGAAACCTAAAAAGCTAAAAATGTTCAGTTTCCTTTCTTCCTCATTTCAGTGAGAAGGGATGCTGCAGGCAGTCATTTTGTGGGAATTGGTCTGTGTCAGTGACAGGGTAGAGAACGGAAGGCACAGAGTGCAATGGCAACATTTAGCACATAACATGCTCGAAGCCCCCCACATGCAGAAATTACTCCTCGCTGCCATCTTTGTGAGATAAGATACTCTCTGTAAATGGTGTTAAACCAGAGACATCCTTAGAATAGCTGTTGGCAAGACCAGTAAATTTACAGGTGTTCATCAAGAGCCCTCCTCAGAGGGCAGAAGCTGTCAGTGTGTGGTTCTGTTTATTTTGCACTTAGAGCAATGACCAAAGGGTGGCTCCCCAGCCCCACAGTAAGGCTTAGGAACCAGAGCTGAAGCTCTCAGGCAGAAAATTTAAACCTCTTTACTGCCATTCTTCGACACTGATTTCTTTCTAACTTTGAACCTAGTTTAGTGCAGCCTCTGGGTTGTTTTTTTTTCTTCCTCAGAAGGAGAGTGGAGTTTGGAAAAGGAGTCTGGATTTTGTGAACTGATAGGGATCATGCATTCACAGATTTGAAATTACCCTCTCAATTATACATGCTATATGGGCTTTTTTTCTAAAAGCAGTGACATTAACAGTAAACACATGCTGTTATGTCCTGTGAATATCAGTATTTTCCAAAGTAAGATTGTTTCTTTATTGCAATTAGAAGAGTAAACCAGGAATCATTGCAATTACTGTACTTTCCTAGTGGAAGGTGGATTCTGGAGGATCCATTTTTAGAGTACCAGTTATATGATTTGCTGCACATCTTCAACTCATATATGCTTCAGCAAGAGAGAAAGACATTCAGCACCTGAGCAAAGATCTTTGCTGTTTGATGGTACTTAGATCATTATTTAAGATTGAGCAGGGAACACAAACTCTCTGAATCATCCTTCCCTCACTCCATTTTTCAGTTGAAGTTTATGATTATTTGCTCTGTTGATTTTCCAGTCTCTGATATCTTCCACATGTATTAAAGGGTGTGTCTTGTGATAAGACACCCTTTATAACTAATTTTCAACATCTTCAAAATGACTTATTCTATAAACTTTTTGGTTTGGTTTTATCAGTCATGCTTTGTTAAAACAATTTTGTAGAATTTTGAGTACTTTCCTGGACTTAGTATGGACAGTATAAGGGATTTCAACAGTGTAAGGGCAGGGAAGTATCTGTAGCTCTTTAAGGGCCCGACTTCAACTGTGCAAGGTCTGAAATGTATAAAGTGTCATTACTTCATTTCCTTTGAAGCTTAGTCTAATTTACAGTTAACTAATTTGTGTTAAGTTACTAATTTCAAATTTTACACCATTCACTGAGGTTAAAGCACTTGCAATTGAACAGTGGTTTGATGCTACAAGGGCTCTGTGTTCATCTTTGGATATTGTTTTTACAATTTACCTTTCCTACCAGGGCTGTTATAGACATCTGGTATCCCAATGAATGCATTTTTTTACTTGGTTGTAAGGGAATTTTTGCCCTCTTACAGGTAGGGCCTTGATTTATTATGAAGGCCAGAGCTGTGTCATTTGAGAATGTGTATTTTGCAGCTGTAAATTACTGATTGATGATAACTGCAGTGAAGCCCATAAAAACATGATTTTGGGTGGTAGGGGTGGAGATAAAGCTAGGAAAGAGATGCCATGGGACAGCCACTCTCTAACCTCAGGCATAAGCAATTTTCAATTGCAGAATCAGGCAGAAATTGTTTTAAAATAACAACTCCTTTTTCAGTCTTCCCATGTCTCCCACTGCAACTCAAACCCTTTCATCCACAATAATTTGTGGCAAGGCATCAGTGCACTTAGAAGAGAATGTTGGCAGTGAGGTAGGATTGCACTGCTTGTGCAGGTGATCCCTTTTCAGAACTGCTGCTTGGCAGGCCAAGAAACCTTCCTGCAGCTTTCCTGGAGGACAGTGATGGCTCTTTAATGACATGTTATCTGCTAATGTGTGAGTGGTGATAGGTGAGGCAGAGAGAGGAGTCACAGAAGCACTATTGTGTACCTGATAAAACATGCACAATAGCCTTGTATAAAAAGGGGTTTTTTTAATAGGGCCTCATCCAAAGCCTTTTGATGTTAATAAAAAGAACCAGATTGTAATGAGACACGTTTCAGTGAATTAGACAATTCTGAAAGAATCCAAAGGGATGTTAGCTGTACAACTAGCTGATGAAAGAGGCATAGGCTTGGAGAGCCTTGGCACAGTATGATCTCTAGTATGCCCCATCTGTGGTTTTTGAACTTGACTGTGAAGTTCTCCATCTCTGTTAACACCAGTTTATCAAATATACTGGCTCTGAAAAAAATCAGGAGAATGATCTTTTCCTAGGAATATCTGGGGAGAAGGTGAACATCTCCATAATTATGCTGGTGGGGAATCACTGAGAAAACATTGCTCTCATACTTCTGACTCTGACCAGCAAAGCACTTGTGGGTTTCCTTGTACCAAGAATTGTAGTGTGTGAGGTTGAAATATTTTACTTCATATCCTGGTGCTGTGAGTTTTTCTTTTGTTTGTTTGCTTGCACAATAGCAACTCAAAAAAAAAATAAAAAAAAAAAAAATCTTGTATCCAAGCATTGGATGCTTCTCTCCCAGGCTGTAATAATGCCATAGCCAACAAAATGACTTGAGTGTGGTCATGTGGGACTGACAGGCATCATCACTGTTTTACTGTCAATATATACAAGTACAAAAGATTTATTTGTACAAGGAGTAGAACTTTGGCTGATATTCCATGCAAGGTGAAACAGCTCCAGGAACTTTCTGAGAACAAAACATCTCAGGGTGGTTTCCCTCTATAGGAAAGATAAGGGTGTGTCCCCCAGAGGGATCTGAAATCCTTGAGGAAGAGGATAAACTTAAACCCAAACCTCCTGTGCCCTGGCAAATCTCCCTGTAAACATAGTCCTTTGTCTCTTCAGTTTGTATAGGTAACTAGTTTTTGTTACTTAATTAAGCAAAAAAAACACCAAAACCAATTGTCAGGCTTTATGTGGGATAATTAAATGGTATTTTTTTCAGAAAATAAAATATTTACCCCAAGATGTCTACGCATCAAACATCTGTATAACACACCAAAATCAGGGTGTTCAAGCTTGCATTTCCTATATATTAATTCCCTTGCTTTTTCTTTAAATCTATGTCAGCTACTCGAGCATTGAAATGAATGTTGTTCTTGCTGCGTCCTCTGAATGTTTGTAAACCTGCTCGTGAAACAGGAGTGTTTGTCTGTCCATCAGGAATAATTGTACCTGTCTGAGGGGAGATAGGCAGGGCTTTTCTGGCAGGGTGGTTTCACTGGGGGGTTGGTCCCAGTGGGCTGAGCTAGCTGTCCAATACTGGCTGTCACTCTGAGAAGTGAGAGTTGATCAGTGTGGCCATAATACCCAGAGAACATCCCCTTTCCAAGCAGCATAATTTAATAGCAACTCTGAAATTGTTTCCTTCTGAATTTTTGTTGATCCATCCACCCTCCAACACCCTCAAATCAGAGAGATTTTCTTCTGCCAGCTGTGTTGCATAAAAAGTTCCACTCTCTCTATGGCCCCTGAAGTCCAAAGTAAACACACAGGAACATAAACCCCTTCACCCCTTCTGGGCCCAGCACTCAGCAGCCTCCTTACCCCTCCAGTGATCAATAAAAGTCAGAAAGGAAAAAAAACAACAGCAAATACTTCCATCCCACTTGGTATCAGAGACCCCCAAGTCCCTGGCAGCAAGAAAAATCGCTCCTTCTCTGCCAGGCTTTCTTTGCCAAAGGCAGACTTGACTTGGGAACAGTCATCCTTGGCTCCAGGCCCCTCAGTCAGTCGCCATAAATAGCTGGAAATTCAACCTGTCAAGCTGTTCCCTGCCAGTCTAACACCTACTTCCTTCAGGTGCCACAGGGTGGGACATATTAGGAACTCAGCAGCCCATTAATTCTTTCCTGGTTTCTGTGGGAGGTCTTCACAGAAGTTCAAGATTTTCTTCAGAGGCAGAAAATTTAGGATTTGAATTCCAGCCTATGTAGCAAGCATGGATCATATATATTAATGCTAATATCTGTCAGTCTTTCTGTCAGGATTAAAATGCACTTGTGCTTTAAAAGTGAATGAAGGCAATGGTCAGGAAAATGTTGTGGTACAATGAAAAAGAGAATTGAGGTGCAGAGTACCCTATAATTTTAGAGTTCACAGATAATAAGTACAGCAATGGCAACATAGGAAAAAGGGGTAAAGATTTTTTTATGATGGTCTGTAATGCCTTAAACATTGGGGTATTAAATTTCAGGCTCTTCAGAATGGACTCTAATTCAAAAGTTCAGTACTTAAGTGCTTTCTGCAGTGTTTCTAATTAGGCATCTGGAAGGTTTAGTCAATCACTCTGAGCTGTTTCTGTAAATTTTACTAAGCAGCTTTCTGTATCTTCTTCTTTTGAATGCTTTGCAACTTTGAAAGCACTGTTTGCTCAATGGAAAAAATTAAATTGGGATGGCTCCCCTCAGGCCATGCCATCTGGACAGAAACAGTGCCTCACTTCCAGTGTGGAAGTGCAGTTCTTCCAGTTCAAATCTCCACGATTTTTGTGCAATGCATTCCAGATAAGAAATTGCAAATATATTTTATTTGTCGTGTCCATTGAAAGCTATTGAGCAGTGATCAGCAAACAGGAATCGTGTGACGCAGGAGAACCCCACAGTGGAGTTTATTTAAGCATGAAGTGTAGCAACAGAGGAAGTGCATGCTCAGAGGAGGAGAGACAGAGAAACAGAAGTACTTGGAAATAAAGGGTCTATATCTGTACAACAAAGTGATAACCTGGGTTTGGATGCACACCACATTTGTGCAGGTGTCTGTCCACCATCTGCCCACTTTTGTACTTCCTTTAAGCCAGAGTTTGTTTTCTTCAGTGCTGAGAGACACCTTCTCATTTTGCACCCTTCCATTTCTTCTCCCATCTCCTGTGTTTCCTGTGACTGGGAAATCCCTTGCATGTTGTACATGATTTTGGGATGAAGGAGCAGCCTTGCACATCTCTCTATCCATTGCTTTCTGACAGCAGTAGCTGTTAAGGAATATTTAGGACCCAAAGTTCTTTACCGCACCTTTTACATTATTCACTTAAAACTGCTTTTCTGTTGGAAGTAATGATCTATCAATTTTTGGCTCAAATCTGCAGAATGAATACCAGTTTTCATGTCGTGTTGTGATGCTGATGAAATCCCACAAGGGCCAACAACTGTGAAAATTATTTAGTTGATAGTTTCCTACAAAGACCTGGTAGAATATTGCATAGTACTTTTTTGGTGGTCTCAGAAAAACCACTTTCCAGGCTTTGCCATCACAGATCTCCATGGTTTGCAGGTGGTCTGTATGAAAAAGGAGCCAGTGGGGAATACTCAGAGCAGAAATCTTAGGCTGAATCCTACTGATTTGCACCAGAGAGTGGATTTTTGCAGCAGTAAGAGGTGGCTGGATAGGAGAGGGAAAGATGTGTAGCCTTTCTTAGAACCCTGTCAGGGTTTCACAGTGGACTTGTTCCAAGTGGTTTAATCTGTTCTGGGTTAAGTGGATTGTGTTGCATTCAGAGGTTTTTGGTATGAAGAAATGTTTCTCAAAATTAATCTCCCTCAGTGGAACTTCACAGCCAGTGAAATTAGGAGTGAAAACTCCCTTTTCTGCATGTGTTTGAAGCAGCTCTGTTTGGCCACAGCACCAGGGTACCTTTTGTGCCAGTCTGTGACATCTTTAGCTGCTCAACTGGACCTGCAGGAACCTTGTGGTTCCACTGCTTTTGGTCTGTTGTTTTGTATAAATGAATATGTGCACACATCCAGCCCCCTGCTCCAAAAATCTTTCTGTCACTGTTACCTCTGCAAAGTTTTTCCTTAAACTTTAAGGGAATTTTTATCTAAAAGAGATTCATTTCCAGATAGCCTCTCTCACTTGAGATGATTTTGAGTGCCTAATTAAAAATTTAAGACTTTCAGCACATAAAACCCACAGAATTAAAATAATCTTATCATTTGAAACATAAAAACTTCTAGACTCTCCAGTTTTATATGGATCTACACCATAGGTAAGATGGATTTAATGACTTCTTAATGATCTAAACTTGCAATTCCAAATATGATTTCAACACAAACTCCCATTTGTCACATGCTATGAAAGTGCCATACATTTCATTGTTCAAGAATATTTCCAAAAATAAACTCATATACCCAGGATAAACCCAGTGCACTTACTCCACTGCTTTAGTTCACTGCTTTTATGAAGCATAGCATGCATTCTATAAACATTTATCATATAATATAGTTCCTTTAGTAAATATTTAAGTAGCTATCTAACCTATTCCAGCACAGATGCAGACTTCCCCACGATGGGGGGAAGGAAATGTTGCTAGGGGTTGCTATACTAAATGCTATACCGAGTGCACAGCCTGCTTTTGCTACAGCAGTGCGTCTGTTATCTAGAATAAATACATGGGTTTGACTCTGAAAAGATTATTTGTATGAAGTACAAAGCTTCCATGAGTGGAGGCTTAATATAGTTGTATCTTTTTGCAGCCCCTGATCATGATGGAAATCTCTTTTCTTAGGCTTTTCAGTACCAGTGATAATTCCCTGTTTGAGGGGAGAGAGCTGACTAGAACACAGTAGTGGGATTGGGATCTCAAATCCATGTTCCCAGATTACTGGCATTTTGGGCATTTGTGTTAGCCATGTTGTGAGTGTATCCTGGGTTTAACTGGATGTCTCTTTTTCCTGTCCTGCACCTCCATTTCACCTCCTACATGTAAATCCAAAACTCTTGCTTTCCTCAGCTCAGGGTTCATGTATTGCATGAAACATGTTTCTTGCTGCACTGTCCAGCCTTCAAAGAAAATTCAGAGAAGGTCAGCTCTTGTTAGCTGTGGAAGATGAGAGATCAACTTTTCTTTGCCCTCTAGTCAAAATATTCCAGAGCCTTGAGATCCCTTACAAAAATACGATGGGTTTGCCTGCAGTTTTATCATGATGCCATTATGGACTTGCAATAACAGCGCTCCAGTAAGACACAATAATAACACACACACAGCCACGCTCTGTTTAACTTTCAGTTTATTCTGCTTTTTGCCTCCAGCACTACTCCTGTCTGATGCTGTGTGATTTGAAAGCATTCCCAACAGGCCAGGAGCAAAGCCTTGCTGGCAGAGCCTCATTAATGTGAAGCTAATCACTTTCTTTTGAACTGTTTACGGCAACAATTTGGATGTGAAATAATAAACATTGGCGGCTCTTTTCAATATTAAAGGTATCCCAGAGCTGGCATGAGGTCCTATCAGTTTCTTGAAGACAGACTTTTCTGTGTAACCTTTTAAAGCATTTTGTGTGTCAGTGAGCACGTTGAGAAATTCTCCTGGCATCTTCCACTACTCCCAGGCTCTTTTATGCATTAAAAGCCATGAGAAGTTTTGCTTTTTCTTTTTTCAATCTAGAAAAACTTAAAAAAAAAAGACGAAAATACCACCACTTTGACTAATTATTTGGTGTCTGGTTAACTGGGGCAACACAAGAAAAGCATCTTCATTTTCTTGCTTCAATTTTGGAAGTGATTATTCCTCTCCATTTCCTTCCCCGATGATTACAGAAATTTGCTCTTAACCTACACACACACAAGCCCACTCTGATACAGTATAGAGAGCACTATCAATGCCTAATCAATATAAATAAAACAAAGTTGGTGTTATTATTTTAAAGTAAAAATTTGGACTTTTAAGCATCTCAAAGGGCTTGCCTACCCTAGAAAGCTCTGTGGTGATTAAACAGCTGGAGAATGTGGTTAATTGCAGGTTATTTCTTCCTTTTGCCTCCTAACTCATGTTTTCACAGTTTCTTCTTGAAAACAATAATTAAAATAAGTTGTACTGAAGCTGTGATGTTGTTTGGCAGAATTTTACTTTTGCTGTGCAAGCAAACATTTTAAAGCAGGCAAATACTGTCTCACAAGGGGGTTGAGTTGGCTGAAGGTTATGTTAAATATTAATTTGGAAATGTGTCCGAAATTCTGATCTCCTCCTTACTGCTTGGGAGATACTGCTTTTTTCCTTATTATCATTTTTAACACATTTCAAATCATTCCCAAATCCAGATAATACAAGAGCATTTATGATAGTTGCACAAACAGTACATCCTGTAATGACTGATACAAGATTTTAACCTTGAGGTATGAAATGTTTGAGGTTCTGCTCAGATATGGTTGTAAGGATATACTTCATTTTTACAGAAACCCAGGCTCCTTTCTATTTTGCTGCTTCTGTATCAATGGGACAGTGGCACACACAGAAGAAGATTTATGAGCAGATGAAAACAGAGAGGAACAGTGAATACAGAAGTGAAAGGTGTCCCCAGCCAGCCTGTGATGACTGGCAGGGTGCTCTGCTCCGGTTCTGCCGTGGATTTGCAGTGAGTAGCTGCTGACCAAACCACAGCAGCATTGAGACATCATTCATGCCCTGAGTGGCTTTTATTGGAGCCCTGTAGTTTTCACAATGACTCTGGCTGTCCCACGCAGCAAGAGGGGTGATGTATGGCAAGAGGAGTAACATGGAGAGGCAGAATGATCAGTGCCTGGATCTCTGAGGAGTTGCAATGATAACTGGGGATGTGAGAAGTGAGGTGGCTTGCACTCTGTGATCCTGCCATAGAGAGGGAGACCAGGAGGATGCAAAGGAGCTTCATGGGCTGAGATTACTCTTTCTATGTTGTGGGAAGCAATAGCTGTAAACAAGATTTTGCCATAGCAGTTGCATGGCTGCTTCCAAGTCATCCCTGAGCACAGCCTGTGGTCCAACAGCATCAAGATACTGGTGGCAATCCTGGGCTGTGGCACTCAGCAGTGCTCTGTGCTATGCCTAAAAATCTCTTACGTTGACAGGCTATAAACCCAGCTAGGGAATCTACACAGTGACTGCCATGAAAAAGCACCATGTGAAGGGGCTGCTGATTGGAAAGGTGACTATTTTGTCTGTGGTTGTAAGCTCTCTGAGATCGAGTCTGGCAGCAAAACTGGCTTGAAGTTTTTCCCTTGTCTCTTTTTCCACTTTACCACTCTTCTATACCCATTCTATGGTGCCCTGACCCCCTCAGTTGTGTGTCATTCATGTAGCCACACCTTGCAGCTGGAGTGCAGGCTTTCTTAATGCTCTGCAGGTACAAAACTCCCAATAATAAAATTAGATAGATGGCATTTGCTCATGGCTCCCCATTCAGTACATAATGGGAGCCTGCAGGAAAATCAGAGAACTTTTTGTAAGGATGAACAGCAACGGGACAAAGAATCATGCCTTTAAACTGAAAGAGACTTAGAAGTTTAGATTAGATATTGGGAGGAAATTCTTTATTGTGAGGGTGTTGAGGCCCTGGCACAGGTTGCCCAGAGCAGCTGTGGCTGCCCCATCCCTGGAAGTGTTCCAAGCCAGGTTGGATGGGGCTTGGAGCAACCTGGGATAGTGAAAGGTGTCCCTGACAATGGCAGGGGGTTGGAACTGGATGATCTGTAATGGTCTCTTCCAACCCAAACCATTCTGTGATACCTACACATTTGGAGATTGTTGCCCACCCTGCATCTGCTCCTGCCCCACGACTCAGGATCCCTCCAGTCTCCTGGCAAACCTCCTGCTGGCAAACCCTTTCTGTTTCTCACCCCATGCAGCAGAAGCAGGATGTGTTCCTGCTGTCTGGTACTGAGGGCTGGCATCCAGGTTCCCAAACTGCGGTGTGGGCTTCAGCCCCAGCAGAGCCAGTGTGAGGGATGAGGAGGGATGAGTTGTGAGTTGGGTGTTGAGGGTACCATGGACTTACCCAGGTAAAACTTCAGTATTTCCACCGTGGGAGTCCTGCTTTGTCCCACTGGCTTGAGTGGGGCAGCTCCCGTGGGCAGCACTGGGACAGGTGAGAGTCCTGCTCCATGTGCCACCCACTGCTTGATTCAATTGCCTGGTTCACAGCATCCTGTTTTTCTCACTCCAGCTTTCCACCTCCAGTTTTATGCTTTCTCTGAAGGCAGCACTGCAGTCTGCCCCACACATTTCCAGGTTTATTCCTGGTTGCAGTTGGTCTCACCAAGTAGGAAAGTATGAATTTGCAACGCTGTGGTTATTTTTATATAAGAATGTCTTAATACATGGTGGATGTTTGAGTCTAGCTTTCAATGTTTTTCAAATGGTGTCTGTATTTTGATTTTTAATTTGCCTCTGAGCAAGACTGTCTACAAACACTGGCCAAATCTGCCTATCTTGGACCTGGATGGGGTCCCTGGAGAAAGTATTTCAAGTCATTTATTCAGCACTGGCTGCTTTTACATTTGGCTTAAAGTCTGACAACTTTCCACCAGACCTGCAGCATAGTAAAGCACATCCTCTCTGTGACAGCAGGAGAGCCAAGGAACTAGCAGGTTGCAGGAGTGAATGCTATAAAACAGATGTTATTAGTGGGCTTCACCAAGGGTGGGAGGCTGAGTACAGTAGCCCTATTACAACCTCCAAGGTGGGCCACAAGATTGCTGTCTTATGAGCAAGCTGTGCCTGCAGTATTTGGCTCAGCATCGCATCCTGAAAATTCCAGTGCTGAGAAGCACTTTTGCGCTGTGAGTAAACTGTAAGCTAGATTTGAAAGGAAAGATTTTGATTAAAATCAGCATTTCAGAGCCTTTGGCTGGCAGCTGGTGTGGTGTTAAGGATGGACATCGTTGGAGACTCCTGTGGTAAAGAGGCCCCATGTCTGAGTGTTTAAAACCACGTTCCATCCAGTTGTGATGGTGGTTTTTAACAGTCAGAGGAAAAAAAATATTGCTGTATATTTACACATAGGGACAGATTCTGCTCCCCTTAAAACCCGTGGCAGAGTTCCCGTTGATTTCCATGGGTGCCTGCCTCAAAATGTTTGAACAGTAAATATATTCTTCTGGGTGGGAAACCAGCAGAGAAATCCCTCTCACAGCCTGCTCCCAGCACTGCAAATGTCAGGGTTTTTCAGCGCTAGGCTCAGAAACACTACTTCTAATTTTTAAATCCTTTTAAACTTTAACAACCAGATGTGGCCATACTTCACAGCTGTCAATCAGAATCAACAGCCAGCATTATATTAGTCTATATTTCTCCTATTCCCCCTGTATGTAGAATTATTTCATTGATATGAATATCAAATAAATCAGAGTAATTGAGTAATGTAGTATCAGCTACAAGCATTTGCTCCCTGGGGGCTTTTAATAATATATCTTTTTAATAATAAAGCTTTATTTCCATTGACACTTGATAAGCTGATCTGCTATGATCTAGATTTTTTTAGTGCTATTTCTTATGCTATTTATGCATTTCTCAAAGAATGTGCATGGCTGTGGGCATGTATTTTTTTGCCTTCCTCTCCATGTCTGTCTTGTTTGAAAGCATTAGAAGTTCAAAGGCATTGGAGGTTTTTAGGGATACAGCATACACAATTTATAAAAAACTACATATATTAAAAATCCCTATCTTCTTCCCAGAAATCTGAGACAAAAGCCTTTCCTCAACATCTCTGAAAACTCCTTTAATGCAGTGCATTCCCTCATAAAACAGCTGGCTCTGTTTTAAACCTGTAATCTATATATAGATTTCTGTTTCCAGTCGTTTTCAGAGTCAACTCAAATTATGCAGAGCCAAAACTTCTGGCAAATTGCTGTCAACCTGTATCAACATTTGCATCAATAACACTTGGTATCAGTAGATGGAGGGGTCTACATCCAGGCTTTGGAAATTGTGGTTCAATGGGCTGTTCACTGTCCTGACCACTGAAGGCTGCTCCTCTCCACCACTCAGTGCTTCCCAATTGCATGATGGAGAACCCACATATCCTAAAATTCTGGGTCTGAATAAGCTGTAGATTTCATCTGTGCTCTGAAATAGGCAGTAAAAGGCCACAGCAACTGTCCATAAAGGAAGGAGGAAGAGATGAGCAACAATCTTTGATTACCACAGTAATCAGTGAAAAAAAAAGAAAGGGAAAGAGAGAGAGAAGAATAAAGAACACATAAAAGATAAGAAAAAAAGCAGAGAAGTAAAAGGAAAATATAAAAAGTAAGTAACCAGTTCAGCTGACATATCTATGCTTTTAACACCACTCAGGTATCTTAAGCCACACACAGCTGATGGTAAATGGCACTACCCTGGAAAGGTTAACCTTGGAAATTGTTTTGAAAGTGCTCCTCATTCCTTTTTCTTTTGTGCTAATGGAATATAAAACAAAGTACAATGCCTATGCAGGCATTCTTAAGTAGCCCATGCCTATTATTTATAGAGTAAAAAACCCCTCATCATCAGTTTCTCTGCAATTCTTGTGTTTTCTAAGTGAAATGGTGATGTAAAGAAAGAACTTTGCCATGCATAAGCAGTGACCTGGTAAATATGCACTTTGTGTCAGAGATGGCTGTTCTCACAATCCCCCTCCTGAGAGCAGCATCTTCAAATGTTTCTCAATCCTTTGCAGAGTCACACTCAAAATTTCTTCCATCAGCAACTGCATGCAGTCAGCAAAAAAATCAAGACAACCTAGAAGGAAGAAAAGCTCGCATTTAATCCCTTACTTTGGCACAAATTACTCACTAGTCAGAAATTTTGAATCTGTACACCTTTCTGAGGTAAATAAATCGAGTGCCATGTGTCTTAATATGTATGGGGCTTTCATATAATATGTTAAAAACTGCATTGTGTAGATAATAGATCCATTGATGAGGGTCCAGGCTGGGAATTGGCTGGGTTCACTCTGTGAGTAGCTGTGTGGGGTTAAGGAAATGGCTGAGCTGGGAGCCCCCATTTGTGACAGCCCCTGTCCCAGTAGACACTTGAGCGTGGAGAGGTGAAATCACCATGCAGGGAGGGTGCCCATGGCTGGCAGACCTCCCATATCCCGTACATGGAAAGAAAGAACTTTGAGGGGTTGTGCTTGCTTTCACCCTCAACCCTTCTTTCCTCTGCTGTGCAGTGTCTGGGGGTGTTGGAAATTACACTGCTTTTCACTGATGTCTCATCAGTGTGCTGGACCAGTGTCCTAGTGTCCTTTTTACTCTGGGTGGTGGCAGCTTGGTGTGAAAACCCCTGAGGTGGCAATCAGAATGTCAGTATGGAGCAGTCTGTTGCTCTTTTGTTAATGGTTGGCAATTTGATAGCTAAAAAAATAAAGGTATGTGTTAAGCTACACACATGGTGGAGTCTTGGGTTAGTTGTGATACTGAAAATGTGACCCCGTTTTAGGTCTGCCTGAAATGTTTTACCTTTAACTTCTTTATCTCAAAGCCTGCTTTTTTTTTTTTTTTTAAGTGAAAAGTACAACTTTGAAATGTTTCAACCAGTGTCAGTGCAACACATTTTAGCGTTCCCACATTTTAATCTTTTTTAGTCAAAAGTGATTGTGAAATTCAGCAGAACTTCATGAATGGTTTCAGCTTCCCAGAACAACATAGTTCTGTGGACAAGCTACTCGCCAAACAAGCAAAGAAATCAATTGACTCAGTTCTATTTATAAACAAAAACTTTAGGAATTCATCATTGTTTCACAAAGCTGATTTTGCAGACCTGTCTTTTTCAGAATAAATTGGATTAGTTTTCCATCTTGTAGTCTGTCCAACATAACAACCCCAGGAACAGTGGCTGTTTCCCATAGTTTGGTATTTGTTTTCCACTGTGACAGTGACACATTGTGCTGTTTGTTGTCTTTGTTGACAGGGACGTTTTCCACGCTTCTGGATGGTCCTTCCTGAGTGACAGGGCTTCACAATGTTATGTAGGTGCAGGTTTTTCTTCCTTGTGTTTCTTTCTCAAGCATTTAACTTCCCTGGCTGTGCCCACAAAATGGCCACAGTGCTGCAAGGTCACCAGGGAACACTAAAAAAAACTCTCCTAGGGAAAGGCAATTGGATTACTGCTATGTATTAGAATATATTTGTGCTTGACTGATTTTCCAATATCTTCATTAACACTGTTGTTGATAACATGGCTTTTAATAGCTTTTATAACCACAAATGTAGCAAGGAATGAAGCAAATAGGTCATTAATCCCTTAAAAGTACAATTTAATGCAATGCTTCATGACAGGAAGTTAACTGGATAATAAAACCTTTACTGTTTTAAGCCACACTTAATATTTTTATGGCACAGTTGGCTTGACAAAATACTCTTTGTGAGTCATCACTTCAAAGCAAGGTCCTGGGGACCAATTAAAGTTGTGTCTGCAAACCCCCATGCATAGCTGCATGTAAGCGTGAGGTATTTCAAAATATCTCTTTCAAGTAACAGGAGTTGTACTGAGAAGAAGTAAAAGGGACCTTTTGCTTCAAACCTTTTAATTTAATATGCCCATGTGTGGGAGACACCCTTGGGGAATGAGAAATCGATTTTCATTCTTTGCATGCATCCTACAGTAATTTGCACTGTCAAAATAGTCCATGGAATTTGTCTCCCAAAAATTATATCCTTGACAGACAAACAATAACAAGATAGATTGTCCTTTATTTCAAGCTTTATTTTGAAAGAGACCAAAATGTCCCTATTATGGCTGATTAAAAAGGGAAAAACATAAAAGTAATTGCCTTGCATACAATTTGGAATTTCTCGGCCAGTAGAACTGAGTGAATTAAGGACAAAGAGAGGATCGTAGAATTTTCTGCTCTAGTTTAGTCTATGCCAATGAGCTGCTGCTTGACTGGGCAAGGTGTTTAACCTCCCCTCCCACTGTTTGATTTCCACTTGGAATGAATTTGAAATAGGTATTGTTCTGCCATTGCTGTCACATGACTGTGGATGTTCCCATCTGAATGGCAAAGTGAGCATTTTTGTGTGAATTGTACAGATTTTTGGAAAATCAAGTTGAGTGGAAGCTCTTTCTAAGGAACATAATGGCTTTCATACTGAAGCAAATGACATCTTTTTTGTTGTTCTTGCTGTTGAAGGATCGTCTGGATAGGATCCTTTAATTACCCTGCAAATAATGACCCTACAATGATAATTTGTTGATGGAGGAATGGGAAAGAAAATCTATTATTTTCGTGTAAGTAGAGAATAAATATTAGACGAGCTGTGTTTTCTGACAGAGACCATATGTTCTGTTTGTGGAAAAATCGCTCCCTGCTATAGTTGGATTTAATGTCTTCATTGTGCTTTTTTTGCAAGAGATAATTCATGCTTCAACAAGCTTACAATAAAATATTGATTGTTATTGTAACAAATGTTGCTGGCAGAAAAAAATGGGGGGTCACCAGGCAGAAAGTGATGTAATGAATCAGAAGTGAGAACTAGATCTGTGTTTCCTGGGTTGTAGCTTGCAGCTGTGTTTGCAGGACTGTAATATCTCAAGTACTGTGGTTTCTTTTAAGAAAATGCTGCACTACCTGAAAAAAACCCAAGCAACAAAATACTGAATTGATTCAAGATCCATCTGCTTCCCCCCCTCAGATAATAATTTCTCAGGCACTGACATCCCTTCCTTTTTCTTTCAGATTTTCCTTGGATTTTGATTGTGCGATTTGTTTGTGGGCTAGATTGGTGAGTCAGAACTGGCTTACTGCTGTAACAGATCATTATTATGTGTTAGGATCCTGACAAGTTCAGAAGAAATTTCCTTTGGAGAAGGAATGGAGGTGCAAAGAAAAGGTACGCGCATGAGTGGTATAAATTTGGGATGTAGATGCACATGAAAAAGTTCACATGAGAATATTTAGATTTCTGTTTTCTGCCTGGGAAGCATTTTTGCAAGAGTGTTTCTGTGAATTTTCATCACCTTCTCCTCCTCACATTTCCTAATTATCTGTCAGTTCCATCTCTTTTCCTGCATCTTCATTTAGTGCCCTAGGAACATCCTGGGGGCTTGAAAGTAGACAGCTTTGGTAAATGTTTAGCAATGGCTCATGTGCAGATTTCTGGATCTAGGGAGGTTCAACCCGTGGGAAAGTCTCAAGTCCCATCTTAGGACTAAGTTCCAAGTATTGTTGAATGGCTGAGGCTAGAAATAGTGGGAAAAGAGTAAATAGAAGCAGAGCTGCAAGTCAAACCTCTACACCCTTTCTTTTCCCTCTCCCCACAGCCTCATGCACTGCTGCAGTATGAGTCAGTCTGTTCCTCCCCCTGCAACCTCCCTCTAAGTGGGCAAGTGGATCTATAAAAACTAATAGAAACAAGAGAGAGAGTAAAAAAAAACAAAAACCAACCCAACCAACTCTAGATCTTCAGGCTCCGAGACTTTGACTGAGAGCCAAGTGTTTCAGACAGCAGGCCTTTCATAGTGGGAGAGCCCGCGCTGGATCTGCTGGGCGCACGGTGTGACCGCAGAGCGCTCGGCACATGTCAACACAACTGATAACCCAGTTGCACTTCCCAGCCCCCCACCCAGCACAGCCCTGGCAGGCTCTCAGCCCTAATTAACACGCTGCCTCGCTGTGACTGGGAGGTTAAAGCCACAGCTTTATTTACTGCACAATTAAGGGGTAAACATGACTTAATCATAACTTAAACATTCAGCATTTATTAGAAAATTTCAAAATCCTTTTAGGAGCTCTTTTGACCTCAAGCCCCCAAGCAGACCTCTTGTAATGTGGAATTAACCATCTATTCCACCAAGGGACGTCAGGGCTCTCTGTGACACCATAACTTTCCATCCCATAACCAATTAAAACCAACATCAACTTAATAGGCATTCTTGTGTGTGGCTCCCGTCCTGGTGTCAGGGTTCTTCTGTGCTTAATCAGCATCTGATGGCATCTGAGCACTGGCTTTGATGAGAATCCCTAAGTATCAGGGTATCTCTCCATTGTTTTTGGATCTCAGTAGCTCTGTCATGGCCCACAGTGACCCCTCAGCTTTGACTGAAGTACAGCAGCTTGGTCCTGGTCCTGCAGAGACCTAGAAGTGTGCTTAATGTCACATCTTGTGGCCTTGTTAACTGTAACAAACTAACCACTCACACACAGTTCAGCATCCACGTACTGTGTGTTTATCATGTTTGGAGATTTAGATGATAGCTGGCTTGCTCAGTTTTAGTTTCAAAGGACTGTAGGAAACCCACCAGTATAAAGTGACTTCGGCAGATTTCTTTTTGCTTGTCTCACATCCAAATAGATGTAATCCTTTCAGATAGACTGGATATTATACCAGAGGTGGAGACTCTCTGTGGAACCACCACAGTACCAGGGGATTGTGTTGTAGGATACAATCGTAGCATCATGGAATCATTTAGGTTGGAAAAGACCCTTAGCATCATCCACCCACTAAACCATATTCAGTGCTAAACCATGTCCCCAAGTGCCACATTTGGTGTTTTGAGGTCTTCCAGGGAGGGTGATTCCACCACTTCTCTGGGCAGCCTGTTCAATGTTTGACCACCTGCTCAGTGATGAAACATTTCCCAATATCCAATATGACCCTCCCCTGGCACAGCTTGAGGCCATTTCCTCTCATCCTGTCCCTTGTTCCCTGGGAGCAGAGATGGACAGAGATGCATGCACCCTCCTGTCAGGGAGTTGTGGAGAGCCAGAAGGTCCCTCCTGAGCCTTGTTTTCTCCAGGCTAAGCCCCCCAGCTGCTCTTCATCAGATTTGTGCTCCAGCCCCTTCCCCATCTCTGTTCCCTTCTCTGGACACACTCCAGCTCCTCCATCTCCATCTTGTAGTGATGGACCCAGAGCTGGACATGGGATCTGAGGTACAACCCCAGCAGTAGCATCAAGGCCCACCAGCTGCACCTGCTCCAGGATGGATCATCTGGGCACTTAAGAGTCAGGCACCCATTCCTCATCTCCAGAATAAAGTGATTTACACATCACCAGCTGTGCAGGCCTTTTGATAACACCCCACTAAAGCCATCTCACCAGGACATGTGTCCCTAGAAAGGATGGGAGGGGGAAAAGCTTTCCCCTGCCAAAAGCAGAGTCACTTCTTGTAGCTAAGCATTACCTACTGAAATAAATTGATTTTCAATATTGTGCAGATTAACTCGAGGCAGTTGTCCACCCTGAAAAAGTCTCCCTCTTCCACCTGAGCTCCTGATCCTCCAGTGCACCATTCATTGCTCCCAGCACAGTGTTCCTGCCATGGCAGTGAGTGCTGAGCTGGCAGTTTTACCTCTCCCACCCCTGGTTCAGGCTGCGATGTGGAGAATCTTTGGCAGGAAAGGAGGTGAAGTAAAGCAGAAGCTGATTTCAACTGAAGTGAATCAATAAAGGATTTAAAACACTCATTTAGATATATTTCTGTATTTTACAACCTGTAGGTTGTAATACAGAATGAAACTGATCAAGATAAAAAAAATTGTTCATAATTTGTTGGGGGATGATGTCATTTTATAAAAGTCTTGGTGCTGTTGCTAATATCCAATTTTTTATTAGTCGTATGTATTTCTCCTGGATACCAAAAATGCCACATCTTCTACCACGTCAGACTTATGTGAGGACATGAGAGAAGAAAGTTGAATGAGTAGGAGCTGGTGCTTCCAGTGCAGGCTGAGGGGGGACAGTAGAATACAGTGATTGTGAGCTGTCAGGAGGCTGAGCAGCTGAGATGTGAAGAGTTGAGCCCTGTGTTTCTTACCCTACATTCCTTCTCCTCCCTGATCCCATGAGTGTCTCCCAACCCTTTAAGAGGCGTTTCCTCTTCCAATTCAGCCCATGCTAGAAGCTGGTATAGAGTGGGAGGAACTGTGGAATAAAGGAAGCTCTGTGGATCTGGCACTGGCCAGGACATTGGCAAAATTCCTGTGCCCTCCTACTCACTGCTCCTGCAGCTGCCTGTGGTATTTGCCACCTGTCAGGGTGTGCTGTGACTTTGGGGTAACCATTGTGTTCTGCACTGCTCTGGATCTGCTTTCACATTGTCCTGAGAGGCTGCCTTGCAGGGGGGAGAATGAATGAATGAATGAATGAATGAATGAATGAATGAATGAATGAATGAATGAATGAATGAATGAATGAATAATTAGGAGTTTAAATTTCTGTCCCAACCCTGCCACTGACTTGCCTGAACTCAGAAGGAAACCAGTTCCTCTGACTTCCATGCTCCTCTGCTCTCCTCCCTGGACAATGTTGCTTATCAAGAAAACACGAGTGACGTGAAATATTTCTTGTTTGGAGAAAACTTTTCAAGTTTATTGGATTTGCTGTCCCATTGGAAGTGTCAAGTAGATCTAATGTAGGAGAGTATGGTGTTTTTTTGCTTCTTCTGACTGTGTTATTCCCTTCTTGGCTTCGAGAGTCATGTGCACATCCTCCTGTGTCTCTGTGCCAGCGGCGAGTGCTGTGTGTGCCAAGCCAGGCTATAGTGTCTGTACTCACTATGTACAGCCTACATACCACCCTTGTGAGTAAGGATGGCAGCAAAGGAAGAGGGGAAGGGGGGGAGTATCTGTGTGTCTGTGGATAAGATCATATATTTGTACAAAGTGTGCGTCTGTGGGCTTCAGAGACTGAAGGGAGTCTGTGGTTCAGACAGTCTGCCTGTTTTTTTCTCTCTCTCTTTTTTTTTTTCTCTCTGAAGGCAGAAAAATATGTTGATATGGATTTTTTTTTTTTACAGGAGCTTTTTATGTTTTGAGTTAACACATTTCCCTCACATCAGACCTTGCCAAACATCATTTGCTTACGAGTTCTGTGAAAGCAGGTTACCCGAAGGCAGCACCATTCCCCATTGTTTGCTTCCAAACTGCTCAGAGACAAACTGTAATAAGACTCCTGGTTAAAAACAACAGAATATCAGCATGAGCAGAAAAGTGGAGAAAAAATGCCTGTGCTTGTGCTTGATGTGTGCTTAAATATTTAGCTGAACTTGTGCCAAGGCGTGAGTTTAGAGAGCAGAAATACTGCCACTGATGTGCTCTGTGACCCAGTAACTTCAGCTGTGAATTATGTCCAGGGTGGTATATTTGTTCCATATTCTCACTGGTGAAATGAGGTTTTAATCAGATGAGAGAAAAAGAGGAGCTTCACACAAACTAATCTGCAAGGGAGTACAGGATTTTCATTCATGAGAATAATGCTTGTGATTTTTTTCTCCCAGAAATGAAATGCCTGCAGTAAGAAAGTACAATAAAAGGGAAGTGAACTCTTCCTGACTGCTGGAATTTGGAAGTAATTACCTCTTTTCTCTTTTTTCTCCCTCTTTTTTCTTTTTCTTTTTCTTTTTTTTTTTTTTGTTGTTACCAACTATCAAGATTTCTCAGTGGAAATAAGCTATTTTGTCTATGAATAGATCGTTCCTCAGAGGGATTGAAATACATTCTTCATAAGCATGCTGAACATACCCAGCCATTAATAACATTTTTAGTGGTGAATAAAACAAAGGATATTACACATAGCCAGCAGGGAAATTGATTTATCTTGCTTTAGTTGGTTGTCTGTGTTAAGAAATGTCACACATATTCAAAGTGTTTTGCATACTTAGTGTCCTGTGTTTTTACCGTATCAAAATCTCTGCTAAACTCTGTTTTGGCATCTTTTCCTTGACCTCATGTGAGCAAGGAAACACTGCTGTCCATAAGGCAATTTTAGCCAATTAACATATATACTTTTTATACATATGCGTTGTGTACATATAAATGTATGTATAGATGTATACATACATAAAAGTATATATATATATATTTATGCATGTGTTTAGGTATTTTGATTAATTAGACAAAAAGATTGAATTTCTTCTCCCCCAGAGGACCAGACTGCCATGTGCACACTCTGATTTTGTGTGCAATCTTCAAGGCTGAGTCACTGACACAGAGGAAGACTCGCTGCTTCTGAGCATGGCCCTTCAAAGAACTTGCACTACTGGAATTTATCATTTCCTCTTGGAATCGCGGGGAATTAAAACTGGCTTTATGGACCTACAAGACAACTGGTGCAGCCAAAGCATGGCTGCTACAAGTGGAAGTCAGCTTCTCTGTGTCCACAAGTCTGGTTCGCACAATCTCAGGTGGAATTAACTCAAAGTGGTCAAACCCAATGTGCAGCCCATGATATACCCATAGGGACAGGGTATGAGGCATATTATGCTAATAGACACTTTTAAACTTATTTTCAGAGCTGTGTGAACATATCTAGTGAGCTAGATATGTTAGGCTAGAGGGGATAAACTCCAACTTATTTATACATCTTACCGCTATTTCTTGAAAGACAGAAAGTACTTGTGTAACATCATGAAATTGAAATTTAAAAAACCTAAAAGACTCAATTTGTCAATGTCCAGTTTGGCTTGGGGTTTTTTTGTTTGTTTGTTGTTGGGTTTTTTCCTAAACTTCTTGTGGATAAACACAAGCAAAATTTGGAAGTTCCTTACTGTGCCTGATTTTGAGTTCATTGAGCATAAAATATCTGATCAGAACATACATGGAAATATTTTTGTGTGGCATTTTAGTTTTCAGTGCTAACATAAATAAACTGTTTAACTGATTTTGTATAAACTTTCCAAAAAAAATCTCAAGCACGGAAAATTTCAGCCCAAAACAGAGTTTATTTGAGAAAATTACAAGCAACAGAAAAAGAGGGTTAGAATGGAAATCTGAACTCCTCATTAACTAGAGTTAAGTGCCAACTTAAATGCCAGGGTTTTTTTCTGTTGATATTTGGTTTAAGGTTACATACAGGTTTGGAAGAGCTTAGCTCTTTTTAACCCCTTTTGTATTGCTGTCACTGGCTTGGTTTTGTTCCAAAGTGGTGGCTTGGGGTCAGGACTCCATAGCTGCCTCCACCACAGCAGCAGACATGGGGTTGAACTTTTTCTTTCAGATCATTGCTCCTCACACAGCTTTGAATTGCACACAAACCTTCTCCCTAATCTTGGCTAGCTCTAAACATTCAGTGGCACAAGGCAGTGGGGAGCACGAGGCCGAGGTGGGCCCGAGGCTGTCAGATCATGGTTTCCACGACAGGTGTGGGGCAGGGGGTCTGGCTCACACAGCGAGGGGGGGGGCACAGCCCTCAGTGAGACACCAGGCAGCTGAAACACCCGTGTGCTCTGTTCCCAGTCCTCAGCTGTGGCAGGAACCCTGCCCAGCTTCATCCCCAAAAGCCATGGCAAGCAAAGCTTGGAGCATGTCATGCTTTTCGTCTGGGAATCTCAGCACCTTTAGGAGACTGAGGAGATGGATGTTATGTGACTGACTTTACCCTTGGTCTAGCTAAATATGGAGATTGCTGGGGTGTAAGGATAGGACCTGCATCTAACTCTTTAGCAAGCAGCTAACTCCATTCCTGGCTCTGCAGCAAATTCCCTATGTAACCTCTGGCAAACTTTCTCTTCCTTTGCTCCTTCCTTTGGAAAATTCCTCTGAATTCAGGGGGGCATTTTGTTGAGGGAAGGCAGGATGAGGAGTCGCTTTACCAGATTTGGAGTCTCTTTTGCTTTTTGAAGTTTAGCCAATTCAGTTCTGAGACCAACAGTGAATGTCTCCATTGCACTTCTTAAGAGAATTGTCTCTTTTTCCAGCAATGTAAATTTTGTTTATGTTTTTTGTGTCCTACTTTTAAAAACCTCCCTGGTCTGTCTTTGTTCCCATTTTCTTTTTAGTCCAAAGGTCTTTATTAGATATATAGAAGAAGGGATCCAAGTACATATGAAAAGCAATTATAAGAACTTTTAATTTAAAAATTGCTTATTGCAAGCATTCAGGAAGCATTCAAGTGACCAGTGATAGTGCACTGAGGGTGGGAGTGCCCAGGTCTCTTAAGTTATGAAAATTATTAAGTTTTCCAAAACTGTGAGGAAGCTACTGTGAATCCATGGACTTGGAAGGGCCGGTCTACTACTCTGGAACTGCAGCTCCGAAACAGAGATCTCTGACACTTGAAAGAAGACAACTGAAAAAAGACTCTGTCAAAAGTGTTTCTTTCTGTCGAGCACTGGCAGGCTACAAACCATGCATACAAACCAACTGGTAAGGAGACTATGGTCAGGCATCCTGATCCCCACAGTGCCAGCACCCAGTTTTTCCTATCTGCTGTTTTCCCAAATCTCCATTTTTAGTGTTTTTCAGCACTCTAAGAGCCTTCAGAGATGCTTGGCTTTCTCCACTGAGGAACTGACTGAAGTGCTCAGTTTTGAGCTCCTCTCTATCAGAAAGACATTGAGGTGCTAGAGCATGTCCAGAGAAAGGAACAGAGCTGGGGAAGGAGCACAAGTCTTGTGAGCTGAGGGAGCTGGGGTTGTTTAGCCTGGAGAAAAAGGAGGCTCAGGAGGAACCTCTGACTCTCTGAAACTCCCTGATCACAGAAAGGTGCAGCTGGAAGGGGTCAGGCTCTGCTCCCAGGGAACAGGGACAGGACAAGAGGAAATGGCCTCAAGTTGCACAAGGGGATGTTTAGGTTGGATATTAGGAAAAATTTTTTCACAGCAAAGGTTGTCAAGCATTGGAACAGGCTTCCCAAGGAAACAGTTGGGTGACCATCCCTGGAGGGATTTAAATGACGTGTAGATGTGGCACCTGGGGACATGGTTTTGTGGTGAAAAATGTGGTGTCAGGTTAATGCCTGGGCTTGATGGTCTTATGGGTCTCCTCTAACATAAATAATTCTGATTCTATGACCTCCTGAATGTGGTCCTCAGGGTCTGGTCATGTTCTCACTAAATGATAGGAAATCCTAAACTGTTATCGCTGAAAATTGAAGTGGACTTTGCTCTGTTCACAGCAAGTTGTTTATTCGTGAAAATTTACAAAACCTTAAGCTATTGATTGACATTTTGGATAAATTCTGATTCTTTGGCCAGACAACTCCAACAGTGGTTAAACAATTCTGAATTTCTGAAAATGCCCTGAAACTCTAAGCCATGTCTTCACTAACAAACTTCTCCTGCAATAAACTAATTATGCAGAAAGCTTGAAAGTGTAACAAGCTGCATTTTGCCATTTCCATTTTTCACTAATGTGGACAAAAATACAGTCTAATGAGCAAAACACTTATTTCGGCAATGTATTCTTCCTACTGCTTAATGCTCTTTCCTTCTGCTTTTTTGTTCTAGAGTGTGTGGTTTTTCATATTGGCAGAATGTGTATTGACATGAGCTGAATGTATATTTAAGCTTAAATTTGGGAGCAAGCACTAAATTATTGAACAGCAAAGCCTGCATGAAGGCAAAATTACACCAACCCAGTATGTTCTTATGATAAGGGAGACTGGGCCCTGCTCTCAAGCAATCAGGGTGCAGCATTTTCTGAAGTGGCAATACTGATACCAACACTGAGTTTGTACAGAATCAACAACCTGGACTGCAGCCTTTCTTGGGAAGCACATGCAAAACCCTCACAATTAAAATGCTTTTTGGATGTATTTTCTTCCAAGTAATAGTAACATCTTGACCACACTCAGGGCTGTTGCAGTGTGTTGTGATGGTCACGGTAACCTGTGCTAGGAAATGAAGAGGCTACAAGTGCTACAAGACTTGTGCTGATTATGGTGGATCCGGAATAAAAACCAAAGCTACAAGCTCATGCACTTGCATGGACAACAGCAAGTCCTTTCCAGATGCAGATACAAACCTTGTTCCTTTTTTTTTTTCCCTGCAGGAAGCCCTCAGGTTAATATTTGTTAGGAGAAAGCTGTTTGCAAGTGGAAGAAATGCTGTGTGTGTGGCTCTCCCTGAAATCCTCAAAAATTCCAGCTAGCACAACATTGCTCTGTGACTGGCACTATGTAACGTCTGCATTTGAGATATTTCCGTACTGTGACCAGAAAAATCCCAACTGAATCCAACTCTTGATCTCCATGGAAGGGCCCCTTGCAAAGGTAATCATCCTCTTTGAGGTCCACCTGGACATAGCTACTTTGGTGCCAGTCACCCAATATGTTTACTCCACTGCAGATATTTCCTTCTGGGGAAGGAATTCCTTCTCACAATTTCTTCCTTTTTGCCCTCTGGGAGATACAGATGTTGTCAGTCAGTGGGGAGCTTTGTCCTCTCATCAGTTTGTTCCCAGTCCTGGCAGTACTTAATCCTTGAGGGAACAGTGAGTCCTTGTGCCCCAGGGACTGAAACGGAGAAAGGAAGGACTTGACCTTGCAGGAGCTCAAGAATGAGGTGGCACCTGGCAACAAAACTCCGTAGTTGTTTTCATATTTGTAAGCTGGAGCTGGGCTCAAGGTTCCTGCTGTAGGTCAAGGAGCAGAGAATGTCTCATTGTCTCTTTCTGTCATTCCTACCCCTCTACCCCAAAGCTTTGCTGTTCTGAGAGGCTGAGATGTGCCTTTTGCAAAGAGTGCTGTTCTCCACAACAAGCACTCTTGAGTTTTGGTTTGGGACAGTGGGGAGCTGTGGTGGAAGTGCTTTGACCTTCACAAGGTTTTAGCAACACCCTTTTTACTCCTTTCTTGGTTGCCCTTTCCCAGATGAATGGACATGCCCCAAGGCACAATTACAGATGGGCTTCAGAGAAGGAGCTCAGTCAAACAGAAAACAGAAGATAACCAAGCCCTTTGGCTTATTTAGTGAGATCTTCCATTTCTCAGAGGGGAGTAGATTTTTTAAAGCATTTAGATTATTAAAAATCTAGTGATTTAAAATCCTAGTTGGTGTCTGCCTGGTCATTCAAGTGCTTAATTACTGTTCAAAATCTAGTTATTGGACCTGTCTTTCCATACAGATTTTGGGACAGTTTTTCCTGTATGGGAACTGTCACCATCTGTGGTTTTGCTGTCACCTGTAAGAGAAGGATATGTCTGCTGCTTATAAATGCCAGATAACTTTTCAAAACCATAAGGAAAGATGAAGAAAAATAATTATATATGGTCAAAACATGGTCACAGTGTTGCTGTGAATGTGGGTGACCAAATACCTGAAACCAAGATGTAAGATGCCTCTGAGGCTCTGAAGCTGACACTCCATTGGTGTTGGAAAGAGGCCAAGTAATATGACAAGTGAAATGTTGTGGTTCTGGGAATTTCTAGCAGGCTTATGGCTCACATGTGTATTTCATGTGAAAGCATGTCATGTGCCTGTCCTGGCTGATCTTGTATACAGCTGTTGAACAAAAGTATGTGGAA
Source organism: Lanius collurio (assembly GCA_020086605.1). Taxonomy (NCBI): domain Eukaryota; kingdom Metazoa; phylum Chordata; class Aves; order Passeriformes; family Laniidae; genus Lanius; species Lanius collurio. The sequence continues at coordinate 31,820,908 of JACBWW010000009.1, read as the reverse complement.
GAAAGCTTGCATGCAAATCTCTTCTATGTGAGCCAAACAGAGGTATGTCTGTTCCAGAGATGTTAATTATTGTGGCTGGGCAAAGAAATACTTCCAACAAAGGATTTTTGCTCTGAGGAATGGCAGGTTTTCCCACTTAGAAAAATTAAGTTTTAGTATGTCTTTAGTTTCTAGAGTTAATAGGGAAATTTGTAATATATAGCATTGCTAACGAGTAAAGAAAGGTAGGTGCAACAAAGCAAACTGCAAACAGAGAAAGGAAGGCTAAAAGACTTCTAAGGTGCATTGGAGTTTAGCTTCCATATATGACTTTAGCAGGGTAGAAAGAAGTAATAACCAGATTGTCAACAGAATAGAAACAATTCAGCCTTTAATTCACAGAATCATCAAGATTGGAAAAGACCTCCAAGGTCATCAAGTCCAACCTGTGCCCAATCCCCACCTTGTATACCAGCCCAGAGCACTGAGTGCCATGTCCAGTGTTTCCTTGGAAACCTCCAGGGATGGGGTCTCCAAACCTCCCTGGGCAGTCCCTGCCAATGCCTGACCACCCTTTTCATGAAGAAATTCTCCGTGGTGTCTAACCTGAACCTCTCCTGGCACAGCTTGAAGCCATTTCCTCTTGTCCTGTCCCTTGTTGCTTGGCAGAAGAGCTCCACTCCCCCTGGCTGCAGCCTTCTGTCAGGTAGATGTGTATAGATGTACAGTCTTTTAAATTGTTGCAGTGCACTTAATTACCTGAAATTTAGCACGCCACTCATGATAATTGACGTTCTACTCCCTACCTATAAACTTGTTCTTTTCTCCATCATTAATATTTCTCAGAAGTGAATCACTGAAAAACTGCAAAGACACTTTCAGACACTACAATTTATTACTAGCTTTACTTATAAGCAGTCTCTGGTCCTTGATGTGATATAGATTATATATAGAATTGTAAATGTAGTGTTCAAAAGACTGCCAGAATTCCTGTGTCTGCACATCTTCAGATCATCAGTGTGGCCTGAACCCTTGAACTCTAAATAGTGAAACCATGAACCCTCTCAGATGAAAATAAAGAGCTGGACTTGTAAGGAAGTTGCTTATTCTTTAAGCTTTTATGCTGATTGTTAAAAAATGGTCTGAGTTAATGGGAACAAAACACTCTCAAAATGGGGAGCATGCTTTTTCTTTGAGTTTTTGCAAAAGGCAGAAAGTACATGGAGATTGGAACTGTTGCTCATCAATGACCAGTTGGTTTTAGGAAGAGCAGGTTTCACAAACATCTGTGTTTACACTGGCTTCATGTGGTGACAAAACAGTTGAGAAGCTGCTTTTATGGGAAGTCTGAGGAGGGAAGCCCGGAATAATAGAGAGGGAAGAAAATGCCAGTAGATCTGGTAGTTTGGTCACCTTCCTTAACCAATACATGATCCATGTTGAGCTGTTATCTTAGTTAAAAACCAAAAGGATTCTTCCTTGACAAGTTGGAAAGCCTTGGTTCCTTATGTTAAATTATCCTATGACTTCTTGTCTGCAAGGTTTCCCCGTTTTCTGAAGTCAACAGACAAACACCATTCCCACGTGGCTCAGCTGCACAGATCAGGGAGATGGATTAAGATGATGTTTCTGTCAGGCACCAGATGTGACAACCTGTTTTTATATGGAGTCAGTTTTAAGAAGTCTTACTTAGGAAAGCAGAAAGAAGAACTGAAAAGGAATTTCGTCCATGACACTTCCTTCCTTATCCCCCTAAATTTGTACTTTATCAATACTCCCCGAAATCCTTTCTTGGAGTGACCCTGAATGGGTTCTCAACCTTTGATGAATTGCTTTCAGGTTTTATTTCTGAGGAGTTTGCATAGTTAGAGAAAAAAGTATGTCTGGGGGATTCCCTAGGAAGATCTGTCTGTCATGCTATGGGATACATTTCTTGTACTGTCACAAGATGAAATGAGGGGCTCCCCTGACAAATATAAAAGTTATATGACAACCCATCTATTTTTAGATGATTTAAATCAGTTAAGAGGGAAAAACATTTGTTTCCAAGACTGTAATTTTCCAGATGACACCATTTTATTGCACGGTGCCATACCATGAGAAAGAGCATTCTTGTGGCTTTTGAACTGGAAATCCTGTAGGAATGCTATTTCTGGCATTTATTTGCAGTGAAGCCAGGCACACATGGAGAGCAGACAGACTGACCAGATACAGTTTGTGGTATTAAGGCATTCAGAAAAGTCCCTGCTGCACAGCTCTTTTCCAGTATCCAAAGTGTTGAGTGAAGTTGAAAAATTATCAATGAAGATAAAATCTGAACACCATGTCTGATCAGACAGCCAGACTTTCACGCTATTAATGTGTTCCTTCCTCTTGCAAAAATACTATTTTGAGAATTCAGCTTTTTTGTCTTCATATGCTGATGCTTCTAAAATAATTCTTGGTAATGAGCAAGATTTTTGGTGCAAAGTGGGAATAAGGGTTGAATGCACATATTGAGGAAAAACCAAAAGCCATCACTCCATTTTAGCTGAGATTTTTTTTTTTTTTTATTTACCTGAGTACCACGTGTGAACATGGAAAAAAGATGTTGATTCAGGAAGGAAACAAGAGCTTAAGCCCATTCTTTGGTCACCCTCTGAAGCTGGCAGGGATAGTAAATTCAGTGTGACTACCCATGCAAGGAAAGTTTTTGCATGGGTAAGTGCTTATGCTTAAGAATTTGCACCATCAGATACTTCCTGTAGTCAGTTAAACAGAGTAGGCTGGATTTTTTTCTTTTTTCATTAAAAAAAAAAAAGAAAAAAAAAAGAAAGAAGAAAAAGGAAAAAAGAAAAAAGAAAAAAAAAAGTAGGCTCTGATTTTTTTTTTTTAATATAGTTGTGTCTCTCCACAGCCACTCTCATAGGAGCAGCTCTAAAATGATAGTCTGCCTGAGTGGAGCAAAAACCCTAATAAATATGGTGCATTCCTCTTTTAAAAGTATATTTATTTAGTAAGTTTAGAAACCACTCTGAGGTTAGGTTACAGCTATTGGGATTAGAGGGCGTCTCGTGGGCAGTTCAGACATCAAGCTATAGGTCCATGGAGCAAAGCTGAGCTGTTTCTAGCCTGATGTCTGAATTATGAATTAGGTTCATTCTAATTCCAATGGGGTAAACCTCAGAGCAGTTTATATACTTATGGCTAAGTGCTCCTAAAATACAGGCTATTTATTTAAAACATACATGTAAAATGTAATATCTAAAAAAGATGTCTGGCCTAGTGATGCTGGAGCACAGCAACCCAGCCAAATAAATTCTGAATTCTCACTTTGGAGCCCTCAGAAGGGGATGGCACAGCTGGCTTTATGCCACCTTCTGATACTCCCAGCTAGGTCAGATCCCTGTTTGGCTCAGGATGAACTGGAACAGCCACAAGACTAAATTAATTTGCCTCAGCCCAAGGCATTTGCCTCTTCCTCAGCCATGCCTGTCATGCCAAAGCTGAGAGAGCTTCGGGTCACGATGCCCTCCCTTGACCATTCAGGAAAGTTCTGTAGGCCAGGAACACCCTGCAGGGCTGGCTCCTCTCTCTGATCACTGGAGCTGTGCAAAGAAGCCCAAATCTACTTTTTAGTCTGGTTGGATATTTGGGAAGTAGGATGGAGCCACAGGGTGGGACAGAAAGCCCGGGATTTATTAATAGCATTAATAGCACCAGCAGCTGCTTCCACGTGGAGCCACCCTGCTCTCTGAGCTCATTCCAGCAGCAGTGCCAGCTGTGAACCTCTCACCTTAACCACTATGTGCTTTTGACCCTGCTGCTGGCCATCAGTGGCCATGCCAAGCTGGCTTTTCCACAGGGATTGTTCTCCTTGTGGGGCAGAGCACTCAGTGAGGTTCCTGCAGGAGCCTAAGCCCTCCCTCCCTCTACTCCTTTTGCTCAGACTACCCGAGAACCTGAAGGAGACGCTGCATCCAATGTTATTTTCCTGGGATGGGAGTGGAACAGAAGCTACCCGTTATTTTAGGACATCTGAGCTGGCTTCATCACTACACAAAAAAAAAAAAAAAAAAAAAAAAATCCGTTTACGCTCTGGTTCTCTCTTCCCTCCTCACCATGCTCCTTTCATTTCCATTCCAGGAAATAAATGGGACAAAATACCTCTAAAGTAAGTACTTTTGCCTTGGCATTGAGTAAGATGTAGAGAAGTCTTTTGGAAACAGCCCTTCCCTAGTTTGGTCAGAAGGTGAAGATCTGTTGCAGATGCAGAAGCAGCAAATGTGTAATGGACACAAAGGGTAGATTTCTTTGGACACTGAAGAAATGTCATAGTGCTGAAGGAGTGCATAATTAATTAATGGGGGGATCCTGAGGCCAAAGATCACTTCATACAAATTTCTAGGAGTTGGCAAAACTAAACGTCACAAGCAAACTAGTGGGAGTTAAAAACTGAACATGGACAAAACCTGCTGTTATTGTTTTCTGCTTTCAAAGGAACTAAATCTCAAATTTTGTGTGGCAGCAGAGTGCTTACTCACAGTTCTTGGATGCTTGTGGCTGACCATGTGGCAGTAAATATGCGTGAGTGTAATGAGAATATTGAACTAGTCCCTCTCCCCCAGCTGCCCAAATCCATTCAGAGACGGTTGGGAGGCAATACTTCATCTGGCATAACTGAATTTTGGGTTGGGCTCCTCTTAGTACAGGAACAAGAAGTTGAGTGCTTGCAGTGGGCTGTTGGGATAGCAGTAAACTTCCCATGTCATCAGGTTACTAAGGAAGGATTTTGGAAAGTGAGAAAAAAGCAGTGAAAAATGTGAATAGTGGATCTCTCTGTTTCACTCTGCTTTGACAGGCTGCTCATGTGTCCTCAGAGCACTCTGGATCAGCATTCCAAGGAGGGACAGCAGGTCCTCGAGGTCCACAGCAGACACCTGGGAAGGGGCTCAGATGTGCCAGCAGTGTGTTAGAACCAGCTGCATGATTGGCCTGATGACCAATACATGTGGCCAGAGGAAAAATTCTCCAGGAAGGTGTCATAGGAGAATATGCATCAGTCAGAAACAGGCAGAATTACAATGAAAAAAAAAGAAATCCTGTTGTAACAGATGAAGTACCTACCAAGTGACAACAGCAGTTTATTTTCCTTGAGCAAAATTAATGGATATACTTAGACATAATCCTACCCTCAAGTGTTTTAATTCTGATGGAACTTCTTATTAAGGAGAGACATCAAAATGGAAAAGTGCACACCCTAATGGAAACAATGTCATAAAGCTGACAGCATTTCAACAAGGTAGGTTGACACCTAAATTAGCTAAGGCGGCTTGAAACATGATGGAAAAAAATAAAATGGAAAGGGAAGAAAAAGTTTTGGTTTAAGTCAGCATTTTTTTTTATTGGTTGAGTGTTTTCAAGTCTGTGTTTTCACAGCTAATTAAGATGCAAAGGGTAGAGAATTAAGAGTTTGTTTTGTTCTGCCTTCTCTGTCTATTGAATGGCTAATCAAGAAGTCTCCAGGCCCAGATGGAAGTTCATACCCATTAATGTTTTCTCTTTGCCCCCATGTTTTACTTGAAAATATACTTTGTTAAACTTCCAACTCATCCTGTACCCTTGAAAACAAAACAACAAATGCAGTGGGTTCAAGGTTCCATGCCTCTTGACCTCTTGGTGTTGCTATTGCAGATATTGCTTATCTGTACAGAATAAACCAGTACACTTATTTATTCCATGCAATGGCCAAAGTCACACTGTAGGCTGATTTATACACAATGCTGATATGACCAGACTTGCTTATGTATCTCCATAATTTCATTTGTAAGGAGGCAAGTTTCTTCCTCATCAAATATTTGTGGGTTATTAAAATCACTGAGCAGGCTAATGAGCCCCACAATCTGTGTCTATGTGATTCCCAGTAAATTTTCTCAACTTAAGCAAAGCCAAAATTGTGTAACTCCAGGAGCACCTGAGGGAAGGAAAAAAAACCCCAAAACATGATTTAATAAGGCACAGTTCCTTTTTTGTTGCCTTCTTGCTCCTGCTGGAAAAAGTCTTACATTTGTACTAGGCTACAGAATACATAGAAAATACAGAATATATCAAATATCTTGAGTTGTAGTATCACAGAATGGTTTGGGTTGGAAAGGACCTTAAAGATCATTTAGTTCTACCACCCTGCCATGGACAGATTCCACTAGACCAGGTCACTCCAGCCCTGTCAAAGCTGGCCTTGGACACTTCCAGGGATGTGGCAAATAACTCTGCAATACTGCATGCGGAATATGGCACACTGTGAAGAAAGCTGCTTATGTGCAAATTGAATTCCTGGTTCATGGTAAGTCAGACTGTATCATATTTCAAGTCGATGGATTCAATAAAACAAGAGGCTTCAAGATGGGAGATGATTCTGGAAGCTCAGCTTAAGTTCCTGGAATGTAATTTTCCTTCTCTGCTCATATGAGAGTTTCTTTGCCTGGTGCAGGGAGCATGATTTGATTCCCTGCCTTCAAGGAAGGAGGAGGAAGAAATACGGAAGAACTAGAGAAGAATATCACTCTATAGACACACACACAAAAAACCTACCCAAAAAAGGCATAACCATGAGCATGTTGGTTTGAAGGAAGTTCTTTCAGATTCTCATAGGGCATTCAGACTTTCAGTCTCCTCCACTCAAAAACTCAACTTGACAGGTAGACCAAGCTGGTATCATTTGGAATGATGAATCTAGGATTGAAACCACCTCTCTAAGAAATAGCAGGAAACCTCTCTGGTGTCTCTGTCAGCATGTCTGATGTTTTGAGACAGTCCGGAAGACATTTCATAAAACAAGCTTCCATGGCTCATTGCTTTAGGTTGATTACTCATATTTTCCCTTTGTAATAATGTTTTCCTAAATGCATTTCATTCAACACAGTGTTTCTCTGGCAACAACAGATGGCAGCTCATTGTTGAATAGTTAGCATTGCTTTGATGATTTGAGTACTTCAGTGCCTGCTTGCATAGCAGAATCCTCTGCAGATCTAACACAGCCAGATCCTTGTATCAAAATTTTCAGGGGGCTGAGCTTTAAAAGTGCACAGTTTTCAACAGCAGAAAGATGAGTGCTTCATCCCACAGAAGTGTTCAAGGTTCAAGAAAGGTTCTTGTGTCATGGTGAGGCCAAGGAAAACTAAAAGGCTTTGTAAAATATCTTCACACACATGTGCAAAGACACCTTGGGACAGCTAAGAGCTGTCTGCTTAGGGCACTTGTGTGGGTTGGCAGAGAATGACTTAGCAGAGGTTTAAATTCAACTTTTATATCCCAGCTGACAGCCCCAATCAGCAGGCTGTCATCCACACTGAAGTTACTTGGTCAGCCTCTCCTGTCTCTTATCTTTGTGGTCCATGGCCTTCCTCCTTCCTAGGCAGTCTAATCTCTGATACGTGGTAAGAGGATTTCCATGTCAATTATTTTTGCACAAAGAAAAAAGTTCTACCAAGATTTAAAACACAGTAATTTTAATCTGATTCAGGGTCCCCCGAGGTACTGAATATTCCTGCTTCTTTAAATATATGTGTTTGGCTAGGCCTAACACTCAGCTGGATTTCTTTGTGCTGCTCTACTGAGTCTTATCTATGGTTTATTTTGATGAAGGCTGGCTGTGAGTCTATAGATCTGTAGCTTAGTCTTTCTGTCATTACAGAGGAGTCCCATTTATCTAAATAAATAAGTATTTTTTCAATGAAACAGGGGTTTGACCTATGTTCCAGGTGAGTGTCAAATCACTGAAACTAGACTTCACAGGAAAATTCCATTCAAAATCTAGAAGCAATTTTGAGAATCAAGGTTATGCTAAATTAAGATGTCCCCTTTAAGAACTCTGGTTTTATGGAACTGGTATTTTTGACATTAAATATATGGTCAAAAGGCAAGTTACGGGTGTTTGTGGTTTTCTGCAGACACATGTGAGGTGAATATCCCAACCTGAGCAAAGATTATTGTTTTGCCTCTGAGAGAAAAATACATTGATGAGTCTAACTTGATTTTAATAGACGTAATAAACTTCTGGATTTCTGGTGTTAATTTAAATGAGGATTCTTCCAACAGATTCCCACTAAACTATGTAATAAACTTTCTGAGGGAACAAAGGCAGACCATTTCAGAAAAACTGGCCACACATTCCTTGTCATTTTTAACAGCCACCCAGGATGGTTGCAGCCCCAACCTTTACCTCCTTAGTTTAAGAACATCCTTGCCATTAGGAGCTCTTGGTTACCTGGCCAGCTCTTCTGCTACCAGGTTGAGATGTGACTGAGGAGTAATTAACTGGACACTTCCATTTATCTCTTCATGCTGGATCAACAGGGTTAAATGAAGGATATGTGTTTAAAGCACTTGAAAGACAGTAAACCTTAAAGTAGTATCTAATCAGCCTGTGGAATTTTTTGCTGTGGGACATGGAGACAAACAGTTTGAGAGCCAGGGTGGGATTAAGCACTTGAATAGGAATAATACCTATAGTTAACTTGTGAGGTTAAAGTATTATGAGGTTTATCAGTTCTTTTGCTTCTGGGCATGAACTGCCATCTCAGCTTGTGAAAGAACTCGTCTCTGCTCTCTCCTGTTGCTCGGGGCCATTTGTGGGATGCTTTCCCAGGGTGTGGGGCACCTGAGTAAATTGGTGCCTGAGGGGAGGACAGCAAACCGGATGGTCAATAAAACCTGCAGTGAAGCACTGGGTCTGATCCTCCTGCTTCTGAGGGATTCCACAACCCGTGTGGGACGAAAGCAGCACAGCCAGTGGGCTGCCTTCTATTAAATCATGTTCCCAGAAAATTGTCAAGGCTGGGATGTGATTCATCATCCAGTTACTGCACAGCCACTTCTCCATACAAAACAGAAGCTCTCCATTATGCATATGTATCTTCTGACACAGGAATATCTTAAAAGTAATTAAACACTCTCGCCATTTGTTATTAGATTACATTTGTCTGCACATTCTCTGTCTTTTTGGTAAAGAGAAGCTAGAAGAAAATGGCTTGAACATTCCTGCCTTTTTAAAACTTTCCGTACTGTCTCTTCACAGACAGATTATACTTGTGCATGTTATGGCTAGAAGTAAATGCACAGGCATTAACTACAGCAGCAGGTGTTTTGGGGATTTTTCACCTCTAGAATTTTTGCACAACACCATTAAACAATTAGCTGTTTGCCCTCAAGGACTGAGGTTTGTAAAATGGAACACTTTCAGCAAGGGTGGTTCTGACTCAAAATGGCACCGCTTAGATGAGGGGTTTTGTTCTCAGACTTGTAGATTAAGATTAAAACTTTAAGAGCCTGGTTCTATCAAAATGAAACTTTAGATTTAGACTGCAAAACTGTGTTTAGGCTGCAGGAGAACAGAGACAGCACTGTTGGAAAGGGTGTTACATTGGAAACAGGGTAAAGGGTGGCTCTCATCAGGCAGACACACAGTGCCTTCAGATACACTTGAAGGAGCATCTGATGGTCTTATCTCACAGAGATTAAAAAAGGGGAGAACATTCTGGGCTGCTTTGAATGATTAATGTAATCACAGTGCTGCTAAGCAGTGTGGCTGAACCCAAACAAAAGAGAGTAATGCTTTTCTTCCAGCTGGCTTCAAGGAGCTGGTCAAGGTGTTAGATATGCTGATGTTGAAAATGGGGATAAAGGGACAAAGAACCCAATCTAAATGCTTCTTTTACTCCTGTAGTCCTTTCACAGCTTGTTTCCTAAAGAGGGCAAGAGCTTCCATCCATGGAGCCCCTGCCTGTCAGTCTGTCCATGAGCTCAGTCCTGGGCATCCAGGATGCCTGAGAGGTATTTCTTGTCTCCTGCTTTTCAGGGCTCCTGACTGGATTCCCAGCCTGTCATCCAGCCCTGTTTGGGATCCTGTCTCTGGTCTGAGCTGCAATGTTGGTAGTCTTGTCTTTGACTCTGTATCCTGTCTTGACCAGATGCCTTGAGTTGCTGGATGGACCCCACACAGTGTGGGCTGGGGGTCCGTCTCCAGCTGTCTCCAGCCCTGGCTCCAAGGACTGCTGTGTTATGCAGTAAACATGGAATAATCCAAGGTGCATTTGGCATTGTACTGTAGCTGTGAGGACATTACCTGGCAAGGTCAAAGGCAGAGAGGAAGGCAGAGAGAGCTGCGGCTGGGGCCGTGTGCTGGTTAATGCTCTGAGGACTCATTTACTCCCCATGAGCCACCCAATGGCATCCAATTGTGCCTGTTCCTCTAGTTCAGACATGTAGCTGAACAATGGCTGATTCTAGTTCTGTGCCAGAAGGGCAGCTTATAAACCCTTCTCAGACAATGTACAACCTCCTTCTTCCTTCCCCTGAAACCTCCTGGGGCTTGAATGGAGGGAGAAGAGGAGGAAGGGTGAGAGGAGCAAATATCCATCGCCAGCCGTTCCCCATGGAGAAAAAGGTTGTGATAGTAAATGATGCATTTTATGGCAGAGAGGAAATGCCTTCATCCCATGAGCTGTGGCCGCTTCCAAGCGCTCTGGCCCGGAGCTCTGGCTACCTGAGGAAGAGGGGCTAGGTCCCTGGCTGTACTGGCCAGATGAGAAGTCTGCAAGCTGGGAGGTGTTGTCCCTGGTGGATGTAAAACACTTACAGGTGCTTCCTGCCTCTGGCTCCAGCCCTGGCTCCACATCGGGAGGCGGGATGCTGAGAGCAGATGATGTAGTTGTGTCTGGAAGTTCTCAGGTGGCAGATCACCCCTCAGAGACCACTACAAGCATGGATCAGCACGGCAGGATGGGTCCAGAGCTGGGGAAGGTTGGTAACTCTAACAGGCTGTACTTTTCTGACCTGGAAAAAGGATACGGGCAAGGAATGGCTGGAGGTTTTAGTTTGTGGAATTACTTGCCATTGTTGTTTCTTTATATCTGAAATGCATTTTGACCCTTGCCTTGAAATGAAATTTATTGACTGTCATTTGCATCACAACTAAGGAATGGTCAAAAAGTTCCACAGCAAAGGTCTGTGTCATGATATCTCTTAGGAAGTCCAAAGAAAGAGAGGCTTATACCAGGTCTGACAAAGTTTGTAAGCAGAGCTTTAACCCTTTTGCCAGGAGGAAACTTTTCTCTCAGCCATTAGAGCTTTTATCCCCCCTCCATTTTCTTCTTTATTCTGTTTATAGGCTGCTCTGGTTTAAATTTCCTTGGCCATCAGACAAGTGAGCAAGTCTTTTCTCTGCTGATCTTACAGCAGAGTTTGTTTATCCATATACAAGATCTTTAATTACAGAGCAGTGTGATTCCCCACAAAACATCCTCTGGCCTCCACTCCCCAATTTCATATAGGACTTCTTTCCTGCAAGGCCAAACACACTTTTAGAGTTTATAGACAAAGCTGTTTTGTGTATATATGATTTTCTGTCCTGTCTCAACCCTTTCCTCACAAAAAGAAAAAGGTTTGAAAAACAAAAGGAAACAGGGCAGTTGGGAAATCTTAGACTAAAGAGCAGATCACATTTCAAAACATTGTGATCTAAAAATAATAATTCTGTTTTCCCCTTCCTTCTCTTTCTTTCCCCCTCACCCTTCTGTAAAACGTGATTCATTTTCTCTAAGGAAAATTCCCATCCCAGAAACTTATGAGCCATATAACACTTCAGTGAGACTGATTTTATTTTCAAGACACAGTTGTGATTTTATGAATTGGATCTGGGCTGAGGAGCGAGCCTGAGATCACTATTGTCATTTGTGCTGTGTTACGTAACGCTGTCCATGCATGCACAAACATCCATGTGTAGTAACAGGAGAAACGAGGACAGAATTCATGGCCATTTGTGTCAGGAATCAGCTGGTTTTATGGATTTCACATTAATAAATGTCTGGGCTTTGTGGACTTCTGTCTCTCAAAGGACCCTTCCTACTGAAGTTTGTGTGTCTACCCTTCTTATACGATGATCAGAGGTTTCCAGCTGTGTGAATTGGACTGGGAGGTTTGGGTTGTTGGTTTGGCTTTGGTGTGTGGGTTTGTTTTGTTTTTTTTTTTTTTTAAATTTCATTGGTGTTTTCAAAAGCAAAGAAGAATTTTGCACCTTTTTGAGCGCCACTCCGCTGCAGGTAAAGAATGTAACAGCTTGTGAGAGTGCAGCTAGAGCCAATAATAATTTGACTGACATGTCCTGGCACTGAAATGCTTATTAAACCTCACTCTGTCCTTTCAAGGTGGAGGTTTTAACGCTGGGCACTTGTTTGAGCTGAAAATTCTCTCTCTTTATAGACCTAAAGAGCCTACATCCATGAAAGATTCTCAGAACAGTCTAATATTTCTATGGATGATAGAATAAATCCTTCAGTGCTGCAAATTTTCCAAGCCATGGAAGTTTCCAAGCCCAGTACATGTTTCCATATGTAACACACACTTTTCCACACAGGATCCCAAAGATTTCTTGGAAAACTGCAGAGGCCAGTTGACTATGATAACGTGGTAACAGCTTTAGGAAAAAATATATTTGCTTTTAAGACTTTGTAAGAAATACAGCAAATTTCCCTTTAGGGGTTAACTGCAGATTCTAGGAATTACAAAGTTCATTACAGGAACAAATAAATTCAGATATTTGAAGGGCATGATTTCAATGATCAGTGAGCCATCTCTGTTTGGAAAAGTTTGACAAGATATGTACTCTTGTTTTGCAGAAGGGCAACCTCTTGATTTTTATGTAAGATATGCACACTTTTAAAGCTCCAAAGTAAAATCACTGATATTCTTTCCATGGATTTGAGAGAGTTCCAGTAGGTGGGAGGTTAGCTCTCCTACCTACACTGCCAGTAACCAGAAGAGGTTTTTTAAAGAGCTGTTTATTACATGGTATGGTAGAACAAAATTTTTCAATACAACCCCCTGTCTCCTGCAACTTGCAGTGCTAGCACAGGTTTTTGGTGCCTGCTGGAAGCTGCCTGGGTTTTTAAAGCAGGATTTTAAATAGAGCATCTGTTTGTTTCCTTCTTTACACACAAAGCAATAAAAGCTTGCATTAGCCTCTGGAATATCCTGCAGGGTGAAAGACCATTGGCATTGGCTTGACACAGATTCCTGTGTTGGTCTTAGCAGAATTAAGGATACCCTGTTACGGAAGGTACTGTGCTTGTGCAGGTGAGTGCCTGTGTGTAGGCACAGAGATTACAGAGGTTGATAGCCCAAGTACACCTTCTGTTTTCTTTCTGCTTTGTGGCCAGAGTATTTTACCTCTGAGTAACATCGTCAACGTAGTGTTGATTCTATGAATAAGGTTTCTAAAAGTGTTTTCCAATCCAATATCAGCACAGATTAATAGATAAATTAATCCTGGTATTTATGCCACTGCTGTGTTGTTTTGGCTTTTTTCCTCCCAGAATACAGAGATGTGTAGAAATTTGGGGTGAGATCTTGCATTCCTGGATCACTCTCTACCACAAACCCACTGAAACAGGAATGAAACAGCACAGGGATGAAACAGCAAGGATCTGAACTGTGAGATCCTTGTAGACCAACAGAAATTTGGCAGCTCACAGCTGTGCAACAGTTTTTTTCCCCCTCTTTGCTGAGTAGTCAAATGAAATTATTTCGGAGTGTCCAGCTGTAGTAACTGAGTCAAGCTGGACTGTGTCCCTGGATTCCTGTCATGGACAGGAGTGACAGAATTCTCCCAGGGCTGGCACAAAGGAGACATAATTACTCCAGCAGCACCTGTAGAAGGTGATCAGGGGAACTGGGTTCCTGGAATTGGGCAGGACAATGACTGTCACAGGTATCAAACATTTATTTATCTAATCCCTTCTCAGTGATCCTCTGTGTGCGGACCCTGCTGAAGACCTTGCTTCTTACAACGGGAGGTGCTGCTGGGTGTCTATGACACTGAATCATAAACGATCAGGCAGAAAGACAGCACAGACAAATCTCAGAGAACCTGGCTCTTCTACAGTCCCTCAATTTGCAAAAACCCCAATTTATGGAGCAGAGAGAAGCAAATGTTCTCCCACAGCAGCAGCAGTTCCATACGAGGTACCTCACTGCTCCGCAATTTGCAGTGCTGTGGTGTATCTGCAGGAAGAACATTGAAACAGTCTTTGTGATGGCCATGAATTTGATTAATCATTCACATCATTGTAGTTCTAGTTGCATTCTGGCATTTTTATCTTCTTGTGCCACAAGCAAAATCATTCTTTCTTAAAGCAGCAAATTAAAACTCACTTCACCTAAGCAAGCCTTTCTTAGGGAAAATATCTTACTTTTGCTTTCCAGCACAGAGTTTAACAAAAATTTACAAACTAGTATGTATACTGTAAATTATAAAGTTTTATTTAGATTGGAAATCTTACTTGTTTGGGTTGTAGTTTTTAAAATCCTTATTTTGATGAGCAAAAAGTGCATTTATATAAGAAAAGGAGGGAAATGTAATCTAATGAAAACTAGGCTGAATTAGGATGCCACAGGCAATAAAAGCATTTGATTTCTTTCTAAGAAGTTGGGCCAGATTGCTCCTAAACTGGCCTGAGGCTGTGTTGTCCTGGTGGAGCTCTGGGTGCTCTCAGCTGTCCCAGTTCAGTGATCCCTTTTTGTTTATGACTTCCCTCCTGATACTCCTTTGGCAGTGTCATAGGGCAGGTGAGAATATATCCTGATGGATGTTTTCAGGAAAGGTTTTAGATACCTGTTAGGATAATGTTCTCCCACTGCAGGACAACTTTTTTCCATTGGAGGTTGATCAATGGTTGTGTTGGGATCATAGCCAATCTCTGAGGTTTGACTGGTGGGAGCAAGTGCAAAACTTCAGCTTCCTCATGTGTGAAAACTCTTTATCAAGGGAGCCCAGAGTGGCTCATTCAGCTCTAGAACAAAATCTACTGTGTAAAGATTGAAAGTGGGGGGAAGATAAGCACCACCTGAGCTCTGCTCCCACTGTGGACATGAATCACAAACTTTAGCTTCTACTTCTCTCCCCAGTATAGAACAGAAGCGGGCAAAAATAGAGCTGATGACATTTATTGTGACAGCTGATGCTGGCGATTTGACTTCTTTCATTAAATAGATGACTAATCTGCAATTTGTTTTTAGATTGTCTGGATTATTTGTACCTAAAGTCCTTTGGGGATTTTAATTCTGTATTTCCTCTGGGACAAGGAAATGGGGGGCATGTGGAAAATATGAATGTAGGAACCTGCAGATTTCCCAGGCTCTGTGAAACACAGCATCAGATGCCCCAAGAAATCCAGCGGTACAGAAACTCCTCTTTGGTTTCAGGGATCTGCTTCTTCAAGCAGCAGTAGAGATACACAGGTGTCATATTTCTGTGCCAGGAAAAGCAGCTACACTCTGCCTTCCTGGGAAGAGAAACATCAGGTATGCTTTCTGATAGGATCAGGAGGTAGAGGAAGATTTCCTCACAACATCCCAATTCCAGCATCAAAAATCTGTGGGGAAACTCAGCAAATGACAGCCAGCATGCAAACCTGAGTCTTTGCTTAAACACCTGTTGGTTATTCACACATGAACTATACCCTAGGTGCTGAGTTCTCCCCAGAATTCTGTGGTTTCAAAAAGTTCATCTTTTCTACAGCAGTGTGTGCTGGAGATTGGAGCACATCTCTCCACTGTCTCTCCAGAGACGTACTTCTCTTCAGAGAAAAAAAAAAAAGAAGAAAAACACTGAACCTTCTTTCTTCCAAACTAAAAGACCTTTGTCCCAAACCACACATGTAGATTTTAAACAGAAAATAATATGAAAGCACAGTGCTTCCTTTATAGCAGACCTTATGTGCCTTATGCAGCTTTCTGAGTTCCTGTGTCCATGGATTTATGATGTGCTCTACACTTTCCACATTCTCAGTGTTGTTTTCCCACATTTGAAGGAGAAATGATCAAGAGATTTGTACTGGAGTGAAATTTATTCTGTCTTAAGCTGTGTAGAGGTTCCAAATTCACCACAGCATGGAAAATAGAAATGCTGTAAGCATCTTGGGCCCTTCCCAGGCATACAGACACCGTGCCTTCTGTAGAAATGAACGTTACATTCTCGTAATTACTGCTCTTGTCTAAACTGCTTTTGCCTCTAACAGATCAGGTAAATATGAACTGAGAATATGCTATAATGCCCAAGGGGTCATTCCTGCATGGGAAAATAACCCCCAGCCCAAGGAAAAGTTGCATTGCTCTGCAGAGGATGGATCTTGTGTGGCCTTTCTGGTAATTCAGAGGGAATTGCAGGGGCAAACCTCCAAGGAATCTTGTAAGCTGTAATTAATGTTTTAAAAAATGCCTCAAAGCCCATTTTAGAGCTGTGGTAAACAGGGTCACACTGTCCATTTTCCTTTGTTTGTACTGGAAACTGAATGACCATCAAGGCTCAGGTGCTGAAACTCCTGTCCTGCTGTGAGGACAAGCTGGTGATGCTCCACTTCCATAGCAATTCCTGAAGGCAACATTGGCCTCCAGACTGGCCTCCATGCTGCCCAGCAAGGAACCAGCTGGGTGACCTCGAGTATGCCTTGGAAACATTGGTCATTACAGCCATGGTCCAGTTCCCCACTGAGGAATACTCTCATCCTGCTGAAATTTCTCAGTGGTTTGCCAGCTGCCCTTTCCACGGAACAAAAAAAAAAAAAGATCAATCACCAAACCGAGTGAGAGTAATGACTGAATTTCTTCTTCCTCCAAGATTAACAAAACAGACACACCAAAATGAAATAAAACCACATTTACAATTACCCTTTCCTTAGATCACCTATTAACCAGCTAACCAGCTCCCAAGACACTTACGTAGCTGGGATCAGCCCTTACTCAGGATTCCTGTGCATTACTTACACAGAAAGGAATTGAGACTTGGTGAAGAACCTCTCCTTATATATCTATCTGGTCCTTGAGCAAGTAGTTCCGACTTGACAAGCCTTTTGTAATTCATAACTTAATTAGGTTGCCAATTTTTACCAGTGCTATTAAAAGATTACTGACCTCCCCTGGATAATTTTAGAAATATCGATGTCATTTTGGCATGGCAAGGTAGAACTATTTTCTGATCAGAGAATATACATAACTCCTTAATGACTGTGCTAGTGTTTAACAGGCTGCAGATCTATTTTTAGTAATGAAGGAAATCTTCCTGCTTGGAATTGTCGAACATGCACTGATGTTCAAATATTTGAAAATGACCAGTGTACAAAAAAGCCTATAATTTAAAGAACCATATAGACAGATAACCATACTTCATTCTCTTTTCTGTGTTTGCATATTATCCATAATTCATTATTATCTCTCAAATCTAGTCAGAACACGACAGTAATCAATCAAATCTGAGGTGAGAACTGGTCTGGGGAGTAAACATGCCTTACTTTGGCTAAGAGGAATATTGTGATTTGCAGCCTAATATTTTCCCCATTCCATTCCATTCCATTCCATTCCATTCCATTCCATTCCATTCCATTCCATTCCATTCCATTCCATTCCATTCCATTCCATTCCATTCCATTCCTTTTGCTTTTTGTTATTCTATGGGGATTTGTAGACTCCAGTTGCTGGCAGCTGCAGCGAAAAATATTTAGTTTAATTCAGTTAAGTCAGATTCCAGGCAAGCACTATGTTGTGACTCTGGCCACATACTCCATAGCCAAAGATGAAGTTCCCTTCTGCTTACCCATCAGGAATATGCAGGATAGAATGATTGCCTTAGTGGAATCTCATTATTTCAAATATTCAAGTTTTAAAGATTTTTTTAATTCTATAAGATATTAAAGCTAGTAATCTGCTGAGACACTGAAGAAGCTTTTGTTCAAAACATTGGTTTACATTGTCAGCTGGTGATGGTGCAACTGATGAACATTTCTCACTGTGTCTCACTGTGCCCTGAAGTTCCACTAAAACAAGAAAAAAGCCTGAAAATCAGGGCTGAAAACCACAGAGTATTAACCCAACAGCCCCCTTAACTGCCACTCAAGCACTGGGCTTCCATATTTTACCTCAATGGAACAACTCAGGGTGTCAAAGGAACAAGCAGCGCTCCTGTGAACCTTTGTTGCTTTGATCCTTGCTGAACAATGGGCTGTGCTCAACTGGTCAGTCAACACAGGCAATGCTCTTTTGCTCTCAGACTGAGCAGTGGTGGATTCCTCTCTCCCCATCTCCTGCTTCCAAGGCCAGCAGATGCTGCAGAGGCAGCACATTCAGCTTCCTCCGGAAGGATGTCGGTGCTTTGCTTGGTTTGAAAATCTCACCTTGCCCTATGGCCAACCATCTCCCAGCATGGGCAGGCTCCCAAGGGAATTTTCTCGAGGAAAATTCCTTCTTGAAGGAAAGATGATGCCAGAGATCTGGCAAGGGGAGAGAGTCATGCCTCAGAAACCAGCATGGCTTTACCACACCCATAAAAAAAAATAATAACACAGATGGTAAAATTAGGGTTGGAAATAAGGAGCACAGTGCTGTTACCACAAGCACAGCACAAAAGAGAGCCAAAGAAACTGGCACAGGAACAAACTGTGCTGGGTTCTGGACTGAGGCAAAACAGGCCTTGGAACTAGTGAGGAAGGTAGGATCCAGTAGAAAAGCCCTCAGTTGATCTGGTACCTCTCAGTAGATGGCACTGCAGAATTCCCATGGGCCACTGTTTTCTTGGGCTGATGCAGAAATAATGGAAAACTCCTTTTCCCCTCCAAGGGATGTGATCAGGGATATTAAAACTAAAAATTAACCTAAAAAGAATCGGTAGCAAATGAGTTAGAAAATGTGCACTTTTAATAAAACTCCTCACAGCCATACAAACCCAGAAAACATGAATGGGAAATAGCCTTAAAAGCAGAAGATTAGTGAGCAGGTTTTTATTTATCACATTGGCGCAAAAGATTGTATATAAGTCTTAACTATTTGTATATGGAACAGAAAACTAAAGTTGATATCAAAAGATAAATAATATATTCAGGAAGCAGAATTAAAAACCCCGTCCCAACCTTTCTTTCAATTGACTGATGATTTTTGGCTGGCAGAGGCAGGCAAAGCTGGGTAAAACCACTCCATGATGGGTTGCCAACTGGACCACAGCTGCAGCCTCGGGCTCATGGAGTTCTGGAGCTCAAGGAAACATCATTTGCAAGGCAGTAGGACTTTCCAAAGCCTTGTATGAAAAGTGCAGTTTGGACAGATAAGACAGAGCTGGCAGCATTACCTGGGTCTGTAAGGCTCCTTTTTTAGAGGACTTTGAATATTGAATTGAATAACTTCAGTTGTTCTCTTCTCCATGGTCTGGCTCAATGCACATATTTTTTTTTCTGAGTTGTATTGTGTCCACAGTGACTGTAGATAAAGGGAATAAGGAATTTGTGTTAGGTTGCCTTTTTATGACATCCAATGCCCTTGTAATTGCTGTGTCACTGCAATATTTCCCCTTACAAATATTCCTTTCTGTGCATGAATGATATCTGTGACTGTACATGCAAATCACGGACACTGAATTGCCCTGACATTTTCAAGAACTGAGTTATTATGCAGAATTTTAATTTGCTCAATTCAACCAGTCTGGTTTAAAAGCTTATGCAAAAGATTTCCCTACAATCTTGGTATGAGTCTTTCCTACAGCTTGTACGTTTGGATTTTTGATTGCTGCTTCTTATTACCTGTGTTTATGAAAAGACAATGTCAGCTTAAAAGAAAAATAAAAAGAGCAATTTTATTTTGTTTCTAACTGGTTTGACACCAGGATTGATCTCTTTGGTAGTGGAGAACATAAGGAACTTGGCTTGTCACAGCAAACACACACATTCATGTATCGATGCGTGTGCACAGGGTTCCATTTCTGACAGAAAGGGAGAGCTTGACAAGCAAGATACAAGGCCTCTTTAACCAGTCTGATGACAAATTCATGCACTATTATGGTAACACTTTTCAGAGTGGGAGTTTTCAAAAGTCTCCAGCTCCTGCTATTCTGTTTAGAGCACAGAAGGTAAAGCAGGAACAGCAGGACTTCTGGCTGGATCAATTTAGCCTTGGGTGCCCTGGATGAAGAAAACTCAGCAATCCTTTGCAAAACTCATCTTCTGTTTGAACAAGTGCAGTTGGAAAAGGATGAGTAGCCCGATCATTGCTTTTTCAGGAAACCATCATCTGTCTGTCTGAAATGCCTCTCCATGCTGTCATAGCTATTAACAGCCCTTCTTACTGTAAACACTATTTTCCTATCTTTATTTCTCATTCGTATATTTTGTATATATAGAAGTTCTGGTGTATAATTAACTCCAGTGTATCCTGAGACACTTGACCACTTTTTCCTCCTCGTTGCGTGACCAGGCAATTAATGGAGCAATAGAAATGTTTTCTTCTCCCCATCTTTTTTGTTTTTTTAATAAGGAATGTTTGCCACAGGACCAAGGGCAATTCCTTTGGCACATTTTCTTGTTCTTTCTGAATATTTATTTAGTATCGTTGTTTAGTACTGAATTCTCTGATTAATCTTCAGTGACAGTAACTCCAAGAAAAAATTACACAGCTTCAAAAAGTGTGTGGGCAAATTCATGGCAGAAATATCTACTAAGGCTATTAAATACAAAACCAGAAAGTCCCTAAACTGCAAATTGCTGGAAGTTGGAAGAGTGTTCCAAGGAAGTATCACTGTATCTTTTGCTTATAATTTTCCCTGGGCATCTGCTTTTGGCCAGAGTTGGAGACAGGGTCCTGAGCCAGACGGATCTTTGGTCTGACTCACTGCTGTTGCAGTTTTAGAGAGGTGTCATGAGAGAGTTGTGACAGATGAAGAGATACAGGTGAAAAAGAGCTTTTTGTTGTTGTTGTTGTTATAAATAATACATCTCTTTTTTTCCTTTTATTTCCTTCTTTTTTTTCTCCCTGCCTCCCTCCCCCACATAATTAATTTGCTGTGTTTTGCTGTGAGAAGCCATTTAGCTTCAGTCATTGTTTTGCCAGAGCTGGCCTTTGCAAATCCAACCTAACTGCAAATGTGGGGAAAGAGAAATCTCTCTATCCCTGGAGGAATTAAAGCTCTCAGTGAGAATTCACTGCTCTGATCCTTTGTGTAACCACAGTGTTGTTGCTGAGCTCCTGCTCTCTATTAGCCTCCTATGCAGTCTAGGGTTTAACTTGGCAGAACTCAAGGTTTTCAGAGAAATTGGTTCAGCTCTTTAACCATCACGTTTACCAGCCCACATGCAAAATCCCTAAATATCAAAAGTCACGGATACTTTGAAAGCACATGAAAATCCATGACTCACATGACAGCTGTGACAAAAATGCAGTCCTTCATATTGCCTTTTTTGTTTATGGTCTTCCAGCCAATTTCCAGTCTAGAAGTTCAAGTCAATTTTCAAATAAATGAGTGAAGTTTAATAGCAATACCTTGAAATCTTTGCTAAAACTCAGATATGGTTTTGTCTGTGTTCACTTCATCTATAGCTCTTTTGAACTACAGCATAATAATAACAAAAATATTTTGCTTGTTTGGAAAGTCTTTATTTTTATATTTATTTCATTTATTTATTTTTTAAGAGTTCTTTTTGCATGTCTGGTGTGCAGGAATTTGTACTTATATATATAATCACTCTTTCTTTTACATAAACTAATATGAATATCAGCCACTGCTAAAAGGGTAGTCTTCAATCAGTTTTGTGTCTTCAAACAGTTGTGTGATGGTGGTTCAAAAAGGAAATTGTGAGGGCTGTCAACATAAATGTAAGTTCATAAACAAATTCATCTATTACAGGTTTTGAAATCTCACACAGAGATCACTTCTCTCTGTGCTAATGCCACCACCAAATGCTGGTATCTGCTGCCATTTAAGAACTTAAATGGCTACCAAGAAGCATTATCTGGGCAATAATCTGAGCCTGACAAGGCCCACTGCAGTTCTTATCTGGGGAGGGAGTGAGGGCACAGAGGGAAGGTGTCCCAGTACATGCTGTTCTGGGAGGTGTGAGCTGTGGCCTCCTGTCCTGTCCTGTCCTGTCCTGTCCT